>CANTUV010000036.1:21245833-22491666 GCA_947685225.1 Garcia nutans | reverse complement strand
TAGCTCAAACATGGCATCACCTTCTGTATCTCTTTACTGCACTCTTCTGCTACACTACTGTCTTCTCCATTACTGCTTGGTATTGAAGAACAAACTAATAAAATCAACAGAAAACTCCATAAAAACAAGTTTTTGTAGCTACCCATTTGTTCTTTCTCCTTCTCCTTCTTCTTATTCTTTTGATTCTTTAATTTGCTTCTTGTTTTTTTTTTTTTTTCCTTTTCTTTTCTTACTAGTTTAGGATTCAGATGTTAATGACAAGAGAGAAATGAAATTTGGGTACTTCTCACTATATATATTTATTGATTATTTGAATATTTTTCTTTGGTCCAAATTAATAGATACACTTTTTATTTCACAATAACTAAAAAATAATAATTATTTTAATTAAAAATATAAATTAATATTATATATTTTTTATTATATTCATACTTCATAAATATTTAATTAATAATATTAAATAAAAATATTATAAAAATTTAACGCATTAAGTTATTAATAAATAATAATTACTGAATATATAAATTAATTAGTAAATAATTATTATATTTTTAGCATCATAAAAATTTTAAATTTTGTATTATTAATATTATATATATACTCATTATTAATTTTGGTACAAGGAGATTTATTTTATATTTTAAAATAAAATTATTATTATTGAATTAAAGGCCCATTGATATTAATATAATTTTTTTTAATATACTCATATTAATATTAAAAAAATATGTAAGAAAAAAAGTAATTGTCAATAATACCTCAATAATAGCATCCATAGATAAATAGATAAGGAAGCTCTTCCAATAAGTTACTTCTTCTAACTCATAAAAATAGGCATATTTTTTATTTTATAAGAATTTAAAAAAATTAATTATTTTTATTAAAAATATAAATTTATATATATTTTTATTATATTATTATATTATTATAAAATTTATTTAATAATTAACATGAATTATATAAAAATTTGATATGTGAACTAACTTATTAAAATAATAAATGATCTATAATTTAAGATGAATAAAAAAGAATATTTAGAATAGAGAGATATTTATTTTTAGAGTAATGTTAAATTAATTAAATTGATCTGAATCAAAAGTGTTTTATTTATTAATTGTATTAGAAAAATAATTATTCTAATTTTATATTTATTATTATTTTTAATTATAAATATAAGATTAAAATAAATATTTTTTAATATAATTAATGGATAAATATTTTTTATTCGAATCAATTTGATTTATATTATATTTTTTTTGTGATTTTTATAAATTAAAATGAGAGGTTGAGAAGTAGAAAAAAACCACGTGTCTTTCAAACTACCACATGGCACTGTTTATGTGTTTCTAATCGACGGCTGTAATCATTTTGTCTTATTGTCTGAGTGGGACCTGATTAGCTTTTATAAACGGTTATGATTTTTTTGCGTGTGAAAAGTTGATCAGTCAAAGAATAAAACAAACCAAATGATTATTCTAGAATAGTTATTCCTCACAATTGCTCCTTGTGATGCAGCGAAACCATGGCAATTAGGAACTCAAAATGCAGCAACTCCAACGATGCAAGAATAATGGACTTATATCACGATATCTTTTTTTTTTTCTCGTTCTGATTTTGATTTTCGTATTATGAATCTTGGTTTGCGCTTTATGGCATTTTCACTATCAAAAAAATCCAACTTATTTATGAAACTATTATCGAGATTCTTCGGATCAACAAAGCTTTTTTTTGTTCCTCTAAAAAATAAAACTACATTTTAGCCGTTTCTGATTTTAGAATTATTGTGAAAGCAGTTTTATGATTTTTTTTTTTTTTAAAGTGTGAAACGGATAGTAAGAAGAAGAATCTGATTTCGTCATTTTATTTTTACATATTTTAGATTTTTATTTAAATTTTTACTAAATTATAAAAAAATTGCGATAATATAAATTTAATAGTACAAAAAATATTATTAAATTTACTAAATTTTTTTTATCAATTTATAAACTAACTCCTATAATTTATTAAGAATTTATTATACATATAGTAGTTTTTATAAATTTGTTACTAGATATTATAAATTGAATATATATTTTTATAAAATATTTCATTTTCTTTCTAAATTGATAAATATATATTTTTATTTGCTCAAAAATTATAGTTATTTACTATTTTAATAAATTTATTTTTTTAAAAAATTAATAAGTTAATTAATATGGTAAAATTTATTATATTTGTATTTGAATATTTAATACTCTCTCTGCTCTTAATTAATAGATTTATTTTTTATTTTATAATAATTAAAAATATTAATTATTTTATTTAAAATAAAATTTTATATATAATTTTTTGTGTTTTATCTTTATTTTAGTATGAGGTTTAAAAGTACAAAGATTTTATATTAATTAATTTATTAAAATAATAAATATATTATAATGTAAGGTAAAAAATGAATCTATTAATTGAAAACGGATGAAATGTTATCTATTACATGATATAATGAAAAATATTTAAATTTAAATTTTTAATAAAAATAATTACTTTTTTTAATTATTGCAAAGTAGAGCATATGCTTATCAATTAAGGATTAAGAATGTAAAAAAAAAATAAAAAATAAATATTTTGAAAAATCTGAGCTTAATTCATGCACCTACCAAAATCATTTAATACTACAATTATTTTAGCTTTTATTCACAAATATATATTTATATATATACTCTTTTAGATCCGCTTCAGTAAAAAATTTTTATTTTACTCAAAGTATCATTTTCATAAATTTAAAATAATATTAATTATAAAATTTAAAATTTATTTTTTTTATAGAATTTAAAATTTATCCTTATTTATTATATTTTTATAATCTTAATAATTAATAATAAAAGAATACTTATAAAATAATAATTAGATAAATTATTTTTTTATAAAAATCATAATTATTAATTATTATTTGATCTAAGTATTTTATTTTTACACATTATTTAAAATGGAACAGAACGGATATATTATATTTTTGAATAATTCAATTTTATATAAAAAAAATTTAAAAATGAATTGATGTTGGTGACTTTCTTTTAAAAATTTAGTTGAGGGTTGGTTGGTGCGATGTCAAAATTAAATTTTGTGAGTTGGAAAACTTACAAAATTAATGTTTTCAATGGACAAATTTGGCTGTTCTTTTTATGTTAAGTGATGTGATAAGTAGGATTGTGCTAGTATAAAATTATATTTTATGCCAATTTTTTTTAAAAAAATTGTTTTATATTTTATATTTATTTTTAGAATATTAAATATAATTGAAATATTCGTTTTGGTGTATATAGTAATTTAGGTATTTCTGTTAAATGTAAAGTACTGCATTTAGTGTGTAACAAATTAGACTTTATAACACAAATAATTTGATTGGGTTATTTTATAATTATAAGAGAAATTTACTAAAATAAAAAATATAAAGTTTACAAAAATACTGTGTAGATAAAAAATTTTAAAAACATTATACAAATAAAAAATTACAAAAATACAGTATATTTTTAATATATATATATATATAGATATTAAGTAAAATTTTAAAATATATCTTAAAAATATAAAATTTTTAGTATATATATTAAAAATATAAAATAAAAAATATTTTTGCAAACTCAAAAAAATAGTAAAAATAAAATTTTGAAGAAAAAATATATGAATTTCATATAATTTCTTTAAATTATAAGTTTAGTATTGGGAATCTTACGAATTTATTGGGCTCTTAGGGAAGGTTTTAAAATGGGCCAAACTATTTGTTTGATTACAACAAAGCTCAGGCCTTACTAGGGCTCATAAAACTCAACTTTTTTCAACGAGTCCAATTCCATTATAAGAACAGAACCAAAATTCTATTAACAAATAATCTCAATTTCAAAAAACTTTGACAATATCCATTTTAAAAAAAAAACTACGAATACCAAATTTATTTGTACATTGTTAATCAAAGTACCTTCTTTCTAAATTCAACTCAAAATATTATATATGTATATATATATATATATATTTGGGAGTGGATATTTTTCAATTAAAAATTAAAAAGTGAAATTTTTTAAAAAATTAAAAATGAAAAAATATTTTTATTTTTTGAAGTATTTTTATAGAAAGCTCGTTAATAATCTTTAAATTTATTCGAATTTTGTATGATTTATAAAATAAATAAATTTGATTACACGATTTAATGATGGAGTTGACTTATTATTCTATTATTTACTATATGTTTATATTCTTTCCACGATAGCAACTTTGGGCAGGCTACTATATTCCTATAATGTGAAATAAAATTAATATCTTTTTTTTATAAAAGAAATTAAACTTTTGATTTAACTCTAATTCATAAAAAAAATGTTCTTTAATTATTGATTTAGTCAATAAAGAAAATAATAACCAAAATTTAACTAAATATTTATTAATTAGTATGTAAATTATGGAGTAATATATATATATATATAAATATATTCGCTTTCATTATTACTTTTAACTTAACTTATAATTTTGAAAAATTCAAAGTAATTATATTGAGAAAATAAATTTGGACCTAATTTAATTTCAAAACTAGTTCATAAGGTAAAGATTGTTTAAATCATTATAAGGAGTACATTATTGTTATATTTAAATGATGTAGGATATTTAATACACCCGCTTATATTTGGAACTGAATATCTAGATTATAAAGTTTGCAGGATTGAATATCTACGGATGATCTAATATCGAAATATTAGATCGATAGCTTTGATACCATATTGAAAAAATTGACTTAGATTCAACTTAACTCCAAAATTAATTTATGAAGTGAGAATTATTAAAATTATTATAAGGAACATATTATTATTATATTTAAATAATACGAGATATTTAACAAATTATAAAATTCCTAACCAATTGTTCTCTCCATCCATTGGTTTCTTTTTTCTTATTTCACGTTTCACATCTCACTCTCATGGCAATATTTCTGCCACTTGTGCACTTATTAATTGGTTGTATTAGTTTTCATGACTCATAAAATTTCTATTTCTATTGGGTTTTGTTTACTATCTTTAAGTGAACAATGAATAAATAAAAAAATTGGATGACTAATTGTCATCATAAAATTATATCATATCTCAATTTCTAATATTTTTTTAAAAATATTCTGTTGTTTTATTATATTTTTAATATATTAAAAATATATATTAAGTGTTTATCTTTGAAAATAAAATATATTTTTAATATATTAAATATATACTATAATAAATTTCTAAAAAATATTTATAATTAAAAGTGCAATATTTTTATAAATAGTATTTTTAAATATAATTTTACTTGTGAGAATGTTTTTGAAGAAATCCCAATTCTCAACTCTATATAGAGGGCGAAGTCCAAAGCAACCGATTGGCTTGTTCTCCACTCCCATTTTGTCACCAATCACGCCTTATAAGAATAGACTGTGGAAATTAATATGATTGGAGTTTTGTATTAAAAAAAAATATATATATATATATATTGTAGTCACCAAGTAACTAAAGTAAATTTATTAAATATATGTACAAAACCATTTTATATAAATAAATTGAGTGTAAAATTATCTATGAATATTAAAAATGGATGTATATTATATAGATTTTGAAATTATAATTCATTTGAAATCTTACAATTCTTTAGTGTTATATATAAATTTTTTATATACTTGAATTAAATCTTATATTATAAAATTGTAAAATTTGTAAATGGAATGCTTTTATTTTTATTTTTTTTTGCCTCCATCCATGTTACTAGAGTTTTTTTTTTTAAAAAAAATTATGCATTGAGACAATCAGAGACTTTTTGTATTTATTTAATTATATGGTCGAAATATGTACTATCGCATCATCATTAAGCTATGTCTAAGAATATTTTTAGATGATTTTTCTACTTCTTATACTAATTGAGTTTTTTTTTTCAATAAAATAAGAAATTTCATAAAATTTTAAAAATTACAATCATTTCATTTTATGGCTAGGAAAAAAAAGAGAGCTTTAAATTCAAGCAATTATTAGGGTAGAAATAACATATGGTAAAATGGGGTTCACAATTTTATTATCCTCCTTTACATAGCCTTGTAACTTAGTAATGATAATAGCAAAATGTATGAATTCTTAAATACAACTACCTATTTACATTTTCTCATTTAAATGGATTCATTTAATTTAAATTACCTAATATTTTTTAATATTAATTTAGAGATGAGTAACTGATTTTAAATTTATTATAAAAAATATATATTTACTGTTAGGTTATATTTTATTTCAATACACACCTAATTTATATTTATAATAACATAATTTTTATATACATATATAAATATAATTACCTTCAATATTAATATTATTAACCATAACATAATATTAAGTTTTTTTTTTACTTATTTAGAAAAAAATTGCATTTCTATTTTTTATCAAATAATAATTTATAATTTTTTAAACATTAATCATAATCTATAAAATGCAATATATATATATATATATATATCCTCTCAGTTTCTCTCTCTTTCTCTCTATAAATAGCACATATATAATATTTCAAGCCACAAACCCAAAAACAGAGGAGACATTCGATCGTTCTTTTCGCAGCAAACAAACAAAAAAAACAAAAATTTCCATTTCTTCTTTCAACGGAAATTCTAAGCCATGAAGAGTCGGCATTCTCCACGGGAAAAATCTTGGCTTCTCGGAATAGTAATTGCCGGTCTAGTTATCGGTGCACTTATATTATCCGGTGGCTTGACCCGTTCCATTGACACCACATTTTTCTGTTCTTTAGCCAGCAAAACCGCCACTGCTACGGCGGAGTACGCCGCCACTCCTATCCAACTTCAAGCAATCCTCCACTACGCAACCACACGTTTCGTTCCACAACAATCCTTCGCCGAAATCTCCGTCACTTTCGACGTTCTCAAGCTTCTTGCTCCCTGCAACTTTCTCGTTTTTGGCCTCGGCCATGACTCTCTTATGTGGACGTCGTTAAATCCACGTGGCACCACCGTGTTCCTCGAAGAAGACCCGAAATGGGTCCAAACGGTTCTCAAAACCGCCCCTACTCTTCAAGCCCACACCGTGCAGTACCGGACGCAACTGCAGGAGGCGGAGCAGCTTCTCTCCGGTTACAAGAACGAGCCGTTCTGTTCTCCTAAAAAAGCATATTTACGCGGCAACTATAACTGTAAACTAGCGTTAACTGGATTACCGGATGAAGTGTACGACAATGAATGGGATCTGATCATGATCGACGCTCCGAAAGGTTACTTCCCTGAGGCGCCGGGGAGGATGGCGGCGATATTTTCAGCGGCGGTTATGGCGAGACAGAGAAAAAGATCGGGCGTAACGCATGTATTTTTACATGATGTTGACCGGAAAGTGGAGAAGCTTTACGCAGAGGAGTTTTTATGTAGAAAATATATGGTAAAAGCTGTAGGTAGACTATGGCATTTTGAAATACCAGGTGCAGCTAACGTGAGCCGCGGCGGTGATAGCGGCGGCCATTGGTTTTGCTAAAATGGGCCGGTGTTTAATTAAAGCCATTAATTAATTTTTGCATTTTGGTTCATAATTATATAATTATATAGTATTAATTTTTAATTATTGTAATAGGTCAAAGGGCAATACGAAAGATTTATACTTCTTTTAATGAAATATTTACTTCAAAAAAAAAGAATAATTAGAATATAGAGATTATTATTAAGGGACAGATGGATTTATGAAGACCGTTGAATTGAAGAGTAAAAGAGATAAGAACGATTTGTAGCCGTAGATTAAGATATTTTATATTTTGTTTTTGGCGTGTGATTTTATGGCAGTATCTGTAAATGGAAATAAAACTGCACTTTCATTTGTTTTGAATTTTGATAACATTTCACCCTCAATTTGTGGGCAAGTTTTTCTTAATTTGTAAATGAGTGGTGGGAAGATGGTTTTTTTTTTGAAAAATATAAAAAAATAAAAAAATAGAATATAAATTTATTATTTAAATTATATATGCATTTTGTTAGAATGGCACTTTCAACGCCAGAATGTAAAGAATGAGTCAATTACTCACTTTCCTTTTGATTACTAATGTTTTAGTGATTCATTCCAAAAAAAAAAAAAATTAATAATGATTGATGACAAAAGAAACAGAAGAAAGAAGTGTATCATCCGTTGGAGTTATTAATTACACAGAAATATTTAATTTATAATTTTTTAAATATATATATATTTATCTTTAAATTATATTTTATTCTGCTGGTAAGCATTAGCAAACTATTAACATATTAACTTAATAGTCAAATAATAGAGTGTTTAATTTCAAAAGAAAAAAGTTATTTATGTAGGGATTTATATATATATATCACATTCGAGATTTGCACTATTTTTTGGTGCGTTGGTGGGTCGGTGGGGGGAGAAAAAGCCACCAAGGTTGGGCCATTTTCTTTTACAATTGTCAAAACTATGTTTTAAGCTTAGAATATCACTTCTTTAAGTCATGATTGGGGATGACTATTTTATGGAATTGTCGGCTATTCATATTGAATAATTTTTTTAATAAATAATTATATTAAATATATAAAATTATTATTAATTTTTGCATGTGATTTTTGGCTACATTATAAATATTCATTTTTTTTATAAAAAAAAATTAGAAATATTCTTTTTTTAATGATATTAGAAATATTCTTTTAGCTCCATTGTAAATTTATGCTATATATATATATATAAGGTGATATTTTTGGGCTCCAGTATTAAGGTATTAAAATGGTAGGCACGAAAATCAACCTCAATCCCTCCAGAGCCAGACACGGTTCAGGTTCTCCTGCAACCATACCTGAGATATGCCCTCAGGTGGCAGTTGCTCGTGAATGGACCCACACTTATCACAGAAATTAGAAATAAAACTACATATATATGTATATATAACTCTCTTAAATAACAAAACTATCCCAAAACAAAATCGACTTATCTTACTTCTCAAAAAAAAGAAAAAAATCGACTTATCTTCCTTCATCGGCTCTGTTAATAATTTTTTCTTCTTCATTCTTTTTTTTTTATTCTTTTTTATTAACGTATCGTGCATATAAAAAAATATAAAATATAAATATAAATATATTATTAATATATTATAGATCTATTCGTGTATAAGGAAAATATAAAATAAATTTATTGATATATTGTAGATATTATATATAAATAAAATATTAATGTATTATATATTATATGTATTAAAAAAATATAAAATAAAAATATTAATATAGTGTTAATGTGATATTGATATATTGTAGATGTGTTGTATAAATTATATATTTATAAAAATATGAAATAAAAAATATTTATGAATAAAACATCATAAAAGAAATTTAAACATAAAAAGAATTAAAAAAACTAAAAATAGAATGTAAAGAGCAAAAATTAATTTTATTTTTGACATTACAGCTGTTAACTCTATTAACAACTAAAGCGATGAAAATGAAAAAAAAAAAGAAGAAAAGGTTGAACAAAAGATAAAAGTACAAATAAAAGTAGTATAATTGAAAAAAAAAATTATATAATAGTAAATTTCTTATAAAAAAATGCACGATGCTGTTGATATTTTTAATCAATATAATTATATATACTAATTTTAAAATTTAGATAATTTTAAACAAATAAATTAAATTTTTAATTTTAAAAATTTTAAAATTAAATCTAAATAAAATTTAAATGATAGAAATTAAAAAATATATCTAACAAAAAATTAAATAAATTTAACTTAAAATTAAATAACATAAATTAAAAATAAAATTTAATCAAATAATAAGCCTAAACAAAAATTAAAATTAAATAATTTGTGATTAAAATTAAAACAAAATCCTAAAAAATTAAATTATAGAAATTAAGCTCTAACATAAATTAAAATAAAATTATAGTTTAATAATTAATTTAAAAAAACTCAAAAATAAGTTAAGAATATAAAAAAAATAAATAATAAAAAAATCAACCTAAAATATTACAAAAAATATAAGAAAAAAAACAAAAACAAAAATTATACAACAGCCAAACACAAATCAACCCAACAAATTACCTAACAAACAGATAAAAAAAATTTAAAAATCTAATAACAAAAAAAATCAAAATCAAACAACAAAATAAATTATTAATGAAATAATCATAATAATAAAAAAATACTATAATAAACTGTATTGAATACTAACCGACGATGGATAAATGACAAGAAAGAGTGAGAGAAATAACTATGAGAAAAAAAAATAATATTTTTCATCATAATTATAAAAATGATAACATAAAAATAAATAATAAATCAAGCGAAATATAAAAAAATAAAAATAAAAAATAAAAAAATTATAATATATAACATATACATCTATTGTGTTGTGTTTTAAAGTTAAATAATATTGCTAGAGAATAGTATAACGGCTTAGTAGTTATGATTTTTTTTTTTTGTATGTTTATATATACAAGGAGATAACTAATTATTATTAATATCAAATAGGATATCATACTCATATTTAAACTCTCCAAATAAATATAATTATTATATATCAAATAAAATATTATAATTCTATTTGAATTTTTTAAATATAAATTATTATCAAATATAATATTATAATTTGAGTTAAACTCTTTAAATAAATATTAAATAAATAGTTATTATAATAAATAATAAATTTAATTTAAAATATTAAAAATTAGGATAATAACATACAACGACACGTAGCATAATATTACGTTAGTATTAACTATTTTAGTAAAATATATAGATTATAATTTTGTATAAAAGTAATTGAAAAAAGAAAAATATTGAAATATTATGTAAAAACTGAAAAAAATTAGAAAATAAAATTAAGTAAATATATTTTGCAGTTTTTTAATTTTTCTAAATAATTAAAAAAATGAAATTTTAGGAAATTAATAAACAGAAAAAATAGAAAAATAATTAAGAAATAAGAAATTGGGGTGTTCCAAAATAATTAAGTTTGTTGCTTAGCTTGTTTAATTAGCTTGAGTATTGTCAATTGCTTTCTCAAATGTTAAACCACTTTCAGTATTTTTGATGCTTCTTCACCTAAACACCAGCCACAACTTTACATACATACATACATACATATATATATATATAATTGTTTTACGTGTTGCTTCTTTTTTTCATAATATGCGTTGCTTTGCTCATTATTGACTTAATTAATTAATTTATGATATTGGAGCACCAGCTTTGAAAGTTGAAATTTACCTAATCTTATAGTATTAAAAACAAAGCATGAACTGTCATAAACAAATAATATTTTTTAAGTTATATATATATATATATATGCATTAAGTTATATGTTATTCGTGGCTACTTCTATATATTTGTAAGCAAGCTCTTGAATGTGTATTTCATATTAATTATTATTATTATTTATTAATATATATATAATGTCCATTTTTTTTCACCTATAATAATGATACAATAATATGAATTCTGTCTATAAAATTTCCAAAGAACTATATAGGATTAGGCAGTCCACTTGTTCTGGAAGATCTCTTCTGCACCATTCTCTGTATTCATCATTTATTTTAATTAAATTTTGATTGTATTATTTTTTGATGTACTTTATACTTATAATTGATATTAAGTATATAATATAATATCTTTTGAAAATAATATTAAATTATAAAATCCTAATTAAAGAAATACATGAAGGCACGTTTGCACATTCATGCATGAAATCCAAAGATTTCAACGCGTAAATATTAATCTTTTATGTTCTATACTTACCATTTCGGGAAATCTTTACCCATATAATTCATTCGTTCTTCAAAAACTTTTTATATAAATTAATGACTTTCTAATATTTTTCAATATACAGAGCTTATAATTTGGTGGGGAAAAGGTATTTAATTCATTTGGAAAACGACCCACACAGACGTGCAAAGTTTTCGTAATAAGATAATAAACTGAAATTAATTAAGAAAATGATTGTTAATCAATATATATAGAGAGAGAATATTTTGCCAATATATATATAAGCAATTCAAGGCAGAGAATTAGTGGCAGGAAGAGATTTACCCTTTTTGTAATCCTAGCGACTTAGATCAATTCCAAAAAGGCAATTTACACATTAAAAAAAAAGATAATTTCTTATGTTAAAAAAAAAAAGAAAAAGGAAAATTTACACAGGATACCATATTTACATTTTAAGTTTTTAAATATACGATGGCTATACTTTTTTTTTTCACGTTAGTTTTTCTTTTTTTCTTTTTTGTAATTTTTCTTTTTTTTTTAATTTTTAATATTTATTTTTTTGTTCATAAATAATTTATTATTATTATATTTTTATTATACACATAATAAATAAATAAATATATATATATAACATATACAAATAACACATAAAAAATAGTAATATATATATATATAATATATACATAATATATCCACAATATATCTACAATATATACACTATAATTAACCATTATATAAATGCTAGAAGATACATATCTATAACATATATACTATAATTAATCAATATATAAATATTATACAATATATAAAGGCTAAAACATAATATATGCATAATAAATACACAATCTATTTGAAACATATAAAATTATGTTACAAAATAATCTTAATTTTTTTGAAATGTTTATAAAATAATATCATTTTCTATTAAAAGTATTATTTTTACAAAATAATATTTAAAATAAACTTAATTTTTTTGAAGAATTTTATAATATATACATAACATGTATAAATAGTAAAAGTATAATGATGTATAGTATTTTTATAGTTTTGTAAATTTTGTAGATATTTTTAAAAAAATTTATATCAACAATATTTGTGAAAAAAAATTTGGTTTTGTAGATAGTTTTGTAAAATGCCCAAAGAATCAACTAAATAAAAATTAAAAGAGAGTTTTTATTTAATAAATTTTGAATATTTTTTAATTAATTATATATGAAAAAATAAAAATACCTAAAATTCAAATTCAAGAAATAAATAAAAGCAATACACGCTAGTAGTTACTAAACTATATCTTAAGAGTCTAAATATTTTTTTAAAAATATCAAATTTCAGATTCAATAAAATATAATTAATTTAAAAAATTTAATTAGAGATTAATTTAATTGATAGAATAAATTTACTTTTCATTTTATTATCAGTCATTCAATTTTTAAGTTGGAATGCATAAAGTATAATGTTCATGATCAAGTATTAATTAATTAAACGTACTCTTTCTTTCAAAAAAAAAAAAAACGTACTATTAATTAACGAATATTACAAGGCAATTGGCAAGAAAAGTTGTTAATCTAATTGAAAAGAACCTTTCAGCAAAAGAAATTTTCTTCTTTTTTTTTAAGAAAAAAAGATACCTATATATTTCAAATTTCTTAAAGATTTCAATAACCATCTTTTGGTGTGAGAATCAATTTCAGAATTTTTTTTATCTCTTATTCTTTTATTTTTTCTTTTTGGTCTTCATTAGTGGACATAAAAAAAATGGCCTAAAATATTGAGAGAGCAAATAAAACAAAAAGATAAATGAAAATGAGGTGAAAAATGGGAAAATAAAGAAAATTTTTTCTTGAATTTGGGTAGAAAGTGAAAATGGAATTGCTTTCTATTCTCAATTTATCCGAAAAATTGAAAAGAAACCTTTTCAATCTTTTCTAATTTACAATACCACCATAATTTTATACAAACCAAATAAAATATAAAAATTTTATATTACACTGAGCAATTTCAACATTGAAATTCATTGATATTCTTAGTATAGTAAATGCTGCATTTCATAATTATGATTATATGCAATTCGATGAAATTGTTTAATTTTGAAGGAGATTTTTTTATAATTTTATATGTGAGAAGATTTTTTTTTTATGTATAAGATTATTATTTTTAATTTTGTGCTGTTATTAATAATTTGTTTTTTTTTTAATATTGGAAAGAAATGACGCTTTAGAAAATTATTAAAATTGAAAATATGAATTGATTTATCATATTTATCTAGGGATAATAGCAAATAGGATATGTATAAAAAGTATATTATCTTAATCCAAATTAAATTTAAATTATTCATATTTATATAAAATTCGATTAAAATTATTTTTTTATCATTCATATTAAGTTCAAATTTGTTTAACACTACTTGTTTATTACTCATATACATTTGAATATAAAAATTAAATAATATTATAAAATTCAAATTTACTAATTAAATAATTATAAATAAATAATTAATACTAATATAATTTTATTAAAATAATCTATGCATATAATTATATAATAAAAATAAAATTTAATACATATATAATTAAAATTTAATAAAATATAACTAATATATATATATATATACATATATAATAGATTCTAATATTGAGTACCTCACTTAAAAATATCCGACCCATCCCTATATTTTTTTTTATGATCCCTATATTTGCATAAGGGTAAATCGAGTTTTCAAATCGTGTTGAACTATTCAAAAAGTCATTGCCATAATTATTATTAGACTTGTTAATGTACAATCTGCTTCCGTAATCATGTAATCACATCAATTTTAATTTATTTGAGCTAATAGTGTATTTTGATTGCATAAATTTTTTTAAAAAATTGGTTATATAATTATATTTAATCAATAATATTATTAGAGATGTATATTAATTTGATTCAATTAATTAAATGATGAATCAATCAATTAATTAAATTGATTTATTAAAAAAATTTTAATCTAAACGATCGAATTTCTATTTTGATCAGTTCAGTTAATTAATTAAATCAATTCGATTAGTTTGATTAATGAACTAAATCAATTTGGTCGGTTCGATTAATTAATTAAACTGACCAAATTTTTTTAGTTTTATAATAAAAATTATATTTATAATAAAAAAATTAATATAATTAAATAACTAAATAAAATTTATTATAAAATAAATAAAATATAACTTTATTTTATAATAAAAATTTATATTATAATAAAAATTTATATAACTAAAGAATTAAATAATAAATAACTAAATAAATTTTTTTTTGTTTAAAAATGGTTCGATTAATTAATCGACCGAACCAAACTGATTAACTATTAACTAAATTAAAAATCAAATTTTTATAAATTATTCGACCGAACCGACTGAATTATTTAAAATTTGATTAATCACTGTTATTTAACCAAAAATTCAATCGGTTAACCAAAATTTACATACCCTTAAATATTATATTTGTTTATAAATAATCTATATAAAATAAAATATCGAGTCCATTAAATTTTACCAACCAGTTAAAATATTTTACTTAGGAGAAATAAGAAAAATATTTCACTGAAAAAATAGTTTAAAAGGTTCATATATCAAAAGATAATCACTTTTAATTTAAGATATGATAAAATTAGAAAGCTGTTATAAGAATAATTTATGTATTACTTAAATTTTTCATGTAAAGTTGGGTTGTAATCAAATAAATTAATATTTTTTTAATTTATTTTTTCAATATTTTATTTCATCTTTCAAACACAATAACATAATTTTTTTCAGTAAAATACAATTCCTTTAATATAACTCTATAAAATACATTCCATGCAATCAATTTTTTCAGCAATTTACCAAACACACTATAATTTTAAAAAATACTATATCTGTTTCATTTTAAGTGTTGTGTAAAATTTTTTTTATTTTACTTTAAGTGTCACTTTTATAATTTTAAAAAAGCATTAATTAAAATTTTTTAATATTATCTATAATTAAATCTTCTATTTAATAAAAAAGAATAAGTAAAGTAAGAAATATGAAAAATTATACTTAGATAAATTAAAATAAAATTTTTATAAAATTTATAATGACTAATCATTTTTTTAGTCGGTGTATACTATTTTTATATGATATTTGTGTTTCATTTCAAGTGTTATGTAAAAAAAAATTTATTTTATTTTAAGTATTAGCTTTTAGAATTTTAAAAGGGTATTAATTAAAAAGTCTTAATAGTACTCCTAATTAAATTTTTATTTAATAAAAAAAATAAGTAAAGTAAGAAATATTAAAAAAGATATTTAGATAAATTGTAATAAAATTTTTATAAAATTTTTAATAATTAATTATTTTTTAATATGTACATATTACTCTTATTGGGCACTTGATATGAAAAGGAGATAGTAATTTATTTTAGAAAAATTAATAAGATCAAAATTGATTCAATCAATTCAAATTTATGGAGACCTGTAATTCTAATTTCAGTTCAAACTAAATTGGCCCTTCAACCTAAATTATTGATTTAATGTGGATGAGTAAGTGGGGACACAACACAAGGTTATCTAATATTATTAATTTATTATGCATGTGTGATTTGTGCAGTAGAAGACTCTGAATTTATTTATTATTTATTTATAAAAAAATATAAACATATTATAATAATATATTAGAATAATGTAAGCATATTATTTAAAAGATATAAATATTGTATATTTTTTATAAAATAATTTTAATTATTTTATTATATAGAAAGAACATTTTAAAAATATACTATAATAACTAAAAGTAAAATAAAAAGCAAATAAAATATATAAAAAATAAAAATAATATTTCAAAAATTATAAAACTATTTATTTATTTATACTTAATTAATAAATATCTTATAACAATTATATTAATATTTTATTTATTTATACTTAATTAATAATATCTTATTCTTAATTTATGAATTATTTTTTTCTTCTTTCAAAAAATATTAATTACCTTTTATATTATTTATAAAAAAATTTAAAATATGTATATCTTTAAATCGTAATAGCGACATTCTAATATAAATTAAAATTGATAATAAAAATTAATATTTTATATTATATATTAAAAAATTATATATATATATTATATATTATATATTAATATTTTAATATATATATATATAGACAAAAAAAAACCAAAATCACTGATTATTTACAGTTATTTTGCTCCACTTTTAAATATTACAATTGATATGAATATTTAGCAAACATTTCAAATGTAAAAAATTTTGTTATAACAATTCATAATCAGATCATACGACATTTATAATACATGGTGAAACATGGATTCCTTATGCCATCAAATCAGATATAAAATCAGCTATTCTAACAATAAAATGAGCATATTAATTTGATAATCAAATCAGACAGAATCAATTATTCTAATATTCTTTTTGTCCCATGATAATAGACTTATTTCTCATTTTATAAAAATTTAAAAAAATTAATTATTTTCATTAAACATATAAATTTACATGTTTTTTTAACCTTAAATTATATTTAATAATTAATATTAAATAAAAATATTATAAATATTTAATATATTAACTACCTTATTAAAATAATAAACAAACTATAATTATAGATAGACGAAAAAAAACCTTATAATAAATATATTTATTTTTATAAAATAATGAATCTTTTAAATTTTGAAATATAAAATTCAAAATAAATCATATTATTTTCATTAAATATATGTTTATTTTTCATAAAATTTTACAATTTTTTAAATTATAATTTATCAACAATAGTTTTTTTTTGGCAATTTCAAAAAAAAAAAAAAAAGCTTGTGCTTGCAAGTGGAGTGGGTGAATAAGCACTGAGAAACAAAAGAAAAAAATGAAACGAAAAACATTTTCTTTTTTCTTCCTTTCAATTGAAAAGGCAACATATATATATATATATATGTATATATATAATATGATATGATATCTCGAGAAAGAAGCAAATAATAGAGTAGTAATAAAGGTAAACTCCTATCCAAACTTCTTGTTAATTAAACCAGCAATTTCCACCCAGATCCTAAGCCAAAGAAGCTGAGGCATCAAATGATATTTTCCTGACCAAGAGACAGGTGATTTTTGAAGGCTGAGAATGTGTATTATTAAGGGTGCACAGCACAAAATCAGGCCGGTGAAGGGCGAGAGCTAATCGGTCCTCTCCAAAAACCAAACCAGTTGCATCAAGAAGAACATGCCAAGAATTTCTATGAGCCTCTGAAATCCAATGCATAGAGTATCTAGTCCCATTTACAATAACTGGATATGAAAACAGCCCTTTAGGTGTGTATTTACACTTCCTTCTAAAATATTGACTAAGTTGTGATCCTTTAATTCTCAGGTCCAACCAAGTTTCTGGCATTGGAACTACCTTTGATTCCTTACGAATTGCAAAGTCCCTAATAGTATCAATTTCTTCACCAAGAATAGTCATGTAAAAATTGCCCTTAAAAAAAGGGTAACTCTCTCCAATCATTGCCATAGCATCCCTATAATTTGGCATGAAAATGACTAAATAGTCATCTTCACTAAGGCCACATTGTTTCAAGGCTCGGTTTTGAGCTTGAATTTCTGGGATTGAAATGAAATTACCCTGAAAAGAAGTTTTCTTGGAAAGTATATCTAAGAGTCTAGAGTTTTTTAACTGAGTTTTGTCAAGATCAGATAGGCTACGAGTGAAGGAAGGAGAAGAAGACATTCTTTTGGGGGAATTGCGCTTTTCATCAGGATTAATTTCTGATGACGATTCTTCATTGACAGAGAGATTGCTGAGATCAATTGCGACTCCTTCTTCAACAATTCCATTATAATATTGAGGATATTTGGTGAATACATACTGTCTTACATACGCCATTTCACTAGGAGTTATTGGTCCGGACCATCTCAGGTCAAGTCCTCGCAAAGTTGATATGGCTTCAGCTATCAAGTGAGCTGGAATTAGCCTGTGCGTTTTCTGTTATTATTATCAAGGCAAAACAACTTGAATCAACATTATCAGAGGAAATATATATATAATAATAATAATAATAGGCAAGAGAACAGGATAGGACTTACCTTGATAACCATGCTGCTTGGTCTGCCATTTTGGGTTGGTGAGCTATTGGAAGCTTCAGGTTCTTGCAGTTTAGCTTCTATCATATCCTGAAAATTTACAAATTAAAGAAAACCCACATATATTTGAAATTAATGCGAAAATACAAGGGAGACTAAGAAAATTTCTTGAAAAATCAACAGAAAAGAAGGCATACCTTAGATTCGCCATTTAGAACAAGTTCTTCTATATTACTCACCATGATTCTTGATCCTTTATTGAAGTTCTTAAAAGATCAAGAAAGACTACAAGTATAGGGAAAGGAGAAAGAACAGAACCACAACCCACAATGGCAGAGAGTCAAGACTAGCAAATACCAATAAATACAAAATCTATAGCAGAAATGGTTTAAATTTAGGCTAATTATTAAAGGAATAAGTACAAAGAGAGAACTTTGTAATGACGACAGCATTTTCCTGCAACATGGAAATATGAAACAAAGAGAATTAATTGTTTCATAATTTAAAAATGAATCTTGTCCACTGATTGAGCAAATAGTAGTCATAATTTTTTGGAGGGGCGAATTTAGCATATACCTATAAATATAATAATTTAATTTCAATCATCAGACTAATTTAGTATGATTAATTATGTTCAATCAAACTCTCAAATTTTCCATCTCCCTCCTTTGAATAGAATAAAAAACTAATAAAAATAATAATAGATTTAGACAACTCTCCCATCTCTATCAATCTGAGTTGCAAATTGACCACAAATACAGATATGAAGTTATGAAATTGTAACAACAACTTGCAATATTATCATCAAAATAGAAAATGCTCAAGTCACCAAGATTATAAAATTAACAGAGAAAATGACTGCCAGAGCATTTGAGGACGTTGGAACTTGCATTATAGGGTTATCATCTATTTGGCTGGTGGGAGGTCATGTCATAAAAAAGGGAAAAATGGGAATCTTTTAGATAATTGGAAAGACTGACCATGGAGCCAGTCTATGGCTCGTTTGAAGATTTGTAGAGCTACCATATTAGAAAATTTTCTATTATTAATTTATAGGTCCCTTACTAGTCTGTGACATCTTGGAGAATTAAGAATCTATTAGAAAATTTGAATTATTCACATCAAGGTAGAGTTCACCAGCTTCTGTGATTCTTCTTCTTCACTTATGTATTAGAATTTTACATATTGTTTTTTCTCTCAAATGTTCATGCCTAATCATACCCTTATCATTTGTCTTGGAAATTTAAACATATACACATATGGTAAGAGGTATTAAACCTAGTAAATAATGATAAGTATACATAGCTTCAAAATTCAAAGAAATGTATTAAATTTTATGCATTAACAATTATAGCAATGAAATTCATTTGCAAATCTATATATTTTATTTTACTCCAAATGAAACTTCATTTGAGATTTATTATATCTCAACCAAATTATACCAAAATTTTGATAAATTTTGCAAATAAATTTTAGAATAATAAGACTTATTTGTAAATAAATTTCACAAATCATTTAGTTTTATTCGAAAAAATTTATTTGTGAAATTTATTTACAAATAAATCTTATTAAGATTCAAAAAATTTTATTGGATTTACAAATAAAAATAAATTTCATATTTATTTTTATTCAAATATGAAAGTTTGCCTGGCCTTATGAAGGCAAAGCTAGAGCTAGGCAGAAATGGGCAAGCATTTGGCCACTCTAAACAGCTCCGTAAGTCGAGTCAAAGCTTAGGTGAAATAAACTGCCGACAACCAACACAGACTACAGAATAGCATGCATTTGGAATTTAGTTTAAACAGCATCTAAGGAGCATTTCTTAACCACTACTCAGTGTATGCCTCCAATCAAACATCAAATTATGACTTTTTAAGTACAAAAATATCACCTCAATCTACACGATAATAAGAAGCCACCAAAAATCCATGACATAATGGTACATGTCTACTTTGACTAATGCTAAGAGAACAGTGCTTTATAAAAAGCAAACCTGATAAACGATAAATTGATAACAACACTTCTCATATGTTGACCAATAATCAAATAATGCCAAATGGGATAGGAAAATTAACTAGAAACAGCAAGATCTAAATAATAGAAGCATTACAATGCAGCTTGGGCTGAAGTGTTTCTTACCTAATGGCCATGGAAGCAAGAACAAAATGCATCCAGCAGTCCTACACGGCCAAATCGGTATATGACCACTATCGATAGTATAGTAAGCACACACATCGAAATAGGAATGAAAAAGATGCAACTAAATGGACACAAGATAGGCTATTGGCTATGAAAGTACAGCTACCAGCTATCAGGGCAAAATTAGCAGGGGCAAAACTTTACCCGCTAATTCACATTCTCTATAATTCTAGGACAATAAAGCTGACTGTCATTCTTCCAGTGCAGTCAAAATAACCCTGCATAGCCTCACCAAATAATTGGAACAATAAAAGTTAAATTGAAAAAAAAAATATTTCATTTCACCTGCTAAATCTATTGCTCATCCATAACCAAATTATCTAGGCCAACCAAACATGAGATTGCAAAAAATCAATAGGCAAATTTGTGTCCTAGTTTTTTATACTATTGACTCAATATGATATACATCTTGTACAGGTATAGAACAGATCACACTGAATCATGATTTCTTCACCAGCCACATATTGGTTAACCAAAGAACATAACTAATTGGGTGACAGCAAAGAAATTCAGGGAGAGCGGGCAATCATATAGCCTTGCATGATTAGTAACCTATACAAAACAAAATGATTTTCCGACTACAAAAAGTACTTCATCCGATCATCTCTCCTCATGGCATTGTACACAGCTTGGACCTGGAAAGCAACACAAAAGGTTCTCGTCAACACAATTTCATCTATTTTTGTCTATAGGAAGGCAGAAAATATACAGCGTATCATTTGTTAACAGCAAACAAAATTTGTTTGGTGCTTGCTTGATACCATAATGGATCATAAAAGTTGCTTTTCCTTTTTTATTTATTGGCAGGGGAAGTGTTAAAAGATCCGGAGCAGTATGCATATCAACCTCTATCAATTAAATTTTTAAGGTTTCCACAGAAAAGAGAAATAGTGCTTCAGTGATATTTTTCCTTTTCTCTTGTGTGTGCACATGTATGTGACACAGAAAGAGAGGGAGAATGACCTGTTCGCTGGATACAACATGAACTGGACCAATGTTGACAGACACATATTTGCCCCTTGATGATACTTTCTGCTTCACTTGACCCTAGCAAAATGGTTCTTTCAATTAGATACGTTTTCTCAACTAAAAATACTGCAGGTGGCTAATTTCAACGGGTTGTCACAAATTCAGCAGTCTAAAAAAATAGTGTGTGTGTGCGTATCAAATCACATTTACCTATGATTAGCGCTTATATTTATCAAATAGCAAAAGATACTTCAGAACAAGCAAGCATTTGAAAGAGACAACTAATAATTAAATACAGAGAGATATCAATTCTTGACATTACAATAACAGAATAATTTGAAAAGTGATGAAAACATTTTTCTTTAATATGATTGCATGTCACATTATATAAGAGACCAGAAGTCAGAGCGTGAGAACCAAATTCTATACAGATCTTTAATGAGACTCAGTTAGCAATTGAACTATCTTTTCTGAAAAGGTTATAATTGTTCCCATTGCAGCTAATAGCAAAGTCGATCATCGGAATTGTGCATCTAGAATAAAAAGATTGGGAGAAATACTCTTTCTTTCCAGCTGCAAATATTACAATTACAAGAAGAAAAAAATTGTTTCTTGCCCATATATGAAGGCATGACATAAAAAGTTGCTAAAGCATCCGGCATCTATCTAAATGATCGAACTCCTAATACTCGCCACAAGCTATATTTTGAATATATTCTCTAACCCCAACTGTGAGTGCAAGTAAATGGTACATACCCATGTATGGTTAAGACATTTATTTTGATTGGCACTCCCTTGTTATCACAGTGTGGGCTACAAAAACATTTGTGTTTTCTGCACATTCTATTCCTATCTGTATATCAAAATCAGAGTCTCAGCCCTGCTTTCTAATGAAACTTGGTTTGGTGGTAGACCTCCTGTAATGTAAAAAATAACTTTAGACAACATGCTACTTCTGAAACTAGAACCTATTCGATAGGAATAACAGCCTGGAAGGTGAAGCCCATCATCATCACCACAGCAGAATCAGTGATCTCTCAACATTTGCCAGAATCACTTTTGCTCAAACCAGCATCTGACACTTAGGGATCCAAATGGGGATAACAAGAGAGTGTAATGAGTCCCATTATCCCCACCCTATTACACTCTCCTTATTGCAGGAGTATAATAGATATTACATGTATACTACCACTAATCGTGTAATGCCCAATTAAACAAACAGAAAGAAATCAGCTCATGTTATCAGAATAATGTGGCATTTGATTGTAAGCTCGTACTATTAAACTTTTTAGTCCATTGTGGGGGGGCAGTGTAATGGGAGGAGGATAATGAGGTAATGATGCGGTATGTACAATTATCCCCAAAAGTGTAATCCATCGTGGATACTCTTAAAACTAGCATATCAAGTCTTGAACAAGTAACCGAAATATCTTAGGCTGATCAATCATACAGTTTCTATATTGTCTCCTTTAGTGTTTATGCAATAAGATATTATATTAGTCTGGTAATTTGATTTTCTTTAATATTTTGTATTTCCCACTAATACATTGACTAGGCATCTCCACCTATATCTTTCTTTCATCACATATTTCAGATTTGGATGAATTCAATCAGTAAACAGAGTATCAACACTATCAATTGACTAAAAAGATCAGGTGAGCCACTAATCATCACCAACGTAAATGATCATTCTATACAATGTTGTCCAAACTAATCTGGCATGAATAAAATGTAAATACTTAGGCATGAATAAAATATAAACATGAAATATTTCATTTTGAATTAGCAGATAACAGGCAGCTTTGCTCAATTGCTATCAATTTCTGCAGCTCTACATGCAATGAAATATCATCTTTCCAATTCCAGTCAGGAGCGCAAGGTGCTGGCTAAAAATTGTTCATTCATCTCATATACATTTTCTTTTATGTTTCATTAAACCGTCTCATAACAACTGGCACTAATTTAAAGCAGATGATAAATAAAATAACCTACAAAATGCTTTCAAAGAACTGTAGGGATCTAACTGCTCTGAGCAAACGTAGAAAATAAAGAGTTGTGAAGTAGTATAAGAATAAACTGTACATGTGACATGGAACGCAAAGTACATGCCAATAAACTGTAAATGTAACATGGAACGAAAAATACATGCCACAAAATTTTATACCATTCAATGCATCAATAAGCAAAAATCCTCATATTCAAATTGATTTATTGGAAATTGGGATAAAAAAAGATTTGTATACCTCAGGAATTGGTCTCTGGATTACAGATTCAACAGCAACGACCATAGCTTGCACAAAATCATCACCTCCAGTTCCAATCGCAGTAAACCCTCTAACTGTTGGGTATGAGTTTACCTGGCAAGTGGAAGAGGTTATTGGCAAACTAATTAAAGTCATAATTCAAATCATCTGAAACTTCATTTCACGATTTTTTTTTAAAACCCAAACAGTAAAGTGTTACAAGCTGGGTTTAATACATTTCCAAATATAACTATAACTAATACATAATCTAGAAAAAACCCACAAGCAACATAGAGAATACTGTAGACAATAATAATAAACAAAATAAAACTGAGAACCAGGAGAAAGCAATAAATGGATACCTTCTGATCCAGAGCAAGCCATTCATTAGTAGAATCATCTGTCACTGTTCCACCAATAACCACATTCGTAGTCTGCCCAACCCTCCCTTCTGTTTTCGACACCTCTGAATCCAAACATGAACAAAATTATCCAAATCAATAAATTCACTCACAATATATATAAATATATAAAAATACATATTAGAAAAAAAAATGTTGAAATCAGAACCTGAAATAGCTTTAAGAACAGCTTCTTGAGGCGGGCCTTGGTCCTGGTCATCTTTGGAACCTGAAGTACCATTATTATTATCACTATTACTACAACTGAAATGATTAGGTTTCCCGAAGTGGAAGTCGCGAGCAACAATGCTGCTCCTTTTTCGACAAAATCCATAACTGCTCGATTTACGAAACGGCAGCGTATATAAGGCTTGATTTTGGTTATGGAGAGGTCGCCATGGCTCTGCTATCACCACTGAGCACCGCATAATTGTCCTGCAAGCCATTTCTGGTTTTCGATTATTGCTTTCCCTTTTTTTCCGAAGGTCTTTAAGCAAATTTCTAATTTCTAAACCAGTTTTATTATATTACTTTTGGCCATTCGATTAACGAGATATTTTTACTATCACCGATGACATTGCAGTTAGTCGAATCAATGCTTGTGAAATGACAAAAATAACCTTACTATTTGACTACACTGCTGCAACACTTGCAGGACTTCATTGTCTTTTCGGTGAAATCCGTTATGGAGTGGCGGTAGAGAAGAAGTGAGAGGTGAGTGGTTGAATAATTTCCTTCTCAACTATAGTCGGTTGCGGCGGCGGGAGAGCGAAATTTCAAGTAAATTTTTTGCTTTATACCCAAATATCAGATTAAATATTTTCCATAAGTAAAAGATTTTTTCATTTTTTTTATAAATTAGTCTAAAAAAATTACAAAATTTTAAAATATTTTTAAATTTTTTACTAAATTTATAAATTTAATAAATTTTTATATAATCTAAAATTTATATACATATAGTTTTTATACATATATTATGAATTTATTATGTAACTAGATAAAATACAAATAAAAATTCTAAAAAATGTAATGAGAAGTGTAATTTTTCTTTCTTTTTAGCATTAGTGTGGGAGAAGGGGATTTATGTTTATTAGTCGAAAAGATACATATTACATAATTTGTGTAAAAAAGTTTCATGCCCTGTGAAGTTTTTCCTTCTTTTAATTTGTGAAGCCTTTCATAGAGTTCTTTTATCTTTCATTTGATTTAGATATAGATTCCCCATATCTTCCTCCATGGTGGCGGCAGGACTGCTGAAAGAGAGAAGCTAAAGCTGAAGGGCTGAGGGGCTGAGGAGAGCTGAAACTGAGGGGCTGAGTGGCTACATGTCCGGCGGCCGACAGGGGATCGTCAGCCCCCCACCCGACCCTACCTGCCTTCGCCACTGCTCCTCCATCTTCTCTTTTATTTTAGTTTCTTTTCTAGATTTTCTGGTGATTTATATTTTTTTTCCTCTATATCAGACCGTCGCATGGTCTTTTCATCCTCTCCATATTCATATAGGCGTGTGGATTTCATAGTTGTTGTTAAATCACTCAATCCTTGACCTAATCTTTGCTTCATGGTTGGATTTTGACGGGGTTTTGTTGCTCTCATGGATACCCAAAACAACATGTTTTTGTTTTTGTTTTTACTTTTTTATTTTCCTTTTTCAGCTTAGCATATTTGTTGGGATGTTGTTGTTTGAGGCCTTAAAGACATCAGAAGTAATAGTTTCATCACTATTGTCCATGTAATTCAAACCATGGGCATTTAATATTGTCCCAGACTCTTTCAATTTGGCATGTTTGGAGGCTGCTGTAAAGGCTTCTGCTGTAACCTTTTATTCCCAAAGCTTTCATATTGTTGGTTCAAGCTTTAAAAGGTTTTATCCCAAATAGAGAGCTTCTTTTTTCCTATCCTCGATTCTCATTGATATCAAATTTGAGGTTCATTGGGACCTCATCTTTATTGTATTCCTTCGCTGTGGCCAGGGGCGGACTCAGCCATAACATTTGAGGGGGGCCATTGAAATTTTTTATAATTTGAGGGGACTCAAGTCATAAAATATTATATATATATATATTTAAATAAATGTAATATATTAATATCTCAAATAAGGAATACCAGCAGCCTCCAAAGTAACAATACCCCCGAGTAAGTGAGGAAGAGAGTTAAAAGAATAAAAAAAACAAGATACATTTTTAGTACGAGAGAAAAAAATAAGATAATGAGCCGCCTGGTTTCCTTCCCAGTAAATATGATGGATAAATGATGAATGAGATCTCAAATTGGAGGCAAGTTGCCGCACCAGTTGAGAGCCCGTACCAGACCAAAGAGCTTCCTAAATATGTTGAACCAACTCTAAGCAATCAGTTTCTAAATGAAGAGGGAGGTAGCCATTATTAATTGACTAAGAAAAACTTGTATCCATAGCAGTGAGCTCGGCTTTAAAACTTGAAATAGTAGTCATAGAAAAACATTTAGCCGCAATAAAATTACCATTTGAATCCCCGAGAATACACCCATCAGTTACCGCATGAGCTGTATAAGTAGCCTCCACATTGAGCTTATAAAACCCAGCTGTAGGCTTCTTCCACAATACCAGCTTCGGCTTAAACTTCTGCTTCCCAAAGTTGTCTGAAATAAGACTCGCTGAAGAAAGCGCTGGGATAAATACAGTAAACTTCTCTCCAACAATTATTTTTCCTATTAGTTTCATATGTTGGTTTTTAGGCATTTATACTTTATTTATCTTGGCCAGTAGTTCATAGGATATTATATATGTATTTGTGTTTCTATTTTTATATGCTTTCTATATACTGTGTGTATTTGAGGGCATCCCTCTGGTATATGTTTGTATTTCTGTGTTATAATCTCGTTCATGATTAATGAAGTTATGCTTTGTTTGTTGGAGATATATATTACATGAGTATACATGTAGTAGTAGATGAATTGTTGCTACACATAGTAAATATTTACTACTGTATTACTAGTATCAGATAGCATGAATTACAATGGCCAAAAATGGTAGAAGATACTCATTTTATCATGCTGAAATTATTATTTTTATAAAAAAAAATTATTTCACTTAAATTACCATTTTATAAAATTAAAAAAAAATTAATTAATTTTTTTTCAACTATATACTTATCATTAATTACTCAATTAATGAAATAAGAATATAATATTAATGAATTAATAAATAATATTTTAGTTTATTTAAAATAAAATTATATAATATATAAAAATTTTAATGATTTTTTTAATAATTGTACATTAAATGACGATTTCAACTGGACGAAAAAGTATCATAAATTACAAACTTGTAATAAACAAGAGTAATTAAAAGCTAGTTATCCTCTTTATCACACCATGCATGATTTTTTTTAAAGAAACAAATAATAAAAGAGAAGGAAGGATAAATACTTAGATATACATATAGGTTTTATAAATTAAATAACTTAATTTGTAAAATAATTGAATTCAATTCGATCTTAATTAAATTTAGACTGAAATCAAATAACGAATAATTGATATAACCTTATTCAATTATTTTTTTTTGAATGCAACCTTATTCAATTGTTATAATACGAGAAGCTTACAAATTTAATTAGATATTTAAAATTATATAACTCTAAAAGTATGTAATATTTAACTACTTATTTAATATTCTAGAGCTCAAGTTTAATTTTTTAATATAAATAAATAAATAAATTTTATTAATTTGAGCATAACTCCCATTTGTAATGAAAATTTTATTTAATTTGAATCTAATTATGAGTTAAAATCAAGTTATTCAAGTTGATCACCTATTAATTCAATTATATTCCGAATTCATTTCTTAAATATATAAATAATTATAAATAAAGATAAAGAATTTTCCTTCAAAAAAAATAAAAATAAAGAATTTTAAGGTATTCATTAATTTATATATATATATATATATCCTTTTCAGTTGAAACTCCAAACTCAGCTCCCTTCAAAACACAGCCTAGAAGTAGTAAAACGCAGCGTCGTGGAAGAAAAAGAAAAGCTAGAATCACTGGCGAAGGCAGCTTCGCGAATACACTACCACCGGACTAAGCAAAACTCTAATTTCGAACATCAGGGAAGCAAAACGGATTCCCTCCTTCATTTCGCGGCGTAATTGAAATGTATGGATCCGATAAAGCCGCCGGCGAAGAGTAGCGAACAGCATTTCTAAGAGCAGAAAAGAAGTATAAACTGTACTACGATCAGGATTCGAAATCCTCCAAAAAGTAAGCTTATCTAAATCTCTTTAATCGAACAGTGTTGATCTTGCTTCTGATTTTTGCTGTCGATTTTTTAGGTTTAATCATATGATTTTTCAGCAGAAAAAAGCTACCAAAACAAGTAGATTTGTCTGAGGTTTCAGATTTCAAGTCAATTCTCGAAGCTTATAATCAAAACGGTGAACTTTCTCCTGGAATTGTTGCGTTTCAATGCTGTTTTGATCGTCCAATCTTCTGCTTGGAAAGTCGACCTGGTATGGACATTCGTTATGATTAGCTCTAATTACTTGCTTAAACAATGTCGTTTGATTGGATACTTTGATTTATGGTAATGCATTTGTTGATTTTGGCTTTAAAATTTAAAGAAAATTTTGGAATTTTTTTTATGTTGTTTGCAATTGATTGAATTTGGTACCATTATTAATGCATGTCGAAATTCGAAAGGTTAATGAAGTTGAAGAAGTGGGTAAAGAATTATATATGTTGTTTTGCATTTCTCAGGTTTTTATTTCATTCCTGGAGCTTTGAGCATAGAGGAACAATGCCAATGGATAAGAGAAAGCTTGACGAGTTTCCCAAGCCTCCCAACAGAACTAATCACAATGCTATATATGGGCCTATACATGACTTATTTATTGCTGCAAATGAGAGGAAAATACTTTTAGAGGATGAGAATACATTTCACGGTTCAGAATATGATGTTGGTGTCAGTAATGGAGATGCTTATAGATGGAAATTTTATGATGAACATGTTGCTTCTTCGAGAGGAAAGACATGTAAATCCATTTCTGTTTCAGCCTTATTACGAAAGTTACGATGGAGCACTCTTGGCCTGCAATTTGACTGGTCCAATGTATAAACTTTGTTCTGTTTTACTTTTCTAATTGCAGAATTGCTTCTCTCATCTTATTTCACCACATGTGAGTGCATATCAGTTATTCATAATTGGGAAGCATAAACACACATTTTGAAGTTTCAGTTACAGTTTCTTAGTTCATATATTAGATCCTTTTGCTATTATAGCAAAGAACCTGATTTATTACATCAGTCCGACTGGCTGGAATACGTTATTTACATTTTTTTTTGGCTATGTTATAGATCAGAAAACAATTCTATTCCCATGTTTTGTTATGCCCTTCAATTTTATCCTAGTGTCTGTTGAGCAAATACCTATGGCCGCTAGAACCAACTTTCCCATCACGTGAACAGGCTTGCATGCCATAATTAGTTCTCTAAAGATATTATACTCTTGGTTTCTTGAGCTTGATCTAAGCTGCCATGCATGATGCTAAGCAGATGTAGATTATAGTGGACAATTAAATCATTATTTATATTGTAATGATTCCTTACTGTGAATTTATTATCTTCTTCATCCATGGCTAGATTTCTGTGGTTCTATCATTAGTTCATAACAATTTGCTTCATTAGAGATGATTGGCACTTACAATTTCAAATGCAAAATGCTGTTTTTAGAGTTTGAAGAAGAGCCAACCTTACATATTAATATTGAGACTTGACAATTGGAATGAATTTCTAATCCATGTTTTTTCATGATGCAGCGGAACTACAATTTATCTCTCCCACATAACAAGATACCTATTGAACTCCGGCAGCTGGCTAAAAGATTGGCTGCTCCTGCAATGCCTCTGGGAGAAGAATTCCACCCAGAAGCTGCAATAATAAACTATTTTGGATTAGGTAGTTTTCAATTGAACTTTTTGTATTTTATTAAGTTGTTAGTAACTGAGTATTGATTTCAAAAACAAAGGACTGAAATTAAAGGCTAGGTGGATATGCTCATGCACAAGTACACAAGCATACCCTTGCTCGATGCACTTGAATGGTTGATTAAATTTCAATCAGACTTAAAATGGAATAAACATAAATATCAAAGAGGTCCTCTAAGTCATCATGCTCGTTATTACCTCTCTTTTCAGGTGATACGCTAGGGGGCCACCTGGATGACATGGAAGCTGATTGGAGTAAACCTATTGTTAGCATGAGGTATATTGGAATCTCTCTCTCTCCCTCTCTATTTTGTTGATATCTTATTCTTCATGTATTTGTGATTTGAAGAAAAGAATGCAGTTGCTCATTGTATCCTTCGTTCTTGCCCCTTTAGTTTGGGCTGCAAGGCAATCTTCCTTTTGGGAGGAAAATGTAGGGAAGATCCACCATTAGCAATGTTCCTCCGGAGTGGTGATGTAGTGCTCATGGCAGGAGAAGCAAGGGAATGCTTCCATGGTAAGTTTTAATTTTTAGCTTCTAGGTTTTTCCTAATAATGAAGATTTTAAATAAAAAAAAAATTATAATGAAAAATTTTTAAACTTGGGAAGTATAACTTAAAACTGATGGAAAACTATCCTCTTCTTCTTCTTCTTTTTTACTATAGGTGTGCCTCGGATATTCACAGACAAAGAAAATGCTGAAATCACACAACTCGTATCGCATTTCTCACAAGAAAATTATTTTTTAGAGTATATCAAGACTTCAAGAATTAACATCAATATCAGACAAGTTTTTTGAGCTTTACCGATTCCGTGTTCTAATTTCTGAAGGTGACAACAGGAAAGAAGGTGAAAAATATATAAAAAAAAAAAATGTGCTTATTAAAAACTAGGGTCAAGTGTAGTAGAGGAGTTTAGTTCAAACTTGTAAAGCAATTTTTTGTTTTTCTGTTTCGAATTTTCCTATTGGATGTTTACAGACAGGCAGTCTCCAATGACAGTCGAATGAGAAAAGTGTGGTTGAGGTCAATTATAACGGAAGTGGTGAAGTCGGCTTTCCCTAAAAGTCCAATTTGCTAGGAAATACAAAACAAGTAATTTGACTAACGAAATTGTTTTACTGGTTATTGATTATTAATTATTAATTTTGAAATTGAATATGAAGGTTGTATTAAATTTATGCCAACAATTAATGAGTTTTTTTTAACTCAACAATTAATGAATTTTTATTGATGACTCGTGTTAGTTTCTTGCTTTCTTTCATTTTACTTTTTTTTTTCTGAATTTCTCTAATATATATCTTAAAAACACATGATCAATGATAATAAATATAATGTGTTTTATTTTTATTGAAATTTATTATAATTATTTTTTTACTAAATCATTTTTAAAAAATAATTGTAACAAGTTTAATAAAAACGAAATATATTTCAATATACAAAAAATAAGTGAATGTTAATGCTTAACATGTCTTTTGACATCACATGTTAAAAAATCAAAATCAAAATAATAAATTATAAATCTGAAGAATTTTAAAAACATTTTTTTATGTCATTTTATTCCATATATGTTTCAAAATCTAAAGTAAAACTTCTATAATATGTTTCATATATTTTTTTATCAATTTATATATATATTTTATTAATTTATATTTATATAATATTCTATTTTAGGAGCATGTAAATAGTTTGTTTATCTCTCATTTAATTAAAAAGAGAAAAAAAAAAAAAAAAACTCCATCCGACATGATATTTTCCATACATAAACATAATCGAAAGATGATAAAATTTCTCAAAACCCGTTTTTATAGCAATATCCACTCCATAAAAAATTAAAAAAAAAAAAAGAAAAAGAAATGTTGTGTATGAACAAAATCTAAATACAAAAACAATATCTCTAAAGAAAAACCAATAACCAATAACAAAATCCCAACAAGAAAAATGAGAATCAAAACAAGAAAAAATAAATAAATAAGCAATAGAAGGCAATCTCGCCACGCCCACCAAAACATAAAAAAACATCTTCAGTCGTTAGACTTCTTCACTATCTTCCAAAACTCCGTCGTTTTTACACCACCGAACACTCACGCGTCTACGTGTACAACTCAATCACCACTTTTATTATTTAAATAATCAAAACGAAACCATTTTATTATTATTATTATTAAAAAAAATAAACAAACAAACACCAGGCACCAATTTAACCTCCAAAAACAAAAATCTCCCATCTCTCTTCTTCTCTTATCTGATTATTTCTGATCTGCAAAACAAAATGGGACCGGTGGTTTTGACTCAGCTCGCTACCGGACTTAGTGTCCTCGCTGGAGCTGCTCTCGTCAAATCTGTCATGGACCAGAAGCCTATGGCCGGTCCTTTCTCTCGTTGTCCGACTTGCAACGGCACTGGTCGTGTTACCTGTCTTTGCTCGCGTTGGTCAGATGGAGATGTTGGTTGTCGGACTTGCGCTGGTTCTGGTCGTATGGTTTGTAGTAGTTGTGGTGGGACTGGTACCGGTCGGCCACTTCCTGTCCGAATATCTGTTCAGCCACCGAAAGGCACCGGCCAGTCTTAATTAACCGGTTTGTGGCTAGAGATATAATAATTTATTTATTAGCTCCTCTCTTTCTCACTCTTATTATATTTTTATGTAATTTTTTTCCAAATTACAGAATTAAATTGTATAATATTAAAAAAAAATTGATTATAGATTGGTAGATGAAGAAAAGAGGTGAGAGATTATAATTAGTAGGTTGTAATCACTGTATTGGCTACTGAAATTCTTATAATTTTAATTTTATTTTTAATTGCTTTCTAGTTTAAATTTTCAAATCGCTAAACTGTTTTTTTTATTATTGTATTTTATTATATGATAAAATTAAAATTACAAAATTTAGCAATTTCAACAAACAAAAGTCTAAAATTCTGAAACATTTGACCATCCAATTATTAATTTAATACAAATTATTATATTATATTCTAAATTAAAAAAAATATATAATATAATATAATATAAGAATTCTTACATAAATTTCATACCTATGAGCCCCTAATTAATGGTTTATTATATGAAAGAAAGGGCAGTTTGGACATTTTCCAACTGCATCTTATTGCTTATTCTTTGTTTTTTTCAGTTTTTATAATCTTATTGCTTATTCAAAGCATATTTTTAATTATCAATGAATTTCAACAAATTTTCAACTCATTGATGTCTACAAACTATGAACTTGCAAGTTAACCATAAGGCAATGTTATTATTTATCTACTAAATTATTTGATTTTTTTTTTACAACGGCCCCATTTTATGACCTGAATCAAAATTTTAAATATTTAAAGATTTTTCTTTTAATTTTGTGCATGGAGTTGATAGAGGATTAGGGTCGATAGTCTGAATTCTGATAGAAATAAAAAAAAATATTGTTTGCTTGCACATGGAGAAATGTAACTATTTGCTCGAGAGCATCATTTTAAAAAATATATATATGAAAGAAAATTACCAAGATATTGCTGCTTGGCGAAGTGATATAATGTGCAATGCAATACCTAATTACAAAAATGTTTGGTTTGTGCATATCTGCTTGATAGAATGGTTTAACATATTAAGTGAGATTTATAAGCTATTAATATTAAAATATAAGCTATTAAGTAAGATTTATAAGCTATTAATATTAAAATATATGCAAACTCATGCACTATAGTTTAGTGATTAAAAGCGTATATTGCTTTTGATTAGAATTTGAGTTTTAAGTATTTTTTAATAGATGCTATCAATATTAAAATATAAGCTATTAAGTGAGATTTATAAGCTATTAATATTAAAATTTATGGAAACCATTAAAATATAGTTTGGTTATTATGAGCGTTTGTTATTTTCAGTTGAATTTTAAGTTTTAGTTTGAGTTCTTAATTATTATTTTTTTTGTAAGTTAATTGATAAAAAAATAATAAAAATATATGAATATTTATGCATGGTAGCTGGCACCCAAATATATGCGTGCTTATGCATGGTAGCTGGCACCCAAAACCAGTTGCTTAAGTGACCTTTTACGTAAGTTAATCACTTTCTGAGTTTCTGGTTAAAAAAGATAACAAAGAAAGGGGCAAAAGAGCGGTTTCATAATTTTCTTTTTTCCAGCTACATTGATTCATAGAAATAATCTTAGCAATGAAAAGCTTATTTGTTCAATGTTTGTTTATTTATTAGATTTTATTTTTTTTATATTTATACTGAATATGCTTGCCAACTAATAAGCTAGAAAGGTAGAATATACATATCATTAAAAGTAATAAACAATCATTGAGTTTCATTCAACGAAGTTTCCTTAGTTATTCCCTTAGTTTAGTTGAGAGGGAGAAGATTATAAAAGAAATTGCAGATTTGTTCCTTGATTTTTTTATTTGTCATTTGAAAAATTATAGTTTATTATATTGTTTAACTTGATGAAAATATGGTATTTTCTTGTTTTATATATATATATATATATATATATATATATTATTGTAGGAGTTGTAAGATAAAAGGAATTTCTTTGTTCAATATTGACAAAATAGTCTCAACCATTTTGTTTGTAAAATTACTTAATTTTAAGTTGTTTGAGAGGGAGAGAATCAACTATGAATTTATCATTTAGGAAAATATATATTCACCATTAGATTGTATATCAGTGTGTTTTTTAATTTAATAATTATAGAAATTTAATAAATTATTGATCCTTGAAGAGTAACTCTTTATCATGTTTCAATTATAAAAACTTTTTTAATGGGAGAAAAATATTGAAAGTTTAAATTTCTTATCTCCTACATAAGCATGTTTTTACCACAAATGACTGCAAGTTCCTCTTAATTAGCAAGATTAATCATTAATAATAATGCATACTTTTCTTGATAGTTATTATTATTAATTACTAGCTAAGATATATATTAATTTTACTTCTTCTAAGTTAAAAATTTTTGTACGTTAATGCACAAGTATTCTATGAGGAAACCATTAAACACAGCCATTACAAGTTCTAATGATACAAAGGGTTCTTTCTGACAAATACACTATCTCCCTTGTTTCAATCCTCTTCTTGAAACTCTCTTTGGATCCTTCACTTGGGGGTGAAAGCCTGAAATGCATAATAACAAATGTTTAATACTTAATTAAATTTAAACACAAATCTCATCTATTTTTTTAGTATTAACATGGTAAATAAAAATCCATTCTGAATCTATTGCCAGGAGATATGTACTTGTAGGTAAGCTATAACCATGTATCAATTCTTGATTTATTATCCAGAAGAGATGCACGGCTATATTATGTCTCCGTGTTTGCAAAAATCTCATCTAAAATTTACCTGTAACCATGCTAATTGAGTTAGATGGAAGTGTTGACAATCCTGATATGAAGTATACTTACAGCAAAAACTGTGGCATGACCAGGATCAGCAAGGTGGGCAAAGAGATTGTCAATAGGGCCAGTGCCAGTGTAAATGTGTTGGAACCAAGCACCCATAACAGCCAACATAGCCAATCTTCCATTCTTGATTTCTTTTGTTCTTAACTCTTTGATTTTTTCAGGTGAACCAGTTCCCCAACCAAGTGGGTCAAACCATAACCCACCTGGGTAACCAACATCAGTTCCAGTGAGCTTGTTGTTGGGGAAAATGGGGTCAGTGTTAACACATCCTGGCTTGAGAATATCAGCCCATCTTCTTCCCTCGGCCCAACCAATAAAGATGAGCTCAACAATGAACAGAGTGGTTGTATCAGTGAAATATTCTAATTTTCCAGCATCATACCATGATGGAGTGTTTAGAACGCCAATCTTAGTTAGAAATTCAGGGATAAAAATACCAGCAGCACCCAACATTGCCCATCTGCAGTGAACAAGCTCTGATTGTACATTCCATCTCAGGGTTTCAGGATCAGATCCTGTTTTTAATTAATCAATACCCATTTCAACAACCATATCAAAGAAACAAAGTAACAAGAGGTTTTCAGAGTTTCAAGAACAAAAAGATTTAAACTTACCAAGACCTAAGGGATCAAAGCCAAAGTCTCCTGGGAGACTGCATTCAGGAATGAAAGATTGCTGAGTTCCAATCCAATTGGAATCTAACTGGCAAAAAAAAATAGAACTAGTAGTGATTGAACAAACCTGCCATCAAGCCATGGAGGAGGAGTGCTACCAGGGAACCAGAGAGGTCTATCAGGATCAGCAGCAGCAGCGCAAACTGTAACAGATTTTGAAGAAACTACTGGTGAAGTGTAAATTCTGAGTCTCAATTTCTTTCCACTAAGAAAAGAAGCTTTTGTTGCCCCAACAATGCTACTACTCTTCTGGGAACTGCAATAAATTTAGTTATTTAAGCACTATAAACACTTTGTCAATAGCATCTTTAATTTTAATCACAATTTCTGATATTGGTTTTGAGAGAACTTGCCTGGGGGAGGAAATGGCAACAGCAGGAATGACAGAAGAAGCACAAACAGAAGCCATTTTTGGGGACAAGTTATGAAAGAGTTAATGCTGTGTTGAATTGGTGTATGAATGTCATATGCAAAGCAAATTTGTTAATGCATGCAAGGGCTTATCTTAAAGGATAGGAAAAAGAATCTGTAATTGGCTAATGGATTGCCATGTGGCAAACAGAATCTGATTTCAAAACCTTCAATTTCCACTTCTTTTGCGTTCTTGGATTAATCACAGATTGGTGGCTCAGATTCTCTGGCTTGTGTTTAATATATCTAAATATCAGTTGCCATTGGGTCCTATGTAATTTAGATAATGTCCTTAGATTTAGGATCTATTTACTATGCAAACAAAACAAATTCAACTTCATTTCTTTAAAAGCTTGTGCAAGTTTTGTAATTCAAGAAGTTAATGAAGTTTAAACTTTTTAAACTTGTAGAAGATTAAGTGCACAATGATCGTTAGCAATTATTACATATTTGAATTTTTTGTGACACACTGAAATATATTTTTTATTAATAATTTCTCATTTATTACAATATTAAAAAAATATTTTGTGATAATTTTTTTCAGTATTGAGAAGAAAACAAAAACTCGAGTTTATATCTAAATTGAATATTTATTCTTTTTTTAGGGATTTCCTCACTCTAAAAGTAAAAAACATTTTTAAATAACCTTTTTTTTAAAAAAAAATTCACTTTTTTATTTTAAATTTAAAAAATATAAATATAGTGTATCAAGAATATATCTTATTTTAAAGATATACATAATAAGATATACATTCAGTATATATTTAATACAATAAAAATATACAAATATTATATGATAATTTAAAAAATTTGAAAAAAAAAGTAATATATAATGTAATTTTCTCTCTTGTTATTCATTTGGATATGATAACTAAGGAAACTTGACAAAGTTTGAGCTGGGGCCTAAGTGGTTGTAGTCTTCTTCTTGGATTAGAGCACTGAAGCCTGACCCAACATCTTATAATGGGCAAGTGGTCAAGGCCTTTAATGGGCTTGTGGCCCGATATGAACAAAATTGGGTCATGTAAGCCTACAAATTGTTGTGAATTGGGTCATACAAGCCCAAAAATTGCATGGGTTAGGACGTAAACTTGGTCATGTACTCCCAACCAATTAGACTTGAGAAATTTTACTTTTTTAATTTATTTTTTCAAAAATAACCTATAGTTTTTATATCCATCTAGTATAATGCATTTTAAAATATTTGAGTATAATAGTTTTAAAATTAAAAATTGAAAAGTGAATATTTTTTAAGCGATAAAAGAAATATGAGTGTTTTTAAAAATATTTTATTTTTTAGTATAATTTTAAAGAAATTCAATTAGACTTTTCTATTGCGGTCAAAACTTAAAAAAAAAAAACAAAATATAGGACCTAAATGAAAAAGAACATATAGATAGTAATTTAAAAAAGATTTCATAATGATTAAAAACTCAACACTAATGTCTTAAGAATCATGGAAACTTAGATTATATTAAAAAGTTTATATTATACCATAAAAGAAAACAAAATTAAACATAAAACTTAGGAATATTTAATAAGCTAATTAAAACTTATTGACCCACAAAAAATTAAAAAAATAATATTTTCTCTGTTTAATTTAAATTGTCACTTTTACAAAATAACTTTTTTTTTAATTATCGTTTTTATAAATTCAAGATAATATTAATTAAATATTTTAAATTTATCTTTATAAGTATTAAATTCTTACTTCTAATCCTAGTTAATAAGGGAAGAGAGTTATTGTATAATAATTAATAAAAAATAATATGTGAAAGAGATAATTAAATGAATTATTATAAATTTTTTAATAAATTTTATAATCTCCAATGATTACTTGATTTGTGCATTCTATTCTTTTACAATAGTTAAAGTAGAATTGAGAGAGAATTGTAACATTGTTATACGATATGTTTGATCTGTTTTCTATGTGCATATATTTTAATTTTTTTGGTTGCCAGAACACAAAAAACCTTGAAGCTTATCTTCACATGTGAGGAGAAATCATAGCTTACATTTGTCACTTAGAAAGAGATAAAATTTTGGCCCACAATCACATACTAATACTAATACTATATAGCATCTTTTTTCCTTCAACTTGCTGTTGTAATTATCCCCATTTCTATGTATTAACCAAACAACCTTACAACTTGTCTCATATATATATAATAAAATTTTTTCAGTAAATCATAGCTAAACTTGCTCCACACCATATATATATATATATATATATATATATACATATATAAAGCACCGACCAGGAGACGTCAAAATTAGTTTGGTTTGGTAGCCTTACCAGCAAAAATGCTAAGTTTTTTTTTTTTTTTTTTAACTTTCTCACATGACCAACACTAGCAATTTGGACCTTTTAAGGACGCAAAATTAATGGAGATTTTAAAAGCTAATTAATTGCATGTAATTGTGATTAATTACTGTTTTAATTAAGGTCTACCAACAATATCAAAGCATGTCTCACACAATTTAGCAAAATCCCAATTGACTTAGATTTTTTATTTTTTTCTCTTTAGATTCCTTTTTTTCTATACTTTTCCATGCAAGCATGTGCTTGCTATTACGACTTGCAATTATGTCTTACAAGAAATTATTTTAACAAAAAACCATTCTTCTAATTTTTTTCTTCCTCAGAAATTTATATATATATTATGTACTACTCTTCTAAATTATATCAATGTATAAATCTGTCCTACACAATTTGTTTATTTATTTATTTTATTTTGTCCATTTTTAGATAATTTTTCTTTCTCTAAATTCACTTCGATCCGACTTATTTCAATTTAAATTATAATTTCAAATCTAACTTAATAAATTGGTTTTATTCTCTTTCAAATATGTTTAATTCAAGTTTTAATTTAAATAGATACTTTGTTTGCCTCAATAACATAATATCCTATAATCTAGAGGTTGCACATTAATCTATATTTGCTTTGGACAAATTTATTATGGTATAAAGTGTTTTCTTATAGATTTTAAAAATGTTTCATGCCGATGATTCAAATAAATATGATTATTTAATATTGATATAATCACATCCTCACTCAGTTTCAAATTGATTAATCAATATAATTAATTAAATTTTCATTTCATTATGTTTGCGATATATACTAGAATTGATTAAGCTAGATTGCACCGGATATATTAATTCATTAGAAAAATACAGAGTTTTATCCCAAATTTTAAAAGTATTTCATATCTAAATTTTAAATAAATATGATATTTTACTATTAATATAATCGGAATCTTATTAAATTTTAAATTAAATTAACTTATAAATAAAATTAATGAGTACACTCTCATTGTATACAACAACAAAAACAACTAAGCCTTAATCCCAAACAAGTTGGGGTCGGCTGTATGGATTCTCAACAAAATAAGCTCAAAAGACACCAAAAAAGATACTCCAGCCTTAGGCCCCTTCCAAGACACGGATTTTACGTCTCCATTCAAGTCTGTCATTAATCAAATCCGCATCAAGATCTAAGGCACGTAAGTCTCTTGCTATCACCTCCTTCCACACAGTTCTATGTCTGCCACGACCTCTAGCCCCATCAATCAACAAATTCTCACACTTACGAACCGCAGCATTAGGAGGTCTTCTTAAAACATGCCATACCATCTAAGTCTTCCTTCCCTCACCTTATCTCCGACGTCCGCTACTTGGACTTTTTGTCGAATATGAACATTCTTAATTTTGTCCAGTCTGGTATGTCCACACATCCATCTTAGCATCCTCATTTCTGCCACACTCATCTTATGCAAATGTTGTCCCGTTGGTGCCCAACACTCACTACCATAGAGCATCGCAGGTCTAACAACCGTCCTATAGAATTTACCTTTCACTTTCAGAGGTATTTTCTTATCACATAGAACCTCAGTCGCACCCTTCCACTTCAACCACCCTACCTGTATTCTGTGAGCCACATCTTCATCTATACGGCCATCATTCTGGAATACCGAACCCAAATATTTGAAGTGCTTAGTTTTAGGAACCAAAACTCCATCCAACTTAACCTCATGTTCCTGCTTCTTCCTTAGACTGAACTCACAGTGCATATATTCCGTTTTACTCCTACTTAACTTAAAACCCTTGTCCTCGAGGGTTTTTCTCCACACTTCCAACTTACAGTTTACACCAGCACTAGTCTCATCAATTAAAATAATGTCATCAGCAAACAACATACACCAAGGAACATCGTCTTGTATGCTTCTGGTTAGCTCGTCCATAACCAGGGTAAATAAATATAGACTCATGGCCGAACCTTAATGCAATCCGGTAGTAATAGGGAAAGCCTCAGTGTCTCCACCAGGTGTTTTCACACTAGTGGATGCATTCTCATACATGTCCTTGATGATGTTGATATATTTGCCGTTGACTCCTTTTCTCTTCAAAACCCACCATAACACTTCTCTTGGTACTCTATCATAGGCTTTCTCCAAGTCAATAAATACCATGTGGAGATCTTTCTTCTTCTCTTGATACAATTACATTAGTCTTCTTAGAAGAGAAATAGCCTCCATGGTAGATCTCCCTGGCATAAACCCAAACTGATTCTCCGAAACTCTTGTAAGCTTCCTCAATCTGTGTTCAATAATCCTTTCCCATAATTTCATAGTATGGCTCATAAGTTTGATACCCCGATAATTTGTACAGCATTGAATGTCTCCCTTATTTTTATATATGGGTACCATGATACTCTTCCTCCAGGCATTCGGCATCTTACGTCCTTTCACAATAGCATTAAAGAGTTTAGTTAACCAGGCAACTCCTACCTCTCCAAGGTTCTTCCAAACCTCTATAGGAATACCATCCGGGCCACAAGCTTTACCAACTTTCATATACTTCAAGGCTTCTCTTACTTCACTATGCAAGATCCTCCTAGACCAGCTGATATAATCATTTGTTGCATGAAGACCTTGAAAATCTTGTTCATGTTCAGGGTTGAATAACTGCTCAAAATAAGCCTTCCACCTCTCCTTAATCTCAACATCTCCTGTCAACACCCGTTGATCTTCGTCCTTTATACATTTGACTTGGCTTAAATCTCTGCTTTTCCTTTCTCTCATTCTTGCAATCTTATAAATGCCCATTTCTCCCTCTTTAGTATCTAACTTTTGATAAATCTCTTCTAAGGCTCTGCCACGAGCTACACTAACAGCCTTCTTTGCCTCTTTCTTAGCCCTCTTATATTCCTCAAAGGCCTCGCTATTAACCGCATTCGGTAACTTTTTATACCATTCCCTCTTAGCCTTAATAGCCTTTTGAACCTCCTCATCCCACCACCATGCATCGTGCGGTCGAGGCCCTGCCCCTAGAGATCCCAAGCAATTTACTACCTGCTTTCTTAATGCCACCTTCCATTTTTGTCCACAAGTCCTCTGCACTAGCCTCAAGGTTCCAAATTTCTTCCTTTAGTAACTCCTCCTTAAAGGTACCTTGAGCTACGTCTTTCAATTTCCACCATCTTATCCTTGGTTCCAAATATTTTCTTATCATTCCTCCAGCTACTTTTATTCTTAACATCTAAAACCACAATACGATGTTGCGCCGTCAATGCTTCACCCGGAATGACCTTGCAATCCTTACACTTACTTTTGTCCCGTCTTCGAGTAAGTATGAAGTCTATTTGACTTTGGGTTCGTCCACTCTTAAAGGTAATCAAGTGTGACCCCCTCTTTCCAAAGCAGGTATTCGCCAGCACTAGATCATAAGCCACCGCAAAATCCAAAATGCTCTTTCCCTCCTCATTCCTGTTGCCAAAACCATAACCCCCATGGACCCTGTCATAACCATTACTGTCCTTACCAACATGCCCGTTAAGGTCCCCACCAAAGAAGATTTGCTGATTATCCGGAATACCTTGCATGATATCATACATATCTTCCCAGAACTGAACCTTGGATGCTCCGTCCAAACCTATTTGGGGAGCATAAGCACTAATAACATTAATAGTGTCATCTCCCAAAACAAGCCTCAAAGAGATAATCCTGTCTCCCTTTCTTTTCACTTCCACCACCTTGTCTTTAAGCGTAGGCTCAATAATAATGCCCACACCATTCCTATTGTTATCCAAGCCACAATACCACAGCTTATATCCTGAGTTACCAATCTCTTTTGCTTTATTTCCCTTCCACCTGGTTTCCTGCAAACAAGCAATACTAACCTACCGCAACCCTCCTCCTTTATCCGGGCTTGGGACCGGCTACGATACTCGCAGGCGGAGTTTACACTCTCATTGTATACATATATATATTAGAGAAATTTTTTTTTTGAACAATGAAAAAGGATTATATTAACTTTGAGAATCAGAGTGTCTAAATACAGTGGTTGAAGCAAAGGTCTAGGTGGAAAAAAAAAAACCAATCAACTTTAAGAGACTTTCTAACTGCAGCAGAAGCTAACCAATCTGTTGCTCTATTACAAAGTCTGCTGGCAAAAACAAAACAATAGTTTGTCATCTCAGCAGCTAATCTCTTGATTTTCCTCACATAAGCATATCAACATCACATGGGCAAAGATCAGAATTATTCACAGCATCAATTAAAATTTTACAATCAGATTCGAATATGCAGTTGTGAAGATTGAATTTGGCAGCTCTTTGTAATGCAACTAATAGGGCAAAAGCTTCATTGAGAAGAGGAGAAATAGAATCAAACAGACCAGCAATTCCATCAATAAACTCGCCTCTTGAATTTCTGATTACAACTGCCATCCCAGCTTTCTCATCTCAACAGCAGAAAATAACAAACTCAAAATGTTCAGATTCCATTCACCATTAGAGGTAATTAGATCAGCCACAAAATTAAAAGGTGAATTACCCGGCTTGACGGATTGGATTTTTGAATCCAATAGACCAGGAACCCAAGGGTCCTGCCAAATATTTATCATCCTGCCATTCCTCACCATCTTGAGCCTTTGTAGATGATGTCTCTCGCCTCCAGCATACTCCTCCAGGCCCAAGAAGGCCTATGACCCAGATTTGTCTGCTGAAAAGTGTTAAATATATTAATTTCATAAAATGTCCCCACATATTGTTAGAGCCCTGAAAAAGTTTCCAACACTGTTTAGATAAGAGGGCTATATTAAAGAATTGAAATTCTCTAAATCCCAAACCACCTCTAAATTTAGACGTGGACAACGTCTCCCAGTTTCTCCAGGCTATTCCTGTATCATTTCGGTTCTGATACCACCAGAAACTTGCTAGAATAGTATTCAGCTTCTTACAAAAAGATTTGGGTAATAAGAAACAGCTCATAATATGCGTGGGAATAGAAGTGAGGACGGATTTTATTAAGATTTCTTTGCCAGAAAAAGATAACAAGTGTTTTTTCCAGCTTTGAATTTTGGCCAAAATTCTATCCCTTAACAAAGAAAAAGCTTTTGTTTTAGATCTTCCCCAATTAGCAGGAACTCCTAGGTATTTATCATAATTAACCATCTCCTTAATATTTAAGAATTGAGAGATAGCCACCCTAATCTCTTTGGGAGTAGACTTACTAAAGAATAAGCTGGATTTCTCAAAGTTGATGAGCAAACCAGAGGCAGCCCCATATAAATTCAGAATTTATGAAAGAACATGAACTTCTTTCAAAGAAGCTTTCCCACACAATAAAGTATCATCGGCATACAATAAGTGTGTGATCCTAGGAGCCCTTCTAGTGAATGAGAAGCCATCAATAATTCCAGAATTTAAAGCATGATCCAATAGAGCAGACAAAGCATTTGAGACAAAAAGAAATATCACCTTGCCTCAAGCCTCTAGATGGAACAAAAGATTCAACCAGATCACCATTAACTAGGATGCGATAAGAGACAGTAGTAAGGCATTGCATAATTAAACATATAGCCTTTACATGGAAACCCATAGCCCTAAGAACATAATCCACAAACCCCCATTCCACTCTGTCGTATGCCTTTTGCATATCTAATTTAAGAGCCAACTGACAGTTGCTTTATGATTGTTTTTTTTTTTTTTTTGAGATTATGAAAGATCTCATGAGCCAGAAGAATATTGTCATAAATAATTCTGCCAGGTACAAAAGCACCCTGATATGGATTTATTAATTTCTGCATAAAGGGTTTCATACGATTGACAAGAACTTTTGAAATTATTTTGTAAGCAAAATTACAAACTCCAATAGGTCTAAATTGAGAAATAAATTGAGGTGAATGTACCTTGGGGATTAGAACAATATTTGTGCAATTCAGAGGCATTTGGCAAAAGAAAAACTTCTTTACACCTCTTCCTTGATTTCATTCCAATATTTATAAAAGAAAGAACCAGGAAAACCATCTGGTCCTGGAGCTTTGTGAGCACCCAATTGGAATGTTGCAGAGTGAAATTCAGCTTCTGAAGGAATAGATGTCAAGGCAGTGTTTAATTGGTAATCTACCACAGCAGGTATAAAAGAAGTGACTAGATTAATTTTATCTGTGTTACCTGCTTGATAAAGAGCCTTCAAAAAAGCAGAGATGTCCTTTTTAATACAAACTTCATCTTCTAACCAGTTCCCATTAGAATCTTTAATTCTCTGAATACGATTAAATTGCCGTCGTGGATGGTCGTAGCATGAAAAAACTTCGTAGTTCGGTCCCTGACTTGCAGCCACTTTATTCTGGACCTTTGATACCAAAAATTCTCCTCTAGCCTCCATTGTTCTTCTATTTCTTGTTTCAGCTTCTCTTCTTTTTCTTTGAAATCAGCAGAATAAACATCAGAATATAAATTATCCAGCTGCTTCATTTGATCAATCTTCATTTTAGCATTGCTACTATTTCTTCTGCACCACACCTTCAAAATTTCTCTTTTTGCTTCAATTTATGGTGTAATATGCAAGAGGTAGAACCACAAACAGGCCTGGACCAGGTAGCTTTAATAAGTTCAGAGCATTCTTGATTGTCTAGCCATTTCAATTCAAATCTGAATTGTCTTGTCCTTTGCTTTCTCTGCGGGAAGAGATCCAAAATTAATGGTCTGTGATCTGAGCCAAGAAATTGCTCATGATAAATGGCAGCCTTTCCAAAACGAAGGTTCCATTGAAGATTAGCTAATCCACGATCAAGCCTCTGCTAAATATTTTGTTTTCCCCCTTGCTTGTTAGTCCAAGTGAAGTTTGCTCCATTAAACCCCAGATCAACTAATTGTAGATTATAAATCCATCTGGCAAGAAAGTCACTCCAGTACTGATCGATGCTGCCTCCCCCTTTCTTTTCAAAAGAATATGATTTTTAGTCCTTTTATTGTCAAGGCTCGCCCAAAACCTTGACAATTACACATAATAGCACTCATGGCGACTGGGTGGCTTTTGGCGAGCCACCAGCGCCTTCAGATGTATCAGAAGCATTGGAGATTGAAATATGTGAGGATGATAATCTCTTGTCTCTAGCCAATATTTTCCACTTCTCATTAGATTTCAGCTTCCCGTCCTCAAAAGATCCCACCGAAGCAGAGAGAACAATCCTTTCACCATCAGTAGTCAATTTGAGAGGATCACAGAAGTAATTCTCGGATGTCAGTGTGGGTTGAGGCTTGCTATCCTTACTTACCAAATCTTCATGGAAGAATGGGGCTACTTTGAAATCAGGATTCTCTTTTACTATTTTGCAGGCCCATGAGATAACATTATCCGGGGAGTTATCATCACCATCCATCATTAAGTCTGAACTTCTGGGTAAGTATAGTTTCTTCTTCTGACAAGTTGTGACCTCTCTTGAAACTTGGAATCGAGGAAACAGGTGGGTCTAGTTGTGGGAAAATGCTGGGATTCAGGGAACTATTAGGAGAGAGAGAAAAGGACGATGGAGAATCCCCGAAATCATGAATGTCTGAGTTGGTAATGTTTGAAGTTTCTAGAGGTATGAAGGGTGTGGCTGTGGAATGGGGTTCTGACAAAGGACTGGAGAGAAGATATCTTTGGGTCAGAAGGTAAGGTTTTGGTGAGGACGATAAGGGAGAGTTGTCCTATCGTCCTTAGCTGTGATATTTTCTTGAGTGGTTGGGGATTACAGATTACTTTTTGGAAGTTAACTGTAGTTGGAGATGTCACAACATAAGATGTCATGTGAGGATCACGTGATGTTCCAGCTTCAGTGTTAATAGCTGGTAGCATTTGAATCGTATTTTTCGCCGGAACAGGGGAGTCAATGGGTAACCTTCCACCGTGATTACTTCTGTTCTGTGTTGTCCCATAGGGTATTGCTTTAAGCCATGGACCAAATAGAGAGTAGAGGATCCCCCTTCAGCAGTATGGGATTTATCTGGACAAAATCTAACCACATGCCCCAATTTTCCACACCCGTAACAAAAATCCCCCAATTTCTCATATCCAATGCTAACCCAATCTGATTGATTACCAGTATTTTGATTAAAGAAGCCAGCAATCAAACGTTTATCAACCAAGACCCATACTTTGATTCTGTAGAATGAGTTCCAACCAGCCCTTCTTTGGTGATTAGGATCAACAACAAAAGAAACCAATGTCTGGATTCTCTTTCTCTTTCTCTCTCATGACAGAAAAAGAAAAGAAAATGAAAGAAAGTAGGGTCAATACGAGCAATAATTTGAAATGTGTAAAAAGTAGAGGTCATTTTCATAGTTCCTTGGTTGCGGAGTCAACAAGGCAAATAGGCAGTCCTTAGCATCATTGACTCTTGGGTTGTGCGTGGAGAAAAATCAACAAAAAATGATCCACTTAATATGCTCAATTCATCATCTTTCTCAAAGTACTAAATAATGTTTCATATTTTTCTCTTTTTTTTTATTTTTTGTTTTGGTTTATAATTATTACCATAACAACTTTGCCAAACCTTTAAAAGTTATGATTATATTGTCAGATTTCTTTTGATCAGTTTAGCCCCTAATAATATAAAAAATAAAAATTATTATCATTAAATTTATCAGTTCATCTTGATATATATTTATATATATATATATAAGTAATACATTATTTTATTTTTAGTATTTAAATATTTATTATTTTATTTATATATATATATCTATTATATATTTACATATATTTAGATAAATATATATTAGCCACTTTATTTTATATATATATTTTATATTAAATAAAAATTTAAGTATATATATAGTATTATTTTTATTTAAATATTTATTGAGTATAAAATAGAGAAAGGAAAATGATAAAATGACCAATATCAATATATATAAATTTTTATTAATATAAAATAAATAAAAATAAGAAATAAATGTATAAATATAATAGTAAAATGACAAATATATATATATATATATGGAGAGAGAGATGCTACTCATTATTATATTTTCACATGCTGCTTTGTATTAGTGCTTATAGATTATAAATTCACAAACCCATAATTTCCAATTGCCATTATTGACCAAGTTTTCAAGTAGAGATTAGATTGCAAGCAGTACTATAGATGGGATATAGTTGTTGTTGAAAGCTAGTAATCTTCTATTGTTTATGCAGTCCTTATTAAGGGGAACATCGCAATCTCATAATTGTTGGGATTTTTGGGTACTGTTTTAATAGCCCTAGCTAGTAAAATTGAAATTATAAATATGGCATTACTTTTGCCCTAATTTTGCTAAGTGGATTGGTGCAGGTATCAGAATGTATATGAATGATGTTTACGTATAGAAATAATAATGAGTTGATTATTTTTTAATATTTGATATATTTTAATTTGTTAATATAAAATATACATAATTTATAAATAAATTTGTACTAATGTAAGTAATATTTTACTATATATAATAAGTTCAATAAGTTATCGGTATGCATTCTGAGTGCCTGCTAATTGAACATGTTTAAATAATAATTTTTTTATTAATTATATGTTTTTTAAATTCTAATTGACTATTTATTATATTACATTTTAATTATATGATTTTATAGCATGGAATTGTTTTAATATAAATTATGTTAATATTATATTTTTATTTATATATAATTATTTTATTAAAAAATTTAAATTTTATAATTTAAATTTTATTATATTTTTGTATTTTATATTTAAATGAGTAATTAAATAAATTTAGATAGAATAATTTTTGCCAATAAATATATATTTTTTAAAATAATAAATTTATAATCCATTATTACTTATCGTGTATAAATACTAGGTAAAACAAAAATCAACGGTGGCCAAGCTAATTCCGGCCTTGTAAGCCTTAATTATTTAAGTAGGTCAACCCTCTAAGTGGTGGTGTTGGAAAAAAGTGGAGTATATACGAAAACATCACTCAATAATCTGGTCCATTTGTAAAGAAATTGAATGGCCTTTCGAAAGAAAATTATACCCATTAACAAACAAAATATGGAAATTCTTTTTATGTTCAGTGGGAGACTATTTATATATAAATACAAGCTGATATTTCTTTGCATTTTTGAAGCTAGAGAAAAGTTTATATAACTTGATAATTAGGGTAAGAGATTGAGACTTCTGGGAGATTTCTCAGAGTTTTTAAAAGAAAAAAATCTTAGAATATATACTATCCTTTTATTACTCTACATGATATTTCATTTAATTTGTCAGAATTTTTATTCTGAAACTTCAAATTCATAACTTTTTCTCACTATATCTCCGACTGCTCCACCCATTTCGTAAAGTATTTTACTTGATTTAACGACAGCTACTCAATTTTACAATAGTTCAATGTGAAAATAGTAAAAAATTAAAGATTGCATTAATGTAAAGATGTATAGATATGATGTTAATAATTCATGATGAGGAGTGTTTGATATTATGATGCGAACATATGAATATTTGTGTTTGATAATCATTTGTGTTTATTGTCTTGAAAAGATTATATATATATATATATATATATATATATGTTAATGCCAGCCAGAAAAATAACAAAAGGGGACCATATTATTGATAACAATCAAATTTCAAATAATTAATGTTGCACAATTTGGAGAGTATGAAGACTTACAAATTGGGCAAAAATCAAATAATGCCCTTTAATTTCTTGTAGGTTAAGCAGCCCTATTTCCAGTTAAAACTTGATGATTTAATACCCACAAATTTATTTTTTTTTTAATTACAACGAGTCACCTTACGACTATATTGAATCCCAATTATATTCTGATCAATCCAATAATTAAGTCCTATCGACCTTATTTCTAATTTATAACAACCCCAAAAAAAAAAAGAAAATTTGGCTTTATATTACACAATTTTAATTTTAATTTTATAAATTTTATGGATTTTTATTTTTTGGTTGACTATCGGATAAACCCTATCTCTAAATATTGTGCTGTATGCACACATAAAGCCAATCATTTTCACCCCTTTCTTTTACAATTTTAAGTATTATGTCCAACTCAATTTAATTAATTATTTTTTCCAAGTTCAAATTGATTTATAACATCAATACTATATAATTAAATTTCATTTGACTTGAAATTTTTCAGGTGCTTTCTTGCAAGTTAAATGAAGAAAATTTAAAAATAAGAATTTAATTAGCTTATAGCATTGACCCACCTCTCTTTTCACCTAAAATTTTATTATTAATTTCTCTTCATCCTCAAATATTAATAAAAAATTAATTAAAATATTAATTATATAAGTCAAATATAATTAAAAGTTTAAAACTATAACGAAAAATTAATAAACAGGAAGTAACAATGACTTGTTTGAACATATGTCATGGTTTAGTAGCTAGTTAGTAATATTATAATAATAATAATTAATAATATTATTATTATAATTAAATCTTTTGCTATCAATAATAATCATAATGACGATTACTCGATTTTGATACAGCATGATATTGTCCCTTATGACTCTAATTATGTACTTATCATCTAACCCTTTTTTAATTAATTAAACAATCCAATAATATGGATTTATTATATATTATTATTATTATTCCACCTAATACTAACCGTCCCTTTTTCTTATTATATATATGATAATTATTATTATTATTATTAACTTCTATTAATCTCCATAGTTTGCATTCATTAGTAATTGGATTCTATTGCATGATTACTTTTATAACTATTAACAATTTTTTTAATTAAAGATGAAAAAAATGTTAATTTTCATATAATCACTACATATATTTATATCTAATTAACTCAGTACTGATGGGTTTTATTAAAAGATTCATCCCTTTCTTGCCTTGTGTATTTAGAATTATTTAATTATTCTAAAAATCAAATTCGAATCGAGAAAAAAAGAAAAATAAAATCTTATATCCATTAATTAATTTACATTATAAATAAATAGGATGTAGTTAATATTTTTCAACATAGTCTTTTTTATAAACAATTAACAAATCGAATGTATAAATAAATTCGGAAACTAAATAATAATACCAATTAATGAATTTTTAATTTATTGATACTAAAACCATTACGAAAACTGAAAAAATTTAAATTTAAATTTTAGTTAGAGTTATTTTTTTATGTAATAGGGGAGCAATACTCAAAACTACATGAAAAATGAAATAATTTTTTTTACCACTCACAATGGTCCAAATTACAAGAAAAATCATGTAAAGTACGAACATTTCAAAAAATATATATATTAATTTATCATACTTGATTAAGATTTGAGCAAACATATTAGCATTAAATAATAATAATACCCATCAATGAATTTTAATAATGCTACCAGCATACAAAGATATAGTTTAGCGATAAATTCACGCCTTCTAAATAATAGATGTAAAATTAATCTTTTGCTAATAGATGAATTTTTAATTTAACGACACTAAAAATATTATAAAAATTGAAAAATTTTAAAATTTTAATTTTAATTAGAGTTAAAATTTAAAAAAATAATAAAAAAATTAAGGTTAATTGGGGCAGGTTAAAGATTAGACACCTACCAAACATAAGAAATTTTGTATTTAACGATAAAAATGATTCAGCAAATTGCAATTCCTAAACCAAACACTTTCATAATAATATTAACTTTGTCGCTCTTTTGGACGGCCGGATTCCGTCATCATGTTTTATGTTTTTTGTTCCAACGCACTCAACCTTTATTTTTTAATTTATTAATTATTTAATTATCATTAATTTCATTATCATTAGTCTTTTTTCTTGTATTTTAATTAATTAATTTCTTTATCATACGTCAACAAAGAAATTGATTAATAAAAAATTAATTATATTCAAATCAAATAGGCTTTAGAGTTGGATTAAATGGAGCTCTCAACAATGACGTTTTAAGTAGTTGCATATGTCAAAAAAACAATACAGAAATTTGGCTGTATATGATATAAATATATATTTTATAAATCATATAAATATTTTATTATATATATTTTTTACAAATTCCTTTTTTTTTCTCAAATAATGATTATTCAACTTTTTTTTTGTGCATTTAGGTTAAAATTTGTTATTTTTGATGACGTTAATTCAGGGGTAATTCAAATAGTGTTCAGTAGCTCAAAACTAAATTTTAATACGATTTTTTTTATACATATACAGTTTAAAATTTCAGAACTTAAAAATCAGAATTTTACTGAATTTATGGTTAGTTGTATTTGTGTTAAAAAAATTATATAATATAATTGTAATTCCAATTATATATATCCTATTTTATAACTGAGGAATTAAAAGATACACTCAGATAAATTATGAGATATATTTTTGAAAAAATATCATGACATTTCATTACTCAATTGGTTTATCAATTCAATAAGGTATTTTAGTTGCAATCGGTTATATCATATAACCTCTTGTGTTGTTGGTTCATTGTTGAAAAATAATATTTTTTATGAAAAAGGGACAATTTAAAATGATAGATAAAATTTTATTTTATTATTAATATATACAGATTAACTGTGTATTTTTAAAAATTATTCATTAATTATTTGATTAACTTTGGATTTGTATTTTTAAAATTAACTTTTGGACTTGTATATTCTTGACTATTCAAATAGGTGTCATTTGATATATAATATATAAAGCCAATTCTGCGTATAACTTATTTTAATTTTCTTATTCTTGAATTATATAATAAGCAAAATTAATTTAGTTCTAGAAGCAGTTACATCAAAACAACATTTAAAATTTGGAAATAAAATATATTAATTTTGGCTGGGCATGCCATTACATGCAAGCATTCAATCACTGACTAATATAATTTTGTACTTTATATCATTGTCAATTTCTTAAAATCTTAGAATTTGACTAAATTTATTATTTATTTTTACAAAAAAAAATTCTTTTCATTTTGGGGTTTATATATTTTTTTTGATAAATTAAGAAATAAATTTTTTAATGTCTACTTTATGAGTTATAATCTTATTAATATTGTCAGAGACTGCTAATAAAATATTCATATATGATATAAAATTATTGACATGTCGTTTTTGTAAATTTTATAATTTTATGGGTATACATTCACCAATAATAAATCTAAAAATTTTAAAAATGAAATTCACAATTTCTTATTTTATTAAATAAAAAAATTGGCAGACTCCAAAATTAAGAAAAAAATGAAACCATAAGATAATTTTTTTTAAGAAAAAGTTGAACTCATTATATACAATTAGGAAAGCAAAAGAAAAGAAATTGCAAATAAAATAAAAAGAAAAGAAAATCCTGTGGAAAATATATAATTTATTGAATTTTTGTGAAATTTTTTTATATATATTATTAGTTCAGTCGTTTAGAAATATTCATTAAAAATATTACTTAGCATTAACATTTTTTTAATTAATTTCATGTAGGAAAAAAATACCTAGCGACTTGGACCTGAGGCTTAGGCCTAAAAAGGTTTTTTACAAATATATCAAAAAAATTTATAATATTGTAAATTTATTATTTCTGAAAAATATTGTTAAATTTATCATAATTTTTTTATTAACTTATAAATTTATCAGTTTTATATGGTATATGTAAAATTTATTATGAGCTTATTATATAAATGACAACTTTTATATATTTATTATTAGATGATTGTGAAATTTATTATATTTTTTTGAAAAATAATAAAAAAAACTCTTAATAAATAAATAAATAATTTGAAAAAAATAATAAAAAAACACGATTTTCTCTAAAAATACTAATTTTATGAATATTATAAAATTCATTGTTGTTCATGTTCATTTGATTAATAAAATATTAATATTTTGAACTTATTTTATTCATTATTACAAAGTGAAATTAAAAAATTAATTTAAATTAAAAAAATCTTCTTCTAAGCATTGATTTAAATTACTTATAAAGACATATTAAGATGCATTACAACTCACAAAATCGTTTCGATGCATCAAAGGAAATAGTTGAGACGGCTTTTTTACATTGAAAGACTAAATATAAAGAAAAAGAAATTATTAGTACTAATCCTCTCTTAATTAACTTCACTTACCACACAAGTAAAGGGTGTTTCAACGCCACTTTACAATATTAAGCAATCTTTACTATTTCATTTTGTTTTTTTTTTCTTTCTTTTTGATTACTTTTTTTTCATGTGAACTACTAATTCAACTTTGAAGTTTGAATTGATGTTATTACTATCGCCTGAACACCTTCAAACTATGTTAATTTATCATTAAAAAAATTAATTGTACAATCAATTATAGAAATAATGATTTATTATTCTAATATTTTTACAATTAGAGGAAAAAAAAAACATTTATAAACTAGTCATGCACTGTAATACAATGATAAGATATTGTCATAATGTCATTTATGTATATCGAATTTGTTAAATATCGCAATTCATGTCTTTTTTTAATATAAAAATAAGATATTTATATATTGTGGGGAGACCGAATTAATTGATTAATGTGGAACTCTTACAAAGAAGTCTCACACTCAAGAATTTAACCCACATAAAAAGATGATTTTTTTCGTTATTAAAGAAAATTATGGATTATTGAATGTCAAAATAAAATTTAAAATGGAACATAAAGATTTTAAAATTATAATTAAGTTATTAATTTAGTGACCAAAATGAGGTTAATTACAAACACTTGTATATAATTAGTTTTAAGAAATGAAACGTTTACCAAAAAAATTATTCAGTTATCAAAATAGTAAAATTTAAAAACTTACATGCTAATGATATATTTTTGTATAAGAAAAAATATGGAAAATAAATTATAATATGGCTCTTTAAATTTTATGTACGTTTAAGGAATTTTCTTAATGATTTTGGTACGCAATGATTTTCATGTTGTTTTTATTTGTAGAATATGCAATGATTTTCTTTTTCGTTGGTTCCAAAAAAAAAAAACATTTCCTTGTTCTTATAGGCAGTAAAAATTGCATATTGACAATTCTATTACTTCATTTAATTTTTTAATAAATTCTAATATTAATATAGTTACTATTATTATTTATAGAATTGCCACTCTAAGGATTCATTTAATTTATTTTAATCGACTAACAAGAAATACTAAATTTAAATTTTTTGTTTTATATTGATTATAAAAACATCCTAAAATCTTTTATATTATCTATAAATTGATTATAAAATTTGGAATGGCTTCCATCTTAGCAAGTCTTACTTATTATTTGATATACTAAACAAAATTTAATTAAAAATTAAATAAATTATCATTTTTTTATATACCTTATATTATGATTTGATGTAAAGAAAATTAAAAAAAAGTATTTTTCAAGAATAATTTTTAATAATTTTCCTAATAAAAAATGAAATAGATAGATAAAATATCAAATAGTTAGACAATATATTAAATTGAATAATTTTTCAAAAAATGAAATTAAGTAAAATATGACGTCCAAATAAAAAAAAAAGAACTACAAAATAAGAAAAAAGTTAGGGAAAATATTTGGCATCTATCTTTAATTAACCAAAGAAGAACTACGCTATTTCCTTTCAACATCCTTATAAAAATAATATTATTATTCAAATAAAATACTAATGAAAATAAATCAAAAATAATTAAATTAAAACAAATTAATATTTTAGGTACATTGTAAACAATTAAATTTTCATAATTTTTAGAAAATTATATCTTTATGCTATTGAGTACTTAATTTTTAATTTTATCAAATATTATTTTAATCAGAAATTTAAAAAGCCTTATAATTATTATTAATTTCTTGGCATTAAAATAAATATGAAAAAACAAATTGGGGAATATTTATTTATAATAATAATTTTTTAGAAAAAAAAATAATGAGAAGGAGAATGTTAGATAATTTGAGAATTACTCAAGCCATGGGCCAGCACGTGTGCACGCTGTATACGATAATCAAGAAAAAGTGGGTCCTACTTTTACAAAAAAAACTGAAGAGATAGTGATGGCAAGTGCGTTAAGTAACCATCTTTATTTCCCTCTTCTCAATCTCATTTACGGTTCGTTACGCTAAATTTTCACTAATCCCAATTAAGTCTTTTTTTTATTTTAATTTAATTAATTAATCTATTTAATAAAATTATATTTTATTATTTTGGAATTTTAAGGGAATGACAGAAATTTACGCTACCTTGAGTTGCCATTTCCTGTTTTAATTAAAAAAATAATACATTAAACTTTTCTTTCATCACATGTGATAACTGCTTTTTCACGGTGTTTATAATCTCCGTTTGTTAACGTTTTTCTGCTTTTTAACTGTAATTGACGTGGTGAACTATAGGAATAACTGCCTAGTAAAATATGGATTTACTGCTCGTTTATATTAGCTATTGGATCCGTTTAATATTTAAACTTGTAATACTCATTTGAAGTATTTGATAAATTTAATATTTAAATTAATATTTCAAAATTCAATTATTCTTTTTAGTATTTATATATAGAAAAAAGATACCACTCGACTGTGTTTTGATGTGCTTTCAAAATTTATTTATTAATAATTCAAAATCACATTTGAAATATTAAAAATTAAGATTTTTATCATTAGGGGTTAAACATATTTTTAAATATGAATTTTTTCCGTTGAAAAGATAATTGACACGGAAATTTAGAATTAAATAAATAATTTAATCTAAATGAATAGTTTAAAATTAATAAATGAATATCAAAATCTAAAAATATATATGTTATACTTGTTTCAAGCAGGCAATGAAATCACACAAAAAATATATTTTACATCTATATTATTCTCTCCATCCTAAATTTTTCAATCAATCTAAAAAATAAATTAATTAAAGATTTAGTGTGATCATATACATCCATTTTTAAATAATTGAGAAGAAGAGACTTTGCAATTTGCTAAAATGGAAATGGACAGTTTCAATGCAAAGGATAAACATGAAAAATAGCGCATTTATGTGCAAACAAAAAGAGAATTAATTAATTCATATGTAATAAGAAATTAAGAATCCATACACTTAGCTAGCCAGTCTCGTGAGCTAGTCACCGGCCATGTTACCTTTATTATTTTCTTTTTGTGACTCTACGATTTTTATTCATATATATACGTATATATTCACTATGATATCTATCCAAAAATTAATTTAATTGTACTCAAATAATCTTCAGAGTTATAAAAATTAAAAGTTTAAACTATGATTAAGGCATAATTAGTAAAAAAAATCTAAGTTGTTATCTTGATGACAGTGCTTGAGAATTAATAATTATAGGTTCAACTCTTAAAGGTAATAAGACGAGATGATTGAGATTTTTTTTTTTTTGTCTTAATTAGAAGTTTCAAGCTCCAATACTAGTCTAGATTTATATATTAAGGTCTTGCTTACTTTGTGATTTATTATAATATCATAATGTATAGTATAATTTGAATTCTTGTTTTTTTTTTCCTTTCTATTTTCATTGTATTATTTTTATAGTAATTTTATGGTTTGAAAATGATAAATTCTAGTGGGTTTTTCAAATCACCAATTTGATATAGTTTTTCATAATTTTAAAATTTTGTCTTTCAAAATTCTCATTAGTAAAATTTCAAATACCAAATATATAATTATAATCTATTTTCATTCACATAACCTACAAAATTTTATAAAATATTATTAAATAAAATAAAAAATATTTTATTTAATTATACTATATATATTATACCATTTTTATAAATATAATAAACCATATAATAATGTACTGTATTACACGTATTAAATTATGCCGTCGGTCGTTTAAACATAAGGTTATTAAGAGTTTGTAGTTATTCAATATAGGATAAGGATTTTTTTTAATGAATTTTAACTTTAACGTCTTTTAGATATTTTAATAATATTTTATTAGCTTTTATATAGTTTTATAGGGTAGAAAGTTCAATGATGAAATGAGATGAGAAACATTTTGGAGTTTTCAAACCAAACAAACAACGTGAATCCAACAATTATTCAGTTGTTCAAAGCTAAATTTTCAATCACTTCGAGTTTGAATTTTTTTCCAAAATTAAAATTTCCAATAACTCTTTAATTTATTAACAAAAACAATAGTTGAATTAAAGACCTAATAATTATAGAGACAGCTTCATGAAAGGTTAATCGGTTAAATTGAGTTTGTAAGTTGCATAGAAAATTTTCTCTCAAATATATATATATATATATATATAACTATAATACCAAAAATTAAGGTGATAGTTGATAAAATTAAAAATTAATTTTTTTAAAAATAAATATTATTAAATAATTATTTTTAATTACAAGTCATTAAAATTTTTTAAAAAATAAAATTTCAGTTTAATTTAAAGTTTTATTGGATCATTATCTGAAAAGAAAAAAACGTACAAGAGTGAGTTATTTTCAACACATATACGTTTCGATTTTTTTTTTTCCAAGATTGGCTAAAGTTTCCTTAAAATCCAATTACGGCTTTTTTTTTCTTTCTCAGTTTCTTTTTTTTTTATTAAAATTTAAGAAATTAATAATTAAGTCTAATATAATTAAAAATTTAACAGAATTTCCTTTTATTATTCGCAGGGATTTGTCCCCGGAAATATCTAAATCTGAACAATCAAATAATTAACATGTCTACGTTTCTTTTTTCTTTTTGTGTGTGTGGAAAAATATTTATAGATTTTACTTATAATCCACTTAATTAAAATTAACGTATCCTCTACCACACGATATTCAGTAATATATAAGGTAAGATAGGAATTGAAAAGATTTGTATTCCACCCACTCCTCATCTTACCTTATCTCTTTTACTACCATATATATAATATTCGTTAGAAAAAAAATATATTCTTAATCTATTATTATCAGATATACATTTATATATAGACTATATTTTGATATATTTTTTAATTATTTTAATTTCATTCTCCGGCAGAAATTTCTCATATTTTTTATATTCTTTTTTAAATGTAAGCAGAATGGGTTTACTTACACAACCATTATATTTAATCGCCATAGGATTTGGTTCCATTAATTAAATATTTGGAATTTACCTAATTCTAGTTTAAGTCGAGCTTTAATTTACCTAATTCTACTATGCAAGTGGCAATAAATAATTGAATCCCAAAAAATTACAGAGAAAAAAAAAAGAAAGAAAAAATAAAGTATAATTGTTATTATTGTTGTATTTTTTAATCTTAAGAGGTATTTTTTCCTTTTTAATAATCTTAGTTTCTATTGTAAGTTTTTTAATTTTGGGTCCTGAAAGTTGACGATAAATTTAAAGAGTCACCTACAGATGCTTTAGGTTCAATCATTCAATACCATTGGATTAAAAACTAATTGATGAATAAGAAACGGTTCAATTAATAATAGAATTAGCAAATCTCTGATTTAATTTAGATTTCAACATTTTATATATTATATTTTTTTTATTTTTTATTTCCATTTTTAATAATTTTTCTAAGAAAATAAAAAAAAATATTTGAATTTTACTTTAGATAAGTGAAATCATTGAACATGTGATAACGGTAGAATAGTAGTATATAGTGCATATTTTGGATATGTATGCAGAAACTTATTGAATGAATCTCACTTACCATGCACGTAATGGCAAACAAGTACTTGTCTCTTTACTAGGAGGCAAAAAGCAAACTCACTTGTTGCTTGCGCGCTCAATTAATCTCTCTACTCCAACACAATTTTTAATTTTTATATCCATTTATGAAAATCCCAATTAAATCCTTAATTAACTCATTTTTATCCTATACTTATTTTATTTGTTAGTAGAAATACAATAAATATATCGTAAAACTAATTTCGTTGTAGAAAAAAAAAAATAAAAACTTGAACTAACATATGAGTTACAATATTTGTAGAATAATGGATAAATAAAAACTGAAGATTATTCAATATTGAAGTTCAATGATAATATTCATCCAAGCACTGAGCCTAAAGAAGAAAAAAAAATGAAAGCTTTTTAGAATTTTATTGAATGCGATGAAGTTTTTTAATTGTAAAATATATTTTTAATAAAATAGATATTTAATTTTAATCTGTGAAAATTAATATATAATGCTACTTTATGACAAAGTTTTTTTTTGTCAGACTATTTTATGACAAAGCTGTAAATGATATTTTTTTCATTAATTTCTTATAATTTTAATATAAAGAATCTGCGTATAATTATATAAGAGAAATAAATTAAAATTAATATATACAGTGACGGAGCGGACTGCTCTAAAAAAGAGTTAAAAAGGTGAAAAGAGCTGAAATAAAGCCTCCATTTTTATTATTTCGACCATTAAAAAAATCTCTTATAAATATATATTCGACGACGGACAGAAAGGATTGCCAGTCCCACCTGCATTCGGCCCCCGAATATATATGTATATGTATATAACAAAAAATTTTAAAGAAGCAAAGATTCGCATTATAATTTAGACTGGTCAAAGTCTGTAACAATTTTTTGTTACTTTTAATGGGACAGCTACGGCTTGCAAGCAGTAGTAACGGCAGTAGCAGAAGCAGTCACATGTAATGTAATCAATTGTATGTACACTTGTCAAGCTTAAGTCAACGGCTCTTATTTGCTTTTCATCTGCAGGCATATTATTGCTATTTCTTCTAAAAGCTGAACAGATTTATTAACGAAAAAAGATATTTATCCTAAATATTTTAAAATATATGATATAAATATTTTTTTTAAATTTTAAAAACAATTTCAGCATTATTAAATTAATGTTTTATTTTTTAAATACTATCTTAAATTATTTTTAAATATATAAATTATTATTTTCAATTAAAGAAACAATATAGAGAACATTAAAATCTGAAATATTATTTTCATGTTATGGGAATTGTTCTTATTTATCTATCGTTTTCTTTTTTACTTTTATTTTATATTTTGTAAAAAATTATAATTTATAATTTTTATTCCATATAAAAACGATAATCATTTTTAATATAAAGATAATAGTCCTCCTAACGACACAAAATTATTTTCAAGCTATGGGAATTGTTCTTATTTATTTATTTTTTCTTTCACATTTTATTATATAAGCAACGATAAATTATAATATCTGTTCATATAAAAAACGATAATCGGCTTTAATATCATTCAAAATGACAGCCGTATCAAGGAGACAATTTTTATTATCTTGTTCTATTGATAATCGTATCTAAATTTAACAATAATTATTTTTTAAAAAATATATGAAATTGAAATTGGCTTGGAAAACACTCACAATGTAAGGGTGGCAAAAGGGATTGCGTGAGGAAGAAAATGTTGAGTTAACTCAGTCACTCACTCACTCATCCACATCAGTTACGAGGGAGTCTCAGTCTCACCAATGGCTAATGCATACGTTAAGCAACATCCTCTGTATTGTCTCCTGCAAATCTTGTATTTTAATTAATTGATTAATATTTAATTATATTATTATTTAACTACAGAATTTTTTGAATGAACTTAATTATTTAATTAAGTTAATTAATTAAAAATCACTCCAAATCCCAACGCGTGTGGTATATACCATATTACCATATAGAATTAGAATAAGGATTGTGAGAGATCGACAGAATTCTACGTTAGGGGGCTTAGATTGATTATAATAAGAAGAAGAAGAAGAAGAAGAAGAAGAAGAAGAAATTAATTAATTAATTAATTAATTAATAATTTGTTTTTTTCCGTTAAACTACTCTCACTTTGCTTTTAAAACTCAACTCATATTCCCCAGTTCACTCTATCAAGTCAACTCCACAATTATCGGGTGCCCCTTATTTATTATGCTAAATAATTATAAAATTTTTAAAATTTTACATATTATATTAATCGATATATATATTTTTAACATTTAATTTTTATATTTTTATTTTTAAAAATTAACTATTTAGTCATTTTATTAATATTTTTATTTTAAAAATAATAGTCAACAACTTTGATATTATAAAATAAATTTTTTTCTCTTTCTTTATATATATTTTTCTTTGTTAGTTGTTGAGTCATGATTATTTTAAATTTTATTTATATTTTTTATACATAATTTATTTTAATTTTATAAATATTATTAAAAAATAATTTAAAATAATATGAATAATATCTTTTATTATTTTGCAGACAATCCATGTATATCAATTATTTTAATTTTATAGATATTACTAAAAAATTAATTTCAAATAATACGAAAAATATCTTTTATTATTTTTCACACGATCTATATATAAAATAAAATTAAACATTAAATAAACTTAATAAATCATAAAGATAAATATATATATAAAAGTATAAAAAAATTATTTTATGATATCAAAGTAGTTCACTAATGATTTTAGAATGAAAAAATTTACAAAAGGACTAAACAATTTAACTTTTAAAAACAAATGATAAAAAAATTAGATATTGAAAATATAAGAACTGACTAGTATAATATGCAAAAACTTATAAACTTTATAATTATTTAGCCTATTTATTAATAGTAACATACTTGCTAAATTAAACCATAATATTATATTTTTTCATGAAATAAAAAATATAATTATTGATTTCTAGTTTATATTATTTAGAAACTTTCTTTATTAGAAAAAAGTCACTGTATAGTGATTCGTTTATTAACATAAAAAAAATTAAGTCAATTAAATATATGCATATGAAGTGATTGATATAAAAATAAACTTTTTAATTTAATAGTTAATTTTTGACATTGATGTTATTAAATTTATATTTAAAAAATTTAATATATTGAATTGATATACCTTTGAAAAATGTATTATTGTTGATATATCTATATATATAAGATATTATTAAAGTTGATTTAAAAAGTTTTGTGTGCATATGTTGTGTATGAAATTTTAACTGTAAGAGGGTTTTCGAATCACTTTTTTTCTCTCTTACGGATTCTTTATATATATATATATATATATATATATATATATATTGCTTTTCTTAATTTGCTTTGCTATACGAGTAGATAACACACATCTATCTAACTTCTATGTAATAATAAATGATTTCTCAAAATGATTATAGAAAAATATAAAAAGAATATATATAATCACAACATTTATTGTTTTATTTAACATTATATCTAGTTATTAGCGTCGCAACGAAATTTTAACTGGTGAAAAAAAAATAGGAAAATTACGTTATTCATCTTTTTTTTTATAATTTTTCTACATATTTTATTATAATATATATATAATTTATTATGAATTCATTAAATATATAATGATTTTCGAACATTTTTTATGTGTTTTTTTAGTATTAAAATTGGGAGAGAAATTTTGAATTGCTCATAAAAAATATAGTTATTATTTAATTATATTTCGGTTGCTTTTATGATTTATTTTGAATTTAGTTTAATTAAAAAATTTATAAAATATATAAAAATAAAAAAACAATTGATGAGTAAGTAATTTTTCTTAAAATGAATGGTATTTTAAAATTTTAAACTTTAATTTTAAAAATATCAGTTATTAATTTTATTTTTAATTATGGAAAATGTGATTATACCATAAGAGTATTTTATTTTATTTTATTTTGTCTTACGTGGCTAGGGAAGTTGAAATGGTAACGTGTCTGTGTTCTGCCACGTTTCTCATCGAGATGATACGTGCACCACTTGGGAGGGAACAACACATCTGTCTCTAAACGTCCTAACAAAAAAAGTGGGGCCCTTTAGCAAAACTGTTTTTGTCTTAAAATAATTTAGAGGCAACAAACTCCACAACCGTTGGATTTCGCCTGATATTTTGCATCCTACCGTTAAGAAAATATATATGACCAACCGTACACACACACATATATATACATGTATATGTATATTATAAAAAAAAAAGTTAATTTGTGTGTAAAAAAGTTTAATAATAGTTTTAATTTTGCATACTAAAACATAATTTATCAATAAATTAATGCATATTATGAATAATAGATTTAGAATAAAATTTCTTTTTTATTATAATTAAAATAATATTTTTATGTTGTTTTGAAGATATATATTTTATTTATTTTTATAAAATAATTTTAATTATTTTGTTATACATTACAAACATTTAAAATATATTATAATAGTTAATAATAAAATTAATGAATAAATAAAATATATAAAAAATAAAAATTATATTTAAAAAATTATATAATTGACTTATTAACACATAATTTATAATATCTTATAATAATTATATAAATATTTTATTTATTTTCACTTAATTGATAATATTTTATTTTTATTTTTTAATTTATTTTTTTCTCCTCCCTTACAAAAATATTAATCACCTTCTATTTATATTATATATAAAAAATTAAATATATATATCTCTAGAATAACACAAGGGTGTTATTATGTATAAATTAAAATTGATGATAGAAATTAATACTAAATATTAAATATATATTTTTTTATTTTTTAATATATATGGGCAAAAAAAAAGCAAAATCATTGTATATTTTTAGTAATTTTGTCTCTCCTATAAATATAAGAATAGATATTAAAAAAATAATCTTTTTAATTTTAAGTGTATTTTTTAAAATAAGAAATTTTATAATTATTTTTTTAAAAGTAAAATTATTGAGCACATTTTTCAAAAGAATCTTATATTAAAAGAAAAAATTATTAAGGGGCAAAAAAAAAAGATGAAAAAGAAAGAAACCTAAAAATCCCACAAAGAACCGTACAACTTCTCCGCCTCACACTCGCATGATAAGATTATTTTCATCGGATAGTTTCCTCCGTCCTTCCTTAATGTTCACCACCTGTAATTTGTAGCACAGATAAATTGCCACGTGGACTTACACCGGACATGCACTCCAGCAGCCATGCTATAGTACAAAAATAAAATAAAACAAAAATTAAATCATCCAGATTACCAATAAATAATATTTCAATTTTTATATTTATATTTGAGTTTATATATTTATATAATACCTCTTGAGATATTACCATATGAACTTAATTGCTTATTTGTCAAAAATTTCCCATAATTTTTTTTTCTAATAAGACAACAACAATGAAAGAAATCAAGGAAAAAAAATAAAATTTTTGTGATTTAGCTGATCTGACCTATATTTATGAATAAAGAAAAATAGTTATTATATATGTTATAATAAAAAAAAATCTATTCCTTCTTTATTGTTTTCCATAATTTTTTTAAGCAGACAACAATAACAAAAGAAATTAAATAAAAAAATGAAATTTATATGATTTAGTCAATGTGAACTATATTCATAAACAATGAAAAATTAGAATTCTTTAATAAATTCATAAACAATGAAAAATTAGAATTTTTTAATAAATAAATAAAAATTATCACAAATAACTTAGGGGCGGATTTAAGGGGTCATGGGTCAATTGACCCCTTCTCCCAACCCCTATATATATATATAATTTTGAATATATATATATATAAATTTTAATATATATTATATATAATTTTATAAAATTATAAATATATATAATTTTATAATTAATAGTTTTATATGCTTTTAATATATCTTAAAAATTATATATATATAAAATTATATATTTTTAAGTTAAAATTAAAATTAAAATTATATTTAAATTGTATACTTTATAAAAAGGATATAATTATATATAAATAATTTTAATTTTATATAAATTATATATAATTTTATAATTTAAAAGTATATACTTTTAATATAACCTTTTAAATTTTATATATAATTACGTATATTAATAATTTTTTAAATATTAATTTTTTGACTTTTATTAAAATTTTGTAAATAAATTAATAGATTTAATAATTAGAATAAAAAAATATATAAAAAATTTAATAAATTTTAAAATTTAATAAATAATATAAAATTTTGATTGAAATGCTTTTTTTTATAGAAATTTATAATAAAAATTTAAATTTTATTATAATATTAAATATTTAATTTTATCTTCAATTCGTCTGTAATTAATTTTTTAAAAAATTTGCCCACCCTTTGATCAATGTTTAGCTTCGCCCATAAATCTAATTCAACATATTGACATAAAACTCAAATATAAAATGAAATTGCATCAAAATATATAACAAAAAAGGGATCGAACTCTTAAAATTTCTAATTAGGTTATATAAATCGAGTCATAAAAAGACAAAGTCATTCATCATTTTTAATTAGTAATTATTAGTTAAAATACAATTGATAAAATGGTTTTTTATTTTTTTATTTTTAGGTTTAGACATGCAACGTGCATTTGAGTGTAGTGGTTGCTCAGTAACTATAATCTATGGATATTTTCCCATATTCTAACGCCATTTAAGCTAATGATAGTTAATAACAATATAAAAGGGCCAAAAAGATCAGAGAATTAACTATAAATCTATTATCTAAAAAATATATATCTATCACTAAATTGTATTTCAATATATAAAATATGTATATTTTAATAAATTTATTAATACAAATTAAGAAAAATACAGTAATCAACAGTTTAAGAAATTCTACAGACGAAATCAAGATTAATCAATGAGAAAATACAAACTTAGAATAGGAAATGTATTGAAAATCCAGAACTTGAAAGGAAGAAGAAAGTATCAAATACAAGAAAATGTATATCTGGAAAAACTAGTTCTTCTTTCTTCTTAGCTGCTTATATTCAGTTTTCTAACTAACTGAATTTCTGTTTTGATCAGATGATGGAGATGATAGTTTCTGTTTTGATCTGACGACTCAAATCATCCGAGTTGGCACTGCTGCACGTGTGTTTACTGTGTTTCACTCATCTCCTTCAATTTCTTCAGTCTTCATTTTCCTTTTCTCCAGGCTTCTGTATTAGCCCCCCGCAAACTGGGCCGTGGATGTCAACAAGGCCAAGGTTGGAAATCAAAAACTTAAAGTGAACTGGAGACAGTGCCTTGGTATAAATGTCTGCAAGTTGATGCTCTGTTTTAATTGGCATGAGATGAACAAGACCAGTGTTGATCTTTTCTCTGATAAAATGACAGTCTATTTCAACATGTTTAGATCTATCATGAAACGTGGGATTTGCTGAAAGATAAATGGCTGATTGATTATCACAGAATAGACTCACTGGCTTCGAAAGTGAGTAACCAATATCTGTTAAAATATAGCTAATCCACTGTACCTCACATGCTGTCATTGCTAAGGCACGGTATTCAGCTTTAGAAGATGATCGAGAGACTGTATGCTGTTTCTTGGATCGCCAGCTGATCAAAGAATCTCCCAAATATAAAGCATAGCCAGTAATTGATCTCCTTGAATCCGGACAGCCTGCCCAATCAGAATCACTAAATGCTGTCAAAACAGAATTTGATTGAGAAGGATAAAATAGACCAATGTCAGGACTGTTCTTGAGATAACGAAGAATTATGAAGAGTGCTTGCAAATGAACTGTTGTTGGAGCTGAAAGAAATTGACTCAGTGTGTTTACTGCATAGGAGATATCTGGCCTTGTGGTGGTTAAATAAAGAAGCTGGCCTACAAGTTTTCTATAAGTAGAAATATCTTGTAACAAATCCCCATCATTCTTGGTTAGTTTAACATTATAATCCATAGGTGTAGCAATAGGTTTGGCACCCAGTAATCCATTATCAGCAAGCAATTCCAGAGTATACTTTATTTGACAAAGATGAAGACCAGTAGAGGATCTTGCAATCTCAAGTCCAAGAAAAAATTTAAGTTTGCCAAGGTCTTTAATCTTGAACTTGCTATCAAGAGATTGCTTGACTGCTGCAATTTCTTCTGCATTATTTCCTGTGAGGATAACATCATCCACATATATTAGAAGAGCAGTAAAGGAATCCTTTTCTTGCTTTATGAACAAGGAGAAATCTGATGCTGATTGATTATAGCCAAGTGAAAGAAGAAAGGATGTCAACTTTTGAAACCATTGTCGACTTGCTTGCTTTAAACCATATAAACTCTTCTGCAGTTTACAAGCATATCCTGGTGGAACTGCAAGACCAAGAGGAGGCTCCATATAAACTTCTTCAGGTAGGTCACCATGCAAAAATGCATTGTTAACATCTAACTGTTCAAGTATCCAGCCCTTCATTGATGCCATAGCCAATATCAGTCTAATTGTTGTAACCTTGGCAACAGGTGAAAAAGTATCAAAATAATCCTGCCCTTCAACCTGTGTATAGCCCTTTGCCACAAGTCTAGCTTTATGCCTCTCAATTGTCCCATCTGCTTTAAGTTTGGTTTTGAAAACCCATTTACAGCCAATTGAAGACTTCCCTGGAGGTAAGGCAACAACACTCCATGTATTATTCAACTTCAAAGCTTCTAACTCCTTGTCAATGGCTTCTCTCCATACTAAGTGTTTAACTGCTTGCTGATAGGTTTTTGGTTCTAAAAGTGCTGAAACAACTAGAACATAATGCTTGTGGTTGTCAGAAAGTTGTTCATAAGTAAGAATATTTGAAATAGAATGATTGGTTGAGCTTTGATGTGTATGAGCTAGATTACAATGATAATCCTGTAAATACTGTGGAGCTTTCCTTGTTCTGTTTGAATACCTTTTCTCATGTTGAATAACAGAAGCTGGAACAGAAGCTGGAACAATGTCTGTTGGTGCTGCTGTTGTAATATCATCTTCTTCTATGAAAGAAGGAAATAATTCCACATCAGGTAATCCTCCATCTACTTGTGGCAGTATTGGTTCAAACTGCTTTTCTGCATATGGAAAAACATCTTCATAGAATATAACATTTCTGGATACCAACAAAGCTCTAGAATGTAAATTCATCATTAAAAATCCTTTAGTGCCTTCTCTATACCCCAAAAACATACATCTTTGTGCTCTCGGATCAAGCTTGGTTCCGTGAGCTTTCAAAGTGCTTGCATAACATAAGCTGCCAAACACTTTGAGAGATGTTAGATCAGGTACATGCTCATATAATTTCTGGTATGGAGAATGTTCTTCTAGTATTGGAGTAGGAATCCTATTAATCAAGAACACTGCATGTAAGACAGCAAAACCCCAGAAGCTCTTTGGCAAATGAGCTTGAAACAATAAACTTCTTGCCACATTGAGAATATGCTGATGTTTCCTCTCAGCCACTGCATTTTGTTCTTGTGTTTCAGGACAAGTAGTCTGATGTAAAATACCTTCAGCTGCAAAATAATCTTTCATAAAGAATTCTGCACCATTATCACTTCTTACTGTCTTTACTTGCTTTCCAAACTGTGTTTTGACCATTGTTATAAACTGCTTGATTAATGTTCTGACTTCACCCTTTTCTTTCATCAAATACACCCTCAAGTATCTAGTATGATCATCCACAATGGTGAGAAAATATTTCTGACCATTGTAAGTAGAAGTGTTAACTGGACCCCAGATATCAGTATGTAAAAGTTCAAAAGGAGAACTTGTTTTATTTGTACTATCAAGAAAACTAAGTCTTTTTTGTTTAGCCAAATGACAAACATCACAAGGCAAATTATTATTAACAATCTGAATTTCTGGATGATGCTTACACATAACAGACAATCTAACATTAGGAATGTGTCCTAACCTATAATGCCACACATCATTTGTACAATTTTTTAAGAACATTGTACTAGCAGTTAGAACTGCTTTATTTTGTTTATTAGAGATGACTTGTACAGGGTCTTCATTTTGTAGTAGTCTGTAAAGCCCATGTAGCACCTTAGCTATACCAATCATCTTCCAGGTCTTTACATCCTGGATGATACACAAGTCATCGTAGAGAAACAATGAGCAATGAACTTGTGTAATAAGGCTAGTGACTGAAATCAGATTGAAAGCAAAGCCAGGAATGTAAAGTACATTCTTAAGATATAGAGCAGAAGAGAAAACTATTGTTCCTGAATAATGAGCATATAGGTATTCTCCATTTGGCAATTTAACTCTTACTGGATTGATTTTCTTGTAATGTGTGAACAAATTTATGGATTTGCATATGTGGTCAGTTGCACCACTATCCAAAATCCAAATAGAGTCATGTATTAATTGAGAAATACCTGTATACTGGCTTTCTTTAGAAATATTGCCAGATCCAGCCATAATACTGTTGACTACATGTTCCTTGTCTTGTCTTTTTATTTCTGCAGATTCAACAAGATTCATTATCTTCTGAAACTGATCCACTGTAAGTGAAACTGTTGCTTCAGAACTTGACTTATGCATATCAGATGCAGTTGAATTGCCAATTGCATTGCAAAAACTTTGTGTTGGTTGTTCTTGAATATAAGCTTGATCTGCAGTTACAACAGGATAAACATGCTGCCCTTGAATATAAGTTTCTGTAGAAGGTAATACTGTTTGTTCTTGCATATAGCCAAAAGGTAAATCTGCAACAAAGTTGGCATAAGCTCCATTTGTATCATATCCAGCAGTATTATAGTAAGAGAAATCCTGCTCTCCATACACAGCATTAACAGCAACAGGTGGCCTGTTATTGAAATTGAAACATGGCCTGAAACCAGGAGGATACCCTATCTTCTTGTAACAAGTATCTATCGTGTGATTGGTTCCATTACAATGAGTACACCTTCTTGTTACTCCTGTCTGATGTGTACTAGAATAATGTTGTGACTGATAAGGTATTCTTGGCCCTCTAGACATCTGCTGCATATAGTTTCTTGGCAAAGAATTAGGCCTATAACCTCTGCTCAATAGAGCCTTAGCTTCTGTGTTAGATGAATAGTGATATTGTCTCTCTTGCTGCATAACCATTGAGAATACTCTGTTCAAAGAAGGAAGAGGATCCTGCATCAAAACATTGCTCTTCACTGTTTCAAATCTATCACTCAGACCTCTAATGAATCTGATCACTTGATCCTTTTCTCTATATTCCTTGTACTGAACAGCTGCTCCACAATTACATATCTGCCTGCAACTACATGCCTTTATAGGTCTTAGAACTGCCAACTCATCCCAAAGTATTTTCTGTTGTGTATAATACTCAGAGACTGTAAGATCTGCTTGTTTAAAATTTGCTATTTCATCTAACAGATCTGCTATTCTAAAATTATCCCCTTGTGAGAATCTGTCTTGTAAATCTTTCCACATTTCAATTGCATTATCTATCCAGAGGATACTCTGAGCAATAGAAGGAGACACAGACTTTGTAATCCAAGACGTCACCATATTGTTACATCTACTCCATGTATTGTATAATGGATCAGCCTCTTGTGGCATTCCAACAGTTCCTGTGATAAATCCTAGCTTGTTCTTAGCAGCCAGAGCTACCTTCATGGCTCTTGCCCATGAATGGTAATTGAACTCAGTTAGGGGTATAGAAAAAAGTATGGATGATGTAGATTCATTTGGATGTAGATACATTGGATTAGATGGATTGGTGAGGTGATCTAGAACAGATGCGTTATTAACATTTGCCATGGCTAGGGTTTCAAGATTAACAAAATTTCTAAGATCGAAATCAATAGAAATTGACAAATTCTGAAGCTTAAAGAATTTCAATAGAAAAAAAAATTTCAGAGAAGCTACAACAAAATTGTATTCTAGGCAAGAAATTGATCAAGAAATCAACAGAAATTTCAAAGGAAAAAAAATTCAAAGAAGATGAACAAATGCCAGAATGACGAAAGAAGATAGCTCTCAAGTTTAAGAAAATACCCAAACAAGCTAGAATTTCTGAATTACTTCAACAATTTCAACCATATAAGCCATTGAGATCCACTTTTTGATCTGTTGACGTGAATCCATTATCGTTTAGCTCTGATACCATAAGAAAAATACAGTAATCAACAGTTTAAGAAATTCTACAGACGAAATCAAGATTAATCAATGAGAAAATACAAACTTAGAATAGGAAATGTATTGAAAATCCAGAACTTGAAAGGAAGAAGAAAGTATCAAATACAAGAAAATGTATATCTGGAAAAACTAGTTCTTCTTTCTTCTTAGCTGCTTATATTTAGTTTTCTAACTAACTGAATTTCTGTTTTGATCAGATGATGGAGATGATAGTTTCTGTTTTGATCTAACGACTCAAATCATCCGAGCTGGCACTGCTGCACGTGTGTTTACTGTGTTTCACTCATCTCCTTCAATTTCTTTAGTCTTCATTTTCCTTTTCTCCAGGCTTCTGTATTACAAATAGTCATGATTCAGCGTTTATAAATTCTAGTTAAAAAATTTAAAATTGAGTTTTAATGGAAATAAATATAATTTTTTTAATTATAATTAAGAAAGATAAATGAATTATATATTTATTGATTATGAATTTATTATTTAAGATAATATATAATTATTATTAAAATGGGTTTCAGTGCTCAGGCATACTTGTATGACTAGTTATAATTCATCCTCTAAAAACTATAGTTAAAAAAAATTCAATTTTGAATTTTAATTGAAATTATATACGAAAATTTTTAAATAGTAAGAAAAATGATAAGTTTTTTTTTTTGTCAAATAGAAAACAAAATATATTATCCAAATTTTGAAAGAAAGAAGGGAGAAAAAAGAAAAATCCATATTCTCTCTTTTTCCCAAACTTTGTTCTAAGTAATCAAAATGAAGCCACTTGACACGATTCTCGACCTTTGGTTTCTAATCCAAAATTACATTTGTTATCTTTAGCCGGATGAGGATGCCGCTATATTATCTTGCCACGTGTCATTTTTAGAAGGCTCTAATTCAATTTTTATTTTAAAAAAAACCCAAGAAATATCTCATACTATATATAGCTAGAAAATATATAAATCCCAAAAAAACAAAGAAATGCCTGTCAATATCAAAAGAACAATTAAAGAGAATTGTCCATCTATATATTAATGTGACATTCTCTTTCCATATTTGGCTGCTTCTTGAAATATATCATTCATTGTTAATTATGATTTATATATTATATATTGGAAATAATATTATATATTATTTTTTTTGAAATTAATATTAATATATTATTCTTGAAAATATATCCTTGTTAATTATGATTTGTCGGTAAATCATCGGTAATGTATTGGTATTTTTTATATTTTTATTATTAATAAACAAAAAAAAATATCATTAAATTTCGTTGATAAATCACTTATTTGGTGTAGTTTTTCAATAAATGGGATAATAAATAGAAATTCTTAATTATTTTTTTATTATTTTCAAGCTTTATAAATAAATACATAAACACATAACATCTTAGAGTGAATTGATAAGTCATAAAATAGAATTAACTATTTATTATCCATAAGGTCTATAGTTAGCTAAATATGAAAAGAAATGTGTTCATCTTCTCATTGAGCTGTTTTTTATATGAAAATTGCTCCAATAATGAATTTATCAATGGCAAACGGCAAAAAAAGGTCAGAAAAGAAAAAGGCATATTGCTAATTATTTAATAAATTGAGAAATTAAGGACCTAATTAATAGGCTCATTTTACATTAATTAATCCGTTAAGCGCTATTTATAGTCACACGTCATCAGCACTTTGGTTTTGAATATTAATAGGAGTCTTATCCCAATTATAATGGGAGAGAGAGTGAAGTGATGAGGAAGATAAATATATTATTTATAATTATATATTATTAGAGAGAAAAATATTATTGAGAAATCATCAAATTGAACCAAAATTAATTATATAACTTATCTATAAGTATACATTTTTTTCTTAAATAGTAAATTTAAGATGACTTATCTTTTAACAAAATATATTTAATATAAAAATTCAAAATTAATTACACAATAAAACATATTTCATCAATAAATATATATATTTTTTGAATAATAAATTTATAATTAATTTCTCTATTTTAAAATATATGAAATGTAAAAAAAAACGAAAATAAAGGGATTAGAAATATCGTTAGAAAAATAATTAATTGCGGCAAATATATTATTTTCAAGTGATAGAAAAACTAGAAGATTGAAGAAAAAAGAGAAATGTAGTCGAAGTACGTCTTTGACTAATTTATTAAAGAAAAATATAAAAAAATGAAAATTAATTAATTAATTAGCTATACATAGACACCATGCGTTTCAATGATTTGAGAACTTTTTATTTAAAAATTTTTAATTTTATGATTAAACTTTCCTGATATATGCATAAATTTCAATTTGATCTAATCAATCAGATATTAAAAATATAAAATTAAATTTGATAAAAATTATATATATTTTTATAAACTCTTGTATTTTTAGGTTTTGTCAGATTTAACTGGGTTGGAGGAGTGAAATATTAAAAAAATAATGTCCCTTTATATATAAATATATATAGTTTTGTGTATCAAATTCAAATTTAATTAAAAAAATTAATTGTAATTTGTTGATCAATAATATCCGAATATATTATAAGAGTATAAATTGATTTCGATTAGTATTTCATCTCAAATCAAATAAACCCGTCTCAAATAATTCAGCTTGATTGTATTCTATTATATATAAATTTTCATAAATTCTGCATAGTCCAATACATGATGAATCATTTTTTCATAAATTTATTATATTAAGAATATAATTTTTGTGATTTCATAATCAAGATGGAAGATTATTTTATTGTTATTAAATGATTCATTGTTAGTTCATATTTGTAGTTCATTTATATTAATTATTAACTAACTTCTGTTTTTATATTTTCATGGAATTTAATATACATATGTGCGTGTGTGTGAATAGGTAGAGCATATGATTGGAAAAAAAAAAAATAGTAAAAACCAATCTTTTCACCCAGCAGTGGTTGGGGGGGTAATAATCAAAGGAATAACATTCAGGCTTGCCAGATACACAAGTAATCTCGAAATTTCGGCACCAAAATTTTGCTAGCTGAATTGCCTACGGTGATTGCGGGAGCCAGGCTCTCATTGGCCCCCACCTTCACGGTCAATTTTTTCCGGGTAAATTATTATTACCATTCCACTTCGATTTTTTGTTTGACTGGAATTACTTGTCAAGTTTCTTTTTTATTTCGTTTTAAATTTATTTATTATTTTATTTGCCTTTTAAATTTTCTTAAATTTTTTTATTTCAGTTGCTAGTCATAAATAAAATATCAAAAAAAAATATAATCTATCAGTGGTAGGGAATAAAATAGACTTAAAATAACATGAAAAAAGTAATTTCAAATGATTTTATGATTCTTTTCATTCTTTAAAAAAAATAGAATCATAAAACAAATTATATGAATTATCATTTTTTTAAAATTTTATTTTTATTATATTTTGAGTTAAAAGGATATTATTTTTCAAATTTTCTTTTTATATTTTTTTCTACTTAAACGTGTACTTAACATCAATCAAAAAATATATTGGATTTTCATAATTTTTTGTTTGTAGAGTATTTTTATAAAAAAAATTTTAAACTTTTTTTTTTCAATTGTTTTTGCAAATTTCTCTAAAAATTAAATAAATATGCATTTATAAAAGAATAAAAAAAGATTTAAATATTTAGTATTTTTTATTAAAAGAAAATAGGGACCCACTTAGTCCAAAAAATTTTGCTTCTCCACCTCCAGAAGGGAAGGAGACACAGGTGGGTGCCCACTTGCGTGACCTGAGCGGTCGACATCACTCCTTGAGATCCACGTCAGTTCACAACTTATCTACACCTTTCTTTCACTCACTTCGGCCTATTGGTAGAGCTATGATAATCTCACCCTTCCTCTAAGTCACCACCAATTACTTATCATCTTTTTCCCTCTCCGAAGAATCCATCCACGCTTGCGTTGGAAAAGTCCCGTACACCTTAAAAAAAAAACTTTATAAAAAAAAGCCTTTGATTTACATTTACGTTACTATTTTTCATTTCTATTTTTAAATAATAAAAGATTGATCTTATTTACAATACATTTTAAATATTTACTTTCGCACTTCTCCTTTTTTCTGTTGTTATACTCAAAAAATTATTTATTTTAAAATTTATTTTATTTATCTCAAATTATAATTTATTTATCTTTTCAATAAATCAATTAATAAATTAAATTTTAATATATTTATATTTAATATTATTTATTAAAAATATTTATTAAAAATATTTTATACTAAAATAAAGCTATCAAAAGAAAAATATATATAAATAAATATATATTTTTAATAAAAATATTAATTTCTTTTAATTTTATAAAATAAACAATTTATATATCAATTTAAAATCAATTGAATTATAATTTAATAATAAATTGTTTAATTGATTAAGAATTATTATTATTGATGATTTAATTATTTATAAAAAATAAATTGGTGACGGACTACAATCTCACAGAAAGATAATTGGTTGAAATTTTTTCCATTACAACTTTAATAAAATAATGAAAAGAATTAAGGAACCAAAATTTTGTTTTTACACTATCAAACACGTCTCCGTTTTGATGTGATGGGAATTGTTAATTTTACGGCGACGTGGCACCATGAGGACGTTCCTTGCGCGATGTGATTATTATTATTATTATTATTATAAAAAGTATTATTAATAATAATTATTATTCAATTCACATTTTTTAGGGGTTTTATAATTTTTTAAAATTATATTTCACAATTTGTGGAAGTCTACATTCACAATTTGGGAATGAATACAAATTCCAAGTGAAATAATACAGGAAATCTAATCAAATTCTAATAAAATTTTGAATAATGTTTAATCTTCATATTAAATTAGTATTACTATTATCATGTATTTTTTAAAAAAATATTTTTATTGAATGTAATATTTTTAAATTTAAAAATTATTTATTTTCAATTTTACTTTTGTCTCATTTCATTAATATCATTATTAAAATTTTATAGTTTATATTTTTTGATAAATATTTATGAATTTAATTTTTTTTAAAATTATATTTGACAATTGATTAAAATAACAATTGATTAGTTCTTTAAAAAAAATTATATCATGTATTCTATCAATTTATTTGACTCTATTTTGCAGTAAAAAATTTTAATTAATACATAAAAAAATTATAAAATTTTGTGTAAATGATATAGAAATAATTTACTATGAATCCCATATGGAAAAAGTAGTGTGGAAACAATTTTACTCATTACATTAGTTTTAACTTTACAAAATACCGACTCAGTGAGTCAGTGGGCCCACTGAAATCTAAAGTTGACTCAGATAATGGGTATATTGGACCCACTAAAAGTGCTTTGTTTTTTTCTTATCTCTTGTTGCTACGGAGGATCGCGTCGCTATTTTTGCCGTTAATAAATTCATTTTGTATTATTATTAATATATTTTTGTTAATTTAATTATGTCGTCAATTAACATTAAGCAGCCCTTAAATATGATTTGCCATTGACTTTGACCCGTTCCCATAAAATTAAGGCTAATTATGAAAGATATTCTCAGATTTTTTTTTTTCGATTTATAAGTCGCGCATAGTGCATTTTTTAGATTGCACGAAAGAACAATCTATAAGATAATATCAAAATAAGCAGTTCAAAAAAGCTAATATCAAAATAAGAACAATCAATAAAATAAAAATAATAATAAAATATAATATTTTTGTTAGAAAAAATTGATTTGTTTACAAAAATTAAAACTACAACAAATAAATAGTATTTATTCTTTTTTATTCTAAATAATATAATAAATATGTATAATTTATTAGACATTAAATACATACTAAAAAAACCAGATAAAATGAACGATGAAAATTACTAAAATAGATATACACATTATGATTTAAATAAATAAATCATAATTATAAATTTTAGTGTATTTCTTTTAGGAACAAGTAAGTTCCTTCATAAAAAAAATTAGTTTTTAAATTATATAATTACATTAAATCATAATAATAGAATATGATACTATTAATATTTACTCATAATAAGAATTCTTCCGTATAATAATAGAATATAATAATGCTTTCTGATTATATAACTCATCATATAATCAATTATTGCTTTATCAGTTGCTATGACAAGCCATAGCTTTACATTTTTAACAAAAAAAAATATTTTTTTATTTTCCTAATTATTATTATCCAATAAATAAGGCAAAATATATTAATTTTTGGAATAAACAACATTTCTTCAATGATTAATAAAAATTATATAATTATACATCTAAAATGCAATAAAACATATAAGCATAACATTTTCATTTCAATTAATGAAATAAAACATATTTAATTGCTCTTATTTTTTCGAAGGACTAGAGTGGAAGGATATTACTATTAATTAATCATATTTATAGATAACTTCATATTTATTATTTAATTAGGTAATTTATTGATCTTGTAAATTGTGAACATCTTTACAATTTATTTTTTTACTTTTTAAATATTCTAAATTATTTTTAAAATATAAATTCTGTTAATAAAATTAAGTTCTAAATAAATTTCATCAAATTGGAACTCTTAAACATTAATTTTATGTTTTTAAAAAAAATGAAAAAAAGATAAAAATATTATATATCAACTAATCTTCTTCACCCGCCATAAGAAAGGATGAAACATTCAGAGTATATATCTACAGAAGTTTTTTTTTTTTTTGATAAAATAGAACGAAACTTTAACCATTTGAGCTTTATATGGCATTAAAAGATCCAAATAATATTTTTCTGTTTATTTCTGTCGGCAAAAATTGTTACAACAACATACCATATTTTAAATTTATTATTATCTTGAAATTATTATTAATCAATAATTCGTTATATTTTCACAGATATTATGTAATTAAAATTATTATTATATTCTTTGAATCTTATTTACTCATTAATATTTATCTTATTATAAGTAAGCAAATGATATAATTAAGAGGATAGTAGTAATTTAAAATTTTGCAAAAAAAAATGACAAAATCATTTATCTATTTGACCAATACTTTTTTTCTGGGCATATTGTTAGTTAGCAAAGGTAATAATATTACTAAACAAAGTATATGAACTTAGCTCAAATAACAATGAGGATGAATGGACATTAGAATCTTATCATTATTTTTTTTATAAATAATAATTACAAAATACCTCATATATTTCAAATTGATGATTCCATTTTTTTTATTTCATAAAAACAAGAAGAAATAGTTAATTCTAATAAAAATATAGAATTTATATATATGTGTGTTGTTATATGTTATTTTAGTTTAATATTTATTTATTAAATATATTTGATAAATAATATCAAATATGAATGTAATTTAAATTTAATAAATTAACTAATGGAATTATAATTTAGAATAAATAAAAAATATATTTATAATTTTAGATGAGAAATACTAATGAAGCTTAGCAAGAGAAAAAAGGAAAATTTTATTTAAAAAACCATAAAATAGGCAAAGTAATAATAGTAAAAAAAAAAAACAAAGAAGAGTAACTGAACCCTGTTAGTGCTGATTCATTCCTTTGACCTTTCAAATGGTTTCACTCTCAATTGGTTATTATTCACTCTCACATAAAAAAATCTTATGGTATATTAATTGTACAACTAACAAAATATAAATCAAGTGTCTATGCCTATCTTATGACTTTGGATTTTTAATCCGATATAACATTTGAATTTAACAGAAATTATATATTCTATAAACCGAATGAAATATTATAGAATATAAACCAAATATTATATTTATTAATCTCAATAAAGTAAAGAATATTGTTATAATTATTTTACTTTCAATATCTCAATTCTTTAAATTATATTGTAATATTAAAATAGATGTATCTTTCAAATATATAATCAAATGGGTTGAATATGACATTAATATAAAACAAACTAATTGCAATACAAATTTGTGATGATTTTAATCATTCACAATTAGCTTTTTTAATTTAATTTTATATGATATAGTTATACAAAATTTGATTGTATTTTATCAATGTTGTTTTTTCATCAAAATGTGCATGATTTTATCATGTAAGTTTAAATTAAAAAACATTGATTATGGATGAACAAAATCATCATAAAGTTATGTGGCAACTAATTTATTTCATAATTCATATTATAATTATTAAGCTTGATTATACATTTAAAGTATTCTACCAATTTATAATATATTTTGAATATTTTATTATATTATAATATGATTTGAAAATTTAAGATATTGGAGGTAAATTAATTATAATAATATATTACATTTTATAATTAACTTAATGATCTTGTTATGTGCATTCTTTCCAAGCTCAGCTCTTCTATTTCTCCTCCCTGTGATTTCATCAACATTCTTTCCAAGCTTACTCTTCTACTTTTTGCCATTCCGATTTCATGCATCTACGTTTTGATAATGTATGCAATCTTTCTCCTTCTCCTTCCTTCTCTTTACATTAAAGTGTTTTTTTTAATTATATTATGGGAATATGAATTTGGTAAAGAATTAGGGTTATTCCAATTGAAAGTTTTTAATATGAAGACCAAAAAACAAGATATTGTATGGTCTAAATGTTTAATTTTACTATATGAAAACAGGTGCAAGAGAATAAATAGCTTGGACCTCCATTCTCTTGTCTAAAACTTCTCAAAAATGTTTGCTATTAAAGCAAAGAATTGTCCGAGTTCTACACACCAGTTCTTGAAATTGTTTGTCCATGCCAAAAATGTTGAAGGTCGTTGCACTCTCAACGTGTTAATTATATTCTTATTTACAGATTTGTAATTTATTTACAACAAATTTTCAAATATATATGGCAATAGATTGTGTTAATGAAAGTTTTGAACAAGTGTTGATTTTGGTTATTTGCGTGTAAGGAGGCAATTAGCTTGCACAAGTCGACACTTTATTCTCTTGCATTAATACAAGTCTAATTGCAGCGGTGACTCCAAAAATGACAAAGTCCTTCGAGCTGAAATGGTGCTATGTACATGATCTGCCTTTTATGGCCATATTGATGCCATTATAAATTTGTATTGCAATTAATTTGTTATATATTTATACTATCTTCATCTAACTTGACTATGTATTTAAAACATTCTATTAATTATAATATACTTTAAAGATTTTATTACATTATTAAGTTTAAATTGTATTTTTTTATTAATTATCAAACTTGCGATATTAAAGGTAAATTAACAATATATTATATTTAATTAAAAAATTAAAATGATAAATCTATTTTACTTTATGGATCTAGTCCACCTATAACAGAAGTTAGTTACTGCTGAAATTTGATTGAATTTAACCGTTTTTCAAAACAGAAACCCCATACTCATTTCATTATTATAAGTAATACTTAAAAAAGCTGTAAAAAAAGTGAAAAAACAAAACCGTTAAAAAACAATCAACGAAGAACAGAACGGATCTGGGTCAATGCCTTTTGACCATGAAAATGACAATAGGGTTAAGATTGTAAATAAACATGACTGAGTCCCAGGGTGGTGAGAGTATTTTTAATTTTTAAATTTAAATATTACAATTTAATTTGATTTAATTTAATTCGATTAATCAATTAGATTTTTAATTCGGCTCTGTCGTTGTTATTGTTGGTCTCTTTGTTTGCCTCTTTTATATAATGTTTCATTTCGCTTTTTCTCTCTTTCATCTCTCAAGAAAGAGAGACAAGCAAAGAGAGAAAGATTAGAGAGAGATACAGAGAGAAATGAGAACAAGGAGAGGTATTTGTTATCCAAGGACAGGCTTTGTTGGTGGTATAGATGATAGGTTGGTGAAGAGAAGCTCCGGCGAATTTGCTATTGGAGAACATATGTTTTGCCGGAAAAGACGAAGGTTATTGCCTGAAATTGCTGGAGAAACTGACTTGTTTGATACTTTACCTGATGATCTTGTTATGTGTATTCTTTCCAAGCTTAGTTCATCTGCTTTTTGTCCTTCCGATTTCATCAACGTTTTGATGACGTATGTAATATTTCTCCTTCTACTCTTGTATTGCTTTTTTTAAAATTTTCTTTCTCGAAAAATTAAATTGGTATAAAATTAGGGTTATTTCAATTGGAAATTTTTGATTTTTAAAGGTGAAAATGAAGAAATGAAATATTGTGTAATAGAAATGATTAAGTTTTTGAAATGAAAACAGGTGCAAGAGGTTAAATGGTTTAGGTCTTCACTCTCTGGTACTATCTAAAGCTTCACAGAAAACGTTTGCTATTAAAGCCAAAAACTGGTCGGATTCGGCGCACCGGTTCTTGAAACTGTGTGCCGATGCCGGAAATGTCGAAGCTTGTTACTCTCTCGGCATGGTAATTATAATTTTTATTTATTGTTTCATTTATTTACAACAAATGCTTAGAGAAAAAAAGTATTTTATTTATTTTAATGGATGTGTTAATGAAACTAGTGTTGATTTTTTTTTGGTTTTTTGCAGATAAGGTTCTATTGTCTACAAAATCGAGGAAGCGGAGCTTCTTTAATGGCCAAGGCGGCGATTAGCTCACACGCACAGGCACTCTATTCTCTTGCTGTAATACAGTTTAATGGCAGCGGTGGCTCGAAAAATGATAAGGACCTTCGAGCTGGAGTGGCGTTATGTGCTCGAGCAGCCTTTCTAGGCCATATTGATGCCTTACGCGAGCTAGGACATTGTCTCCAGGACGGTTACGGAGTGCGGCAAAACGTAGCCGAAGGACGGCGGTTACTTGTCCAAGCAAACGCTCGGGAGTTAGCCGCTGTCCTTTCTAATCCAAATTCTGGTCTAAATACGCGCGCCTGGCTTACATGGAATCCACACGCTCACCCCAACCCCCGGCAAGCGAGTGGTGGTGGTCCCGGGCCTAGCTGTCCCTTGTTGAGCGATTTCGGTTGTAATGTTCCGGCTCCGGAGGCACACCCGGCAAGCCGATTCATGGCAGAGTGGTTTGCTTCTCGTGGCGGTACACTGGGTTCCGGGCTTCGATTATGTTCTCACGTAGGTTGTGGTCGGCCGGAAACTAGAAAACACGAGTTCCGAAGGTGTTCCGTATGCGGAGCTGTTAATTACTGCTCACGTGCTTGTCAAGCGCTTGATTGGAAGTTGAGGCACAAAGAGGAATGTGCTCTGGTGGAACGGTGGGTAGATGAGGACGGCGAGGGTGGAGACGGTGAGGTTGGCGGTGATGGGAATCAAAACGACGTCGTCGCTGGTAGATGACAATACTAACAGTGACAGATAATTGACGGTAACGGCAGACGGTTTTTAGTTTTTAAGGACTAGAAAACGGAAAATTGATTAAAATGAGGCCATTTCGGATTTTGAAATTATGAAGTTAACAACTTTCCGGTGGTCGTTGAAAATAGCACAGAAGTTTTGTTCCTCTTGTTTGTAAAGAGAGGGTATATGGGAGATACCGAGGAGACTACTTTTTTTATTTTTGTTTGGGAACTTTATTATTATTATTTATTTTTCTTTTAATTTAAAATTGTAGGTTAGGATCCTTTTTTTCTTTGTATTAAAAAAAAGAAGAAAAATTGGGAAGGAATATAGGGTATGTGTCCTTAACCCGTTGCATTTTGGTTCAAGTACCCTATAGGATAAGGGCTGAGCGGCAAGGAAAAGGTTTTTAATTTAATTTAATTTGTTTTACTACTCACTTTTGTGTACTGTAGTCAACTTAATTTCTTTGGTAAAATGAAAATTAAAAATGCAAAATCAGGCAATTTTCCACTTAGCTTTTTTTTTTTTTTTTTTAATTTTTTAGTAATTATTTGGGTTTTGTTGACTATTACTCTACTAGTAAATTATTAATCAATTTATGCAAAAATTATATAAATTTATCTAAAAAAGAGAAGACTAATCTCTTATTGAAACAATATTTTCTTAAAATTGTTTTTTTTCTTCTCCACTCATTCATTTCAAAGTAAATTTACTTAATTTTTTTGACCAAGGAAATAATAGAAGGCTAAGGCTAGACAAAATCAATGGCTGCAATTATGCAGGTGGAAATTGGAATAGAAAGAGTGAAAGTGGGTATAAGAATTGAGATAAATTGCCAAGCCACCGCATGGGAAATAATCTCTGATTTATTAGTTATTTTTTGCTTAAGGATTTGGCTTAACTTTGAGGTGAAGATATGGAATTTCATATCTTGAATGTTAAAGTCAATTTCATATTTGAAATCTTAACTCTTCAATTTTATCATCTTCTCACATCTCAAATGGGTTAGTACATTTTTTCTGAGTAATAAATTCATAATTTGATTCAAAGTGAGAATTGATTTCCCCTTTTTTGATTATAATATTAAAAAAATCTTCTTATATGTGTGTATATATATTGTATTTATTGTTTTATAAAAAAAGAATTTTATTTCTATTTTGTGAGGTACATATAAGAATTAAGATAATAGGAAAGGCAATTAGTGAGAAGCATTTCATGAGGTGATTCATTATTGCAATTTTCTCAGCTTTTTTTTTTTTATCTTTTTTTTTAAAAAAAAAGAAACCCATTAAAAATTTGACTAGCAAATTATAACTTTAGTATAAAGAAATAAAGAAAGAGAATGGAAATGAAAGTAGTGGGAGAGACTTTGAATTTTTATTTATTTATTTTTATTTTTTCAGCAAGTGGAGGATGTGCGATTTGTTTGCAAAAAAGCTAATATGCCCTCAGTCACAAAAAGGAAAAATATGTAACAAAAAATATTCCCATAAAAGGGCCGCATCTTATGGTGGCTGTGCACTTACTATTGTTATTATAATTTTCGTACAAACGTATTTATAAAAGAATAAAAAAATATATATTTTTTATTTCACTCAAAAACACCAATTCTTCTTCTTTTAATTTAAAAAATACACTTTTCAATTTATAGATATACTTTTAATATAAACTGTGCGATATGTTAGAGATATATAAAAAGTATATTTTCAATTAAATTAAAAAAAAATAAATTGTCAAATTGTGGCTTATTGATTAGGAGTGTGTTGTTTCCATTCAAATATTGAGTTCCACTTCACATACTTTTTCTCCCATACATAAAATTAATCAAAAAAAATCATTTAATAATTTTTTGAAAATTATTTTTTTTGAGTATTGGTATGTGGTAAGAGAAATAGATTCTTAATTGATTGAGAAAAAATAAATATTTACCATTAAATAATATTTTAGTGTGTTTTTTAAAAATTATTTCATATTTTTTAAAAAATTAAAAGATAAAATGATGTTATTTTTCTAAATTCACTTAAAAATTGAAAAATAGGTATTGAAAATATGTGGTCCAGGCCCAGTCCATTTAATGGAATTGGTTGGGGGACTGCAGGTGTGGTTGAAACTTGGAAGCAAATTCTATGCAACTTTAATATAAGAAGGCATTGAAGGGAACATATCCAAAACACTCAAATTAGTACTTTTTTTTTAGATAATTTTTTTAAAAGTGATTTTGACAAATTTGTGGGTCAATTTTTTTGCTACCTCAGGCACTGCTAATTCTGGAATTACAATTTATATACAAAATTTCAAGTACTTTTTGTCTTCAACATTAGTACTGGAAAAGAGTGATCCTATTTTAACTGCCCATTTATTAATACATCATCCACTCGTTCTTCTTATTTGATTCTCTCAAGTACTTGATTTGTTTGTTGCATGCAATAATGATAATATTAACACTCTTTTCATTTGAAATATACGGAAATTAATAGAATTTTTTGGGTAGTTTTTATTTTTCAAAAGCTAATATAGAAGCAGAAAATGAAAAAAAAATATTTGGAATCTTATCACCATTTTTCAAGAAGAATAAAAATAAGAATCTTATAAACTCTTTTTTTTTTCTCGTGATGTGTACAAGTAATTGGAGGTTTTTTTTTGTGTGTCACAATCAATTTAATGCGATAAGTTTATGCTTAAAACATACAATTTGATAAAGATGCATTGAAGCGTATTCATAAACAATATAGCCTTTTTCTTTTGACTTAATTTAGCAAAATAAGAACCCAGCTTAAATACCTAATTATTTATTGAATTTATTTAATTGAATATTTTTAAACAGTACTAAATATTTTTAATTTTTTATTAAAATGTATTTTTTTCATTAAAATTTATTAAAATCACTTTATAATATGTGTAATTTTTTTTATTATCGGTTACTAAAATATTTATTATTGTTTAATATATAGCTAAGTATTAATATGAGCGGCTAACTTAAGTCAAAAGAAAGGGTAAGTTGAGTTTGATTGAATGTGTTAAAAGCAAACTTGTAATTAGAATGTCTCAATTGAATTCAAGAGTCTACTATTACTACTGCTGCCTACTAACTGCTCATTTATTTGTTTGTTGACACTAATTAATTCAATAGTAAAGTAGGTTCTGTTTTCTAGATACGAATGGTCGGAAAACTGGGAGATTTGAAAATAGTTCTAATAATAATATGTACTGTATTTAGCAAATTCAAAAGCTAAAAATTTAAATGTAAATTTTCCACTCTTTTAAAGAAACAAAATTTTCAAGCATTAACTTTATTTTTTTCTTTAATTTTATAATTTTTCACATCTCAACGGGTGAAATTTCAACTTGAATATTTGTAAGTTATCTAATTGTATCAAGTGGGATTAGTTGCAACTTGTGCAACTTGTTGGTATTCTGTTATAGCAGTAAGTAATAGTAGTTAGTTATAAAAGTGGTAGATAGCTAGTATTATACTTACACATTACTGTATGTAGATTTACAGTAAATCATATACAAGAATCATTTTCCATATTGCTCTGTTTGGCTTTGTTTTTCTTTCTGTTCAATCTGTTTGGCTCTGTTTTCTTCTGTTCATGGTATCAGAGCAATAATCTATCCATTACCTGATTTCCATTATCAAACTATAATCTTCTTTGTTTCTCTGTTAACGATTGAAGATTTTTTTCTTTGATCATGGCCACTGAACGGAATTCAATAACAAGAAATATCACAATTACTTAGAGCAATGATAACTCTAGTATTGCTCTTGTTACGAACCTTTTCAATGGAAGCAATTACAGAACTTGGAGCAAGTCAATGAAGATTGCTTTGGCTGCAAAACAGAGGCTAGGATATGTTGATGGACGAGTCAAGATACCAGCAGAGGATTCGACTGAGTATGATGCTTGGTTCGGGAATAATGCCATGGTGGTTTCCTGGATTCTGAATTCTCTCACAAAAGATTTGCATGATTCTTTCCTGTATGTTAGTACTGCGAAGGATCTTTAGAAAAAAATTGAGAAAAGGTTTGGAGAGTCGAATGGGCCACAGATCTATCAGATTAGGCGTGAAATTGGATCAATTACGCAAGGTAACAGCTTATTGTCCATCTATTTTACCAAAGTGTGCAAACTGTGGGATGAGTTGAATAGTGTGGTGACTAATCCACAATGTAGCTGTGGAAAATGTACTTGCAACATGTCTGATCAAATAGCTAAGGCAAATGAGGAAGCTAAGACAATGCAGGTCTTGATGGGGCTAAATGAGCCTTATGATCATGTCAATAATCAAATTCTAATGATGGATCCTTTTCCTAATCTGGATAGAGTTTATTCTATGGTGCTTAATGTGGAAAAACAAAGGCAAGTAAGTAGTAGTTATGTTGATAGTACTGATGCTACTGCTCTGTTAGCCACACGTTCTTTTAATCAAAAGAATTCAGGCAGTAACAAATCTGGTTTTAGAAGAAAAGAGCAGAGTTATGCAAAGAATGAAGATAAGCATTGTGTCTATTGTAAGAGAGATGGACATACTAAAGAAACTTGTTTCAAGCTTCATGGATTTCCTGCTGGTACAAGGAATTAAGGCATAAGAGAGAGGAGTCTAGTGGTTTCAAGGCTAAAGTGAACATGGTTGATTCACCACTTGAAGAAGTTGATGGTATAAGTCAACCAAATGAGCAAGGAGCAGCAACTTCCATGAGAGAAATGATTCAACAAGAACTCTCAAAGATGCTCAAGGGGAAACAATTGGCAGATCATGAGTTTGTTAACTTTGCTCAAGATTTTGCAGGTATTTTACCACACTCAAACACTGACATAAGAGACACCTACTGGATCATAGATACTGGAGCAAGTAATCATATATGTGCCAATAAAAATCTACTTTCTCCTTTACAGCAGTTGTTTAACCAACTACTGTTCATTTACCAAATGGATACTTTTATGTCTGTAAAAACAATAGGGAAGGTGGAGTTACACACACACACATGGTCTTAGAGAAAGTTCTTTACATACCTAGTTTCAAATACAACTTGTTATCCGTGAGTAAATTAACAAAACACACATCTATTATTCTATCCTTTTACCCAAATTTCTGTTGTTTTCAGTACCAGAAGACTAAGGCATTCATTGCTGTTGGCAAGGCCATGGGTAATTTGTACCTTTTGGACATTTCTTTTGACCAAAAAACAATACACTCTTACATTTCTATTCAACAGTCTATCTCTTGTACTTCAAACAATCTTTTACCGATTGTAAATAATGTAATAAAACAGACTCCTGATTGGCACAAGAGACTAGGCCATCCATCACCACAAACTTTTTACAAGGCAAACTTTGTATACCTGATGTGTGTGCTAAATCCAAACAAACAAGGGTGCCTTTTACACCTAGTGATAGTCATAGTTCCATACTTTTTGAACTTATACATGTAGATGTGTGGGGACCATACAGAAAACCAAATATTTCAGTTGCTACTTACTTTCTTACTGTTGTTGAAGATTATAGCAGGTGCACTTGGACTTTCCTTATGCAGTCAAAGGTTCAAGTTACAGATATTCTGTGCAAATACTTCAAAATGGTGAAAAATCAGTTTGATGTTAACATTAAAAGTATACTCACAGATAGTGGAACAGAATTCACCAGTTCACCTTGTCAAAGTATACTTGCAGATTTTGGAATTGTTCATCACAGGTCTTGCAGCTACAATCCACAGCAGAATGGCAGAGCAGAGAGGAAGCATAGACACCTCTTGCAGGTTGCTCCAGCTCTCATGTATCAAGCTAGTTTGCCTGTATGTTTTTGGGGAGAAGCAATTCTTTATGCTACCCACCTCATCAATAAAATTCCTTCAGCCATTTTGAACTGGAAAAGTCCATATGAGTTACTTTTCAAGAAGCAACCAGATTATGGTGATTTGAGAGTGTTTGGTTGTTTGTGCTATTCTACTACTGTGCAACCTGATAAGGATAAATTTGGAGTGAGAGCTAACAAATGTATTTTTCTGGGGTTTGTAGCTGGAAAGAAAGGTTTCAAAGTGTATGATGTTGATAATTTGGAGGTGTTAGTTTCAAGAGATGTGGTGTTCTACGGGAAACATTTTCCTTATTCAGATTGTTTCGATAATTCTGATGCTCCAGCAATGCCTTTGAATTTGATTTCTGATCCTCAACCCCATGTCCAACTTCTTAACTCAGAATCCTCAAGTAATTTTTCAAACCAAGACAATCTTTCTAACCCATTAATATCTAACTCCCCTCAAACACAAAGCACCCAGATTGTATTACAGCCTAACCCGCATATTTCATCAAACATCTTATCTACACAAACCGGAGCTCCTAACTCTTTGCCTTCTAATTCCAATTCATCACCACCACAGCAACAAAGACATAGTACTCGATCTCGCAACAAGCCAAACTGGCTTCACGATTACATTACAACAATCAACTGTGTGCCTCAAGCTATTGAATCTTCTTTGTCCACACAACGACATGTTTCTCCTCATATACCTCAAACCTTTCCTTTCTTACGTAACCATAATCTTGATTCTGCTTCTGAAGTTTTTTTAGGAAATGTTTCAGTGGTTCATGAACCAACATCTTTCAGAGAAGCACAAGCTTCTCCAGAATGGAAAAAGGCGATGGCTGATGAAATTGAAGCTTTAGAGAAGAATAACACGTGGATTTTGACTTCTTTGCCAACTGGAAGTCAGCTATTGGGTCAAAATGGGTGTATAAGCTTAAACTCAAGCCTAATGGTACAATTGATCGCTACAAAGCCAGATTGGTGGCAAAGTGCTATCACCAAGTTGCTGGCGTTGATTATAACGATAGCTTCAGTCCAGTAGCCAAGGTAGTCACTGTGAGAATTGTATTTGCTGTTGCTTCAGCTTATAATTGGCCACTTCATCAGATTGATATAAACAACACTTTTCTCCATGGATATTTTGAGGAAGAGGTGTATATGCTGCCACCAGAAGAATATCAGAAAGCTAACAGAGGTGAGGTAAGTAAGTTACAGAGGTCGCTTTATGGATTGAAGCAAGCCTTACGTCAGTGGAACAATGGGCTAACCATTTTTCTGATTGAACGTGGATTTGAACAATCAAAACACGATCATTTGTTGTTTAAGTTTTCTAAAGATGGAGTTTTGATTTTTTTGCTTGTATATGTTGATGATCTTTTAATCACATGGAGCTATGAGGTTGCTATTCAACAACTTAAAGATGCCTTACATGACAAATTTACTATTAAAGACATGGGAGCAGCTAAATATTTTCTTGGTTTGGAGATAATTCGAACAAAAGATGGAATTTATGCGAATCAACGTAAATATGTTCTGGATTTGTTGCAGGAAGCAGGGATTTTAGGTTCTAAACCTAAGCTCACTCCTTTTCCTAAAGGGATTCAATTGTATTCTACTGATTCTAATGTTCTGGATGATCCTCAACAGTATAGAAGTATTGTTGGTAAGCTTCTTTATTTGGGTTTCTCAAGTCCAGACATCACCTATTCTGTTTAACAACTCAGTGAACATGTTCAGACTCCAAGACAAGTTCACCTTCAGGCAGCCCATCATTTACTTCGTTATTTGAAGAATCAGAATCAGCCTTCTCTTGGCCTTTTCTTCCCAACAAATAATAATCTTCAACTCACTGCATATTGTGATTCTGATTGGGTGTCTTGTGTTGAGACTAGAAGATCACTCACTGGGTTTTGTATTTTTATGGGCAGTTGCCTCATCTCCTAAAAGTCTAAGCAGCAGCAAACAATCAGCAGGAGTTCAGCAGACGCAGAATATAGATCCATGGCAGTTGCTGTGTGTGAATTACAGTGGATCTCCTTCATTTTAAAAGATTTGCAGTTGCCGCTTCAGTTGCCTATTCCATTGCATTGTGATAATAAAGCAGCTATTCACATAGCTACAAATCCAGTTTTTCACGAACGTACCAAGCACGTCGACATTGATTGTCATGTGGTGCGTACCAAAATGAAAGAAGGATTAATCAAAGCTTTTCATGTTAGTTCAGCTACTCAACTGGCTGATACATTCACTAAGCCTTTGTCCAATCCCGTGTTCTCCAGGTTAATATCCAAGTTGGCTTTGGCAGATTACTACCAAAGTCCAACTTGAGGGGGGGATGTAAGTTATCTAATTGTATCAAGTGGGATTAGTTTCACGTGGGATTAGTTGCAACTTGTGCAACTTGTTAGTATTTTGTTATAGCAGTAAGTAATAGTAGTTAGTTACAAAAGTGGTAGATAGCTAGTATTATACTTACACATTACTGTATGTAGATTTACAGTAAATCATATACAAGAATCATTTTTCCATATTGCTCTGTTTGGCTCTGTTTTTCTTTATGTTCAATATGTTTGGTTCTGTTTTCTTCTGTTCAATATTTTTCTTTTATTTGTATAATTCTAAATTCGCATGAGGTGATTTTGTGCTGCATTGGATGGTTTACAATGCTACTTGAGTGTTGATATATTGGCATCAATATTAGAGTATGAAGTTGCTAGGGATGTGCAGTTTAATATTTTTACGAAATGCAGTGTTCTTTAGTTTGATTAATTGCTGATGAATGCACTCCATATCTACACCATTTCATGCATCTGGTTTTGCTCTTGCATACTTTGCAGGCTTTGCTTCATGCTGGGTTTTAGGTCTTAAGGTAGCATGTATCATTGTTTTTTACTACAGATATCCATTTGACACAATTACACGGTTTCCGATTACTTTTTAGCTGCTTTGTGTGTTCGAAGTGGTGTGTATAAATGCTTTTGAAGTAGTATTTTTATAATTAACTAGCTTTGAGTGAAACTGAATATGTAGTTGATCCCTTTTAATAACCTATTTTCAGCATGACTAGTTTTGCAGTAATTGTCATTGTAACTTAATGATCAGTTAGAAAGATGCATATATGAATGTGTTTGCATGTTCGTTGTTTGTTTGCTGAAAGTATGAAGCAAGCTAGGGAGGTTCGGTGGAATTTAATTTAGGAAATACAGAGTTCATTAGTTTGATTGATTGTTGATGATCGCATTACATATCTGTTCTACCAGTGTGTAATTGGTTTCTTTCTTCCATACTTCGCAGGCTTTGCTTTACACTGGGCTTTTATTAATTTTTTACCATAGATATCCATTCGATGCAATTCTATGGTGTTTATTTCTGATTGCTATTTAGCTGCTTAGACTTGTATTTGTCTCTGTTACTACTTACAAAGGCATTGTAAAGTAGCTTTAGACATCTACTTATACCCATTCTGACTGTTATTTGTTTGAAAGTATGGAAACACATTTTAACGCATTATTCTATAATTAACTAGTTTGAGAGAAATTGAATGCTCATTTATGTCTTGTTAAAAATATCTATTTTCAGCATGTGTGGGTTTGTAGTAATTGTCATTGTAACGTTGATCATCGCTGTGTATTTTATACTTGTAATAGAATTGCAGTGAAACTATCCAAACTTGATAGGGATTTTAGATTTAAACCGTGCCAAGTCTATGTTTTTATCAGGCGAAATTACTGTTTCTTTTATTGGAAGTTTTAACACTGATTCGGCTTTCTTTAATGTTCTTTGGATTGCACCAGAAAATTTAAGATTTTTTTGTCAAATTGAATTAAGTCTTTCTTCAGAAAAATATATTTTCCTCGTTAGAAAGGAATTTTTTTTTCTAACTTAGACGATTGTAATGATCTTTTATTATGTATTTTTGATATATTTGATAATAAATTAAATATATATATATATAAAGGCATATTCTAAATGTTTTTGTTCTTATGAATTAAAAAAAATTATTACTTTTCTATTAAATTTCAATTATGTACTTCCCATTTGCTAAGTTAGTTTTTTAAAGGTCAGTTATGTATTTTTGATATATTTGATAATAAATTAAAAAATATATATAAAGGCATATTCTAAATGTTTTTATTCTTATGAATTAAAAAAATTTAATACTTTTTTAATTAATTTCAATTATGTACTTACCATAAGCTATGTTAGTTTTTTAAAGGTAAGTTTTTTAAGTTTTCAAGGTCAATGTTGGGTCGGGTGCCTCTAAAATGAATCTCAAGAAATAGAATCTCAAGAAGTGTTGAGCAGTTGAGACTTATTTTATACACTATAACTGATTTGCAGCTGCTTGTATTTGGTGTTGGCTATTTTAATATTTTAAATAGATTTTTTTTAGCATGCAAAGGAGAATTCAATTAATTATGAAAAGTCTGCTAAATAAATTGGCTTAGAAGTTCAGCCACAGTTTAATTTCTGGTTTTGTGATTCATCAGATTTTGTGAAAGTCTAAACAACTTCAGTGGCTAAATGTAACAAGTTCTCAAAATGAAATTTCTGTTTTCATTTTCTCATCAATAAACTAAACACCAGTTTTTAAGACGTACGCTTTCAGAGACTCCATTTCTCATATATAAAATAGAATAATGTTTTCCAAAACAATTAGCCTAACATTCTCGTAAGAGTGATAACTTATTAAAAAACTTAAAAAAGAGAGGGGCATCAATTATTTAACTAGTTCAGAGCAAAAATATGATGATTATTCAAAGTGCACAAGCCAGAATTTACTAACCATTCACATTCATTACCAGATTAAGAAGTCATTTGCAGACTCCCCATTTCTTGAATAATTATACAATGAGGCCACATGTTGGCTCCCCATTGGCTTGTTGTAATACAACGGTTTCATTGTATAATTATTCTCATTTCTTAGCATTTCTACTTAGACTCAAGAACCCCATCACATGTTTGCAAACCACAACACTAAAAAACCCAAAGAAACAGGAAACCCATTACACTAAAATAAAAGAAACCTTCTAAACTGTATCTGATGATTAATCAGATTCATCTGTAGTTGCACTTCCCTATATAAGTGCCTTACCTATCTCATGGATTGGGTTTGGAACAAAAGGTGGACGACCAAAGATTGGATTACCATCAGTTTTATCTGTAGTTGCACTTTCTTTCTTAAATGCCTTGCCTATATCAATGTTTGGAACCAGAGGTAGACGACCAATGATTGGAAAACCATCATCAGATTTATCTGTAGTTGCACTTTCTTTCTTAAATGCCTTACCTATATCAAGGTTTCGAACCAAAGGTAGACGACCAAAGATTGAAAAACCGTCAGATTTATCTATAGTTCCACCTTCTTTCTTAAATGCCTTACCTATCTCATCGATTGGAACCAAAGGCAGATGACCAAAGATTGGAAAACCTTTCTCTGCCGTGTTCTTAACAACATCGTTGTACTTCTCCGTCAAGTGTGCTACTGTACTGTGGGAGCGGCCATGTTTGCAACTGTGTGAATGACAGGAAGCTGGTGGGCTTTGATCAACATCTTCACAGATTGGGAAATGACAGCTTCTTTAGACTCTCTGGCTGCATATCGGAAAGCAGCTCGCAGTCCTCCAACAATAGCCTCGCGCGCAAGTTCTTGAACCTTACAGGTTACAATGTGTATCAAACTCCAGACTCGACTCACAATCTTCCTGGCACAAGATGGAGCAAGCTTTTCAAACACTTGTGCACCTTCATCTACCTGCAGCAGCCAATTGGGTGGTGGAGGATTAGTTCTGGCATAACATTGTTCTTTCATCTAGGCGCTCATTTCAATCCAAATTATCCATTTCTTTTAATGCCATTTTCCATGTAATTTATAAAAAAGCTCAAAGTGGTCATGACTACAATTCAAGTACAACCAACAAAGTGTAGATCCAGCATTAGAAAATTGCACAACATTTCACTAGAAACACATTAATCACAGCTAAAAATTCATTTCATCTAAAGATTATTCTTTTGTTTCTTTAACTCATCTACAAGGGCATCATAAAAATTATATAAGTATAAAAACTATATATAAATATGATATTATTACCTAAAACTGAAGATTCAAAAACAGAATAATCGACTCAAATAAATCTTGATTGATAAATTTAAAAAAAAAAAAAAGCAAGTAGCAAAAAACAAAAAACAAATCTATAAATACCTTCTTATCTAGAAACACAAGAAGATGATCAGGCACATCCTTAAATTTCCGGTAGACTGGGCCAAGTACGGTGGTTACAGTACCTTCCACGGTGCCAACAGTAGATTTCAAAGGCCCAGACTTCCGCTTGGCATAATTGTACATATTCAACATGCACATCAAGGTTTGTATAGCAACAAACCTCACGAATCCTAATCGTTTCAGTTCTGGTTCTTCCTGATTCGACTTCTTCTCGTTGCCCATCTTAAACATCAACAATAAACTGATCAAATGTTAGCTTAGCCAAAGATCATTAACAGAAAAAAAGAAGAAAATCTAAGAAAGGAAGAGAAAGAGAGAGTATAAAACTTTTGTTCTGCTTCTTGTTTCTTCTCAGCTTCTTCAAGGTCAATGTTGGGTGTCTCTTAAAAAGAATCTCAAGGATGAGCATCTCAAGGAGTGTTGCCCTACTGAGAGTTATTTTATGGATATTACAGCTGGTTTGCAGCTGATTGTAATTATTTTATATATACTATATTCATAACCGATTGTATTTTGGGATCAGCTATTTCTATATTTTGAACAGAATTATCAGAGATTCAGTAAGGAAAAGAAAAACTCAAAACTCAGATACACTTAAACGAGAGCATGCCACTAAACTACATCTTAATGATTATATTAAGCCATAATTTAAATTATGGTTTTGTTATTCAGATTTTATTACAGTCTAAACTACTTTAGTTGGTATTACGTGTTCTCATACTGAAATTTCTCTGTTCATCATTTTCTCATCACTAAACTAAACACCAGTTTTTAAGACGCACACCTTCTGAGACGCCATTGCTCTTATAATAAGGTAAAGGTGCTTGACTTAACCAAAGAATTTCTCATACAAAATAGAATCGTGTTTTCATGAACTCGTCCAATTTCATAACAATTAGCCTAACAATCTCATAAGTTAGATAAGTTAGCACAACTCAGCTCAACTTATCTCAACAAAACCTTAAATCATAAATTAATTAAGGACGACTATATAGGTCGTAAAATCATATTGAACCATTTTTATCCAAGTTAGATATAAGAAACTTAAAAAGAGTAGCATCAATTATTTAACTAGTCCAGAGCAAAAAGATGACGATAGTCCACAGAGCACAAGGCAGAATTTACAGAATTTACTTACCATTCACATTAATTTTCACATTAAGGAGTCATTTGCAGACTCCCCGTTACACTAAAATAAAAGAAACCTTCTAATCTGAATCTGATTAATCAGATTCATCTTTAGTCGCATTTTCTTTCTTAAATGCTTTATCTATCTCATCGATTGGAACCAAAGGTAGATGACTAAAGATTGGATAACCTTTCTCCGTCGTGTCCTTAACAACATGGTTGTACTTCTCCGACCAGTGTGCTACTGTGGGAATGGCCATGTCTGCAACTGTGTGAATGACAGGAAACTTGTGAGCTTTGACCCAAATCTTCACAGATTGGGTCAAGACCATTTGCTTAGATTCTGTGGCTGCATATTTTAAAGCAGCACGTGGTCCTCCAACACGAGCCTGGTGCACAAGTTCTTGAACCATACTGGTTGCAATTTGCATCAAACTCCAGGATCGACTCACAATCTTCTTAGCAACAGATGGGGCACGCTTATCAAACTCTTGTGTAGCTTCATCTACCTGCAGCAGCCAATTGGGCGGAGGATTAATTAGTTCCGGCAAAACATTGTTCTTTCATCTAGGCGCTGCGTTCATTTCAATCCAAATTATCCATTGTTTTATGCCATTTTACATGTAATTTATTGAAAAAGCTCAAAGGGATCATGACTGCATTGCACAATATTTCCCTAGAGAACTCGGATCCATTTACGTGTAGATGCAATTGAAACCCCCCAAAATATCCGCATATGCTTAAAACCACATTTAATCATAGCTAAAAAATCATTTTCATCCAAGATTATTCTTTTGTTTCTTTAACTCATCTACAAGGGCATTATAAAGTCACAGTAACTGTTCAATAATCAAGAAACCATAACCTCAAAAATATCTATTAGTTCCACCAAGTCATGGTAGGCAAATATTATCAGAAATTTAATGAAAAATTTTAAATTATTGCGTAAAATTCAAGATTAAAAAACAGAATAATCGATTCAAATAAATCTTAATTGATCCAAAAACAAGAAAAAGCAGAAAAAAAAAACAAAAAAATAAAGCTATAAATACCTTCTTATCTAGAAACACAAGAAGATCATCAGGCACGTCCTCAAATTTCCGGTAGACAGGGCCGAGTACGGCGGTTACAGCACCTTCTACGGTCCCAACCGTAGATTTCAAAGGCCCCGAGTTCTGCTTCGCGTAATTGTATATATTCAACATGCACATCAAAGTTTGTATAGCAGCAAACCTCACGAATCCTAATCGTTTCAGCTCTGATCCTTCTTGATTCGTCTTCTTCTCGTTCTCCATCTTTAACACCAATAATAACTGATCAATCGTTAGCTTTACCACATAATTAACAGAAAAAGAAGAAGAAGAAGAGAAAGAGTATAAACCTTTTGTTCTGCTTCCTAAGAGTTTCTTCAAACCTTTTTCCAGTGGCTTGTAACTGAAATGTCGATGTTTTCGATTCTAGAGTTGCCTTTTATAGAACTGGAGAATAATAGGAAGTTTTGTGTGAGAGGATATTTTAGTGAATCAAACCCGTTGAAGTGATCAAACGGTGGAAAGTAGATATCCTAAGCAATTGTGTGGGTCCTCCTTATCGAATCAAAATTAAATCGCTGACATGGGGGAATCTGTCAAGTAAAACCTTTTAGACTAGTTACTCCAGGAGAAACTAGAGGCTTCGAGAAGAACACGTGGCATTTGGCTCTGGAAATATAAAAACTTTATCTGGTTTTAGTAATTTTAGCCCTCGCTCTCTAGTTTTTGTCGTTATATTATTACATGGGGCCCTTTTTAGGAGCTGAGAGATTCCTTGGCATGCTTCAGTAAAGAGCGAAAAACTTTTGCTAGGAGCAAAACTTCAAGGCCTGCTAGGTTAACTATAAAAAGAAAAAGAAAAAGAAAAAGAAAAAGAAAATGAACTTTGATTTCAGAAATGTTCTTTTATTTTTTTTTCTATATTTTTAGTTTAGTTGTTATCATTTATATATAATAATTTAGATAAAATTTATGTAACTCTAAATTGCATTTATAAATTATTCTAAGAAAGTTATGTTACGAATTTTTAAAAAAATAAATATATTTTTGATACATCAAAATTGCAATAGGCAAATTCTCAAATAAAAATCTTCCGAAGTGTTTATAGCTAAGATGTCTATAAAGACATGTAGAGGTCAACATCATAATAAAGATGATATAAGAAGTCATCCTTATCATTAACTTTCTATCAAATTTTTATAGATTTTAATAAGAGTATAAGACAAAGGTCATCGGTTTCTTGCCCTCTAGTGATGGCTTTGTGATAAAATGCAAAAGACATTTGCTAGCAACAATGTGACTAAAGGCAAATCACCAACTTTACAATCCTAGGTGCTTAGTGGAAAATACTATATGGTATTAAAAGCTAAAAATCAGGGGGCTTGACAACTTACCAATTGGAAATGAGGATAAGATGAGAACAAGAGAAATGATAAAATAATATTAGTTATAATAATAAAAAATCATTAATTACAGTGATTAGGAGATAATCCTTGTTTATTTAAAGAAAATTTTTAATTATGTTGATTGGGATTAAGAGTGGGTGCAGTGCAGTTGAATTTAAGTACAACAAATCCAAACTGATATCTTTCAGCAATGCCTAAACAGCACACCTTATGAATGCTTTCGAAGTTTGGATAGGCCTACTCGCCCAAATTTCCTTTTATGTACCTCAAAAACAAGTCATAATGGGCCTATTCGACCCAAATTTCCTTTTCTATACATGAAATTTTATGTTCTCATTTTATATACTGTAGATTTTCATGTTTACTTTCTGTAAGTAATAACCCGAGAAGTGAAAATAAAAAGTTATTTTTTTTTTCACTTCTTTCATTTCAAAATGAGAGAAATTCATGAACTTGAAAGCTAGAAGTTTTTCAAACAGCTTGAGATCTCTGGCGCTTCAGGTACTGAATAATAGGCTCCTTAACCTGCCAAGGGAAGAAAAAGGTGAAACTTTAATTGTATTTAAAAAAAAGTTAAAAATAAAACTAGCTCTGCAATATTAAAACATTGGCAATGGATTTGAAGCTTACAGTGCTTGTTTTCCTAGTTCTCTTGTCTTTAGAGGATCTGCTGCAGATAATTGTATCTGTCTCATCACAGTTATTTGTGTTGCCATTTGCTCTGCTATTTTGATCATTTCCTAAAGCAAAACTTTCTCTGGAAGCAATTGGCTGTTCATTTACAAAAGTAAAATGGTCACTTAATTTTACTGTTAAATAATTATTATAAGGATTTGTTGTCCAATAATGTACTACTAACTTCAGCTCTGCTTGTGGGAGTGTTGCCTAAGTCTTTTGTCCTTGATGCAGTCTGCTCACTCCTAATTGATCCATTATGATTAATGTCAGACCTAACCCTCGTGCGTGTAAGATCTGATCCAATTGACTGAAGGACGCCGCATGTTGAAGTATCCCTGCAATTGTTCCCTGAAATAGAAAATTTTTTATACTTGTATATATATAAACAATACAACGAAAGACGCAAAAACTGGGATTGTAAGAAGAATTTGGAGAGGTACCTAATTTCTGGAATTCTTGTTCATCCTTGGAATTGGTAGTTTGTTCTTCGTTAACAATATCCTTATTAAATGTAAAACACAATTAGAAAAGTAATTTCAAAACTAAATATTAATGAAGTGCTAAAGCAGTGAAATGATTATTAATTACCATAACATCATTGTCCAAGACTTTCTTCACTTCCATAAGCTTTTTCTCAGTTTGAATTGAATGGATCACACGCTTGCCTGTGAAAAATGATTAGTAATTCACCATAGTTTGGCTCATCCAATTATTAAAATTAATAGCTTCCGTTTTGCCAACAAACCTAGCCTACGGTTTCCTTTGGCTTCTAAATAACCATCTCTTGTCATTTTGTCAATTAGTTTGCGCACAGTTGCCTGATTTGCCTCTCCATCTAGCTTGGACTGAAGCTTTGCAACTGTTAAATAATTCATCGGAAGAACATGATATAAAGCCTGAAATTGTAATAAGTGAAGTCAGTGCATGATGTGGGAAATAATTTCAAGAGAACTGTTATATGAAATGGCAAATGCAAATTTTATAAATTGGAAAATGCAAATTAAATGAAATGGCAATAATGATATACTTGAATTAAAAGCAACTAAGATTTCATAAACAGGTAATTTTAACCTTCATGTACATGTGGTTAGTGATCTGCACAGCTTTGTTACCATTTGGGATTGCTTGGCCATCCATTTCCTCTTTCACTAGATTTAATTCAAATTCGGATTTCTAGTATTGTTTTCCATCACAAAAGAAAAGAACTGTGAACAAAACAAATTCATAAGAAATGAACTTGAACTAATAGAACAGATGTAGAACCTTTTGTTTGTTTTTGGTGTAAGTATCTGCTCCAGTTTTTGATAAAAACCCTTCATTGACAAGCTTGTCCATAATTTCTGAAATTCAATAAACAAGAACCAATATAGAAGAGAATTAAGAAAAGAAAAACTGGAGATATTCCCTTTCCTGTTTAAGTGTTAACAAAGAATCAGTCGCTCCGATTACCTTCAGTCAAAGCCTGTAAAACCAAAATCAACATAATGAATCCGAAAATTTCAATCAGCTAGGTGCAACATGATTACTTTATTATACTAGGTGAAAAGATTGAAAAATTTTGGGAGAGGAGAAGAACCTCTTACCACTGATATATCTGGGAAATTGGAGAGAACATCATTAAGTCCTACAGTGTCAAGGTGATGAGCAGTGATCCAATCCTTCACCCTAGTCAATTGCTGTTCATCCTCCTCTGGATCCTGAGTATCATCTGCACCATATATAAAAGATAATTAGTCAAGGACTACGCTGCCCAGAGATGACCTAACACCCTGAGGACCAATACATATATTTCAACTAAAAAATAAAAAGGAAACGAAATGTTGCGTTGCTAACTCCCATTATGATGTGAAGACTGTTCTGTAGTCTTCTTGTTCAGTTTGAAATGTTACCTTCATCAACCATGCCACTCTCTTCCTCTGGTCGCTCCTTGTCTGTCAAGATATGCAATTATTACTTCTAGCATCAAACTCTCCAAATACAGCAAGGTAACTGGAGTGACAGTGAATGTAATTACCAACTGGTGCAACTACATATTTATCTTCTTCTGATTGGTTAACCTGGATTTTGCAAGAAATACGATGAAAAATGTTAATATATACACGTTAAAATTACCATATTATATATCATTGACTAATTCTTACTCCAATTCGATTAAATTCTCAAGGGGCAGCTAAAGCATAAAATTAAAAGAATGAAGTGAACTCTCACCTCACTGTCAGATTCAGAAGAATCATTCTTTTGTAGAGAATCACCTCCCAAGCTCACCCCATCTTCCATATCATCATTTTCATCTTCACAAGGATCAAGCACACTCTTTACCTATACAAATTACCAATTAAGGAAAAATTTGTCAGAAATACAAGCCTAAATCTGAATTGTAAACCATTAGGAAAATTTTAAGTCCTTACCTTGAGAGCAAGCACAAAATGCTTACTATTGACATTCCCGATCTCCATTTTGAGAGGCCTTTTATTCCACGGGTTATGTGCTTCCTCTTCGGAGCAGCTTCTGAAGAACGGAGGTTCATAATCTGCTGGCTGCATGGTCAAAATGTGCATCATATTCTTTTTGTATGTTGAATGAACTTATTAAATGGGAAGTGAAAAATATTCTGAAGCGATTCTCAAGTTTTTAAACCAATCGTTTTTTCCCCTATTCAAGAACAACGAAAACTTCATGCACGTTATAAAGGCAGCTCAAAAATTTTCATCACAATTATATCTGACCAGCCTTGAAACTACCAATTTATATAGAAGAAATAAATAGGCATAATAAATGACCTCAAGTGCTTGCCTTAGAAATATCAGCAATAATGTTCCACATCATAAAGAGAAATTACTTGATTACAACTGTGTATATATATATATATACTACTTTTAAGAATGCAGTTAAATGACATACCGTTACATCATCATAGTAGAGGAGTTTCATCAATATGGTACGCTGAAATTGGAAAAAAAAAAAAAGAACGATCAGATTTTTTGTAGCAAGTATACAGATACGCAGTCACACACCCATTGTGCGCATTAAAAATGCAGATAGCTTGCAATATCAGACAACATGTTCTAGTGGCTAAATGGATTTACCTCTTCAGGCATTCTATCCAAAGTCCTCATCAACTGAACCAGTGTGCGAATCATTTTACAAGCAGAGCTCCTGAAGTTTAGCAATGTGCCATAGATTAACAAAAAACCTAAAAGTTTAGTACATAAACAACGAAAAGAGATTCGGAATAAAAGAGGGATATGGTTGCTATAACCTCATCTGATTTGGAGTAATTTCTGTTTTGGAGTTACACATGAAGGTGCCTCCATGTTTCTTGTTTCCAGTACGATTGATATTCATCGAAACCTCTTGATTCTCAGAATTAGAATAACTAAAGGAAACTACAAAATAAAAACAGCTGCTATAAAAGGTAAAATAAATGAAACCGAAATCTCCCTAGGGAAAACCAATTAGCAAATTATGAGGTGATAACGATCAGTAGCTTACAGAAAGTGCAAAGTGCTTAGACCACAAGAACAACATTATGAGCTATTTTTCTCAAAGATAGCTTGAGTATTACCCTTTCATTCGCAATTTGCCACATGAACCATGTGATGAATCAGAAGGCACACTTACATGCGTATTCTTCAATCAATGGGCCTTCTATTGCCTCACACACACAGAATAAAAGCGTTTTTAAGTATTTTTTCTGCAATGCATCGCAGACACCTACAAAAAAGATAGCATGGAAGAAATTCACATTCAGTTAAACAAAACTGATTGTTGAAACCACCAAATCTGTTTAAAAGAAAATAGTGATTAATACTATCATCGAGAAACCACATGCCTTTCTCCATCCAATCAATCATTCTACGAGACTCTGCATCCATAGGCATCAATTTCTTGATCTTCATCTCTGTTGATCACGTCATAATTTCAAGGAAAATAACGAATCAACATCTCACATACGTGTGCTTATTGAAAAGCAAAATTACAGAAGAAAAAGCATACCTAGAGCAGGAACAGATTTATCATTGAAATACTTCTCCGGAAATAGGCCTCTGATGTAACTTATATTGAATATGGCAATACGGAGCAGGTTCCTTGTCTAATTCAAAAAAGTTAAATGATACAACACAAGATCAACTTAAGAGTTAGCAGAAACAAGTATCAGAACAAAATTACAGAGTCGATTTCTTATTTCAACTAATAATTGATAATTTGAAATTTGGAGCGTCGTGGACTAGTTACCACATAGAAAACTGAAAGCAACTTACAATAAACAAAAATATAAATACAGAGATCGACTAAATTTCAACGGCTTCAAAGCGATAGGCTCCAACAAATCTATGAAGAAAATAATATGTTTATAAAATTTGCGGGAAACCAGAGAACCAACAGCGCAAATTGCAGATCTGATTTTGAGCTTAAAATATCACCAAATATTTAGCCATTACATTAACGCATGAACATATAATTATGAAATTTCTTAAAATGAAATAACATCTATAGTCTTACACCACATTGAACTTATTTCAGCTCAAACTATCATATCCAGTAGGTATTTGAAAAAAAAGACATACACGGTCCAGATCTAAATGAATCCAAAAATTTACACACAAAGTTAGGAAGAGAGTTTCTCAATTTTTATCTAATAAGCATTCCAGCTGCGACTTTTAATCGGAGATTTTTTTATTGGACAAGCAAAAAGGCCAAAAAATTATTAAAAAGTTTATCAAAAGACGCAATAAAATGAAAAAATTAGTCGTATTTAAGTTCGCAGAAAAAACAACAGATAATTTGGATTAATGATCCTTTGCAAATGCAAAGCTACAGGACAATAAAAACGGAAGTTAAAAGCAAATAACTACTGGCTCAAACTCAAATTTCCAAAAATACGGTTACAATTTAATTTTCAGCCAAAACGATTTCACTAGTTCCGGATCTGAATTATAGTTGAAAATTGTAAAATCCACTCTAAAATCCTATCAAATAGTCACTAACAATAGAAATTGGAGGAAGATAATCACAAAAAGAGTCTTTCAAGAGCTCCAAAATGAAGAAACGGCATAGTTCATCGTCAATACCAGAAGAAGAGAGTCCTGCTCAGTGATCTCCGCTTCCTTAACTTTCTGTGCTACCACCTGAAACGGGGAATGGATGAAACACCAACAGATCAAGAAGAGAAATGGCGATAAAAGAATTAAAGAAACGAACAAAGGTTGCAAATGAAGTAGAAAACGGAGGATCAAACAGAGATTTTCTCTGCTCACCATTGCTGTGGAGTTTTTAGAGAAGAGCTGATAATCCTAGAGAGAGAGAACTATGAGCGTTTTGGCTTCGAAAATTTGAATCGAAATTAAAAAAAAAATAAATAGAAAGGATTGGCGCCAGAAGCAAGGGAATTTGGGGGGTGTAAACAAAGAATATTAGGATATTTTTGTCATTTCAATCGAAATATTGTGGGGGTAATTCAGTAATATAACAAGTGATTGGTAATGGAGCCATCGGTTCGGTCTTCGGTGAAGTGCTAATTGAGTGGTGGTATAAACCAATGGAAAACGAACTGCGGTCTGAACTCTGAAGGACAAAAACGTTGTCGTTTTAAAAAAATTTAATAGCAAAATTCAAATATTTTACTAACTACAAATTATTCCCTCTTTCAAAAAAAAAAAAAACTACAAATTATTCCAGTTTTAAGTTCGTTGGGCTTTTTGGGAAAATTATATAATAAAATAAGAAATTCTATTATGAACAATGACTTATGACTCCATCCATAAATATGGTTAATTATAATTTTTTATTTAAATTATAATATTTTTTAAAAAATAACTTTTATTAATTTTTATTCTTAAATTAAAATTTATAATTAACCTAATCCATAAGGAAGGATATATATCAAATCTATATTAAAATTTTTCTAATAAATATACTTAAGAATTATAACAGTCATTTTTTTTATAAAAATATATTTTTTATATCCTAAAAATATGTATATATTTTAAAAAAATATAATTAATATATTGACAAGTTATATATTTTTTTATCCTTATTTATATAATAAATACTACAAAATATAATTAATTTTTTATTTCAAATATGAATTTATCAAAAAGTAAGATAAAAAAAATTTTAATACATGCTATAAATAAAAATAAATAATTATTTTAAAATATTCTAAATAAAGTAAATAAGTTTTGTGGAACGAAAAAAAAAATTACTTACAAAATGAGTTTTGGAATTTGCATATTAAATGGGACGAGAAAACTTTAATTTTTTTCAATATTTCCTTAGTTTTCAGCATTTTCAATACAATCAAGCTTTAAGAATTTAAGCCAAGCCAAGCTTGTTTCAAATAAATTATTTTAATTCAAATGCAAATTCTCTTGTCTTCTGAAACCCGAAATTTTCATAAAACAGCTTTTAAAACTTTATATACAATGGATTCATAATTTGAAATAAATTCCATGTATCAAATCCCACCTTCAAACTCTTGACTAAATACATGAACTATCAAATTAAACCAATATAAAATCCTTTTTATTCCAAGGAAACTTCATTATATAGCCTATAATGAACCAACATCTTCCTTGTAGGAAAGTTTCTCAACTTTCATGCACAATTACAACAATGACCATTTTTTTCTATCTGGTTAGAATCAATCAAATCTCAACTATTCCAATGGCATCCCCAGCAAAGCGACTAGGCATTTCCTCAATTAAATTGTACAATAACATGGGAAAAGAGATGAGCTTTCATTAGAATATTCATAATATTCACATTGAAGCTCACCTTTCCGAAGGATCTCCTATATTTGGATCTAGAGGATAAGCAGCTGCAACAATTTTCTGCCGAAGATTGTATTTCTTCGCGATCAATGGCCTAACATCTTCGACCCCTACTAAGCTCTCCAAAAATGGAAGAATTAAAAGCAATTCTTGATCGGTACGATCATCAAACCAGCTCTCAATAGGTATACCATTGTCCACTTGGAATCCAAATGCCTAAGAATAAAACCAAACCATCAACTTTCTGCGAATTGAAATTTCAATAACCTATACAAATTGAAAATAATTCTTTATTAACTGTTAACAGAACACGAATCCATTTGGTTCAGATACAGTGGTCTTTTATTAGAACAAAGACAGTTCCCAAGGATATCAATGTCAGTTGTAGATCTTAAACTAAAACAATTTCATGTTTGTGGTTATTAATTATTGCAGAGTCCCTATTTATCTGATTATACAGTAAGATGATATTGAATCATAATGAAAACTTGAAAATTCACCATAATAAAATAAAACACTACTGTACCTGAGGAGAATTGTCAATTATAATAACACGTGCCAAATCACGGCCAAGAACTGACAAATCTTTGAGGTAGTTCCCCTCCACAAAAACACAAGATTCACGGAAAACACGATGACGGAATATCTTCCTCTTTGGATCAAGCACATTTAGAAGCTGCTCTGCATAAACACTTTGACTAGCTGTAAATATAATGATCTCAAAAAGACTGGAAATCCTCTCCATAAAATCTTTGAGATAAGGACGGCATCGAACATAGACTGTATGCTCCTGGTAATTAAAGTTCACAGGAAATGTAAAATCTGCATCATCACAAGGTTCTAGTGCGGAGTGCACCAAAGTCTCTGCCAAATCAACATTCAATTAAAATCTTGAAGTTTGCAAAGCATAGACAGCTACAAGGACACCACAAACATGCAGATCACTGGAAAACATACATTTCAAACTGGACTAGCAAAAGAAATGAAAAATGCCAGCATCTTCAACCACAAGTATGACATCAGACATCTGTTCTTTCTGATCTGGTCATAGATCAAAACAAGAAAAACAAAGAGCAGTTTCATTTGCCATGGCTGATGGTTTTCTCATCTGGAAAACATGTTACCCAAAAAAGGTTCAATTAATAACACAATTGTCAAAAGAGTTTACATGACAATTCATAAAGAATAAATGTTAATACATGACTTTTAATTGGAAAAAGCAAAAACTTCTCAAGTAAAAAAAAAGAGCAGGAAAAAAGAACGCTCCACAACATTCATGGATATCTGCCTTAGGCTATGAAAATGACTAAGTTGATGTAACATGTACATGCACATCTAAATCAAATAGCATGACTGGATAACAAGCAAACAAAATAACACATGATAAATATGTTTGAGCTACTGTTGTTTTTGTGTAATTTAATCAACTATCCGCATTCCTTACCATCTAAATCCAAAACAAGAGCGGTAGAAGGGCAGCTCCGAGTCTGTTTAGGTAACAGCAATGGTCGAAATGTGGGGACAACTGATGACAACTCAGGCAAGTTCCTTATGAATAAATAAGGATCAAAATCATCAAATTCTTCATAATCACCCCCTTCCTCCTTAGTTGACATGCAATCTTGATTGCACTCATCAATACACTCCAATTTTGAATTCTTCATGGCAAGATATATAGCTGAAACGTCAGGTGAAAGGCCAACTCCCTCTGAGTCTCCATTAGAAGTACAATTCATAGTATTAGGATCTATAGAAAATATTGCAGATGACGTTTTTGTATCAACACATATGTCATTATGACACATTTCTTCATCTTCCCCAGAAGTAGATTCAAAAGTGTCTCGAGCAACCCAACCCTCCTGCATATCAATTGTTGAGCAGCATGTTCTGCTGTCTTGGTGAAATTTCTGATCCCCACTCCGAAACAATTTGATGAAGTTGACTACACATGTGAATATACAAATACATTAAGCAAAAAAAAAAAGGAGCTAGCAAAGACAGTAAGAATATACATAACAGCTCTATTAATGAAAATTCAGTTTCATCACCAACCTCCATTGGCAATTTCCCCACCAGAAGCTTTAGTTATGCAAAAAGCAGGGGAAAATATACATGGTTCGTCATTACAATCCTGCAATACAAATAAAGAAATCATACAACAAAATCTTGACAGTCCAAACACAAATAGTTCTCCTTTCTTTATATTATTTCTTTTGGTATTATAAGTTTCCAGAGATACTGTATTAAACATCACTTATAAAATATGATAACGACATAGTTAAGGGGATATCAAATACTATGAATACATGTCAAACTCAAAGAAACACCAAAAAGTCGAAGAAATGCATTAATCATACAGGTTATGCAGTTAATGACTACCTCATGATCCCCAGCATCACACAAAGATGCGGTATTAGATGTCTCATTATTCTCTGAGCTGTACGTAGTATTTAATTTTGTAGCTGCAACAGGTTCCCCATTTTTCTTTGGAAGACTGCCTGCTGAAAGTTTTGCAATCAGAAGAAAATAAAATCGCCTGATAACTAGTTATATTAAACCAAAAAATAACAAGATTAACACTTGATAAAAACAAAAAATGCTGAATCCAACTATATTAGAATGTCTTGAGAACCTTAATTGATTGCTGGCAGGTGGAGGATGAAACAAGACGTGAACAGGTCAAATTTACATAAATAAAAGGAACTAAGGAAGTGATTACAATTACTTAACTAAATAAAAGAATATCCCTGTATCACAAAATTCATTGCCTCTAAGACAAAAAAGGAAAAGGACAATCTGAACAAAACAAAAATCACCTCGAATATAAATAATCATACATGTTGTCAGATTTGAAAAAGCTCAGGAAGGTAAATGTCATCAGAGTCTCCTATATGCGTAATTACATTGCACTAGGACAAATTGCACCACTTCTTAGTATTTCTCAGCAGTTAATTTTATCCCAACCAAGCATCAAGTAAAATGTTTTGTGTTGATACTGTCATCTGTTTATGTATAAAACAGGATAAAACAAATTTAGCAAAAAAAAAAGAGTTATTGGCAAATTATTTATTTTCACGGTGAAGATACAGTCATCTCAATGAAAGGAAGAGATAACGCCAATCATGAGTAATTGCAAAGTTTCTACATGCACTGTACACACAAAGAGGGTCACATACCACATCTCTGCTTTCTTGCCGAAGATGTAATGAGCTCAGTAGCCTTCTTTGGACCACCTTGTACGTTATCAGGACCTTTCTTCTGAGTTCTTGAAATCCTTGGATTGACATGCGCCTTGGAGCAATTTCTTCCAGCAATTCTTTTCTTGGTTTGCATTTCCGCAGAAGACCACCCAAACTTCAGTTGGCTATTCCTCCAACAGCAACAAAATTGTAGATATAGTGCCTATCACTATCCTACATTAAAAAGTACCCGATCAAATAATGGTCAATGATCATGTAAAAGTCAATTGGCAGTAAATGTTAATAGATTATAGTTAAAATATAATCCATGGTTTATAAAAAATGGAAAATGAAGCATAAAACTGGACTTCCTCTGTTTTCAATGACAGAAATCCTATACTATATACATCTCTATATTATATAAGAAATAACAGTTTATTGGAATTAGAGAAAAAAAGACCCAAACAAATGAATACTATAAATGTCCCTCTATTACATAAGAACTACCGAATTATTGGACTTTGAGCAAAATCCCAAATGAATATTAGTACATGCAGGTGAGGTAACAGAAGTGAAAAAACAAAATATGCTGATTCAGAAAGTGAAAACTGATATTAAAAACATTAACAGCATGCAAAAAAAACATATACAGGCAATGATGGGATTTCAACCTCCTGCCTCTTTTTTCTTTTTCTAATTACTTGAGCAAGAGTATAACAAATTTGTTTACTTTGATTGATTGGTTACAAATCCAAATCTTAACCTAAAAAATTTGAACTAAAAGTTTAAATCCAAATCCTAAAATTTTAAATTTTCTATTCATACGCAGTCTAAACTTCTTCAAAGAAATTGGAATTACACAAAGCTTAAGTTCCCTCCTACACCCCAGTCAATTAATTCATAAAAACTAAACCACGATACCCAAAATAATTTTACCCAATACAGAAAGCAAAAAAAATACCAATTCCCTAAAATTTACAATTTTGAACTCATTAAAACGAAACCAACAAAAAGAGCTGAAACCCTAGGTTTCTAATTCCATTTTAAAACCTCAAATATCACAATCCACAGCATATAAAAATCCAAACCCAAGTCAAATCCTATCAAGAATAGAGCATTTAAACAAGAAAAATGCATATAAACCTAAAAAACACAACTAACTACAATTCAGTAGAGAACTATAAGCATTAAATAGAAAGCTGAAAACTTGAACTGAGAAAGAAAAAAAGGAAGTTGAGCTCAGCAACAGCAACAGCTTGCCTGAGTAAACATCGAACATGAACATATTAGAAACTGAAGTTGCAGTAACTAAGCTCATGAATTAAATGAAAAGGACAGATCGAAGTAAGTTAAAAAAACTACAGAAATGAGAAGATTGTAAACTTGGAGTACCTAAAACCCTAGATTTAAACAGAAAAATTTGATTTTGAGATTCTGTTTTTTGAGGGTTTTTCCCTCCAAAGAAAGCGAAAAGAGGGGGAAACTGAAAAAAAAAAAGGGATCGAAAATTATTTTTGTCTGAACAACGGGGTCGAGATGATAAATGTAAAATCGGTGGAAAAATATTTTTTCTCTGGAAAATCATAAAATCTCTTTTTTAAAACTAATTAATTTTAATTTTTATTAATTAAAATTCTTTAATCAATCCTTCACTCGTGTTCGTATAATGAACTTTGCCTTCGCTCTATTTAGCTTGCACGAACCCGAATTCTAAACGTGCGCGAATTGAATCGCGCGTGTTGTGAGTTAATTGTAAAACTGATCGTGAGAGCTAGGCTCCTTTTATCCTTTTATGTCTTCGCTCCTAATGAAACAATGTCGTTCCTCAATATTGAAATGGATTATTAGAGATATTTTAGAATCTATCTTATAATTAAAAAATGAAGCAAAAAAAATATATTTATGTTCCAATAAGATAATAATATTCATATTATGGTAAGATACCGTATATACTTTTTTTATTTTCCAATTTAAATTTTATTTATATTATCTTTTTTAAGTTAGTAAATAAATTAAATAATATTATTAAAAAAATTGATTAATAGGTGACACTTTTTGTCTTTAAATTAAGAAATTTTTTAATAATTAATGTAAATAGTTATGATAAGATGTTCAATGTTTTTTATATTTTTTAAAATAAAATTTATTTATATTATTATTTTTTAAAAAAAATTAGTGAATAAATTAAATAATATTATTGGAGAAATTTAATTAGTAGACCACACATTCCAACTTTAATTTTATTTGTATTAATTTTCTTTTAAAAATTAACATAAATAGTTTTTCAAATGCAAGTAGTTAAAGTAAGATATTAAATATATTTTTTATATTATTTTTTTTAAGTTAGTGTATAGATTAAACAATATTATTAAAAAAATTAATTAATAAACTACTCATTTTGACTTTTCTTACTTACATATATTATTATAGGAATTTTTATTTTTTTATCAATTAGTAAAATATTATTTAAGAATAAATTGAATATTACGCTAACCTCTAAATTATTCATTTTTCATTCCCTTATAAATTTGAATCCCAAAACAAAGAAATAAGAATCTCAGGCCTATAGTAAATTATTTTTACAGATTAACTTTGATTTTACTTATTTTTTTGTGAAATTTTTTTCACTTTTTTGTAAATAAAAATTTTGATGTTATTATACTACTATTATTTTTTATTTTCCAATCTCATTTATAGCAAATGAAAATTTTATTTATACAAATTATGAATTTTACGTCTAAAATTTTTACATTAATACTAATTTTAGTAAATATTTGTTACATTCTTTGACAAGTTTTTACTTTCTAAAAAATAACTTTTTTTGGAATTTTAATAATTTATTTTTTTATTAAGTTTATAATTTTATATTTGACTTGGCTTAAAATGATGGCAAAAGACTTGACTTAATTTGTAAATATTGTATAGTTATGCAAAAGAAACTTGCAGTAGATGATGTCAAATTTAAAAAAAAGAATGTCTGTAATAAATAAATAAGTATATATATAATGATAAGTTTTTTAATTGAATTTTGTTTGTATTATTTTTTTAAAGTACTATAATAATTTAATAAATATTAAAAAATTGTTAAAATTTTTATTTTTTTTAAAAAATAAAGTTAGTATAAGAAATTCAACAGTAAATAAATGAATAATAATTCACTGTTCATAAAAAATAATAAATTGGAGAAAATATTAACATAAGAAATATAAGCTATTGCTAAAGATGTTTTTCTTTTTTCTTTTACTTACAAAACCAAACAAAAGTTTATTTATAAATAAAAGAATATAAAATTTAATATTAATTAATTAATTAATTTTCTATAAATATTTTTTATTATATTATTTTATTTTATTTATAAATTCATGTTTGATAGAAAATTAAAATATATACAATTATTTTAAAATATTTTTAAAGAAAAGTTTATTTTTTATATAATAAAGAAAAGTATGTTAAAATAATATGAATGTATAACACATTTATTAGTTATATGAAATTACCTATATATATTTTAATGTAATAATAAATTGTTTGAATTTATTTTTTTTCTTTTGTTAGTTTAAATATTTTATTAAAATATTTGATATGATAATTTTTTTAATAATTAGAGAGAATATATAACATAAAAAAATAAGATAACAATTAATGCTAAAATAATATTTTAATTTATCAACTATGTCTATATAACTATTATAAATATAGGCATGCATAATTGTGTATTTTATTAATATTAATCCTTTCTATATAATAATTTATTATATTTTATATTTCAATATTAATTTTATCAGCTTAATTTCATAAATTAAGAGTAAAGATTAATAACTATTATTACAATTTAAAAAAAAGTGAATAAATTAGGATAGATGTAGACAACTAATGAAAAATAGACTTAAATTGATTTAAATAAATTAAAATAACTTGAATAAAAATGGTCCAATATAATTTATATTCTTAAATATTTTCTATATATTTCATACTAGTTATATGCTTTAATAGTTTTTTTTTTTTAAATATGGTTTGTGAAAAGTAAAATATATATAGTATGACAAAATAATGTACGCTAATTTTTAGAAATGAGAAGCAAAAGCTAAAACAGAATGAAAACTTTGCAATAAAACAAATTTTTGAAATTAAATATCAATAATAAAAAAATATAAAAATATATATAAATATTGTGAAGCAGTGCCAGAATTTTTCCCCATTTGTTATTATAATGGGAAAGAATTGTAGAGAACTTTGCTTTTTGTTTTTGCTCTATAGCATCATGTCCTGTGATTCACTGTGATTTTGTCTTAAATTTATTTAGGAAGCCTTCTACTCCTTGAAATTATTAAAGGGACCCCAAAGTTATATAATATTTCTCCATTGACCTTTTTTTTAAGGAAGAAGCTAAGATTAAATTAGTTTTAGCTTATTATCTTATGATTTTCAAATTTTGTTTAATAATAAATAAAATTGGATTGTCTTTGACATTTTGCATACATGAAATTACTAAATGTTATCAACATTTATTAATAATATTGTTATTACTGTTGATTAAGTATTATTTTTCTTATCTATAATATATTTATAGATAATTAAATAATTTCAGATGAGATTAAAGAAAATATTTATAAATAATACATGCAAATAGCAATAACATATTACTAGATTCATGTGACTGCATAGTTCAGTGATCAGTCATCACTTGCAAAGTTGAGCACCTTATCAAATTTAGTTCCCTGAATCTGAGGTATCCCATCAAGCTATAACAAAATGTTAAATATCATTTGTGAGTGAGAAAAATTGCCAATGCCAAAGCCAACAACTAGATAAGATATAATAAAGAATTATAACCTTCTGTGCTTGAACAACAGTCCTTGGAAAGCCATCTAGAATGAAGCCTTTCTGACAGGATGGATTCTTCATGACTTCATCAATTATTCCAACAATCAAATCATCATATACAAGTTCTCCCTACATACCACAAAACAAATCCAACAACAAAAAGCAATGATTAGAAACATATAAGTTTTCAAAACAAAAGGAAATTCATGAACTTGAACACCAGAAGTTTTTCTAACAGCTTCAGATCTCTGGAGTTTCATGTACTGGACAATGGGAAGAAAATGTCATATTCATACTCCAATTGTGACACTAATACATATATATATATATATATTGGCCAGGAATTTGAAGCCTACTGTGCTTGTTTTCCTAGTCCTCTTTGATCTGCTGCAGATAATGGTATCTGCCTCATCACAGTTATTTGTGTTCCCATTTGCTCCGCCATTCTCATTTCCTATAGCAAAACTTTCTCTGGAAGCAACTGGCTGTTCGTTTGCAAAAGTAAATCATCAATTAATCAACTGTGGAATAATCATTACTTGTTAGGATTTGTTGTCCAATAAATACACTAACCTCAAATCTGCCTGTGGGAGTGTTGCCAACGTCTGTTGTCCTTGATACAGTCTGCTTACTCCTTGTTGATCCATTATGATTCATGTCAGATCTAACCATCATGCATGTAAGATCTGATCCAATTGAATTGAGGACAGCACATGTTGAGGTATCCCTGTGGTTGTTATGGAAATACAATTGGTAGTCTGGTATACAAATGGAAATGCAACTACATTTACTTGCAATATGAGGAGAATTAGCATATATTCCTTCAAAATATCAAATACCTTTGGTTATACAAGGAAAATGGTCAGTCAAAAAACCCCTTCCATTTGAATTTACATGAGTTTGAATGTTTTTGTTGCATTTGATGTTATCACGAGAGAGCAAGTTGGGCATACTGAAGATTAACATTCTCACTAGGTTAATTGTCTTTGTTTATCTATGTGGCAAATAAAGATGAGGCTATTTCTCATTGCTTGTTACATATAATTATGTCTAATTCTGTCTAAATCATCAAGTACAAGTTTTGGAGTAACCTGCATAGATATGTGAACTCAAGGTTAGGTACCGAGTGCGTCTAATCTATCGCCCGCATAGTATTTTTTAAACTAAAATGAGTTTTTGATACACATATGCTCTAAGGAAATGAGTAAACATTATAGCATGTGACTCATATTGCATAAGTGTTTTTCTCGACTAAAAGGGGGACAAAAGCCATGATCACTACTATTGTCAATGTGAAACCTTTAGTTCTAAATGGAGTTACCTTTATGATTTTTTATTGGTTTTCAAAATATAATTAGATGTTTCGTTATCTTAGAGCGTTACCAGATGGTCAAATATAATATTTCTAGAAAGCGAGTCTGGTTATGATTAAGGAGAGTGAACTAAAAGAAAGATTTGCTTTAATACAAATTAATTGTCTTGAGATCAAGTAAAGACATTGGAAATTTGAAAAGTAATGCATACTTCATATATTCCAAATGGTTCTTCAATGAAACGCTATATATCCCTAATATGTATACAACTTAAAGCTCTCATATTATATTGGCCGCACAACCTATTAGTCTTATACGAACTATTTTAAACAGTTGCCTCAATTAGCTTGTATTCCATTATGTGTGAATGAGATATGTTAGTTTTGAATCAGGTCCGCCTATGATAGATGGATGAACCCGTGGATCTTGGGTTAACTAATTATTATTTAATATTAATTAATTAATTAATTAAAATATTAATGAAGATTTCAAATGGGTTTAAGAATCCTCTTTGAATTCATATTTAGTCAAATATTATCAAAATAATATTTAGAGATAAATTAAGTTAACAAAATATCTTATCTAGCTTTTCTTATTATCTCCATTCTTAACTCTCCCCTCATTCCTAAACACTCTTCTTTGTAAATTGAGTGAGCAAATGAGACTGATAGTGAGGTAAATTGTGAAAAATAATAACTTTCCCTACTTAGTGATTCTTTTTCAAGACCTGATGGAATGAACACAATGTTTATCTTCCTGAATATCAATCTAACGTAATACCCGACCTTTTATTTATGTATGAATTATTTCCAACAATATCTATTTAGGAAAAAAAATTATAAAAGCATGATGAGAGAGATTATAGATTTTCTAAATTTATCACCAACGCTTAAGCCGGAAAGAAAAAAGAAGACAAGCAGAGATAATAAAAGGAAGCTAGAACAACATTTTAAGTGAATCAGAAGAGATTTTATTTACGACTGAAGCTAAAAGAAGGTTGTTAATTTTCCTTCTAATGCTAAAACTCCCATGAAAGCTTCCTATAGTTACATCAGAAACAGCAAAAATATGCAGGAAAAAAGGCACATCATCTAACTTGCTAGAGTAAAATTTGAATTATATTTTCATCAATGCAAAATCACCAAATCTAGTTCTGCATGCTGAAAGTAGTTGTGTTTAAAATAAGGTTACTAAAAAATAAATTTTATCCCTTTTTGGAAGGCTGTTTATAAAGGTTACCTTCCTAAGAACGAAGTATGTCATTCGGATTTTATCTGATTTTGGGGCTGTGCAAAGAAATCTTTGGCATTGTGACCCACTTCAGCCTCCAGTATAGCCTCCAACACAATGTCAGATCCTTTTACATTCTGTAAATAGTCAACACGTCAATATGCTTCTTTAAACACACGTTAGAGTAAGAAGATTTTCATATTCTTTTATTATACAATACAAATATATTAGGAAAATATATTTGTACTGAATACTAGTATTTCAGGCCACAATATTTTGCCTGCTATCAAGAATCTACCAAATCAAACAAGTTCGTAACCGATGGAAAGCATAGTAAGCAAATAAATAAGTTTTTGTTGACAAGGATTCACATCTCAACATTCCCCAATAAAACAATGACAATTTTAGTTTTCTCAACTTTTCAATCAAAGCATTGAGTCTAAGAGTAACAGATTGAACATCATAGTGATCAATGGAAGAAAAAAAAACACTAGAATTTACAGTTTCATTGGATTTTATTAAATAAAAAGTTCACCATATCATGAACTCATACAAGTTAAGTAAAAAAAAAATTGATATACGCATGTGAGCATAATAGGCAAAGTAAAAGAGAGTATGAATTAAAGTTAACAAATCGAAGTGAGTTATAAGTATAAACTACCCACCAAAACACATGTGCATACAGACAGGCAATTCTCATTTCTGAGATTGATTTAAAGCTGCTACTGCTGCAGTAGCACCAGGAATGATAATTCACAGGACAATAGAAGACATCATTGCTAGATGTATACAGAAGATAGTAACTGCAACTGAATAAAGATTATTACCTGGCCGATTGGGTAACATCCCACCACTTTCAGCAGATACAGGCAGAACATTTAGAAGACCAACATCATCAATTAGATTTCCCATGTCTGTACCATTTCTCAATAAGGCAGTCTTCTGGGAAGAAGATTCAGCCAATCTGTCATATAAAACAGCTTGGCTATGCAAATTACACGGAGTTGAGACCTTTGAACCAATAAAAAAAAGAAACAAAAAAAAAGAAAACAAAAATTAAAGAAAGGAAAGAAAGCAATAACATACTGATAATAAGAACCCAGCTCCTTTCAAGGGAAAAAATTGGAGCTAGAAAAATAAGTTTGCCTGATTAAAACCTTGGAAATGGTAGGTGTTCGTATATTCTCTTCATTTGTCTGTCATTAAAAGGCTTGGGAATGGTAGCTTTCAGTGTATTCTCTGCATCTAGATTTTCAGTAATGCTACTGACTAACTCCCCATAAAAAAACAGCTAAAAAGAATTAAAAACTCCCATACTCCAAAAGGAATCATAATTTAGAAAATTATACAACAAAGTTGACAATACCATTTGAGCCAGATACATGATCAATATTATCTAGAAGCCTCCGATTTAATGGACCAGGATTCAAGACAGATATACTCCAAATTTCATGACGTATGGCATCAAGTTGAGCCATTGTTGCCTGAAGTTCCTTGCGGAACTGAAACAGAAAAACACAAATCTCAACTCTCAAAACATTTTCTTGTCAATAATGCCATAAAAATCCCAGCAATCAACTTCATTACCTATCCCAAGATAGTGACTCTAGCAAAAGTTATATCCATTTTTATTTGTTTTTATGCTCCTTTATTCCCCGCTTTGAAAACTCAAATTCTACAAAGCTTCAACTTAAAAAAAAAATATTGTTTTATCAATTTTCATGTTTGCAATGAGGTAATTTATAGAATTTAATTATTTGCAATGCAAAAAAGAAAAAATAAAATAAAATAAAATAAAATTCAAAGTAAATAGAAATGATGCCATTTCACAAGCATCTAATTTAATTAAGACTTGATTCATCGTCACAAATATGCATCCTGTTCTCCTATAATTTCAATATTATTGATTATTTTTAAATAAACAAAAATTATTAAAAAATAAATAAATAAAAAGTTCGTTCAAAACAATTTTTACATAAGTATTCAATTCAAAATTCAATTTTTACGGAACAATTTTATCAGGTTCAGTAAGACTTTTTAATAAATAAATAATCTGAAACAGACCAATTCAATCGGTTTAGACTGACGTGGTCGATCGGATTGATCAGTTTTTAGTCGGGTCGATCAGGTTCAAAAATTCTTGCTTATACCTAGTTTGGATCACTTTTAGACTGATTGTAAGAGCTAGGTTCATAAGTGCTCAACACCTTTGCCACAAAATCAAGATAAGGTTGATTATATTGTGGGTTAACAGGTGTTGTATAAGAAGAAAATGAAAATTCAAGCAGCGCAGAAGGTTATACCTCCTTGACAGTTGAACTTACCTTAGTAGCTTGAAAGGACTCAATAAGTTGAACAGGTGCAACAATGTCATTTAACCACGTTGGTTTCCTTTTAATTATAGTACTTTCTTTGCAAACAAGAACTAGTTGTTGTGGTTCAGTGAGTTTGAAAACTGTGATTCAAAATTAGTTGAAATCTAAATTAAAGGAGGAGAAACATCATGTATTTCTGTATCAAAGTGATCAGATGATAGCACATGATCAATTTTATTGAAAACAAGTGTAGGGGCATGATCATCAAAAACAGGAAGTGGTAAAGGTGAAGAATCTGAAAATTCTTATGTATAGTTATCATGAGAAAATGGAAGATGAAACTGATGGAAAACCACATCGCGAGAAACACATTTTTTTAAGGCTCAAATAATATAATTTCTATGCTTTATATCCTGTGGCATATTTAATAAAGACACATTTGGTTACTCTGTTCAAATTTGGATATAGTGGGATTTAAGTTGGTAGAAAAGCAAAGACACCCAAATACCTTAATGAAACTATAATCTAGTGGCTTCTTATTTAGGACTTCAAATGGTGTTTTCCAAGCTAAAGTGGGGTGAGTAGTTTGTTAATAATGCAAGTGGTTGATAGGATTAATTCTCCCCAAAATGGTTTGAGTAATTTGGATTGGAACATTAATACTCTAGCCGCTTGGAGAATATGTTTATGTTTGCACTCTACAATACCACTTTGTTGTGGCATGTAAGCACATGAATGTTGATGTATAATATCCTTAGGCTGAAATAATTTCACATAACTTGAACTAACAAACTCAGAACTATTGTTACTCCTTAAGGCCTTTATAGGTATTTGGAATTGGGTATGTAATTGAAAGAAGTTGGATAAGGTTTGGTGAACTTTAGTTTTATCATGGAGTAAGTCCAAGTCGCTCTACTAAAGTCCTCAACAATTGTAAGAACATAGTGGGCACCAGTCAAAGATTTAACTTTTGTATGGTCCCCATAATTCCACATGGATCAGCTCAAAAATACAGGTGGTAGAGATTTGGTTTTTATGAAAAGGAAGTCTTTACTGTTTTGCCAAAGGACATATTTCACACACTTCATCATCATGCTTAGAGTTAACATGTGAAATGTGCAAAATTTTTTATGTTGATGCATGTCCTAGCCTAATATGCCAAAGTTTGGAAGAACGAAAATCAACTTTATTTGCAAATTGAACATCGTTACAAGACTTGACATCATTACTAAACTTATTTGCATCAATTGTAATACAAACATTTTTCTTATTTATATCACTAAAGAGAAAAGAATTAATATTAAATCCGTATAAGCGACCTCGCATTTTACCAATTGCAATGACTTCTTCATTCAAGAGGTTAAATAAAAGGCAATGATCGGGGGAAAACATGACAGAAATATTAGATTCCTTAGAAAGTTGGCTAACAGATAAAAGATTATATCTGAAGTTGGTATATGAAGTACATTTTTCAAAGTAAGATTTCGATGCAATATTATATTGCCTATATGACGAACAAGCTTAACTGTTCCATTAGGAAGAAACACAGGATTGGTGTCTTTCAAAGGTTTAGATATATCAAAATAATACAGGTTAGAACACATATGAGTTATGGCTCTAATGTCAATCACCCAAGTTCCTTTATTCTTAATAACCAAATTGAAAGGATTTGCACTAGAAATTATACCTGCAAAACTGGAGGAACTAACACAACCAGCCTCATTGATCACCTTCCCTTTCATGTATTTAGCTATCTCCAGTTGTATCATCCCTGCCAGGTCCTTGCTCAAGTCCTCTCCTTTACCTTTGCTTGACTCGTTTGTGAAATCTTCTAACGGAGTATCAAAAACCTGAGCAAAAAAGGAACTTTGTTGCTTTCCTTTCTTCAGCTGGAGCTCACGAAATCAGTTTGGGTATCCATTTATCTTAAAATAATTTTCTTTCATATGCCCCTTAACATTGCAATGAGTGTAGAATCTATCCTCTTTCCTAATGTTGTCTCTCTTCTTGATTTGACTTTTATCATTCCTAGTATCCTTATGAGCAAATCCTGCTTTAGCTACCATCGCAGTAGCATGTCCTCCAATATTAACAAAACTATTAATCTCTCGCTACTTTTCTACTTGTAGCACCATGGAGTATACTTTATCAATGCTTGGGAATGGATCCACAAGCAAGATTTTTGATTTCTCACATGATCATAATTATCATCCAAGCCCATAAGAAATTGAATTAACTTGTCATCGTTATCACTTTCAAAATTACCTTTGAGGCACCACATTTACAGGTTGGTGTTGGTCTTAAACATGCCAATTCATCCCATAACTTCTTGAGTTTTGTGAAGTGCACTACTACAGATGTACTTCTGAGTAAAAGAATTGATTTATCCTTTAATTTGGTATAGCAATGGTCTCTTACTCTCCCCCAAATCTCTATTACAATTCCTCCCAGAGATCCTTCACAGTAGTGATACATAAGAAAGCATCAACTATGTCTTTCGAAATTGAACTTCGAATCCACAATGTGACCATACTACCAACTCCTTGCCACTTCTCAAACATTGGAGAATCAACAACAAGCATAGGATATTTACCATTTACAAACCCTAATTTGTCTTTTTCCTTCAATGCAATTAGCATAGATCTACTCCAAGCAAGATAATTTCTACAAGTAAGAGAATCACTTACAAGATTCATACTAGAATTATCTGAGTTCTATAGAAGAAATGTGTCGGCATTGTTATTTCCTTCTCTGGTGCGATTGGAACTGTTAACGTTGTTTTCACCTTCTGCCATTGACAAATGAAATCAAATCAATTATGGATAAGATGGGAAAATATTTTGGTTATCGTTTAGGAATTAATAGAGAAATTAGAGGCACTTGCTTTGATACAATGAAAAATTAGGTAAAGTAAAGAAAATTTGAGTAATGGAGAGAATGCTCTCAATATGTCAGTTTAACAAACAAACAAAAAAAAATGATCTGGTCTTATATTTACAAGAAAAAATAACTCCCTGCCACTTCAACATATTAACTAAATAAATACAATTAAACGTATACATATCAAGTAATTGGTGGCTAATCTAATCAATTACTAGCATTAATTCCAAGAACAACAAATCACAATACAAAGAAATTAATGAACTTAATTAAATACTCATAGTTCCAAACCCCAATCCATCTTAATCCAATAAGAAAATTAGTTATCCATAACTAAATTAAATAAAATAACGATGGAGTTAAACAATTTAAACAAAGAATTCATCAACCAAACAATAAAAACAAGATAAACAAAGAAATTGAAATTATAAATAAAAATTATCAAACTCTAGCTTGAAAATCTGATATCCTTGATCAAAAAGGGCTTTAAGATCGATCAATGGAGATTGCTTTTTTCTTGGTTGCCTCTATCATCTTTTCCAAAATCTCCAATTTTGCCTAAAAGAGGTAAAACTTTTCAAGTTTACTGCTAATGGAGTCATTAGCACTATGTGTAAACTAATATAATAAACGTTCAACAGGATTATAATATAAAGAAACAGATTTTATATTAATTTTAAATTAAAAAAATTATTAGTAAAATACATAGATGCGTTCATACACACGGTGCATGATAAAATTTCATGCGTTGCCCCAAACTCTAACTCTCTTCTCTCTAAACAGACTAAACTCCATACTCTGCATGCCCCAAAAAACACAAATCTGGTTTACTTTTTTGCAGGAATAGAGTCATCATCAAATTTAGGGTTTTCACCTTTTTCAGGTAACAATTTCACAGATTTCTCTTGTTTCTTTTGTATAATTTCTATTTTAATTGGTTATTGATTCATTTTTTTTCTTGAATTGTTTATCAATTGATGCTCATTTATTTACAAGCTTGTTGAAAATTTATACCATACCAAATACGGAAATTCATTGATAATAATGTATTTCTTTATATATGAATATTTTATTTTTTTAATATTAAAAATATATATTTTTTTAGTTTTTTTAAATTTAATTGATTGAAACTATTATAATTTTATTTGTAATAATTTTTATTCAAAATAATATATTTTTTAACATAATTTTACATGAAAATATTCAGATTTAAAATTTTTAATTATTGAATTATTATTTATATTTATAGAAATATTTTTTATTTTGATAACAAATTTCATAAAGGGGTTTATATACGTAATGAGCAAATTTTTTAAATTTTAAATAATTATTAAAAATAAAAATCTAACAAAATATTAAGGTAAAATTATAACTATTGATGAAGTTAAAAGAGTAAATATTTAAATTGGATATTTAACTTTAAAAAATTAAAAATTAATGATATAATTTTGTTAAAAATTAATTTCAAAATTTCAAAATAGAAAAAATAATAAATTTTATGAAATTAGCAATACAGAGAAGAGAAAAAAAAAATTAGAAGAATATAGTAGAAGGAAAATGTATAGATTTACTAAGGGTAATTTTATAAAAAAAAAATAAGTTTATTAATTTATGTAATTCATTTGTAAATTTTACCTATTTTAATGGAATTTGATTTGCACTCATTAAATTCTATGAATTTGAATTTATGAAATTGAAATAAATAAAAGATTTCATTCCAAACAAGTAATTTTTAGAATTTAAATGAATTTTATAAAATTTTATAGAATGTTAGTTTCAAGCTTCAATTAAGCATACAAAGAATTAGGAGAAAAAGAAAAAATTGAAAATTTAGAAAATGGTTCCAATTGGATCATGCTTGACAGTGTTACAAAATATTGATTCTCTCAATTACCCAATAAAATTAAGGGAGAACTAAGATTACTCAGAAAATGTTTCAATAGCAGCTCAATTGTGGACAAATTAAAATACGCGCATAGAAAAGAAAAAATTTCAGAGAGAGATGGCTACAAAGAGAAAATATATCATAATTTGTAAAAATATATAGTAAATTTGTAAAAATTACATTGAATATATCATAATTTTTCTTCAAAATTTTATTTTTTACTATGTATTTTTTCTTCAATTTACAAAAATGATTTTTTAAATTTTTTTTACATTTTTACAACAGATATAAAAAATATATCATAATTTTGTAAATTTTTTGTATATACACAATATTTTAGTAATTTTTTAGTTGCATAATATTATTTGTATTTTTTGTATTTTTAATTTATTTTTGTAAATTTCTAAAAAATTTTAAAAATAAAGTCCATATCAATTAAAAAATTAAAAAAATATTTTTCAAAAAAACTATAAAAATGCTGTAAATATATCAAAAATTTATAAAAAAAATGATATATTTTTCATATATTTTAATATATATTGAGTATATTTTTGGTATATATCGTAAAAATGAAAAAAAAATTAAAAATATTATTTTAGTAAATTAAAAATTATAGTAAAAATAAAAATTTTTAAAAAATATTAATTTATATAATTTTCTCTTAATTTTTGTATATATTTATTTTGTTTTATAAACTCAAAAAATATAAGGTATATATGTGCTCAGGAATCTAATAATCAAGATCATATTTACACGTTTTCTCAATTTGCAGTACTTTTTTTAACAATATATATATATATATATATATATATGAAGTGTATATATGTCTATGCGTCTAAATATCATAGTTATATTTGTATATTTTTCCTTTGTTTTGTTTTAATTTGGAGGCAAGTCTAATTCGAGTTATTTCTTTTATTAATTATAATCAATTTTATATAAATATGATTTTTTATGGATATTATATAAATATGATATAGTTAAGAAAATAACACTATCTGTTTTGGGGTATATTGGTTTGAAATATCTTAAATTTTTTCGTCTTATATAATTTTATCATATCTTTTGAAAACAGATCGATTGTTATACTCCAAACGTTTAATATTATTTATAATTATACCCTTTATTTAAATTTATTATCTTGAACTTTTTTTATTAATAATATAATTCCATATTAAAAATATAATAAAAACATCAACAATTTAAATATGATAAAGGATAATTGTCCAAATATCTAGTGCTATGCATTCTAGATTAGTTGTTCTAAGCCTATCTTCTCTCATTTTTTATATGTCCAGAATCCTTATTTCATTCTATAAAATCTTAATATGTATCAGAGTAATTATTTCGCTGTATTATTTCACCGATTATCCGATATTTATTTCGGTTCGATTGTTATTTTACCAGTTGTCCAATATTTATTACGATCTGATTATATGATTGACTGTAAATTATTTTACTGGTTGTCCAAGTGACACGATCAATCAAGGAGAGTATTGAAATTATATTACAAGTGTCAACTATCATAATTGTTACTTAAGGGAGATTATTAATAATATAATCCCACATTAAAAAAAATAAAAAAATTAACAACTTAAACACAATAAAAAATAATTACCCATATATCTAGTGCCGAATATTTTAAAATGATTATCCTAAGCCTATTTTTTTTCATTTCTTATACGTCTAAAACCCCAATTCCATTCTATAAAATCTTAATATTTTCCTCACAGTAAAAATGTCATAATTAAAAATATAAGAAATATATTATTATTCAGTGGATGATAAATTTAATTAACAAAAATTTCAGCTCTAAAATTTCAGTTTCAGATACGACTACTACCATTATACCATGGCCATGCTACTACCATGAATTTTAAGTTTTTAACTTGTAAAGAACTAGTTCATAGAATTGAAAAGTTTGATGCTCCACTGTCTTTACAAACCAAAAAAGGTTTTTTTCAGTTTAACACGACAAAAAGTTAATTAAGTTATCCATTCCAAAATAAAAGCAAAAAAATAAAAAATCTGCGTAAGTTGAAGATCAGAACATTCATTTCTTCACTAAACTTAATTTCCCACCTCATTAGGTTTCTTTTTTAATAGAGGTAGCAGCTGTAACAAAAGCGAAAGTGAAAAGCAGAGGCCATAGCAGTGGTGGCAACTTTAGCAGCTTTAATGGTCGCAGCAGCGGCAGCCGTTTTACTATTGCAAACTTCATTTTCATTGGTAGCGACTTCAACGGCAGCAACTTCAACAAGATAGCAGCAGCTTCAGCAGTGTCGGCAGCAACGACTTTAGTGGCGACGACATCAATGGCGGCAAGAACAGCTTTAGCAGCGACGACAACTGTTTCAGGGGCGACAACATCATCTTTAGCAACAGGAGTGGAAGGGAGAATAGGAACAGGTGTAGAGCGTGGCATTTTTTGGCACTTTTTGGCACTCTTGATTCTATGGTAGATAAAAGAGAGAAATTTGTGTAATTTCAGCTATAAAAGCTAGGGGTGTCAAAACATGTAATGGATCATGTTAGTATCATGTTAATATACTCTTTTTATTCTAATTTTAATTTTATAATCCATTTTTATTCTATGTATGGGGGCTTCAGAAACATAATTATTAAAGCATCAGCTCTTAAAGCATCAAAATCTCGATTTCAAAAGCCCAAACAAAAACGAAAAGAAAAAAAAAAAAAAAAAAAAGAGGACATTTCTCTACCATCCATTAATAATGAAATCAAGAAAAAAAATTGAATCAATACCCAGTTAAAACACAACTTATACAAAGTGAAAAATAGAAATCTACAAAATTGTTACCTAAAAAGGTGAAAACCCTAGATTTAATTATAGCGTCCTCAGCTCATCTCTATCTCTACAAAAAATGGTAAACCAGATATTTGTGATATTCAGATTTGCGCTTTATGGCTCACGCAAAGAAGAGAGTTCAGAGTTCAGATAGGTAGTGATGGGAGTTTAGAGCATCTCCATTGAGGAGGGCCAAATCCTTTTTCATTGGAACCTATTAACTTGCCACTTAATTAAAAAAATGGGACTCAATATAATTTATTATTTTATTTTTAATAATTAAAAAATAAATATTGATTTATTTTATTTTATTTTTAATAAAATAAAATATATTTTATTTTTTTAATATTTGGCAGCTCTTTATTAGCTTACTCGTGAGATGTGACGGTTCCTCTACACCCCCCCGGTGCCGTGGGACTTATTTTACAATGGATAAGTCTCACAGGAACAAGTCTGACGGTTCCAGTCCCATAAAGAGACTGAGGCTAAAAATACTTCTGGGATTGAGGCTAAAAATACTCCCGCATCGGGGGGTGCTCTTAGAGTGTAGGAGCAACCCGGGAAGTACAACTATGCACCAATTGTATGACTGCATTTATACACTCAGTCATTAATAGGTGTAAAAATTTTAAAATAATAAAATCATTATAAATTTATGTTTCAATTAATTTATTTTATAATCCTGCTATAATCACTTTATTTGACTATACATCTAAAATATTTTATTAATTTATAATATATTTTAAAAATTATATTATACTATTAAATTTTAAAAAATACATCAATTCATTAATTATAATATATTTAAAAAATTAAGATATCATAACAAAATTAATTATAATAACATTTTGTATTCTACAAAGATAAAAAAAAGTAATAAATATTATTTTATTTATGAAGTTAATCAATATTAAAAACCTAACTGGTAGAACCCCTCTAATATTATTATTTAATACTAAAGGACTTTATTTTTTTTATTAATTATATTTGGAGGAGGGGAACAATTAGAGTACTCAAATTTAAAATTTAGGTAGAAGTAATAGGCACTCCTGATCAATCTTGGTGGTTTACTAAAGAACTTTATTAACTATTATTATTATGGTAAATAATTTTAAAATATAATTAGAATAGAACCTGTGCAATGTTGTATGTGTTTTTAATTAATATTTATATATATAATAATTTTAAGTAAAAAATATGAAAAATTGATAATTATAAATATTTTCTTATTTAATAATTGATTTAAAGATTATAAAATTATCATTTTATAATCATAAATACTATTTAAAAAATTATCATTATTATTATTAAAGTTTAATATATTATCTATATGAATTATTAAATTTTAATATTTCAACTTTTTTTAACAAAGTAAATCAATATAAAAATAAATTATTCAAAAAATTATATTACTGAACTTTATAAAAAGAAAAGGTATACACATATTGAAATGTATAAAGAACATGCTTATACAGTCATGATCTAGAAACAAAATATAAATTATTTACATTCTCAAGACTTAAGCTATCTTTTTTAATATTTTATGAGTTGTGTTAAAAATTTATAACACAGACTAGTTGTATATAAAAAAAAAATTATTTTTTTGTATGGTGCTCTGAATATGAATGAGAAAAAATATATTAAATTATATTAATAGAAAAATCAAATACTTGAAAAAGTGAGAAAGAGTAAGGAGAAAGGAAGAGGACTTGTGAAAAACTTTTTTAAGCATAAGATAAAAAATGAGATACAAAAAATTAAACTAAAATATTGCAAGCAATATAATTTTTTTTTTATTTTTTTTACTCACAAAAAATCATATGATATATTATTTACATTCACCAAAAAATATCATGCTCCTTCAAATATAATTATTCTAAAAATTAATTTATATTACTATCAATATTTAATTTATTTTTTATATAAAATATAATAACTAATTAGTGTCAATATGGATATCATAACCCTATTTGAACTATCCAAATAATAATAAATTAATATTTTAAAAATTAATTTATATCATTAGATAAATAACTAATCATTAGATAAAAATTAGGTATATATCATATTTCTTAAGCATAAGATACAAAATAAGATACAAAAAAACTAAAATAAAATATTACAAGCAATATATATATATATATATAATTTTTTTACTAATAAAAAATATCTTATATAAATTATCGCAATTCACCAAAAAATAGTGTTCTTTCAAATATAATTATATTAAAAATTAATTTATATTATTATTAACATTTAATTTATTTTTATATAATATATAATAATAAATTATTATTAATATAGATACCATACTCCTATTCAAACTCTCTAAATAATAATAAATTTAATATTTTAAAAATTAATTCACATTCTTAGATAAATGACTAATTATTAGATAAAAATTAAATAAATCTTCTATTAATTATTTAAAAATTTAAATTATATTATTAGATAATAACTAATTATTATCAATATTAAATAAAATATTATAATATTATTTGAACTCTCTAAATAAATATATACTCTAATAAATAATAATTTAATTTAATATTTAAAAATATTAATATTATGTCACGTGGCATAATATTATATCAGTATTACCTGTTTTAGTATTATATATAGATTGTGATTTTTTAATACAATTTATTTAAATAAAATAAAAATATATTACAATGAAAATATCATAAATTATTCAATACCCAATATTTAAAATTCTTTAATTAATATTACAAGTACAAAATAAAAAATGGTATTGTGATTTTTTTTATTATGGATAATAAATGTTATATATCGTATAAGTTATAATCATAATATTACTTATTATAACTAAAATTAAATATTTTTGGAAAAGTTAAAATTGTATTTTACTTAGGTAATGATGAATATTATTTTACAAGAAATTAACATCATTTATATATTTACTGTGTACTCATATTTTAATGAGTTTATGGGGAGAAGAGTTTAGAGTTTAGGGCAATAATACTAAAACCATCTAATTCTATTTTTTTTTAACTATAATTAAGTAATTTTGATTAAATGGTTAATCCATTACGCGATTTACTTTAAAACCATGTTATAAACGAATCAACTCCTTTCTATCATGAATCTATTAAGACTTAATTTTAATTTGCTCATTTTACATTTTACACGAGTCTTATTCGTGTATATCTCTGTATATATGATGACAATTTGTTATATCTTCCAATGATCATATAATAGTTTTTGTTTTTGACTCACAAACAGATATTGAAGCCTGTATTTCAAATTATCTTTTGCTTAAACATATAAAAAAAATAGTTCTAACTGTTGTTGATGATGTGGCCATATTGCAAATTTCTGAATAATTATTTTATTATTAAGCAATAAATATTTATTAATGAATAATGATATAAAACATATAAGATTTAAAAAACTATATAGCAAATTACTGTAAAATAAATAAATAAAATCTATCATAGTAATTAACCATGATTAGGTCTAGGATGCATTATTTACAGTAAAATCAGAGATCCAACAGATATGACTAAACACGATGTGGAGACTATAATAATAAAAAAATAGTATAATAGAATATAATTTCAACTAAATATTTTATTCCAAATGATAAATCAACCAATTAAATAATAATATATTTTTTATATTTTATAATTAGATAAATTATAGGGTTTGCATAGATAAATTATAGAGTATATTTTTAAAATATATTGTCGTATGTTATTATTCAATTAGTTTATCATTTTAACTAGAATGTCTAATTAAAATTAAAGTTATACCATATAATTTTTTCAATAATATAGAAGAAATTGATTTACTATGGTAACGAAATCAATTATAAATGGTTATACCTTGTCATAGGTCATTTTTTTTTTTCACTAATTGGGGTCCGAATTCGACCCATAATCAAGTCTAAAGATGATGTTATATACAAATCTAGCTCATAGCTCGCTAATCCAAGCTATAACTAACTAAGGGCTTCTAACTTCCTAACTGCCTTCAGGTAACTATAATTAATTCTCCAAACAGAAGCTTTGCGCCACAGAGCTAATTTGAATACTTTAAGGAGTTCTTCAATAACCATTCATTTGGTTGAAGTGGTAGTCTCATTTGTAGTTTTCTGTTAATTAATGTTATTTTTTTTCCTTTTTTAATAGAACATTCTAAAATTAATGAATAAAAGGACAGAGTTTGGTCTCTCATAATATATCACAAAATCAAGAATTTATTTATTAAGGTAATTTAGCATCATTATTACAAATAGCAATTGAATGAATATTTACAATGGAAGACTAATTAAAAATTTCTAATTAACCTTTTATATATGATTAATATAATCAAAATTAATTTATGTATATCAGGCTATTAGTAATTTAAATAGAGAATGTATAAATTTTTAAAGGCTAGTGTCCATCAATTGGGCTTCTAATAGACCCAAAAGTCTCTCTCTTCTAGTAATTAATTTTTCTCCATAGCCCATCAAAAAACTTACATTTTTGTTATGAAATTAGTAGAGGGGATTTTTATTTTTATTTTTTTTATAAAAACAAAATTTTTTTAACGCAAATTCTTTATTACTTCTCTCAAGTCTCCCAAAGAAACAAGTTTATCTAATTATATTGTTGGTTACACTAAATCTATTTTACATCAGTTAGTTATTGATATAAATTGTGGCATTGTTATTGAAAATAATTTGATATGCACTTATTTTTCATCTCAGCTTAAATTAATAAAATTTTAATTTTAAGTTAATTAAAATATATATTTTTTATTCGGAGTAATTATGAATTATATATTTAGAGGTATATAAAACTATAAAATTATGTTGAACTACTTTTATCTAACTTAGTCTAGGTCTATATTGTTGAAAAATACCAACCATTTGGTATTATTTTGACTATGTAAAATAAAAAATAATAATAATAAATGGTTGTTGGCCTAATTAAGTTAGGCCAACAACCTCATGGGAAGGCCTATATATATGGCCTTCCCCTTCTTCTTCAAAACACACACAAATTAAGAGAAAAAAAAACATTAGTGAATTGTGAGAGAGAGAGAATTATTTGGGGAGTGACAAAATAGTGAAGTAGTTTAATTTTAGGAGTGTTTGGGAAACACTTGAATGCCATTATTTTGGGTTTATCTCAATTATAATAATTGTACCTCTAGAAATATTTCTAGAGAAGTCTCTCTTGTAAGCCTACTATTTTTAATAGTGGAAGAATATTTTTCGGAGTTTGTCCCGTGGACGTAGCCCAAAGTAATACCAACCATTTGGTATTATTTTGACTATGTAAAATAAAAAATAATAATAATAAATGGTTGTTGGCCTAATTAAGTTAGGCCAACAACCTCATGGGAAGGCCTATATATATGGCCTTCCCCTTCTTCTTCAAAACACACACAAATTAAGAGAAAAAAAAACATTAGTGAATTGTGAGAGAGAGAGAATTATTTGGGGAGTGACAAAATAGTGAAGTAGTTTAATTTTAGGAGTGTTTGGGAAACACTTGAATGCCATTATTTTGGATTTATCTCAATTATAATAATTGTACCTCTAGAAATATTTCTAGAGAAGTCTCTCTTGTAAGCCTACTATTTTTAATAGTGGAAGAATATTTTTCGGAGTTTGTCCCGTGGACGTAGCCCAAAGTAAAAGGGTGAACCACGTTAAATTCGGTGTGTTATTTTGTCTCAGTTTTATAACTATTATCAAGGGTAGTTGTTTTGTTATATTGTGCTATTAATTATCCGAGTGAAATTCTGTCTAAGGAGACTGGGTTTTAAGCGGGACCGCCTGTGACCCCTCCAGCCTTTCCTGGGAATTTTCTTGGTATTTATTTTTAGTACAATATTTCATACACTATTTACTTGTATAATAGTAAGTAATTTGCGTGCTATTTACTTCCGCTGCACAACAAGTGGTATCAGAGCTGTGGTTCAAGCACACAGTATTGGAGTTAACCTCTTTGTATTAAAGAGATGGAGACAAAGATAAACAAGATGATCAGCCTAAATGGCTCGAATTACCACATATGGAGAAACAAGATGAATGATCTCCTATTTGTGACGAAAATGCATTTGCCTGTATTCACCACATCAAAACCTGATGATAAATCAGATGAAGACTGGAAGTTCGAGCATGAGCAAGTGTGTGGTTTTATCTGACAGTTTGTCGAAGACAATATGTATAATCACATTTGTAAAGAGACTCATGCTAAATCCCTATGGGAGAAGCTTGAAAAGTTATATGCTTCTAAAACAGAGAACAACAAGTTGCTCTATTTGACTAAACTGGTCAAAATTAGTTACCGAGAAGGTACATCTTTGGCGGATCACTTGAATGAATTTCAAGGTTTTGTGGACCAGTTGTCAGGAATGAGCATAAAATTTGATGATGAGGTACTCAGTCTTTTACTACTTTCCTCTTTGCCAGAGTCTTGGGAGACTTTGAAGATTTCCATCACTAATTCAGCAGTCGATGGTATTGTTAGTTTGGAATCCGTCAAGAGTTCAATTATGAATGAAGAGATGAGAAGGAGATCTCAAAATTCAGTATCTACATCTCAACCAGATGTTCTGGTTACTGATTCTAGAGGGAGGAGCAAGTTCAGGAGTTCAAATACCAGAGATAAAAGTGGAGGAAAATCAAACAAATATGCAAATGTTGAATGCCATCACTGTAAAAAGAAGGGACATATCAAGAAATTCTGTCGAAAGTTCAAACAGGAGAAGAACAAAGGCAAAGAGATTAAGCGAGATGATAGCAGTGATGATGAACGAGAAACCATGGCTGCCACCATTGAAGAATTTCATGTTATTTTTTATGATAATGATGTGAATATTGCATCCAGTGAATTGGACTGGGTAGGTGATAGTGGTGCCACCATTCATGCCACATCACATAAAGAATTTTTCTCAACATATAAACAAGGAGATTTTGGTGTTGTCAAAATGGGAGACAAGGGTATAGCCAAGATCATCGGCAGAGGTGATATTTGTTTAAAGACGGAAAATGGGATGAGATTATTTTTGAAAGATGTCAGACATGTTCCCAACCTTCGGCTAAACCTGATTTCCATTGGTATGCTTGATGATGAAGGTTTCAGTAGTACTTTCAAGGATGGTCAATGGAAACTTACTAAAGGCTCCTTGGTATATGGAAAAGGTAAAAAGTGCTCCAAGCTATATGTGATGCAAGCAAAGCTCTCCGGTGATTCTGTGAATGCAGTGGAGAAAGAAAATATGACTGAATTATGGCATAGAAGACTCAGTCATATGGGCGAGAAAGGGATGGCACAATTGGTAAAGAAGAATGTATTATCTGGAGTTGATAAAGTGGATTTGAAGAAATGTGCTGACTGTCTGGCTGGAAAACAAAACAGAGTTGCTTTCAAAGGTTCCACTCCTTCCAGAATGAAGAATGCATTGGATCTGATTCACTCAGATCTGTGTGGACCAATGTCAAAGTCACTTGGTGGTGCTCAATACTTTGTGACTTTCATTGATGATCATTCAAGGAAAATGTGGGTATATACTTTGAAGTCAAAAGACCAAGTAATAGACGTGTTCAAGCAATTTCATGCCTTAGTTGAAAGGGAGACTGGGAAGAAGTTAAAATGCATTCGGACAGACAATGGTGGAGAATACATGGGATCATTTGATACCTACTGCAAGGAGCATGGTATCCGACATCAAACAACACCTCCAAAAACGCCGCAATTGAACGGTTTAGCGGAGAGGATGAACATGACTTTGATGGAGAGAGTTAGATGTTTACTATCACATTCAAAGTTGCCTAAGATTTTTTGGGGTGAAGCTCTATACTCAGTAGTACATGTACTCAATTTTTCACCCTGTGTTCCTCTTCAATATAATACACCAGAAAAGGTATGGTCAAGAAAGGATGTTTCCTATAATCATTTAAAGGTGTTTGGTTGCAAAGCTTTTGTGCACATTCCTAAGGATGAGAGGTCAAAGCTTGATGTCAAGACACGTGAATGTGTATTTATTGGTTATGGTCAAGATCATGATCAGCTTGGCTATAGATTTTATGATCCAGTTCAGAAAAAGCTTCTTAGAAGTCGTGATGCCATATTTGTTGAAGATCAAAACATTGAAGACATTAACAAAGTGAAAAGGGATATTCCCGAATCCAATGGTGATTCAACAAACTTAAAGCTAGTTCCTCCACAGGCGGTGCCAAGACAAGTTGGAAATGAAATCCAAAATCGTCAGCCAGAAAATGCTGACATCGATGCTCCTACAGAGGTCCAATCGGATGATGATGAGGACCAGATTGAAAATCAGCCACCACCACCAGTAGAAGTTCCTCAGGTTCCATTGAGAAGATCTATTAGAACTCGACAACCTTCTACTAGATACTCGGATGATCAGTACGTGTTACTCACTGATGGGGGAGAACCTGAGGATTACCAAGAAGCTATGGCAGATGAGAAGAGGAAGAAATGGATTGAAGCCATGCAAGATGAGATAAAATCTTTGCATGATAATAAAACTTTTGAGCTTGTGAAATTGCCAACAGGCAAGAGGGCTTTGAAGAATAAATGGGTGTTCAGGATAAAGCATGATGAACACAGTTCCCAGCCACGATTCAAAGCCAGATTAGTTGTTAAGGGATTCAGCCAAAGGAAAGGGATTGACTTTGATGAGATTTTTTCACCAGTGGTGAAGATGACATCCATTCGTACAGTACTGGGATTAGCTGCAAGTCTCAACTTGGAGATTGAGCAGATGGATGTAAAGACTGCCTTCCTTCATGGTGACTTGGAGGAAGAGATATACATGGAACAACCAGAGGGTTTCAAAGAAAAAGGAAAAGAGGATTATGTTTGCAAGTTAAAGAAAAGCTTGTATGGCTTGAAGCAGGCACCGAGACAGTGGTACAAGAAGTTTGAGTCAGTTATGGGGGAGCAAGGCTACAAAAAGACCTCTTCAGATCACTGTGTATTTGTGAAGAAATTCTCTGATGATGATTTTATAATTCTCTTACTCTATGTGGATGACATGTTAATCGTTGGCCAGAACATTTCCAAAATTAACAATCTGAAGAAGCAGTTAAGCAAGTCTTTTGCTATGAAAGACTTAGGGCCAGCAGCACAAATTCTTGGCATGAAGATAATCAGAGATAGAGGCACCAAGAAATTGTGGTTGTCACAGGAGAAGTATATTAAGAAAGTACTTCAAAGGTTTAATATGGACAAGGCTAAAGCGGTTAGTTGTCCTCTTGCTAACCACTTTAAATTAACTTCAAAACAATGTCCTTCCACAGATAAAGAGAAAGAAGAGATGGATAGAGTTCCATATGCTTCAGCAGTTGGCAGTTTGATGTATGCCATGGTATGTACACGGCCAGATATTGCTCACTCAGTGGGAGTAGTAAGTCGGTTCCTTTCTAATCCTGGCAAGGAACATTGGGCTGCTGTGAAATGGATTCTCAGATATCTCTGTGGTACTTCCAAAATATGTTTATGTTTTGGTGATGGTAAACCTGTGTTAATTGGCTACACAGATGCAGATATGGCAGGCGATGTTGACTCAAGAAAGTCTACATCAGGTTATTTTATTTCATTTGCAGGGGGAGCCGTGTCATGGCAATCAAGGTTGCAAAAGTGTGTTGCCCTCTCAACAACTGAAGCAGAATTTATTGCTGCAACTGAAGCTTGCAAAGAGCTCTTGTGGATGAAAAAGTTCTTAGATGAACTTGGATTTCAGCAGGATAGATATTCACTTTATTGTGATAGTCAGAGCGCTATCCACCTTGGGAAGAATTCCTCCTTTCACTCAAGATCAAAGCATATTGATGTGAGATACCACTGGATCAGAGATGTGTTGGAGAAAAAGCTTTTACAGCTTGAAAAGATTCATACTGAAGAAAATGGTGCAGACATGTTAACAAAGATTCTACCAAGGGAAAAGTTTGAGTTTTGTCGATCATCTACAGGAATGACAGTTAATTTATATGGTTGGTAGGGGGATATTTGTTGAAAAATACCAACCATTTGGTATTATTTTGACTATGTAAAATAAAAAATAATAATAATAAATGGTTGTTGGCCTAATTAAGTTAGGCCAACAACCTCATGGGAAGGCCTATATATATGGCCTTCCCCTTCTTCTTCAAAACACACACAAATTAAGAGAAAAAAAAACATTAGTGAATTGTGAGAGAGAGAGAATTATTTGGGGAGTGACAAAATAGTGAAGTAGTTTAATTTTAGGAGTGTTTGGGAAACACTTGAATGCCATTATTTTGAGTTTATCTCAATTATAATAATTGTACCTCTAGAAATATTTCTAGAGAAGTCTCTCTTGTAAGCCTACTATTTTTAATAGTGGAAGAATATTTTTCGGAGTTTGTCCCGTGGACGTAGCCCAAAGTAAAAGGGTGAACCACGTTAAATTCGGTGTGTTATTTTGTCTCAGTTTTATAACTATTATCAAGGGTAGTTGTTTTGTTATATTGTGCTATTAATTATCCGAGTGAAATTCTGTCTAAGGAGACTGGGTTTTAAGCGGGACCGCCTGTGACCCCTCCAGCCTTTCCTGAGAATTTTCTTGGTATTTATTTTTAGTACAATATTTCATACACTATTTACTTGTATAATAGTAAGTAATTTGCGTGCTATTTACTTCCGCCGCACAACATATATTAATATCTAACTTAGCTTGTTTAGTTTTTCTAATATACACATTATTAAATCTTCATTTTATATGATCAAACTATCTCAATTTATATTATCTTATTTTAATTTTAATATAAATTTTATTCATTTTAATATATCCACATATTCACCTTATCAAATAGCACTATAAGTTCAGCAACATGCATTTATTTCCCATCTCAAATAAAATTGGTCATCCAAGTGTTTGATGGTGCATGGACTTAATAATTTTTCACACACTTTAATTAATAAAATTGGTCATCTCATTGTCCATTTTCCTACACCTTTCTCATATGAAAACCGGCTAGTCTGTGATGCAAAATAAACATATAGATTGATTGATATTTTTCTCATTCCCGTTCAAAATGACATCATCATGAGCAATATGAAACTCTTGCTATATTTAACTCCCGTGCCTTTTTTTTAAAGATATTTTAGTTATTTTTTTATTCAATTAGAAATTCATTTTCAACATAATCTATGCTCTCTCTCTCTCTCTCTTTTATTTATATCGTCTTCTACAAATATAAATTATTTATGCATATATCATTTTACTTCAAATAAATCATCAATATATGCAATTATTAATGTATACTATTAAATTTAGGAAAAAATATCTATTAATTTAATATGAATTTGACCTGAATTTAATCGAATTTTGAATGAATTTATAGATGAAATCAAAATTATTGTCACTTTCTTAATATGTGATATTTATTTACCACCAACTTCAAAATAATTAAATATTATGCAGAAGTCATAATATCGTAGGCTAAGACAATAATTATTTATTTATTATTTATCTTTAAATAATTAATTAGCATGCAAAATACACAAAAGCTTACTTTAGAGTTTTTTTTTTAATAATTAAAGCTTACTTTAGAGTTGAAATCTAAATTGATTGGATGAGAAAGCTCCAATAATTAACTTAATCTTATATGCTTAAAAGAGTTTGATTAATAATTTTGATTTAAACATCAGATTACAATCTTTAATTAATTAACAAATAAAAAATTCACATTCACATTCTACTTAAACTTTTAGTGCAATATTGCCCGAAAAAGCAAGTGCGTGAGACAAAATTTTTATAATTTTTAAATAAAATGAGCAATCATAGATCGAAACGTCATGGCGTTTACTTTAACAAAGATGCGTTTGTGGAGCATTTGTCGTTTTAATTTATAAAGAAGGGTAAAGGCCTTGCCCTTTATAGCTGTAAGGATAGCAGAAAAATATATTACAATAATAATAAAGAAATAAAGATTTGGATCTTTAAAAGCCAAAACTTTAGGGGGATGTCATAAAATATCTTAAAACCATTATATGCACAAAGCTGTAAGGAATATGCTGTCCTTTTTTTTTATTAAAAGATTTGTGATATTTTCCAAAATTTGACATTTTTTATTAATAAAAAATTAATAATATTATTTTTTTCAATGACAGATCAAAATAAATAATTGATTCATTTTATATTAAAAATAATAGTAGAAAATCGTTTGATAACATAAATTTTTATTTCTCAATGATATCTTAGAATTAAAATAATTGGTAGAATTCTCTATCTATATACCTAAAAATTATTTAAGTGCTATTGTTAAAATTTTAAAAATGTAAAAAATTATTTTCTATCAATCTTATTGATTAAAATTTGATTTTTGAAGTTAAATTATATAAAAATATTATATTTTTCTGTTTCATGAATCCTATAATCACATATGGATGATTTGTCCATAAAAAAAGTTCAAAATAAAATTACAATTAAGCATATAATAAAAAAAATAATTAATTAATGGTTTAAGAAAAGAAAAAGAAAGGTGCACACTTAAAATCTAATGATTTGTTCTATAAAAAAAATCTAATGATTTTTCATGATAAAGCTATCTTTGAGCTTCTAATCTTTAATTAATCATTAAATCAAAGAAAAAGAAAAGACAAATGTGTCTTGTTAATTAATAATTAGTCTTTGATGTGTTCAGATTAAATTACTTAATAATTAATAAATGTTCAAAACATCCCAACCATCCGTAAGCACAAAAAGAATAAAAACTAAATAATAATTAAAGTATTTACGAATATAGAATGAAGTCAAGCTTTATTAAAAACTTACAATTAAAATAATTAAAATAATTTGTTGAATTCTCTCTCTATAAACCTAAAAATTGTTTAAGTGCTATTGTTAAAATTTTAAAAAATGTAAAAAATTATTCTCTATCAATCTTATTAATTAAAATTTGATTTTTGAAGTTAAATTATATAAAAATAGTACATTTTTCTGCTTCGTGAATCCTACAATCACATATGGATGATTTGTCCTTAAAAAAAGTAAAAAAAAAAAAAAGAATTTAGCATGTAATAAACAAAAAAAAAATAATTAATGGTTAAGAAAAGAAAAAGAAAGGGGCGCACACTTAAAATCTAATGATTTGTGATGACAAAGCCATCTTTGAGCTTCTAATCTTTAATTAATCATTAAATCAAAGAAAAAGAAAAGACAAAGGTGTCTTGTTAATTAATAATTAGTCTTTGATTTGTTTATATTAAATTACTTAATTAGTAATAAATGTTGAAAACATCCCAATCATCCGTACGTACAAAAAGAAGAAAATCCTAATTAATAATTAAAATATTTTTATAAATTCAAAATAATATAAATTAAAAATTTTTAAATTTATTTTTATTTATTAAATTTCTCTAAAATACTTAAAAATAGTAATTAACTAAGTTGCTGTAAAATTTTTATAAAATTTATTATCACTAATGATAAAATTTTTATAAAATTTATTATCACAAATGATAAAATTTATTATCATTATTTTATTCTCACACAATTTTTTAAAATAGAATGAAGGGGATATATTAAAAAAATATTTATAGTTAAAGCAGTAATCCAGTTAATTAGATTAATTAATAATATTATTATTTTTTCAATCTAGTTATACTGATTACAATTTTATCCTACTTCATTTTTTTCAATTGAATATTAATATTCTGATTTAAGTCAATTTTATATAACACACCAATAAATTATTTGAATATTATGGAAATATGTTTCCTTTTATGTGTATCACATTATTAGGGAGAATATATAATGAGAAAGTGGATAATTATACAATTAATTAAACACTTGATAATTATAATATAATTAGAAAACATTAATTAAGCTCTTCAAACTTAGCTATTACAAGCTTTGTAACACACAAGCTTTTCGCATTCGGCTTATTTTATGGTTATTACACTAACTTCAGACAATTTGCTTATCTTTTAGAATTGATATGTAACCATTCATCGATGGACTGCCCGGCAAGCCAATGGCTTTTTCATTTCAAGAGAGAGCCTCAAGCACTCAGAGAGATCCACTGGCTGTGCCGGTAGCCATTTGTATTGGTGGAGAAGTCGTCCAAGCCATAATTGCACCGTGGCTAACCCCAATGCCTTGCCTGGACAAACTCTCCGGCCTGATCCGAACGGTGCGAGTCTTAGGTCGGAACCCATTATTGGCACGTCATTGTTTAAGAATCGATCCGGATTAAACTCCCATGGATCCTTCCAGATTAATGGGTTATGGGTTATGGCCCACATGTTGACCATAGCTGTAGTGCCAGCTGGGATTAAGATTTTGTCCAAGTGAACATCGTGTGTGGCGAGGCGGGCCCAGGAGAGTAGTGGACCAGGTGGATGCATTCTTATAACTTCTTTGACTATGGCTTGCAGGTAAGGGAGGTTAGGGATATCGGAATCTTTCACGTGCCGATTGCTACCAATGCACATGTCAAGTTCTTGTTGAACCTTTGCTTGGATTTCTTGATGCATAACTAATCTAGCCATGATCCATTCAAGAAGAGTAGCAATTGTATCTGTTCCTCTGAATATCATTTCCTGATAAAATAAATAAATAATTTAATAAATACTATGTCACACATGCGTAAATTAGAAAAATATGTTTATCCAAACATCTCATAATATCTATCATCATGTGGTATATATGCTTAATTTAATGACTCTTTTAGAAGGAAAATTAGAAAAATAAATGAAAGAAAGGGAAAATTTGTCAATGATATGACATAGATGACAAAGGAAAGCTAAAGATTATGAGCATTTGAATAAGAAATTCAAGCAAGTGATAGCAAATTGGAGAAAAAAATTTAGTTGTTTGGAGTAGAAAGATTGATTATAACTCCATACTGCAAATGCTATTGGTGAATGTCTCCGAGTCTATCACCTAAAAAAATATAGATTTATCTTTCAAATGTATCTCAGTTTGACTTTAGATATATAAAGCAAAAAATTTTTTATATGGACATGATTCATGGCCCCATTCATAGCCCCATTTATAAACCAGTCTAATCATAAATTATAATTTAAATTATAATATTTTAAAAAATAATTTAAATTAATTTTTTTAAAATTATAATTTGTGATTAGCTTAGTCCATGAGTAAAATTATGGATTAGGTCTATCTAAGAATTTTTCATATAATGCAATAGTAAAAAATTAATAAATCGGAATAGGAGAGAGTATATTGATTAAGAGTTTACCCATAAAACAGACACCATGGAAGATTCACTGAGTTGCTCCTGTTCAGGCAAAGATAGCAAAGCACTAAGAAAGTCAGTTCCATTACTAAAATCTCCAGCTTTCTTTCTTTCTCTTATAATTTCACCTACAACACTATTAACCTTACTTGATAACTTATAACACCTTCTCTTAATCCCATAAAAATCCAAAAATTTTAAAGGAAAATAATCCTCCAAATTAAACTTTGTAATTAACTCGTATCCTTCTTTAACCATACAACTTAATAACTCTTCCTTATTATAATTATTTTTCTCTAATACATTATTATCCTTCCCAAAAACACTCTCTAATACATTACTTAAAGAACCCTTTTGTAATACCCCTCTTAACATTACAAATCCTCTCTCTTCCATCTCTTTTCTCACTTCAAACACCATTTTATCAGCTAAACGGTGTCGTAGTGGCTCTAGACCTAAGATTTTCTTAGGAGAAAACATGTGATTGGCAGCAATTTTACGTAGATTTCTCCAATAATCACCAGAAGGTGCAAAGCCAATGGCTTGCTCAAACATTAACAAACGAGCTGATTCTTTTATAGGACGATCAGAAAAACAAGACCCAGAAAGGATTTCTCTGGCAGTGTCTGGGTGGCTACTAATGATGACTCTTGTTGTGCCTAAACTAAATGCCATAAGCTTATTTGCGCCTAATGAGTTAGCCATTGAAGCCAATTTGCGATGAGCAAGTGAACCCATTTGGGGTAAAAAGCCTAGAATTGGCCACCCAATGGGACCAGCAAGCTTTTGGTCAGGATAGTTATGGTTTCTCCATGCAAAACCTCCAGGAACTAACCAGTAGTTCAAGGAGAAAGAGAACAATATTGAGAAGAGAATAATAAAGAGAGTGAGAAGCCATGGAGTTAATGGTAAAGAAAAAACTAGAAATGATAAGTAAATTAGTAGCATTGAAGTTGAAATCTTCATTTGAATGAAGATCTTTAGTTAAGAGGAAATGCTGTTTTGTATGGAGAGATTGAATATGAGAAGATTTTGCAAATTGCATGTGTGGGTTTGATTTGTATATATAGTGGCAGAGTGTGGAAACAAGATATTAGGAGATAATTAATTAATTAATCAATTAATTAATTATATAATCACCACTAATGTTAATGAGCTAAGTAATTGTATCTTGCTCTTCTTTTATTAGTATGTGTGAGCTAAGCACACACAAATCTTATCACATTCTCACACAAATATGCGGATAAAAAAAATTAATATATAATAATAAGAATTTATTTTCTACATAAAATTTTAAAAATGTGTTCACTTAATAAAAATACAAAATTATTTTTTAACATCGATATAGAAACTCCGCGTTTCTATATTAGAAATTTTGACTCTGTTTATAAAAAAAAATTTTTGAAAGACATCTTTCAGATGTATTTCAAAATCTTATTAAAGTTAAAAATTTAAAAAACCATTTTTTATTTTCTAATTTAAATAAATTATGTTATGTAAACATAAATTTCTATTTTTTATAGATTTAAAAAAAAATTACTCTAATTTTCTACAAGTGAACACACACAACCTTTCTAGTTAGATATCATTGCTTCTTAAAATGACACAGCTATTTTCTAAAATGAAGATTAATTTCTTTTTTTAATTACTTAGAGTGAAAATATATATGTATAATTGATTCTAATTAATTTAAAATTAAAATTTAATTGAGTTGGGCATATTTTATTAACTGATTAATTATCATTGTTACTTCTTATTCGAATAATGGACACAAGATAAAAAAAATTACAGAATAATCTTGATTTTTAACGTTTTCCTTGAAAATATATTAATGTCAAGAAAGAGACACTTGCAATTTAAGGACGTGACCATAAATTTGAAAGAGACGAGAAAAATGTGGGGGTAACAATTATTTAAATGCATATTGTTAATTGTTATATATAATTTAGTGAATATGCATATATAAATCAAATATATATAAGAAAATCTTTTTTTTAGCAATCATAAAAAAATCTAATTATTAAAAAATCAAATTTAAATGTCTAAAATAGTAGCTCAAATTCTTGGGTTTTTCAATCTAATTAAGGTATATAAGATTAGGGGCTTTAAGCCCTCTTCAACATCAAAATTGCATGAGTATTGTTTATAGTATATATGGGTTAACGTGCCTTTTTAAAATTGTTATAGTTTTGAGTTGTGCACGAGCTGTCATTGTATTTATTCTAAAAAAACTAAAAAACGGTACGAGTCATGGGGTGCAGTTTGCCTATTCCTGCTGAGCTGAGATCCTGTTAAGCCCAGTAGATTTGGCAGTATGCGTGTGTTCGGTGAAGGGGGACATGAGGCTTTAAGCCCTCTTCATCCCACATCGAAATTATGTAAATATTATTTACAGTATATATGAATTAATATGCCTTCTTAAATTTATTATAATTTTGAGTTGTGCACATATTCTGTCGCCATACTTGTTCTAAAAAAACGGTATATAAGGTATTCTGTCACCCTGCTTGTTCTAAAAATAACGGTATATAAGATTATAAGGTAAATGTCTCAGAAATTAGGGGACATAATGACTTCAGGCTTATGTTAGGACTTGAGAGGAGAAATGAAAGGACAAGTGGGAACCAATCCTATATGGCCACCGTTCATTACCTTATTTAGTTGTACAAAATATTTTTTATTTTAATTTTTTAGATTTTAATTTTTTAATTATTTTATAAATAAAAATAAAAAGGTGTATAAAAATTAAAATAAAAAATAAATTCTATAGTTTTAAGTATGGATTTTATATTTAGAAAATACTAATTAAAAGTAGGATATGCTTGCAGAGAAAGCAGAGTACATATGAATCTAAAAGCACAATCATGAGACTAGACTGAAGAAATGATCTCTAATTTAATTTTGTTTCTTGTATATTATTGCTTACACCACTCTATTTTTTTAGACATAATTAATGCCTTTGTACCAACAGTTTTTACACGTAAGTTTATTCTTTGGTTCATCAGAAACAAATTGAAAAATATACTCGGAGTTTGAAAATTTTTTATTTTAACAAATACTATAATAAAATTGAACTAAAAATTCATTGATATTAATTAAATCCATGCCAAACAAAAGATTATTCATACCAAAATTATTTCATATAACAAAAAAAAATTAAAATTTGAGATTTTAATTGTAAAATAAAATCCTTTTTTTTATCGCAAGATATTTGATATCCGATTCACTGACTGACTAATTCAGATTCGAGCCAGAATAGAATTCCGAAAAAATGGCAAGCTCTCTTAGAAAATATTTAAGACTTTCATATTCACGAGACTCGAACTTAATATATCTCGTTTAAGTGACTGCATGTCCCTGCTACTTGAGTTAGCCCTGGCAAAACAAAATCCTTTAGAACATGTATGAGTCAAGACAGATTAGCTTTTTGGTGATGACTCGCTATTAATATAGAATTTTTTTGTTGATATTCAAAAAGCGATTTAAAATAATTTACGTTTTATATTCCTTCGAAAATATTGTCTAAAATAAATAAAATAAAAAATTTATATAACCAATTTCAATCAACTTAAAATTAAAAGCCTGGTTGAATTAAATTAAATTGAGTATTTTTCTTATCAAGGATCTATGTATAATATAGAAGAAAATGTCATATTAGACTCCAATTTGAATGAGTTTAGTTTTTCTATTATTTGTCATTGGCACATATTTAAAAAGGAAAATAACAGGGCATCAAGATTCAAATCCTTAATTTTTTTTTTCAATACTACTCCATAAAATAAAATTTTAAAAGATTATATTATAAAGTAAAAAATTAAATCAACTAATTAACAAGCAAACTCGACTAAAGTAAATTTTAACATTAAAGTAATTAAAATATACAATTATAGATTTTTTTTCTCATATTAAATGATTGTGAATTACATTTTCGGATAGATGTAAATTAAATGGGAAAAAAAATTCTTTGAAGACTTCAGTTTTAAGTCTTCTCTACATCGTTGATCATAAAATATAAACCAATACTCTCAAATATCAAACCTTCTTTTTCTAAATCAATAATACTAAAAACTAAATAGTCATAAACTAACAATCTATCAAAAGAATGAAAAAGCTAATGCACAATCACCCACTTAAACGAGACTAAATTTTGGGTATTAAGAAATGGAAAGTGCAAATAATAGTTATAGCTGTATTTCCACTTTTATATTATATAATTTAATCATCCAATAAATTCAAACCAAATAGTCTCTAAACGAAATCATTTGATTCTTGTACTACCTGTTCATCTTTATAAGCATTTAAGATATTTGGTGTTGCTGTTTTTTCATATGAACCTTTCCTTTTACAATGAGTCGCTCTCCTCAAATATGCCCGTTGCTCACTCCTCACTATTTCTAACTTGCCAATAATTACATTTTGATACCTTAAAAGCCAACTCCCACCCTTCGATTTCACACTTATACGTGTCAATGAAAAAGTTTTCCGATCCTGATGACTTGAAAAAGTAACAAAAAGTAACACCCATTTTTCAGATATCTTTTCCTGGCACCTTCATTGATATCATCCATTCTTTTAGACTTACTTTTAATTTACCAAACCAGAAAAAAATTAAAATCATTTTTCTTGAATTGAACATACCACATCTATATTATTTTTAATTTTATATTTTATATCATTCGAAGAAGTCTGTTAAATTAGAAGGTAAAATTTACGGCACTATAATATATCCGATTATAATATATAATAGCAAGTATTGAACATTAAAAAAATAACACAACTCAGATGCATATGGCTAAAATAAGAATGTTACGATTGATAAAGATAAATAAAATTCACAATGAATAAATTAGATAAAGTTAAAAATAATACTTATTGAGGATAAAATAAAAAAATATATATTGATATAATTTAAAAATATGAAATAAGGACTAGTGATACACTAATCAAAAAGATTAAATAAATTAAAATAGATTTAAAAAAATCTAAGAATAACCTTAAAAATTTTGACAAAAATAATTCAACATAATCTTACGATTCTATATTTTTTGAAAATATAGCCAATGGTCACTTTGAGTAGAAAAAAAAATCCATACAATCGAACTAATTAACTTTGAATTAAAGTTTTTATTGAGTTTTTATATCATTTCAATCCATATGATAAAGAGGCAAAATTTTACATTGAATATCATAATTGCTAGCTCTCCTTCTCTACCCGACTTGAAATCGACTATAAAAAAAAACAATCATATATAAATAGAGTTTTTAGCTTATATTTTACATTAAAATAAAATTACAACTTAAAAGGAGATATTTAATAAAATTAAAAATTCAAATGTTAAATAATATAATTGATATAATTTTTATGTTATAAAAATATCCAAAAATTCAAAAACTTATTATTTTAAATATTTTTAAAATAATTGTAATTATAAAGTAAATATTATCAAAAAATTAAATATTAAATGTTGAATCAAGCCATCAAATATCAGCTAGATAAGCTTCGTTGGGATCCAAAAATGGCGACTACTACAACAATGGGAATTTTGTAATTGAGCAAGAAATAGAAAAATAGAAGTCAGTATTAGTATATAAGAAATAATTTCCTAACCATACACCTAAAGCACAACTGGACATTTTTCTTGCAATTATAGCAATAAATAAATTACTAATTTTTTAAAATCCAAATACTAAAAAGCGCATATAGACAGTCCACTACTGGTGGAGCATTCTATATTTATATATATAAACAGAATTTTTGGTGCAAGATTGCCAGGATATGCACCTATTAGTTGGTCCATCAACTATATTTAAATATTCATTAACTTTTATAGTACAGCTTTTAACAGAGTTTTACAGTACAGCTAATTCACACTTTTACAATAAGTTAATTTCTTCAGCTTATTATTATTACTATTTCTTTTTTTTTTCTTATAAACGTAGTATAAACTAATAAAATTTTCTAATTTTTAAATAAATACGTCAGCTTAAATTTAAAATTTATAAACTTATTTTATTAATTTATAAAGTAGCCCAAACACCCTCTAAATTAATTTTTCTAAATCATCATTCTTGCATAATAATAGAACTAGTTTATCTTAAAAGGCACCCTAACTAGTACTTGTTTCTACTGAAGCATTAATTAGACAAACTTTCAAACTCCTAGATTTAATTTTTGACATTTAATATATTATGGGGGAGAAAATCAATCTGAAATCTATTATTTATGAAATATATATTTACAGTTAAACTATATATGAATGTGCATTAGCTAAAGCAACTAATAAATTGCCTCAATATCTAAATTTAGAGCATGCAAATGCTTTTTCAAAAACCTAGAAAAAGTGAACCACCCAAATTCTTTATTCTTTATGGAAACAAGCCAATTTTCTCCACCATTCTTTCTAAAATAACCACAATATACTAACCCAAATACATGGAATTTTTTTTATTTTTTATCCTTAGTATCAACATTCAATAATTTGAATGCATTCTTTCTCCCCACAAAAAGCATCCAAGATTATTGGGCCTCTAACTAAATCTTGCATTATTTATTTGTGTATACTATCCACTCATCAGAAAAGGTGAATGACTACACGTGGACGTTCCCTCCCCCACAAAATCTCACAACCCTCTATCATAAGATATTCAGTACTACTGCTACTTTATTGAAAGCATGCCTCTAGTTAGTATAGAAACACCCCACTAAGTCCTGTATTGCTTTTGCAGCAAATACTGGATGGAAGAACCACAAAATGAACTATTTGGATTTATAAGGAAAAAACAAATCAAAGACAAAGACTATCAATAGTAACTCAAACCAATAAGAACAAATAAAAGAGGATGGACTCAACAACTCCGAAAAAAGGCAAGCTGCCTTTGTGGCAGAAAAACAATTCTCTAAGGGAACTTCTGGGAGCATCTGTTATTAAAAAAGAAATCCTTAAACCAAAAATCTAATCAAAGTGGAATTCATTATAAACTTTCATTATTTAAAATTATCATGCTACTTCCTAAAAGCAACACATAAACCAGGTGGAATATTAAAAAATAAATTCTCACATATTTCTTTGCCGAGATTTCTTTCCACTAATAGAGAGCATCCAGTGTGAATTTGACAGCTTTATCCAGCACATCATTCCTTTAAGAGAAAGTGGTGTGGTGGACCTAAAGCAGCAAGACAATCCTTGAATTTGAGCTCCACTGCCTTCAGAAATACACTACACATTATGATCGGTAAAAGACCTCAGCATCCACTCCAGGATAAGTTAGAGATTACACCAAAAAAATATGTTAACTAACTGCATATAGATAAAATGTAACTAATATAAGCCTGCAAAAGTAATCCCACTCAGTAAATATAAATGTGAAATGGCTATCTCATATATAGATTTAAAATTAAAAATGTAACAAACTTATTGCCAATTTCATTGGTAAGAACCAACCGGTAGATATGATATCTTTATTTTTAATTGTAACAATGAGAATACATGTCTTGAATGAAGCCATGAAATGCAGAAAGAGCTTACTGTAAATTTCAACTGAACAACAACTTTTGTGGTCAAAAGTGCCAGGCCTTTCTACTTTTAGAATGGATATGATAATGAGTCTTAAAAGATCTAGTAACTACCATTTGTTACTGCCAGTGTAAATGTTTCAGATTATCAGCAAAATGGCTCCAAAGGAGAAGCAAATATAAATAGAAACAAAATTAAGCATGATGGTTAGCGGCTAGTGGCAACATATAAATCGTTGGTGTAGGAATTCCCTGCATGATTGCCCTATACCAAAAGGCAAGATTCAAGGAGCATCTACGCATAATATGTTTAAAATACCATAAAGAAAAATAATTTAACACCAAAAGCAATAGGTACATTGAAGAATAAATCAGAGTTAAGGCACATCAATCACAAATAAGACCATGAAATAGTGTACAGATTGCTCGTATAAAAATAATCTTTATTCAATAAGAAAAGCTAAAAGGCAATAATCAAACAGGAATTCACAAGAATTCGGGATGTAGTAGATAAAGCTGAACACGTAAAAATGAATCCAAACAAGAACTTAAAAATATTTTATTTACCACATCAGTAATAAACAACATAACCAGTAAGAAAAACGGATCACATCTATGATATAATCATGAATTTGTGATGAGTTGATATTCCCAAATGAAAGTCAAAAATTTTATTTGGAGGGAAAGAGCAACAAGGAAGTAAATTTCTCATTAGGTTTTTGGTGGCTGGTATATGTGCATTACTGTTCAGGCTCTGATATTTTGTCCTTTCATTTTGGATATCCAAGCCTCTTATCAGTCATCACAGAAAGTCATTCACTTATGACACTACGTAAATGTGGGATTCTGTTCACAGAAAGAATCAAGTATCAAAAAAATCTGAAGAAAACAATTTTATCTCTCATGAACCTCAGGGTTATTTCAGAAAATAATAGAGCAGGCGCAGCCATTTTATTTAATCTCAGCTTCATTCCCTGTACAGAACATTTCACTTTTTGTTTGAATATTAAGGAATTTGAGCCAACAAATGGAGATGAGGATTCTTTAGTAAAGAATTAGCATGTTTCTCTTTTTAACCATTCTTGGAGAGGTGGTCAACAAGCACAAAAGGAAGCCTAACCATGGTCATTGAACCACATAAATTACTAATTCTTAACTTTTCAATTCCAACTGTATTATGATAAGATGATACTCCGAATTGCAAGATATATATGCGATGTCACTAGAACCAGGTTCATGGAAAGTAAAACAGTGTTCCCCCCAACCACTTCTAATGGGAAGCATAGTTTCACCATATCACCTCCTTGAGCAAATGAAGCAGACAAAAAGAAAAAGTAACAGTCTGGTTACACATAATGAGAGCTAAAAAATTTGCATAATAATAATTATTGCCAAATTAGCAATAATGAAACTGGGGTCAAATAAATATGTGGACAGATTTACCACACAGATAACTCAATTGACTACATGCCTTCCTGTTGAACCTTTTAATTAATATTTGAAGGCTTTAGCAAAAGCATTGGCATATGTACTTAATGGCTTATCTTGAAGGAGGAGGAGCAAGTTGGGATTTCGCCATTCCCACCCATGCAACAATTCCAACAGCAAGGATTATCCATCCAAAAATGTCATATTTCAGATCATTACTCTTGTTACTATTCTTGGAACCCTGAAATGCAAAATAAAGAAAAATATATTATAGAAGAGTCTGATGTAGCTATCAACAGAACAAAGCGAAGATTTGAAATAATATATAATTATCTAACTCCCTAAAACAACCCTAAACTAATTAACCATCTCTATTTCTACCCATTCCCACCCTCCTCGAACTAATCTGAACACTTGTAAGAAAGTCCCCTTTACATAATTGCATAATATAGCTCTCTCGTATACATTTTTTAAGATTTTTTAGATTTATATTTTTAAGTAGCAAGTCAAGCAAAGTTTGAGTGCAGAGATGTTTGACTCTAATACAACACAAATCTAATCAAGTGATTAATTTTACATATATTTTATATTACAGTTTACAGATGATATTTTAATTATAATTTATTAATTTGTGGTCAAACTTGGCTAACTCAAGTATATTCAAGCTTTAATTTGAAATTATACACAAGTTTATTTAAATTTTAACATTAAAGCTCAAATACTTATAATACACTTTCAAGTTGAGCTTGAGAATGAAAAATATGTTGCCCCAACCCATGAATTGATTCGAAGGAACCTTTCAGTAAAGGGATTTTTTTCCATATAGCTGACCGCAAACATATTAAGATTGAGGCTGAGTTGGCTCGTTGGTTAATAGGATGGAGGCGCATAATCTTAGCAAGGTTGCTTATTGATTTGGTCCAACTGTTGCAGGATTGCAGCATGGTTACGATCGACCTTGCTTTCCAGTACTTCTATCCTATTAATGATCTCCTGATTGTCCGGGGCCAGAGCATCTTCATCCAACTCAAGAGAATCCGAGTTGGACTCCTCATGCACTCGTGTTCTCTTTTGCCGGCCCCCCGGTGCATCTGGCTCAACTAAAGCCATCACATAGGCTCCTCTTCTTTTTATAACCATTTGCATCTTCTCAAGTGTGGCCAGATCTAACGAATCATTACCCGAGATTCTAGTCATATGGCAGTTGCTCGGGTCAAAACCATCTAGAAGGGCTGTCGCTAAAGTGGTAACCAATCCTCCAATACAAATGGCACCATTCTTTTTATTCGCCACATTGTCAAAAACATCGGCCAAACAATAACCCGCACTAACGGGTATGGCATTACAAGCAAAGTCTAAGAAAAAGAGTTCGCTAATTTCCACAACACCTATGCTTTCCTTTCGTGCAAAGAACCCACAAGACATAAAGCGATGTAAATATCTAAGAGCGGGATTACTAAATTTTGTTGCCTTGGCCGATTTGGCCACATATGTTCCCGAGCCCAGTGCTCCCCATGCAAATTGCTGTTTAAAACACTTAGGTACAGATTTTTCCCCTTGTTGATGGAAACCAAAGATAACATTCAATTGCTCAATAATAATAATACATGGTTTCCCAAGCAATTTAAAATTTAACCTAGTACAAATTTTCTGTTCATCTCTTTCAACCTTAAGAGAGGTTAAAAATTCCATGGAAAGCTCTTGAAATTGCAAAGGTTTAAGGGAAACTAATTTCTCCTATCCATGGTTTTGAACATAGCTATAAAAATTATCCTTAATATGAAGAGCATTAAGAGACTTCTTCTTCTTCAGCCGTCCAACACATATCTTTCAGCCATTCTTCACTTTTCTCTTGAAGATTGATTTCACTTTCATCAAAACACTCTAGATTAAATTAGTTCTAGCCATTACATTATTCTTTTAGCAAATTCTGAGCAAGAGATTCTTCAGAAACAAAAGGAAGATTGTAATTGGTTTTGTTCTTTAACTCTATCTCTTAAGTTTCATTGAAATTGTATTTATGAATTCTTTAATGTCTAAATTAATTTCTTTGAATTTTAATGAGATGAAATTGTTTGATAGCATCACTATGAACTAATTTTGATCTAGTCTATGGTTTGTATGGATCTACTATGATTGTATGAAATGGGTATTACTCTTAATTGATTTATTTCTTTTATCCTTAATTGAATGGAATAATGTTAATATATAATTGATTGGCCACCAATTATGTGTTTTAGGTATTTAGATGAAGGATTGAGAAATGAAATCTAATACTGGAATAATTCAATTAGGGACTTAGGTGGATTAGAAATATAAACCTAAGGAAAAGATAATTTTGATGGTAATAAGATTAATTGAAAGAGGTTTGAATGCGAGAGCTTATTTCCTTGATTTGATTAATTAAGTTGCTTGAAATCTGATCTTTGAAATTAAATCAGTTGAGAGGAATAGCCGTTCATACATATAAATTAGTAGAGAAGTGCAAACCCTAGGCTTTTCTATTAAGTGAATCAATATATCTGTTCAATTTTCTTTCATTGCATTAAATTCAATTCCTTTCTGATTTCATTAGTTGTTTAGCAATTTAATTTTATTGATAATTTGTTATTTACGATTTGATAAATAATTAAGCTTATCTAGCTTCCTTGTGAGACGACCTTGAGGTGTTCACCAAAATACTACAGCAGCCTCGTATACTTGCAAGTGTAGTTCTAGTAGTGTTTATTAGACCGCAACAATCAGCAATGGATTTTAAGAACGTATTGTCAAAGTATATTAACCCAATAAAAGGGAAAAAGAACCAAAGGAGGTACAATGCAAAATGGAGATGTTTAAATGAAACGGATTAGAAATTCCAAGCTTTTCCCTAAAAAAATTGATACTATATATGCAAATCTGGGAAATCCAGACAATATTAGGTTCGCACTCGGAAAAATAACAAGTCCTTACCTTTGCATTTGAAGAAGCAGAAGATCCTCCACCCATAGTCTGTTGGCCAATTGCATGCTTATGGATCTCCATGTGCAATTCCGGTGCCTAAGAATAAATAATGACAAATTAATATTTATCAAATATAATATCTGAAAAAAATAAGAATAATATACTTTTGTTCAGGAGCTGCTGCGTCACAAAACAAATGCAGGTATAATCTCTTGATGAATGATTATCCTTAGTAATATTTTTTTAGTAGTTTGAATACCAATTTCCAATCAGTATTTTAAGGGAAAAAAATTAACACATTAAAAGATTGGATAAATAATGTGTCAAATGATCATTATGTACTTCAATTTCTTTTCATGAATAGTCCAAATTTCTATCAGGCTGTTTAAGTACCAATCCTAGCATTCCAAAGACACAAACCAAGAAAATTAGCATGACAACCAATTTAAAAAATAACACCTGGAAAATTCAATTATTCATAAAACAGAACTGCATCCCCCAAGCTTGCAAAATTACTCATAAAAATCAAGTATCAGGTGGTCTCCACTCTCATATTCGTGACCAGCAAATTACACAGCAAAGGCACGATAAGATAAGATTCATATGTACAGTATTCACTGACCAACACAAGAAAAAGCAGTTAGGCATCTTGAAAAAGGTTGCAAGCAATTACACCTTTTGAGTGACTTCTAAAGACTTGCGATATAGCTCATTACTGGAGTCCTGCATTAAAAAATTACACTCACAAGCTTCTTTCGAATATCTAAAAAAGTTGAACAACGCAAAACCAGAAAAATAAATCACCTCATCGACTGCTTTTTGGTAATAAAAGGATGCCTTATCGAAATACCCTTTTGCCTCATCATAGTCGGAAGTCAGAAATGCATAAGAGGTATTCGCGTTTCCCATAAACCATAAGGTCTCAGCCTTTGCAGGATTTATCACTAAAGCCTCCTCAAATTTTGAAATTGCATCTGCAGAATTAAAATTCACTCCATCAACCTCAATACAAACGTACAAAAATATAACTAAATTTAAAAAAAAAATCACGAATTCTAATTATAAGAAATAAAATAATACCAATCACCATATTCTTTGCCTCTGTTACGTTCTGAAATTGTGATAATTCAATCAAAGCTCCACCCCACTTAGTCAGATTCTGCACACACATGACCCTTTTAAAGCAACAATCATTATATATATATATAAATATAAGCTTATATACAGACACACATCCATCGAAGTATGAATCATTATTGGCAATTTTAACCTAAAAAACCTAAAATCAAGTATATGAAAGTAAGTATTGAGATGGTAAAAGATGAAGATACGAACGTCGGCGTCGAGATGGTTCTTGGCGTAGGCAGCTTCAGCAGATTTTCGAGTGTGCTCGAACATTAGAAGACGATCAAAATCTTCTTGAGAGAACTCCATTGTCGTTTCGATTCAGCGGAGCGAGCTCTTAGGGTTTTGTAAAAGTTAAGAAAAGAGAGAGAGAAGTAGAGAGAAATGCCGTGACGGCTTGGCGAGTACGACACTGAATATTAACATCGGTGGAATTCAAACTTCCCTTCTCTTGTTTCTCTTCGCACGTGTGAAGCTTAATTTTTTTTTACTTTTCGTATTATATATGTATATATTTTTTTGAAAATACTACTTTCCAAATTATTTATTTGTATGCTTTATTCTACAACTAGTTGTTTAAAATATTTTATGTTTTTTTTCAGAATAAGAAAGTAATATTATTCATGAAAAATAATTCAACAAAGTAATAATAAAATGAGAAAAGTTCTCCTAAAATTGAAGCTCAACAACCTGACCAGTTAAATTTGCTAAGTAATGAGCAATCATATTTAAAATATTTTATGTATTTAAATTATTTTTTAAGGATTGTATTTAAATTATTATTTTGTTATATTGAATTTAAATATTATATTTTGATATTTTTGAATATTAAATAAATATTATAACACCTCATTGCCTTCTCTGTGCATATTGGCTTGTTACAGTGCTGGTCCCCCTTCACGGGCCTCCCAGCAGAATTTATTTATTTACCCTGCTAGGCTTATGGGCCCAGCCCATTTCATCTCAGCAGGTCGTCTCCACTAGAAGAAATGGAATTCGTTTGATCACTAAGGCGCTCTTAAAGGAGGTCTTAGGATTGAAACGAAGGAGACACCTCAGCATGTCGCTTTTCTCGTTTCGATCCCAAGGCCTCCCTTGAGAGTGTCTTAGTGATCAAACGAGTTTTATTTCTTCTAGTGGAAGTGAAATGGGCTGGGTCCGTAAGCCTAGCAGGCCAAATAAAAAAAATCATGTTGAGAGGCCCATGAGGGGAACTAGTACTGTAACAGGCCCATGTGCACAGAAGAGACAATGAGGTGTTACATTAAAACGGGCCCAACCTATTTTACCTCAGCAAGTCGCCTCCCCCGTTTCGATCCCAAGACATCCCTTGAGAGCGTCTTAGCGATCAAACGAGTATTATTTTTTCTATTTTTTCACGATCCGAACTCAAGGACACGTGACCAGCATTGAGAGGCAAAAAATCCAAGGTACTAAATCTCACAGTCAGCCTGACAAAAAAAATAACAGTAAGAATATTCAAACCTTCACATCGTTCATTAAATTACATAACCAAATATAATACTTAGGATTTGCAGAATCTTTAAAATTAGAAATACAGACCAAACAAAAATAAACATAATTTTTAATTTTTTCATACATAAAATTCACTGTCGAAAAAGAAAAGCAATGTCTCTGAACATTACCATAAATATTTACCATGAGAACCTGAAAAAAAAATAGTGAGACAGGGGTGAGCGTCTCGACTCAATGAATGATACCGGCCAATATACCTACCTGGTGTCCTGCTCTGGTTCTATACCAACATTATAAATATTATGCCAATGCATCATGACAGTCATACATCCAATCATATAAAAATTCAAGAATATAATGTAGTCCATGAAAAACTACTCTAAATCTCAATTTAGAAGAGTCAATCCCCCTATATGGCACTCTTATTCGGCAATCACAATTCAATATTATCATATGTGTGCACAACCACATACAAATGCAAAAATTATAAAATTATAAATAGTTCATAATATTTATAATATCTATGTACATACATACATTAAATGTTAATATATGAAATATAAAAAAGTATATTAGAAAGTATCACTCACTGTTCAAAAGGAAAGACCCGATCAACTGCTCGGTCCTGGTGTGTCGGAATATGAAATCAGACGGTCTGAATAAATTATCGAAAGTTATTACAATAATATAATTAAAGACTCTAGAATCAAATATTTTATAATTTAAAATTAACTGGATAACTATAATTTTAATTTAGGTTCGGTCCCTGAATTTTTAGTATTTGCATAATTAATTTATTTAACAATTTAAATTTAATTATTAAAATTTAATCATCACCCTTGTCAATACTATTTATTTAAAGTTCGATAAATTAATTAATTAACGCATAAAATTTTTTGTCAAAAATTAACACTGATCGGACCCTCGCTGGTGTCTCACCGAACAATTTTTTACAAAAGAATCCGGTAAAAAATTTGATACCCATGCATTCGTCTCTACGAGAGAATTCCAAAAATATATATCACTCTCTCTCACTCGCCGAAATCTGGCTGAAAAATCGGTCAAAAGTTTCAACCTTGGCCAGATTTTGATCAAATTAAACTTGCTCCAAAAATTGCAAATGATATACCGAAATAAAGCTCATAAGGAGAGGAGTCGAATCGTAATTGAATCGCTAAGAAAAGGAGGCCGAAAAATGATCGAAAAGTCCGGTCAAAGTCATCGGTGGCGCATTGTCTAATGGATTTCAGACGGCACGTTAGCCATTGGCGACGAGACTAGCGACTTTGGAAGCATCGTCGAGTGGTGATTCTCCTGGTCTAGTGCATGTTAAAATCCGAGCACCGGACGGTGATAGATCTAAAATTTTCTCTGATCTCTTTCTCTCTCTCCTCCTTTTTCTTTTTCTTTTTCGTTACTTTAACTCTTTCTTCTTTATCTTTTTTTTATTATTATTAAATTATATTATTTTTTAAAGGGTATTAAAATCTCCCCGTTAAATTAAATTCATCCTCAAATTTAATAGAATGATCACCAAATCATTATAAATCTGATCAACATCTGACCAGATGGATTCAATTACAAAATAAATAAGGATAATTTTCTCTCATCTCAAATTCTGTTTCCCACGAACACTCCTCGGTGGTATGGTTGCGCCATAACACTTTCACCAATAGAATTTTCTTAGATCGGAGCCTTCGAATCTGAGAATTCGTAATTGCTATAAGAATCTCTTCATAAGAAAGATCTTCACAGATCTGGACTTCTTGCTGCTGTAGCATGTGCGAAAGATCCCAAATGTACTTCCTCGACACCAAGATATGAAACACTAAATGAACGTGAGAAAGATCCAATCGCAAGTCCAAACGATATGCGACTAGTCCAAGTCTCTCGATAATCATGTACGGTCCAATGTACCTTGGCGCTAACTTATCCTTCTTACCAAACCTCATTACTCCTCTCATTGGTGAAACTTTTAAGAACACTAGATCACCTGCATCGAAAGACACATCTCTACGTCTCGGGTCTGCATAACTCTTCTAATGGCTAACTGTCATCTTTAGTCGCTCTCGAATAATAAGAACTTTTTCAGAAGTAATCTGGACTAAATCAGGTCCTGCTAACTGTCTTTCACTAACTTCTTCCTAGCAAATTGGGAATCTATATTTTCTACCATAAAGAGCCTCATAAGGTGCCATCTCGATTCTAGCGTGGTAGCTATTATTATAAGCAAACTCGATCAATGGCAAATGCTAATCCCAATAGCTTTCAAATTTCAGTACACATATCTGAAGCATATCCTCTAGAGTCTGAATGGTCCTCTCAGATTGCCCATCAGTTTAAGGGTGAAAAGATGTACTGAAGTCTAATCTTGTACCCAAAGCATCCTGTAGTGACTTTCAAAATCTAAAAGTAAACTGGGGCCCTCTATCTAACACAATAGAAACTGGAATCTCATGTAGATAAACTATTTTTTCACGTACAACTTAGCATACTTAACCACTGAATAGTTTACTTTTACTGGAATAAAATGTTTTGTCTTGATTAATCGATCTACTATAACCCATATAGAATCATACTTGAAAATGGTCTTAGGCAACCCAGTCACAAAGTCCATGATAATCCGTTTCCATTTTCACTCAGGGACAGGAAGTGACTGCAATAGCCCAGAAGGCTTCTGGTATTCCAACTTAACTTGTTGACAAGTGAGGCATCTAAGAATAAATTCTGTAATATATTTCTTTATGCCATTCCACCAATATCTCGATACATTTTGGTGAAACCTGGATGTACATTGTAAGCTGTAAGGTGTGCCTCTTTTATAATTTCTTTTCTTAAATTATCTACATCTGGTACACACAACCGAGAACCATGTCATAGTACACCCTTGTCATCTATCACAAAGTCTTTAAAGTTACCATCATGTACTTCTTCTATAATTTTTCATAGTTATGAATCTCGTCTCTGAGCTATCTTTGTTCGTTCTACCTGAAAATATGCTAATAATACAACTGAGTCAATCACTTCAAGCCGCAGTCCCTTATCAATAACTCTATCAACTTCTTAATAATGGGCCACCTCTACACCATAATGTGAGATAAACTACCAGAAGATTTTTGATTCAAGGCATCAACCACTACATTTGCCTTGGCCGGATGATAAAGGATCGTGCAATCATAATCCTTCAGAAGTTCTATCCACCTTCTCTGCCTCATATTTAAATCCCTCTGATAAAAAATAGACTTCGGACTTTTTATGATCCGTGTATATCTCACAAGTTTCACCATATAAGTAGTGTCTCTAAATTTTTAATGCAAAAATTACAGTTGTCATCTTTAAGTCGTGGTTAGGATAATTCTGCTCATGTCTCTTCAACTAACGAGAAGCATAAGCAATTACTCTGCCATGTTGCATCAGTACACACCCAAGACCTACTCTAGAAGCATCACAATATATGGTGTAACCATCGGTTCCTGAAGGCAAAGCCAACACTGGAGCAGAAGTAAGGCAATCCTTCAACTCTTAAAAACTCTCCTCACACGCCTTAGTCCAAACAAACCTAGCATTCTTGTGAGTTCATCGAGTTAAAGGAGTTGCTATTATCAAAAAATCTTAGATGAAGTGACGATAATATCTTGCTAGCCCCAGAGAACTCCAAACTTCAGCAACCATCGTAGGCTGTGACCAATTGGTAATGGCTTCAATCTTCTTAGGGTCTACCATGATGCCATCTTTAGTAACAACATGTCCTAAAAAGCTTACACTATCCATCTAAAATTCACACTTAGAAAACTTAGCATACAACTGGTGATTCCTAAGAGTCTGTAAAGCCATTCTTAAGTACTGAGAATGCTCTACCGGTGATCTTGAATAAACCAGGATATCATTGATAAACACGATGACAAAATGATCCAAGAACAACTTAAACACTTTGTTCATCAAATCCATGAATACGGCTGGTGCATTAGTGAGTCCAAAAGACATTACAAGAAACTTATAATGACCATATCGAGTTCTAAATGTCATCTTAGGTATATCTTCCTTCCTAATCCTTAACTGATAGTACCTTGAATGTAGATCAATCTTAGAAAAACACTGAGCGCCCTAAAGCTAGTAAAAAAACGTCATTAATTCTAGGAAGGGGATACTTATTCTTCATTGTAACCTTGTTCAATTATCTGTAATCGATGCAGAGATACATTGTACCATCCTTCTTCTTTACAAACAACACAAGAGTACCCCAAGGTGATGTACTAGGCTAGATGAATCCCTTATCCAAAAGATCTTGCAACTGCTCTTTGAGTTCCTTTAATTCCATAGGGGCCATCCTATAAAGAGACATAGATATGGGATTCGTACCAAGAACTATGTCGATACAAAACTCTATCTCTCTTTCAACGGGAAATTCTGAAAGCTCTTCAAAAAAACATCCTAAAATTCATTCATAACGGGCACATTTCTTAAGTTTCCCACATCCACAGAGACATCTCTAACAACTACTATATACCCTTGACAGCCTCAAAGCAACATCTTTCTAGCACTAATGGCAAAAATGAGGCTACATGGAGTAGTACTCCTACTACCCTTAAAAGAAAATTCTGAATCACCCGGTATGCGGAAAATAACCTCTTTGTTGTAGCAATCAAGAGTGGCATAATGAGTTGACAACCAATCCATATCGAGAATTACATCGAAATCCATCACATCAAGAAAAATTAGATCAGCCGGTAAAACTGTCCCCTCCACGAGAACCGAACATGATAGAAAAGTTGTATCTACTATTAGGGAATTGCTTATAAGAGTTATAACATATAAGGGGCAATCCAAACTAGTTGGCATTATATTAAGTTTTACTGTAAATCTAGGGGACACAAATGAATGCGTAGCACCCAGATCTAATAATACGCGTGCCATAAAAGAACATACTGAAAGGTTACCTGCCACCATTACATTAGAAGCCCGAGCATCCTGCTGGGTAAGGGTGAAAACTCGAGCATGTCCCTGATTCTGACTTCTGCCTAAATACCCTGAGCTCTGACTTTGACGCTGTCCTCTGCCCCTGCCCCCAAAACCACCGCCATGCTGACCACTCGTTCGTCCTCCAGACTGAGATGAAAATGATGTCTGCAAAGGCTGCCCCACACTAGGCAAAGAACCCTAAGTATACCCCTGACTATGAACTCTCTGTCCTCTAGATAAGGGGCAATCTCTAGCAAAATGACCCGGTTGGCTGCATTCAAAGCAAACAGTCGATCCCAGCATGTACTGACCCTTATGAGCTTTACCACATCTAGCACAAGTAGAAGTACCGAAACCCAAACCTGATCCACTATAACTGGAGCCCCTACTACTACCACTGTAACCTTGGCCATGTCTAGAACCACCCTTAATATTATTCTTACGTCTAAAAGAACCCTGTGACTCTGAACTATAAGTTCCCATATGAAAAGTACCACTGGGACCAGAAAAGTTGTGAGTGCCCTGTCCTCCCTATCGTTCATAATCCCTAGACCTCTTCTTCCTTTCTTCTAAAGTAAACTCTATATACCTAGTAGTATCAACCAACTCACTAAAAGGTCTGCCCTCACGTCCACTGAGTAAGGAAGTATAATCATCACCTAGAGCTCAAATATTTCTAAACTTTTAAGATCATCATCGGCTACCATCGTGGGGATAAACTTGCATAATCCGAGAAACTTGGTGGTAAACTCAGCCACTGAAGTGTGCTCATCCTTCCTCAAATTCTTAAGCTCTACTATTTTTTGATGTACAAATCTCGAGAAAACAAACCAGGCCAGAAACTCTCTCCTAAAATCATCCCAAGTCAACTCTTGATTCAGGATCGTATGCAGTCTGTATACCATGCTTGTGCAGGACCCTTTAGTCTCTAACCAACCAAATAAATAAATCTGGTATCTGAACAACCCAAGTCATCACAAATCTCCCGAATATTATCTAGAAAATCATAGGTATGCTCCTCTTCACCATAAAAAGTTGGTGGATTCTGCTTAATGAAGTACTCCAAAGATACATGTGCCGGTGCTGCAACTAGGGCTATTTTAGGAACAGCCCGGGTCATATCAGCCATAATTCTCTGAAAATTGGCTAACATAGCCTCTACACCCGTAGGGGCGTCCTCTCCAGTTTGTCTATGCCGGCCCCGGCTATTAAGGCCAGCTTAGGTCAAAATAATAGAACCCTCCTCATCTAAAGCAGCTTGCTCTCCAACAGCTGCCCGGCTCTAGCACCAGCTCTAGTCGTACGCTCACTCATCTTCTAAAAATAAATAAATAACTTCAATCAAATAAAATAACATAATTTACATAATTTTGTGATTTTATGAAGGAGATGGCAAACATTAACTCGATTTATAACAAAATGGTACCATAGAAATAGAAAGCAAAGATAATACAAAATGACGTACGAGGACCCTATACTCTAAAATTTTAAATTTCAAAGGAAAATAAACCAAATCGCTCTAATACCAACTTTGTCACGACCCGAACCCAATGGCACGTGACTGGCACTGAGGGGCGAAAAATCCAAAGTACCAGACCCCACAGTCAGCTTGATAAAAATAATAATAATAATAAAAATATTCAAAACGTCACATCATTCATTAAATTACATAACCAAATATAACACTTAGGATTTGTAGAATCTTTAAAATTAGAAATACAATCTAAACAAAAATAAACATAACTTTTAATTTTTCTCATACATAAAATCCACTGTCGGAAAAGAAAAGTAGTGTCTTTGGACATTATCATAAATGCTCACCCCGAGAATCTGAAAAAAAAAATAGTGAGACGGGGGAGAACATCTCAACTCAGTGAATGATATCAGCCAATATACCTACCTGGTGTCTTGCTATGGTTCTATACCAACATTATAAATATTATGTCAATGTATCATGACAATCATATATCCAATCATATAAACATCCAAGAATAGAATGTAGTCCATAAAAAATCACTCTAAACCTCAATTTAGAGGAGCCGATCCCCTATTTGACACTCTTATTCCAACATAGTTCCTTAATTCCAATTCATTTAAGGTTCACTGTCACAGCCTCAACCAAGCATCACTACCCGAATAATAAGCAGCGCTGAGCATAAAAATACCACCGTCGTCAACCTAGTTCTAAATTCATCATTTTATTATCATTCGTGTATTATCATAATCCAATCATATCCTATGTGATTTTATATTATTCCAATTCTATTTGGCAATCACAATTCAACATTATCACATGTGTGCACAACCACATATAAATGCAGAAATTCTAAAATTATAAATAGTACATAATATTTATAATATCTATAAACGTACATACATTAAATGTTAATGTATGAAATACAATAAAGTATATTAGAAAGTATTACTCACTGTTCAGAAGGAAAGATCCGATTAACTGCTCGGTCCCGGTGTGTAAGAATATAAAATCGGACGGTCTGAATAAATTATCAAAAGTTATTACAATAATATAATTAAAGACTCTAGAATCAAGTATTTTATAATTTAAAATTAACTGGACAGCTATAATTTTAATTTAGATTCGATCTTCGAATTTTTTGTATTTACATAATTAATTTATTGAACAATTTAAATTTAATTATTAAAATTTAATTGTCACCCTTGCCAATATTATTTATTTAAAGTCCGATAAATTAATTAATTAACACGCAAATTTTTTTTATAAAAAATTAACACTGATCGGATCCTCGCCGATGTCTAGCAAAAAAAATTTTGACTGAAGAATTCGGTGAAAAATTTGTTATCCACACGTTCGTCTCGATGAGAGGATTCAAAAAATATATATCACTCTCCCTCACTCACCGAAATCTGTCTAAAAAATCGGTCGAAAGTTTCGGCCTTGGCCGAATTTTGGTCAAATTAAACTTGCTTCAAAAATTACAAATGATATACCAAAATGAAGCTCATGAGGAGATGAGTCGAATGGTATCTGAATCGTTGAGAAATGAGACCAAAAAATGATCGAAAAGTTCGGTCAAAGTCGGCGGAGATGCACTGCCCAATGGACTTCAGATGGCATGTAAGCAGTCGTCCGGTGATTCTCCTGGTCTGACGTGTGTCAAAATTCGAATATCGAATGGTAATTGATCTAAGATTTTCTTTAGTTTCTTTCTCTTTCTCTATCTTTCTCTCCTTTTTCTTTTTCTTTTCCCCTCTCTCCTCTTTTTTTCTTTTTCTTTTATGTTACTTTAACTCTTTCTTCTTATCTTATTATTATTATTATTATTATTATTATTATTATTTTATTTTTTAAGGGTATTATAAATATAGTAATAAAATTTATTATATTTAGTTTAATTAAAAATAATAAAAAAATATTTTATATATTGACATGTATAATGTTCAATTAAATTTATATAAATTCAATATAAAAACTCACAAATATTCATGAATTTCAGTAATTGTTTAACGGATATTGAGGAATTTTTGATTAATTTATATATTGGATTCATTTTTATTATTTTTTTGTTAATTAATTATTATTTAAACTAATGAAAGCTCGCTTGAAAAAAAATTCTTACAAATGTTTACGGATTTCTGGAATTGTAAATTCTTAAATTTAATACTAAAAAAGTTAAATAAATAGTTTTCAGTTCAAAATAAAAGTTAAATAAAAAATTTTTCAATATTTTTTCTTTGAATTCTCATATAATTTTTTAAGTTTATGAGTGAGACTACCATCAGTTCATTGATAAATGGTATTCTCATTTATTTTTTTTTTCTAATTTATTATTTAATTTTTATTTTATTTTTTTTCGGTTTTATGTTATTTTTTATATAATTTATTTTAAAAATAATTTTCAAATTAATATAAATTTAAAACAGTTATATATTGTTTTTGTATTTTTTTATTTTTTATAATAAAACTAAATGTAATCTAAGTTTTTATTGTAAAATATTGATATTCATTACTTGAAAATTATGTCGTCTTTAAATATATATTATTTATTTTTATTTAATAGAGATTATTTATCACTTGTAAATAGATGTGTCCTTATTATATAGGAGGTAACAACTGATCCATAAAATGAGTGTTTCATTAAAAATTATATTATCCATGATATGTTATCATTGTCTATTGATTATATTAAAAAAGTTAAAAAAAATTTAAAAATTTTATTAGTTATGTATATTATATATCTTTAAATTATATAAATTTATTTATATCTTAAATGTTTATTTTTATTTTATTAGTAATAATTTATTTTGCAATTCAAATAAAAAAATTGCCGATGAGATGTATTAGAAAATATGAATTTTAATTAACGAAATAAATTATACTAGTTATAATAAAATAAAACTTCTATATGTTGAATACAATTTTATTTTTTCAAATTATCAACTATTGCAAGTTAAATTAGTTATCTCAATGCTTTTAAGTTGTTTAATTATAATAAAAATAAAAAATATGCATAATACATTTGCAATCTTATATATTTACCATTTTTCATCACTTTATCAATTATATTTATTTATTTACTAGATTATCCCTTGTACTTAAGGGATAATGCATAACTTGATGTTAGTGGCGTTTTATCTCCTATCAAACCTATTACTTTTAAAATTTTTATTAGTCATTAACCTTTGCAAAATATTTTTTAGTTTTGTAATAATAAATTTTACACTTATTAATATATCTAAATTCATCTATCCATACGATAAAATTATATGTTACAATGTGATTCTAACTGGGTGTTTTGGTTAGAATAATAAACTAATTATATAATGACATAAAGTGGTATTTTTTTAAAAAAATATATAATAAATATCTCTAAATAGACTGTTTAATTTATCAATGATAAAATATAAAAGATATATCATCTATTAAGATGATTTGTCATCCCAAATAGAATATAAAATTAATATCATCGTTGTATTATATAAATTTTTTCATCAATAATATAAATTAATAAAAAATATATTAAAATATTTAAAATTTTCAACTTCGACATAATCAATATTTTGATGGACAATGTAACACAATTCTACACATATACATATAAATAGGAAAAAAATAAATTGTAAGATATAGAAATTTATAAATCTCAAAATAAAAAATAAAATAAAAATAAAATTGTGAAATTCATAGAAAGAACTTTTATATCCCTTTAAGACTACATAGACAAAGAGATAGATAGATTGAAGAATAATTTTTACAACTAAATTTTATATAAGAAATAATCGACTTAAAATATAAAATAAATAGATATATAAAAAAATGACTAAAAAGAAAAAATCTGAATAAAAAAAACATAGAATTTTTTTTAAAAACTAATAATTTTAAATAACATTTGTTTTAATGATATGAGTCATAATAATTAAACTAAAAATATACATAACTTTTATCATTTCACAAAAATTAATTTTTATAAACTCATAAAAATTATATATATTTTTAAAATTAAATATCTGATGTTACATTTTAATATATATTGGAGTTATATACATATGCCAAAATGAAACAGTTTTGTTAGTGCTGCATTTCTGTAAGAGCCAAAACTATGAAAAGTCATGTCCAAAAAAAAAAAACTATGAAAAGTTAATGAAAAAAAAAATAAAACTATGAAAATTTACATTACTTTTTACTAATACTAGAAGTAGCAAAACTGTTAGCGTGTCAGCGAGGGCTATGATCCTGTGAGTCTATCACTCTTTATACTTATTTATGTTATTATAATAGATATTTATATAACTAAATGTTAATTATTTTATTATTTATATTTATATATTTTATATTGAATATACACTATTATATACATATAAAACTATATTTATCTAGGTAAGTATGAAATAAAAAAATAACATGGTATACACATATAAAACTATATTTACCTAGGTGAGTATGAAATAAAATACTATGTTAGTATAAAATAGAAAAATAATATGGATAAATTAATTAATATGTGATTATATAAATATTTATTGAAATAAAATATATAAGTATATAAAAATAATTTGATAAATGCATAAATATATATAATAAATAAATATATAGAGTTGTAGATGTATTAGATCCAAAAAATAAAATAAAAACATTATCTTTCGAGATTATGTTAATTAAATTTATCATTAATGGAGATGGGCAGGTCTCGAATTCAAATAGTTCTCTAATTTATTATATTAGCAGCATGATTAGGTGGCAATGAAATATGAAGATGTTTCGTATTTTTGTGAAGCTAACGAAGTTGTTAATGTTTTGAGTGGTAATGATTTTCACGCCATGAACATCGCTTCTCATGGGATTTTTGAGCTGCTGAACAATGAAATAATAGGAGTGGCATATCATAGGAGTGTGCTCAGTTAATCTTTGAGCTTTTGCTTTCTCTTTTGAAAAAAAAAAAAATGTTTCGATACATTATTTTTTTTAAAGAGGGAAAAAATATATTAATCCACCGTTTGATTTTATTTAATAATGTTCAATGGTAAATAATTTAAATCCAATTAGACTTAGTTTTATTAATACTCAAGTTTTAAAATTTTTAGTCTCACTATATCTTAGTACTCTCATCATATTATATAATTAATCTTTTTTTGATTGTAACAATGATTTAATTGATTAATTTTAAATTATATACTAACATTTAAGCTCTAACTTTTTAAATGATTAACAAATATTTCACATGAAAAAATAAAAAAAAAACAGAAATTTATTAAAAAAAAATGGAGACTAAATTACATAGCATTTTCTAACAAATATTTATATGCGGCGAAATTAAAAAGTTTATAATTATTATTTATTTGTTTATAAAAGAGAAATTTAAGTGTTATTAATAATTTTTAGATATTTTAATATTTCATAATTTTTTTTTAATTTTCGAAAATTTAAAATAATTTAAATATACCCAATGACGCACCGCCACATAAACAAACCCACTGATCCCATAACAGATAATTTATTTTCTACGCGTGAAACAAATGTATTATGGCGGGTAATTTTCGGCAGTAGCAACGTACCCTCACCAGTACATAAAAATACAATAAAATCTATAGAAAAGGAGAAGAAATTCTTGCAATCTTATAGGGGTAATATCGCTAATTCAAATTCAGGAAAAACTCCCAATTCATCAATTTCCCGCCAATAATAAATCCCTAAAAATTGGAATTTCCCGTATTGTGATTCATCAGTTTATAATCAAATCATCAATGGCGGAAGAAGAAAAAACTGAAGAGATCATCCAGACCCAATTCCCAACGGGTCGGGTCAAAAAGATCTTGAAACTGGACAAAGACATCAACAAGGTCACTTCCGAAGCTCTGTTCCTCATTTCCAGCTCCACTGAGCTATTTCTCCGACTCCTCGCCAAGAAATCGGCAGAAGTTGCAGCCGAGAAGAAGCGAAAGATCGTAAAACTCGATCACATCAGAATCGCAGTAAAGAGGCATCGGCCTACCAGCGATTTCCTTCTCGACTCGCTTCCTTTGCCGATTCAGTCCGATAAGGCAGCAGCTGAGAAGAAAACTCATACGGATCACGTGGCCGATAAACCTGTTCCCCCTCTTACTCGCCGGATCGACGATTTCTTTGCCAAGGCAACGATTGAAGCTTCAGTTCAGATAAATGATTGCTAGATCTTTATTATTTGTACAAGAAGATATTTTGGTTTTCTAATATAAAATTTTTATTTTAGTTTATTTGAGTTAATTTGGTGATTCGATGCCTATAAATTACTGCTCAATAAAATGAAATTAATTATTGAAATTTTAATGTTTAATAAGGTTTAACTTGTTTTAGCAGGCTGAGTCCATATTCGTTTGGTGAAGTTTGTGAAGATTGAATATATTTATGCTGTGTTTAGATGCATTGAAGGATAGATGAGAATTCCATTTGCTTACATAGTGAAATGGATCATACTTGCTTATAGTTGGTTAGCTTGCCTTATTAGCTGTTGGATGAAAAACTCAAAATTACAGATAAAAAATGAATTGTAACAAATAAATCTACATGCCAGTTCTTGATTAAGCTACCCTTATTAGTGTTTATCAAGTTGGCATTGCTTGTATCTGATATTACTTGTGTTATCTGACATTTTAAAGTAGAAAGTCAAGTCAATTGTTTACTGTTACGCAATGGACAGCAAAGTACTTTACATTATATATTTGTGACCAATTGTTTGATCAATAAATTAGAGATCTACTTGATTAACAACATGCTTACATGTACATGTAGATATTAATTTATTGGTGAACTGTATCTTACATAACATCCGCAATAAGATGAAAAAGTTATCTTAAAACTGAACTTATTTTATTTTCCCGGGCTAATTACGAGTCCTTAGATGAGTCTATTGTGGTGGATGGATTGGTGATGGCACAAATAAATGTTTTCTCAAATTGATGTAAAGGGTTGAATTATTCTTCTGCAGACTATATCATGCTGTTCCAAAATATGGCTTCTTTAATCTCTTATGCTATAGGATTTTCAATACATGTGAAAATAAACAATCTGACATTCTGACTTGAAGTTTAGGGAGATACAGGACCAGAAAATGTTGAGACCACTGAAGCTGTTTCATCTAGAAGATGAGAAGCAAGTCCTGGCCGAGCATACATTCTTTGCCCCTGTATTTTCCTTCCTTCCTTTATAAAGGATACACCTTGAGTTGGAGAATTTATGCTGTTGGTTCCCAACTGTTGGATACTCATAGAAAGCCTTCTGTTTAATGGGGTAGCATTGCTAAAGCCTCCATTTATGCTCCTACCTGAAAGACGCCAATTACTGGTGCCTGGCCTCAAGCTGAATGCATTATCTTGCTCAACAACTACCTGGGTTTGCACCTTCTTCTTTTCCTGTGAGGCAAAACCACCTTGTCAGAGAGGTAAGAATATGAATGTCATTGTTGGATGTGAAGTTTCTCGTTAAGCTAACATGCCAGTTATCAAATAGATCAACATAGAAGAAAGTTATTTATGCATCACTGTTGTAAATATCAGTTCACTGCCATTACAGTTTCAGACAGTAGAAACCCTTTGTCTTTGCTTCTCCTCTTCTCTCGCCTGCCTTAACATGTTATACTCTTTCAACATTGCCAACAGAGGTACCTAGATAACAATTGATGTAATTGTTTATTTAGTTTTTACAGGATCTCACAAATATTGATAAATACATGATAAGATGATGCTTCTTTTCTACTATTTGCTTACATATCATACAGCTAATGACAGATAATTTTACTGATAAATAATTACAAACAACATTGTCCAAAAAGAAAAATTAAAAACAACAAAATTAACTTACATCATCAAACAAGAATACTTTCTTTCTTTCTTCTTCCCAATTCTCGGTTTTTGCTATAAGCGAGGCTACCAGGACTGCATCATCAATCATTATATTATGTATGAGGCTTCCAGGATTGTATCATCAATCATCATATTATGTACAAATATATGGCATGTGTTAATTCTGTATAATAAGAGATTCAAGAAGCTAAATAGCTGTAAAGGAAAGCACCATAAAATTGCTTTCCTAATCCCTATCATAGTTCACTTCTGCCATATGACTCATTTTGGGAATGTTAGCAGTTCATTCTGCTAAGAATCTATTGTTTAGTACTTGATATTTCGTAAAGCAATGTTTACTTTTGGTTTTTGGAGTGATTGGCCATTTCCTGGACATTGTGAAGTTAACTATTGTTTTTGGATGGGGAGAGAGATCCGGATGGGGATTTTTTTATTATTTTTCAAATGATTTTGTAAATGAAATTGTTTTCTTGCAGGGAAAGTTGCACTACTTTTCCACCTTACATGGGATTTTGTTGACTATCACTCGGGCATGTTCTGCACGTCTCAGGTTCTTGTGAGCGCCTCTGCTAACTGAATATCGATTTTCATCCTGAAAATATTCATGAAATAAATGATATGATGTGAAAATGATAAAGGGGAAGAGGCCACCAATTATGAAGACCAATTGGTAAGAAAATTACCGTGCTATATTCTTCTAACCAGCGCTCCTCATCACGTGCTAACATCCACTTCTCGACCTTTTCCATTATTTCCTTCCTGCTTGTAGCTTCTTCTGTTGCTTTTGTTATTTGTTCATCCATGCTCATGAGGGCATTGGCATGGTCAATCTCCCCTTTTTAATGTATCAGTATGTAAGCGGACAGCTATAGTTTCAAACATGGATAACTGTGGATAATCATTTAAAAGCTCTTTATATCCTACCCAAATTTATAAGCTTAATAATGTTATCTATCTCTGATCGTGAAGGGATCTCCATGTGTGACTTATTGCATATGTCCTCAAGCTCATTCTGCTTCTTGAAGAAAAGCTCTTTCATTTTGCTTGCTTTCAACTGATCTAGTCTCTTAACTTCTGCTTCAGCCTTGAAACATTTTAAACAGCTGTTATGTACTAATATTTCTGATAATTTGGTAAGATAATCTAATACACTAACCTCCTGGATTATATTTAGGGTAAGGCTTCCTGCATCAGATACGTCAGCTGATGAGACAGATAACAAGCCACTGACATGGGAAAAATGCCGAAGATCTCCATAGGGTGTGTCCATAAGATTCCACAAATTTGTCAATGCTTTTCCTAGATGATGAAGCTGGCACACAATAATTGTGTTATGTCATTCTTGTATCGACAAGTATTTCTTAACTAAATGAAAAATAATAATTCTAGCATGAAAAGTTTTTGCGCCAAAAATGTTGCATTTGTATGTCTTTTTAACACAATTAATTCTCATTATTTATATTTCTAGTTATATATAACTGCTTGCCACTTGTATCTGCTTATCATTGCACACAGTTATTGCGCATTTACTCTTAGTCTGTTGTAGCACAGGTGCTGGATCCTGCCAATAAGTTTTGCAAAGTAGAAAGCGAGCACAGCATCATTAGTAATTTTCACCTTTTCAAGTCGTTTTTGTTTTTCTTCTTTGAGCGACTCCACCGTGCTGTTGAGTTTAGCCAAAATACTGTCACTAATGTTTTTGGATATTCCACACAACTCATTCAAAGTTGGATGCACTTTTGTTATTATCATGGAGGATTCCATCCCTAATGTTGCAGACAGTTTGTAGATTGTGTCTATATATGTCTCCACTTGCTGGAGCCTGTCATTCTTTGAATTGAGAAAAAAAGGAAGATTAATTCAAGAACAAAATATGTCTTCCTTAAAGCAACGCCTTAATATCACTTCTTTTACCTTCTCATTGTGGAGTCTTTGTAGCTCAATTTGGTATGCTTCTAGTTTCTTTAATGAAAGATCATTCTCGTTTACTACGACATTTGTGGTAGAGTCGTCATACACTGATTGACCTGCAATTTCTGCGGAAATTTTTTGAATTTGCCCTTGCACAGCTCGAAACTTGTTCACTCTTTCTTCTTTTCTTAACCTCATCTCCCGCAAAGCTGGGGTGATTGCATCTAGCTGCTCCTTTAGCGTTCCAGGAATTTTTTCTGGCTGTACAGGCAATATTAATTATAATCATTACAATTTACATGCCCATCAAAGAAAGTATCTTTCATCAAGTTTGATATCTTTTATTTCCACAATACTATCATTAATATGATCTGCCCTTAAAAGATAACAAAAGTATCCTTGGCTGTTTCAAAACCAACTGATTAATGTAATGGAAAAAGTTACAGTTCTTTGTGACATTAATAACTGTAAATTTATATGGATTTAGATGTGTGATTGTGACGTCAAATTAGGTTCTTATAATTACTATATTCAGTGTTAGTGTTTTTCCCTTTCTTGATAGATTGCTAATTGCTGAGAGATTCCTCAATAATCAATATGCGGTAGTGTTCAGTGTTACATATACATTTTTACCTTAAAATTTCTAATGCTAAATTTATTAACTGAGCACAGATGGTTGGTTGAGGTACCCGTCCAGGAAGAGATCGTTCACCAAGTGACAGAAGAAGATGGGTAAATTCAGCTTCAGATTCTGCTAGCTCTTGATGAAGGCGAGCTCTTGATATATTTGCACTGTCAACTTTTCTTCTGTAAACTTCCAAACATTCCTGTTCCAAATCCAGCAGAACCTTCTCTCGTTCAAACTGATCCTCACCAACTTCATCCCAAATCGTCTGTTTCACAATAAGAAAAAAAAATTGAAAATAAGTAAAACATTATTCACTAAAAAAATTACTATCATTAGTCCCTGAATTCTCTTGCCTGCAATTCCTGGAGTAGATATCCACATGATGTTTCCAATAACGCAGAGCTTCGCATTCCAACAGGTGTTTGGAAAGAACCCATCAGATGACCTTCAACGTGGCTGGAAGCCTGGAGCTATAACAGGTACTTTACTACTTCAGATTACTATAATGTGTGAGCTCTGTGTCAGATACTTTTGTTACTGGCAACTGAAAGCACCCGGCTTGAGTTCCACGCTAAGCAACTAAATATTGACAGAAGAGAGAGAGAGAGAGTGGTGGCCTGAAACTTAGGCGTGAGCATTTGCTTAAAAGAAAAGGCTACAGAGTTTGGAAACTGAAGCTTTGGGTTCAAGGATCAGTCTTTCCGGTTAAAGTATTCATCCCCAGGTTCTACCTTTTACTCTTACTATAACTTTATATATAAATTAATAAATTAAGTTAAGCATAAATCAACCAATTAATTAATTATCTCTTAATTAATTTATGCATATAAGTTAGAGTATCTTATTCATGGATGTGTTAGTATATTTGGCATTAAGCTATGTGTGAGCTATAATTGTGGAAGTGTCAAGCTTTGTGTTAGTTAATCATAAAGTAATTAACATATATGAACCCCAATAGCCCATAGATATAGTAATCATTAAAATATCTTTATTTAGCAGTCTGTGATTTCCATATCAGCTAATCAATTCACAGATAATTTAGTATTTACATAAATACTTAAGGTGACAGTTTTCTCTTTAATGGATAATTGGGTTTTGATTGATGATCATTAATCTAGATTTCATTGCATAGTTTATTTGCATTATAGCCAAACAAGAAAGATGTGTTTTTCCCACAGATGATTGAGATTTGCCTTTTTAATAGGAAAAAAATCACACTATATGTAACTTTTTCAATTTTGTTTCAATTCACTAATATTTTAATTTTTTTTACTATTCTATATATTTTTAATATTAAATATATACTTCTAAAAGTGAATTATACTTTTAGTATATTAAATATATATTAGATATATATGAAAGTGATATTTTTGTAATTGAAAGTCGAAAAATTGAGTATTTCTTAAAATAATTTTATTTTTTAGTATTTTTGAAGAAATTACTTTTTAATATTATTAAATCGTAATCCAGCACTTTTGGGGATTTATATTACATTAGTGAGTGAAAAATTTAATAATGAAAGTGACATATTTTATATCATTAAAGAATATATTTAGAAAAAGTTTATACTTAACTAGTTTATTTATAAAAAAAGGAGTAAATTTATTATTATTTTTTTAAAAAAATTGTTTTTAAAATCACCTTAAAAATAGCAAAAATAGAGAGATTTCATTTTACTAAGCAAAGCAAATTGTATGTGCTCTCTATTTTTTTTTTAAATTAAACTTCCCCAATCATATTATTGAGGTGTTAGAATTAATTTTATATTGTTAAAATTAATCCTCTAATTAAATTATAAGTGTGGGCTAAATATATTTAAATATTAAATGTGTATTGCAGTCAAATTAAAATAGTCAAATTAAAATTTTGATCAAATTAGGATTATTGACTATTGAAGTGTACTACTCGTAATAGGATTATAAGTGTAGAGACAGTTAAGTATTTCTGTTTTGTTGAAGGACCAAAATAGAAATTAATCAATTTATTCAGTTATAAATAAGGGGTCGTGGTCTCCGGGGAATATAACAATTTTAGAGAACATTACGTTCCTTCAGTAGTGCTTCCACATAACTTAAAGTGTGTATTCCTTGGAAGGCGACAAACCCCAAAATCGCATCAACATACGATGATGTCAGGTACGTAATTCTGCCATTTATAATTTAATTTAAATAATCTAATAATCTATACATATTTTAAATTTTAGAAAAATTAAATTTTCTTTCCCTTTTATGAGAATTTTGGTAATGGATCATTTTCCACGTAAACTCTCCACCTTGTTTACCAACATTTTAACTTCCTGTTGAAAAATTAAAAAAAAAAGTAGCTGATATTTTTTTTATTTTTTATATACAAAGAGGTAAGCAGTCTTTTTCTAGCCACATGTTCACAAATGATAAGACTAACTCTAGGTGGGAAGGGAAGAGGAGAGATGGAATAGAATAGAAGAAAAGATACTAAGAGTGTGTGTCAAGTACCAAATCATTCATAGCAAGAGCATAACCCATTAAGCGAGGTACCCCCTAAGGGGCAAAAAAAAAAAAATATATTAAGGCACAAGGACAGCATCAGAACCTTTGCTGCTCTTTTTCCTCTGCTTTTCTGATTGTAGTCTTGTAAATTAAGGATATGCATGTGAGGTTCTGTAAATAGTAGAGTATAATAATAGAATTAATTACGCCACAAAAAAAAATCATAAATATTTTTTTTCATTATTTAAAAAAAAAAGGAATATGAGCATAATACTGGTTAGAAAAAAGAACATTAATAATAGAATAAGGTGGATAAACTTCTCACTCTCCTCATTCTGACTTTGAATGTGTAGCTCGAGTTAATAATGAGCTGCCACATTTGCAGAGCAGTGAGTGAAAATAAATTTTATAGCTATTGATAGTTAGATTCAAATAATTTTCAAGGACAAAACCTAAAGGAGAATGAATTGAAATGTTTAGGTTGATATAGTTTATCATCACTTGGATTTTATTATTATTATTATCCGTGAATTCTATAAATTTTTAGAATTGTAAAAGGTTTTAGTTTCTAATCGCATTTTTACAACGGTAGCAATAGAAACACTGTGTAAATCTTATATTATGCTGACCAATTGATCATATAATTAGATGAATATGGTTTTAATTTACAGTAAAAAATAACAATAGCAACTGAAAAAATGTTTCATATTTAACTAAATAATCAGGTTGGAAAGTGATACATTTTCCCAAATTATATATATATATATATAATAAAATCCTATTTTATCTCATAATTTCATAAGTAAAATTTTTATTTATTTATTATGCTGTGAAAGTTATAAAATTTGATGTTGATTACTAATTTTAGTTGGAGTGAAATCCATAGTGTAATGTAAAATTATATTAGTTATTATAATCCTAAAGAAGAAACCTAGACAAGAACAATAATAATTCAATTTTTTTTCGTAATTAATTCGTTGAAAAAAGGTTCAAATTTGGTATCTAATGCATTAAGCAAAAAAAAAGGAACTTATAATTAATTGGCCCAATTTTGGCCCGGCCCAGTTGTCATGTGTTGAGTCAGGTGACACATGAAATTAGCAGAACACCGATCACCAATCCCACATCGACGAATTGCAACATGCAAGTGGCCTTTATAAATATGAAAGAAACACTGTATAGCGTCCCTTCGGGGACATCCGATAAAATTGGAACGATACAGAGAAGATTAGCATGGCCCCTGCGCAAGGATGACACGCATAAATCGAGAAATGGTCCAAATTTTTTTTCCTGCTCCTTCCTTTCCCTCGAATGATACCATCTCAAACTGAAATTCTTTTCCCCTTTTTTCCTTTCTGAATAACAGTATAACCATTCACCATCTTAAACTATGCAGAAGCATCTGAGTGTATTATTCAATTTCTAACAATTACGATTTGGGAAAATTTTTCAGGATGAGGCCTCGAAATTCCATTTGAATACTCGATTTCGTATTTTATTTTTGCTTAGTTCAGCCACTTAAAATAAGAGTGTTATTAATTTAATGGGTTGTCTTTTATCTTCTATTCACTTGTAAATTTATGGGTTATCTGAGGTTGCAAGTTTGCTCACAGTTGCTGAGGCATGGAGCGGGTTTGTTTTTTGTTTTTTGTTTTTTTCATCTGTACGGTTGTTTGAAGTATAGTTCAGAGTTATGTTGATGAGGGCGGGGCTTGAGAAGGTTGTTTGAGGTCTGCGGTGCCTCTGTGGGTTTAGTTCTGTTTGGTATGGAGTTCTGTTCACAGGATTGTGTGGTTTGAGAACTTGGTCTGTGTTGTTTGGAATGTATGGTGCTTTCGAGCTGGTGCTTTTTATCTGCAATAATTTTTTTTTTTTTCATTTTTTTGAGGTTTTGTGTTGTGATAATGGGGTTGGGGCTGGTCAATATTGATGAGGTATATGGTGCCCCTTCTGGTTTGTCACTGGATATGGCTGCGATTTTTTTTGTCGTTGGTTTTCTCGTATCCATGTTGCCGAATTAATTAACTTAATATTAAAGTTTTGTTGAGTTGAGTAAGAGAAAATCAATCTGAATCTCATAAATTTTTATATATAGGAGGATTCACTATATAGGACGATTTTTTTTATCAATATATAGGAAGATTCACTTCATCCTTGAATTTGTATTGAGGGCAAGGGAGGGGAAGGGAGTGTAAAATAATATAGGGTAAAATTATACCCTTATTTGAAAAAATAATTTAAAGTTAATAGTGAGTTAGTATATTATCTAAGAAATTAATTGATGAGAATATATTTTATAAAAATATATTATAAAAATTATATTTTATTAAAAAAAATTATATTACTGTATTTAAAAGATGTAATAAAATACTAAAAAAATATATTAAAAAAGCAAAATTAACTTATCTGGTTGTAATCTAATTTTATAGGACTTAAACTACTCTTATAATATATTTTTTTTTATTTTATCATATCTCAAATTAAGGGTATGATTATCTTTTGATATGTGAACCTCTTGGTCAACTTTTTCAGTAAAATATTTTTTTTATTATTCTCTAAGCAAAATATTTTATCAACTGGTTGATAAAATTTAGTGGACTTAATATTTTATTTTACATATATTATTTACAAATAAACATAATATTATTGGTCAAATAAAATTATATATTCAAAATTTTTTTAAAATTTTTATACAACCAAATGCATTATAAATGAAAGAGAATGTAAGGAAAGGTCTTTCTCTCGTGTAGTAATTTTTTTTTATTTTTTTTATACCCCAAATTGGGTGTAAGAAGGGGAAAGTTAAACTAATTTTTTATATTTCTTTTTTACCTTTATATAAAATAAAATCCAATAATCTAATTTATATCTTTTATTATCTTTTTTTAATCTTTCATCAACTTTTTTTGTTTATTTTTCTTTCTCTTTCTTCTTGCTATTTTTTTTTTCAGTTTGTTTGAAAACATTTTCAAGTTAGTGCTAAATTATTTTATTTTTTCAATTTTTATTATTTTTATTATTATTAATATGTGTAAGAATTTTTGTTATTATTGTTAATTGTTAATATTATTGTTAGAATTGAGCTTGCATTGATTTTGTATATAGCTTTTTAAATTATTATGACAGTTAATTGTTAATATTATTATTCACAATAAGCTTGGGTTGATTTTATAAGATTTTTTATAGTATTTTTTTGAACAATATTTATAGTATTTCATATATTACGACTGTATTTAAATTTTTTTAATATTATTGTCTTTAAATATATTAAATAAAATTTATTTTTTGATTTTAAAAAAAGATATATATCCTTTGAATAAAATGTATGGATATTTTTATATTTTTTTTATATATAACATTCTTTATCTTCCCCCCCTTTCCAATCAAAATTATTAAAATTACCTTCCATTTCTCTCACTTTTTCACAAATGGGGTATATTTATTTTTTATACTCCCCTTCCCTTTTTTCCCTTCCCTTCTCTTTCCTTTCCCCTTATTAAATGAACTTTTGCCTCACCCTATCCAAACATAGTGTAAGAGTGTAATATAATATATTTTCAAGGTTAATGATTACATTAAATGGAATGCAATGTAAAATGAGATGAGGGCATGTTTGGCCTACTCCCAACATTCTATGCTTATAATATGAGCAATTTTGTCAAAATGAGACAATTATATATCTAGATTCAAAGAATTTTTCAAAATTTGATAGACTTTTTTTATTGTTATATTCATAAAATATTCATTTTAATCAATAATATGTGTTATCTTATTCAATTATAATAATTCATTTTATATTCCAATTCTATGCTGTATAAAATAAAATATTCTTTTCTGATTTACATATTTATAGAGAACAAAACAATGTTCAATTTTATTTACATGTTAGCTTTGACAATGGGTTTAATCCTTTAAATTAAATTCATGAATTTGAAATCTACTACTGCCAAATAAATACATTTTAAAATAGAATGGTGAGATTTTTGGTATAGCATTGAACTAATTTCTTGTCTGTTTGAAACTTATAGGCTCTATTTTGTTAGCTTGCTAAAGATTCTTTTTGTGCAGTTTACAGTAGCCAAAAGGTGAAATACCAACTTCAGTGGAAAAAAATTGAAAACCAAACAGAGCCTTAGACAGTTGCTGTTAAGAGAGAAGGCTGTAAGAAGGCATGTCTTCAATCCGTAGAACATCATCCATTAAAAGTTCTTTTTCCACTTGAGCGCGGGTGGATTTCATAACATCCTGCACATATACATCATTTGATTAACATTGCTTTATTTCATAAAATTATCGAGTTGGTTAATTAAACTTGATCCATAACAACAAACCAAGATATAATCTAACGATATGTAACGGAGATGACTTCAGTTGTATTGAGCTAAAACTTATTGATACGAAAAGGAAATGAGTAGATGGATTCTCACATTAAACTCCATGTATGTTGCATTCCTCTCTAGCCATTGCTTGTCCATGACCACAAATGCCACACAATAAAGCAAATCAAAAGCCCATTCATTTTCTGAAAGAATAATTGTGAAACAAAAGGCATAGAAACCAGTGAATATAAGCCTCGTTTAATTTGAAAACTAGCATAACTAATTCTGTAAATTCATATATTTGAAATCATATCACCAGGCACTAACTTGGCTGTCAATGACACAAATAAACTACCCGTTTCCTTCTAATGCTTGAGTTGCGTGGAGCACTTCAAGACATGCATGATGCAGTAACTTGGAAACCAATTATTGATTACGATTGCTAGTTCTTACCTGACAACATCTGCAAGAAAACTGACCTGACAAATGTCCGAGGTTTAGCTGCAAAATAGAAAATTCAGTTGTCTAAATTAGTAATTAAAGACTAGCCTAGCCCATCTACTTTGTTGATGTGACAAAGCTTGACAATTAGAAATTCTAATGTTCTATCATGTATTGTTATTTGAGTTCTGGTTGAGAAAAATACTATGTTGAAAATGTCGATTTAAGGTTATTAAAGTTTATTGTTAAAGTGAATTTCACAAGTCCTAGTTATACAATTTAAAACAGATAAAACAGGACACTGCTTTTTAAAGCTCATCAGCTCCAAATTATGTAAATTCACAGAAAAGGAACTGCGTATTCCTGTTCTACTTACAGGCATCAAGGTCAAGCATTTGCATGATCATGAAAGTAATATTTACACCAGCAACAGCAAACGGATACTCCCAAGCAGATCGCTTTCCTCCTTGCTTTTTTACTAAACATTGAAATGAAGTCTACAACAAACATCAAAGACCAGAGATTGCAAATAATCACCCTACATAGTTAAAATAAATTCAAGTCTAATTTATGCGTTTTATCTTTTCAAAAACATTATCTTCGCATATAGAGTAGGTTCTTACTGAAAATGTTTGGGCAAAGAACAACAGGTTCTCCAAAGAAATGAATCCAGCTCCTCTATTTAGATCAAGGAAAGAAAAAATACATGAAAAACTACTAGTGTAGGTAAAAAAAATTTACCAAATAAGGTAGAGGAAAAGAGATGACAGTAGTGGGGAAAAAAACCTGAAATCAGTAGATGGATCTCTTCCTTGCCATCCCATTTCTTTCCATTGATCAGATATCAAGCCATGGAGCTGCCGATCAGGATATGTAGCAGACCATAGTGCTTTTAAAGCTTCCTGTCCTTGTAAAATTTCATTATTAGTTTATTAAGAGGTACAAACTTAACACAGTAAGTGTGGATGTGAGATAGAAAATCATAATAATTTTAGGTTTAACCATTACATCTCTGTTGTCATAAGTTATTTTATGTGTATGTACTGGAATTAAGTCAGTCATAAAAATATTAAAATGACAACAACCAAAGAAGAAAAAAAAAAGAAAGAAAAGAAACCACACCTGGTGATCTGGCCTGGATGCATCAAAATAAACCTTCATTCGGTGCTTCAACCTTTTCAATCTTTCTTCCTGAAAATTTGTTATCATATAAGCATTCTTGGTACATAGTTAACAGAAGGCCTAGATAGCCACATGTCAACAAATCAGTCTTGGTTCATCAAGAAGCTGAGTGAGGTTCATTGACATATCAATATAAAATTAACATAGCTCCATTTGAACTATGCGTGGCTAATGCAAGAGGTTTTGCAATAGGTTACATAATTCTAAGGGATTAATAGAAGTGGTTATATAGTAGCTGGCAGAAGCAACAACAGCAAACAAAAATAATAAAAAAAATTGGAACTTGCTCTTTATATTTTAACTAATTTTCCCTTTCCTTTTTTTTAAATATATTACTTGCCTGTAGGGGTGTCAAATTAATGCAGATCCTTTCATAAGTTCCCTTTCGCTTGAAGCAAACACAAGTGAGACCCTTACCAATCCAAGTAGGCGTCCCACAAGTTGCATCATCTGTGCACACATAAACCATTAATCCATTAATGTTCTTGTTCTCAACTACTCTATCACCAATTGCTATCACATTACACACTGTCTTTACTCTTTAGCCATTGCTTTAACAAAATTAAAGTAAAAATAATAATAATAATAATAATAAAGAAACAGAAGAGGCAAATAACAGAACCCACAAACAAGAGCAGAGCAAAGGCAATCTTTTAGCCACCTGGTTTAATAACCATACCAAAGCACTTCATATGAATCATATCAACAAATGACAATGCCAGCAAATGCAATGTTTAACCACTTAAAGAGTGGCAATACTTCCAATTTCAGTGGGAGCTAAATTAATAAAAAATATATGTATACTCTCAAAATCTCCACAAGGTGAAAAACTCAAGTGCTCCTGAGTCCACATAAGGTCACTCTATTTCCCAATGTAGATTTGTTAGCATTAGCAATAACAAGAAAATGAAAACATGTGATTAGTGGGTTTTTGATGGTGGTGGGTGGGAGAGGAGTAGTCTCTCTTTTACTTCTGTAAACCATCTTGCCACCCAAAATGTGGTGGTGGGGGCTCTCTGGGGACCACCATACAAAACAGCTAGAGATAAAAATAAGTGCCTCACGAGGGAGGTTTCTTTAGTTCTATACGCGCGTATGTATAATATAAACATATATATATATATATAGAAATTATATGATATAACCTTGAATCCACCTAACATTCTAATTAAAATGGCAAATAAATTAAATAATGATGCATGGCCATATTTTTTTAAAAAATATACTTTATAATTTTTTAATGAACTAATTATAAAATATAAAAAAATATATCATTATTCAATTAATTTTTCACTCTAAATAGGATGCCTAATTAAACCAATTCTAAATAGAATGTCTAATTGAAATAAAATTGCATTAAGTATAATTTTCTCCACAAACCAGACATTAATCAAGTTTAAGGCATTTTTGCGTGCGATGTGTTGATTTCTGTTTTCTATAAGCTGATGATGTGGTGTCGTCGTTTGCCCGACAAACTTAAAAGTAGAGAGAGTGAAGACACGCGCTGATGAGCTGTAAAACTGGGACCACAAAGGGAAAGATATGGCATCCATGTGAGCACTTGATCCAATGTTTCGGATTTATACTACACGCGCATATAAGGAGAGTGATACCTGACGATGATCTCAAAAAACCCAATAATAATCTCAGGTCAACTCACTTGACTAGCCTTGGACCAAATTTACAAACTCAAAACACGATGTGTGCATTATCTTAAGAAAGATTTATAAAAATAACTTAAAAAACAAAAAGAAAATTATAAAAATATTATATATATAAAATAAAATTTACAGCAATACAGTGTATTTTAAATATATATTAAGTATATTTTTAATATATTTTTAATACATCTCATAAAAATGCATAAATAGTATTTAAAGTAATTTCTTCTTAATCTCCATTATATTTCCTTAAATTTGACCAAAATAGACTTAATTTTAATAAAAATAAATAAGAAAATAATATTTTTTATGTAATTTTTTAAATTGTGGTTTTAATAATTAAAAAAATTTGGAGTTAACAAGAAATTATTGCATTTCTTTGTAAGGAAGACGATTAAAATAAGGAATTTGCCTTGATTGGCAACTTTGATTGATTCAATAAAACACGAGATCAACGGATAATGATCAAATCGAACCGTCTCTTCATTTGCGCCATGATCAAAGCTGGCTCTGGTTTGCTTTGGCGTCGATTTCATGTTTAATTCTTACATATATATATTTATATGATTCGGATGAATAAAGGAGAAATTGATGATTGCTTTACTATATACATTGACAACAGAGTGAAATGAACCGATCAGTTATATCATTTTTAGTTTTTATTAAGGAATCGAAACAAATGACCTTGCAGAGAAAAATAAGAGAGAGAGAACCTGAAGAGGAGGCAGCGCCGCCGCCGCCGTGAGAGCATCGAGTAATGGAAGTGGAAAGAGAGAGTGTACGAATAGCGATGCAGTTCCCCTGAGTTCTAACCACGCTCATTTCACAAAAATCTTCAATCCCAGTTACAGTTTTACCGGTGCTAGGAAGAGAAAAAAGAAGGAGAGAGATAAAGAGTGAAGTGAAGGGGGCATATTAGAAGGAAATGGAATGACGAGAATGCCCCTGTTTATCCATGTTTAACTAATGTAGGGGAGACTTGTAGATTTTCCCAGACAGAGGCCAGCTGTCCTTATATTTTTTTATAAAATAAAAAAAATTAAAGCAAGAGTTTCGATAAATATTTATTTCTTATTTGATGCTATTATTAATAAATATTTAAATTCTTGATATATTTATTTTTATTAAAATTTATAATAATTTTTTAACAAAATCAGTATTTTAAATAAATTTTAATAAAAATAAATATATTTTAATAAAAATTAAAATATATATTAATTTAAGAAGTGATCTTAAGACACATTATTTATATTTTATATTTATAACTATCAGACATTTCAAATATGATAAAATAATTATATGAATATATTTTTTTACAATGACATACTATGTTCAACGCATATTAAATATAGTTATGTATATATACACATGTATATAATACATATTTTATATATACCTTATTTATTTCTTATTATAATTTTTAAAATTATTATATTAATATTTTTATATCATATCTATTTAATATACTTTTTATTAAACTGTAATAAAAAAATATATTTTAATTATTGATATTTATAATTTTATATTTTTATTAAACTATAATAAAATATATTTTTTTAATTATTGGTATTTATGATATTACACTTCAAAAAATAAATTTAATATTAAAAAATCATTGCTATTTGATGTATAAGTAAAATAATAACTATTAAAATAATGCAAGATATAGAAAAAAAATGGAGAGTAAAAGAAAACGACGGAGAATATAAAAATAAAATGACGTGTGAAAAATTGAGAATTGATATTAAAAGACAAAAATAAATAAATAAATAAAAGAAGGGTGGCACAGACTTTTAAGGCTACGTTTGTTGTTTAGCTAAAGTAAACAGACATGTGTTGGTTCTTGGTGACAGGAAGTTCAAACACAGTTTTAAGATTCCACATGGCAATCCTTATTCAGAGAAAACTCCGACCGGAGACCGATTTCACGAGCTTAATTAATTCAATGAAGTAATATCGCCGCTCTCACTCACGTACTGGAAAAACACAACAATAGCAATTTAAAATTAATAAATACTAATTATAATTATTTTAAAAATTAATTATTAAATAATTTTTTTATTTATTAAAAAATATTTATTATAATATCTTTCTTTATAAATAAATTTATAATAATTTTTTTAAATAATAAAAAAAAATTCAATAATTACTCTTTAAAATAATTATAATTAATATATTTTTTTAAAATATCTGTCCAAATATTTTATATTTCAATTAATTTTTATCGAGGATGAAATGAAAAAAATTTATGGAATGTGTAATTTTATAAAAAAGTAAAAATGTTTTTTAACTTTAAAAGTTAGTTTTTTTATAACACAGAATTTAATAAAATTAAATTATTATTTTTATAAATTTTAAAACTTTCAAATTGAACTCATTATTAAAAATGTTCCTAAATCATAGATATGAACTCTAATTATACTAATACTGATATGCTTTTTACCTAATATTTATTCAAAGTTATATATTCAAATTTTTAAAAAAATTATTTATATATTTCTTACCTACGACGCAAACACTATCATTTTGCGCTACACCCTAAGTGATATTAAAATAATTATTTTATAAAAAAATAAAATTTACACTAGGAATGACACCGAAAAAAAAAAGACGAAATATATATTAATATGTTGTTAAAAAAATGAAGAATATAATTTATTTCTTAAAAGTTTGATTTGCAAATTTTGTCTCGAAATAAAATTAATTAATTTTTTTAGCAAAAAATAAAATAAAATTAATTGATTGCAATAACAACGAATTAAAGTAAATATTATATAAAAATATAAATAAAATAGAAAAATAAAAAAGTGAATGTAATATAAAAATATACACTATATTTGAAATGAATGAATTTTAATTATAAAATTTTAATTGTAAATAAATTTCATATTTGGTATGATGTAATTTAAAATAGATAATTCAATTAAATTTTATATAATTTTACTTGATATAAATTCTAAATTGAAATTTTATTTATTTATTTTTTTCATAATATTATTAGTATGATAATATTATTTTTAAAATTTATGTTTAAATATTATCAAAAGAAATTTTTCTTTTAGATTTATTGATATAAATTGATAATAATATGAATTTTATTTATAATAGATTTATCGATTAGATAATTATTGTATATGAATATTTTATTTTTAATATTAAAAATATATTCTTTAGTTTATATGAATTTAATTGATTAAAACTATTATAATTTTATTTATAATAATTTTTATTTATAACAATAATTTTTTTAATATAATTTTAGATAAAATATTCAGATTTAAAAATTTTTACTTATTGGATTATTATTTATATTTATGGGAATATTTTTTTTATTTTGATAATAAATTTCACAAAAGGGTTTATATATATAATGAGTATTTTTTTTAAATTTTAAATAATTATTAAAAATAAAAATTTAATAAAATATTAAGATAAAATTATAATTATTGATGAAGCTAAAAGAGTAACATTCAAATTGAATATTTAGCTTTAAAAGATTAAAAATTAATGACATAATTTTATTAAAAATTAATTTTAAAATATAAAAAATAATAAATTTTATAAAATTGGTATAGTAAAAAAATTTAAAAAATATAATCAAAGAAAGGAATAGAGATTTACTGAGGTTAATTTTATAAAAAAATTGTGCTAATTAATTTATAAAATTTATTTATAAATTTTATATATTTTAGTAAAATTTGATTTACATCAATTAAATTTTATATATTTAATACATAGAATTAAAATGAACAAAAAATTTTATTTTAAATAAATAAAATTTTGAATTTAAATAAATTTTCTATTAAAATTTTATTTGATATTTTTTTTTCTAACATTAGAGATTAGAAGGTATTTATTAGATAAAAATTCTATCATAAGATCTGTATTGAAGCGCGTTAAACTAGCGTGTGGAAATAAAAACAAGAAATTTACTAGGGAAATTCTGGCGATAAAAGGTAAAAAAAAATGCCTTTTACTTGGTTTTGTATGTCTTGGAGTCAGACTAAGTGCCTAACTCACTTTAATGTTATGTCTCTATATTTTATTTATTTAAATTTTTTTGATGTATTATTTTATTTATTTAATTGATGTCTATTGACTTTATCCATTGGTTTTCAGGATTTTTTAGATTCTGGTATGATTGCCATGTGGCTATAATTACAAAGTTGAAAAATAAACAAGGCTTAGGAAATTTTTAGGACCTTTTTTTCTGTTTTTTTTTCCTAAGCCTTAATAGCTTGGATAAAAAAAGAAGTTATATAAATGACAAGAAGAATCATGAATGTCACCCACGCTCTGGACCAATCTGTAACCCTCCAATTTGCTTGTAGCAGCCACATGGCTATCACAGTAGATGAATAGTTAAATTAAATTAATTTTTTAATTATGAATCAGACACATCTGACAATAAATATACGTTCTTTACAACAATAAACTCCAGATTAATATTAGAAAAAATAATTTTTAAACCCAAAGATAGCAAACTTTTAATCCAAAGTTCTGCTCAAAGAAAACATAATTAAATTGTTAAATTGAATGGATGGCTTCATCATCTCTCATTAGATTAGTAAAAACAGTAATCAAGGATAATAATAACAGAATAATCAACTCTTGCTAAACTCTAAATGTGAACAGCTGCAGGCCATTACATGGCTGATAACTTGGTTCAGTTACATTAATGGCAAAAAAGAATACATTCCACCAAGCTCTTGTACAGGAAAATCCGCAGGTCTTCATCATAAAAAATAGAATCTCCATTGATGTATAAATGGAGAGAGAGAGTAAATGCTACACTTACACAAACTATGAAGCCAGGTTATGAAGTGGTATTTGCTAAACTAGCTCTGATTATTTCCCTCAAAAGAGTTAATGTTACAAATAATAAGAATAAAAAATCATGATGTATGGTAATACAAGCAAGCTCCAATATCATCTTCTCCTCTGCCACCAGTCAGGAACTTTCAATCTCTTGCTTCTATGAACAGAAAGTTGGACATCAGGAAGCTTGTGTTTTACCTGTCTCCATAGCATGTTGATAGCATCTTCCTTCTTTGGAGGGTACTGGAATTCGAAGCAATGGGAGATGCTCTTAAGTTGTTTCCACATTTTAACCCATTTCTCTTTTGGGAATTGCCTTAGTTGATCAACCATGTAACTAGGTTGAATTGCCTCCTTTACAGAGAAGAAAATTGAGAATCGGCTGTAGTCGATTTCGTCCTCATATGGGAGCTCAATTTGATCACTCACAATGACAGGTACACAATGGCTTACAATAGCATCAAAAAGCCGGCAAGAGGATGGAGTGTCTCCTGCAGGATGTAGACAGAACTTCGATGATCGCATTCCTTGAGTTGACTGGTATTCAAAAAAAAAAGGAAGAAATAAATGAGACACCAAGGAAATAAATAACAGGAAAATTAAGGTAAAAGGTAACTTGGAAATATAGTAGCTAATTACAGCATATATTATTATCCTTCAAAAAGGAGATTCTAAAGAACAATTTTGCATTTTTAATGCGCCCTCTAGGTGTCCACTGAAAGAAAATTCCTTCAGTGAGGGGGAAAGAACATTTTGATTCACAAATATAAAGTGACGCCAAGTCTTACTGAAAGACTAACTATGAGCTAACAGCAAAAAGTCTAACTATGAGCTAAGCTAACAACTAACAGAAAGTCTTAAAACTACAACAGGGGCAAAAAGTTATTTATTCAGTCTCATAGTGTTTTAAGGACTATGAGAATGATAGACACTCGCCGTTGGGCTGGTAGCCTATAATAGTCGGGAGCTCACACATAAAGCAGGCAGGTAGAGGCTCAAACCTCCACTTGTAGGACTTGTAGATATGAAATGACTATCAATTTTAACCATCCTCATACTTCAGTACATACCACTTTTATTGTTTCACTTGTAGCTGTGCTTTGCTCAAAATGAATATCATCATAACCAGCTAATATCTTTGCCAGTTTCACTCGAACTTTGCCTTCCTGCAAAATAGAAGATTGTTAACAGCCACTTCAATATCAAGTTGAAGGTTTTTAGAACGAAGCAGAAAGTAGCATACATCTTTCCTAATAGTATTCCCACGGAAGAAAAGAAGTGTGGTACGAGATTCAAATGGATTGGAAATTTCATCATCTGTAAAAGAATCAACAACATGCACATATGGAGCCACCACATCTTTCTTCAGAGTTGACAGGGACTTAGGGTAGCGGCCAAAATCTGCAACGATAAGAATGGATCCATTCAACTGCTGACGGAAAAATCTAAAAGCATTAGGATGTGTCATGGGAATCACATGGTCTCTGCCTCCAGACTTCTGCCAGTACTTGGATTTATACAAGAATTCTATTACCTCAACCTGAAACCCGAAAAGCACCCAATCATCAACCTTTACGATGATAATAAAACTCTACAAAACAATCAAAGCAGAAATAAAGATGTTTCTTAAACAATTAGTTACTCTGAAAGGCTGAGAAAAAGAGTTAACACTCCGATGATTAATAGATGGAACACAAAGAACTTCACTTTCAAATGGATCTTTGAAATTACCACCATTACGCTCCTAGCAAAAAATTTTGATCAAATTATGCCCCCATGATTAATCAAAGGGCTGTTCATCATATGCTTATGAATGCAAGAAAGCCATGAAATTGTATTTAAAAAAAGAATATCAATAAATAAATAAAAGAGACATCTATGATCTCCTTACGACCATCATTATCAACAAAATCAATTCTAACTCCCTTTTAGAGACACTCGCAACCCACCCAAAACATTTTTGAACATGTAATTCCATCTCCTCTTTCTTCTTTTGCCAAGTGTAAATATATAGAAGCACTTAAATTTGCTTCACTTCTTGACCTGACTAATCTTTTCCTTTTTTTCTATTCCTCAATATAAGCATATAAAATCACTTCCTTTACGAGAATACTGAAAGCCATACAATTCCACAACTTACCAGTGAGGACAATCACAGAAAATAAAATCTCAGTTCCTTTAAAATGATTCACCAAATAATTTCCAAAATCCATGCTTTCAGACTTTACACATAACAATCAAATTCCAGCCAACAATATTATCATCGTAATTGGATCTATTAAATTTTCTAGTAAATTAATCCCCAATTTTTTGAATTATGCAACTCTATTTCCCCCAGTTTATAAAGCTAGTAATCAAAACTAAATCAAAATTCAATGCCATCAATGAAATTTCTCTAAAATGTGTTCACAACGGTAAATTGACCGGAAATGAATCGAACGCTATAAAAAATGAACTGAAAAAATACCTGCAATTGGCGATCTTTCTCTGTTTCCGGATCTGTCATGATATGCCCATGCGTATTGAAGCTCAACGAAGAGAAAAACGGAACAAAAAACACATCAGCCTTCTCCGGATCAAAAACCCTAACCACCTCTCTGTCTTCACCACTTCCATCATACAAAATCGAAGCCATTAACCAATACTCCACACTATGTTGCTTCCTTAACCCCGAATTCTTCGGCCACCGAGGCAGATTTTCCGCCGTCACCGGCACATTATCATCCAGTTTGCTCTTACGATTCATCATACCTACGTGGAATCTCCGGGGAAGATCGTACATGTAGGCTTTAAGAGGCGGCTCGGTTGTACATATCGAGTGTTCACCAGCAGCCGTTGATTGTCGGAGAAGAGGATTGAAGTATGATCTGAAATCAACGGTGCCGATGAACATTGAATAGGAGAAGACGAGGAAGGAGAAGAAAAATATGGGAAAAATCACTTTTCCATACATTTTGAGAGTTGATTGCCATTGCCGTTGCAGGTATTTTGCGCTGTCGTTTTTACCACTTGGTAGTAGCTGATAAGTCCTTTTTGGCTCCAACTAGTGTAAGTTATAGCAGTTAGTACGCTATCAAATGCATAGCCCTGCCACTTGCCACAGTAAACATAAAAAATATACATATATATATATAAATAAATAAAAGTGATAATAAATAAATAAAATATAAACTTTAACTGCACCCCCCAAAAAGTTTTTAAAATAAATAAGTTTATCTTAATTTTAAAATTTATATCAAATTTATACTTATTAGTGAAAATTATAATAAAATTAAATTCAATAATTAATATTTAGAGAAAATAATGTGTATAATGAGTAGCGTTTGTGTTCTTTATATTCTTTCTTTTTTTATTATTGTAAATTATTAAATAATTTATGACAAACGGCTTTAGATTTTTTTTCAAAAGCAATAAAAAATTTAAAAATTTAGAAGAAAATTCAAACAAGTTTTGAAATGTAAAACATAAATATTCTTATTTCTTAATGCCATAAAAAAATGATTGTCAAATGAAGCTTACAAAATTTATTTTATAACTTTTCAATCTATAATTATTATTGATGTAAAATTATTAATAGGTGAATTGATAAAAGAAAAGAATATATTTGTTTTACAAGCCTTAAAATTATTTTCCATAATTAGTCATTAATGAAAATGATTTGCTGAAATAATAAAATTTATTTTGCTAATTTTAAAATATTTATTATCTTGAATAATTGTACAAACTATTTTTGTTTTTCTCATTACTAATATGACATTTTTTTAGATGGTTAAGATGACATTATTTTATTTGTTACATTACACTTAAACTCTATTAAAACTTATATGTTATGTTTAATTTTATATTTATAATATAAATTTTTATGATAATTTCTTAATTCAAATTTCAAATTACCAATTTAATAATTTATAGTAATTAAAAAATTTAATAATTTATAGAAATTTAAAAATTGTATATTATCATTTGATAATTTATAATAACTATAAAATATTAAAAAAAAGGCAAATTATTCTATTTTTATTTCTAGAAACATATTATACTATCAAAAATGATATAACCCCATCACCAAGCAGACCGTCAAAAAAGCCTTAAGAAAAGGCTAGAGCTCTGGTCCTAGAGCAGCCCAACAACAAACCAGAAGCAAGTCCAACTCAAATACAATTACAAATATAAATAAATGGAGGGACTTCGGTTTCCAAGTTCCATTCCAAGCATTTGGAGGTAGTTTCTTCACGGTTCACAGTTCTTCTTCTCTCCAGAAAACAAAACAAAACAAAATTCAGAATCTTTTTAGCTGAAACTTTCATTTTTCAGAAATGGCGTTCAGGCTTCGGCTTAGCTCCGGCGATATTGCCGGTTTCAAATTCTTATTTTCTCTTGCGATCATGTATGCTCTTATGTCTGGGCTTGTTTACTCTATAATTCACATGAAGTTTATTAAGCCGTTAGAGATCGACGCTCCTCTTGATCGTTTTTCCGAAGCTAGAGCCGTCGAACACGTTCGTGTTTTGGTCCAAGACGGTCGCCAAGTGAGTCAATAGTTAATAGTCGTCGATAATTTTGTTTATCAATTTAATAGTCATCGATAATTTTGGATTTTTTTTTTGAATCCTCACATAGAAGATAGAGTAGTAAGCTTTTAATGTTGATAGGAAGGGCGTCCTGGTTTAAGAGAAGCAGCTATATATATTAAAGCACAGTTGGGAATTTTAAAAGAGAAAGCTGGTCCAAATATCAGGTTTTTGTTAATTATTTTTATATTCTATGTCTTATTATTCATTTCTTCTTATTTAAGTTTTAATTGTTTGATTTTTGCAGAATTGAGATTGAAGAGAGTGTTGTTAATGGTTCTTTCAATATGATGTTTCTAGGACACAGTATATCTTTGGGGTACAGAAACCATACTAATATTATAATGAGGTAAATTTTTTTGTTATTTCTGACATGTTCTTCTTTTGTTGATGTATGAAGAATCTTCGTATTACTTGTCTATTCCAATAAGTTTGAATTCTGCAGCATGCAAATGGGGACCACTCTTTTTTGTGGGATATGATTAAAGTACCCAGAAAGTTGGTTTTTTGCATAGGAAATTATTAAAGTGGACAAATGGTGGTTGGTTCCATTTGGAAAGTTAAGAAAGAGTTGTTTGTGAAGAGGTCATACTTAGTGTCTTCTTTGCGAAAAATTATGAACTTTGAGTTTATTCCTAGATAGTTTCTTTGAGAAATCGTTATTTATTGCTTGATTTATTTGTTAAATATTTGATGGGAACTTAGAGGGTTATTTGCTACATAGTCCTGGGATTGCATTCTCAAGTAGTAGATATGCAAAGTGTAAATAATGTCCTATGCAACTATGACAAAGTACCTGTTATTTGTGTGACTTCTGATCTTATGTATGTGCCTTAATAGCAGAAAAGAATGTAAGAAAATTTCCCCTGAATGACAGGATATCTTCTGCATATGCGAACGACACTGACCCAGCAGTTTTAATTAATGGCCATTTTGATAGTCCTCTTGGTTCACCAGGTGCTGGTGACTGTGGTTCATGTGTTGGTGAGCACTTTAAATATCTCAACCTCCTTGATGATCGCTTGGCCATTTTGAGGTCAATCATTTAAGTCTTTTTTTTTAAATAATTATTTTGCAGCATCAATGCTGGAGCTAGCAAGAGTTATTGTAGACTCCAGTTGGACCCCCCCTCAGCCGATTATTTTCCTTTTCAATGGTGCAGAAGAACTTTTTATGTTGGTATGAGATCATAATGTTGGTGTGCAACCAAAATTATACTTTAAAAATTTTAAGTCTTTTATTGCTTCAATATTTCTATTTGGCCAATCAAAATCTTAACCTAAACATAGCACATATGGCTTTTTCTTGTTTCTTTGAGCTCTATAGCATATTGATAATCTTAAAACACCTTGTAAACCACCTTGCTGAAGTTAAGACAATCAGGTTACTCCTAAAATGAGGGTCTACTATGCTGCAAAAAGTCTACCTTCTTCAAATTCATATTACCCATAATAATTTGATTGATGAGAAAACAGAAGATTGAGATGAAGAAAAAAAAATGCTTGCATATTCCCTCAAATGTTAGGGATTTAAATAGTACAACAAAGATACAATTTTAGGAAACTAATAAAGAAGAATCCCTAATAATCAGCTAGCTAATTATGCTCCTAATCAAAGTAATTACAGCAGCAAATCACAGCTAATTACAGCAGCATATCATAACACTCCCCCTCAAGTTGGAGCATACATGTTGTAGGTTCCCAGCTTGCCACAAATGTATTCAATTTGAGGTCCTCGTAAAGATTTGGTTAGAATATCTGCCAATTGATCGTTCGAACTGACAAAGGAAGTGGATATGCATCCTGACTCAATCTTTTGTCTGATGAAATGACAATCGATCTCAATATGTTTCGTTCTTTCATAAAACATTGGATTTGAGGCAATATGGAGTGCTGTTTGATTGTCGCATATCAGTATCATCTGTTTTATTTCTCCACACTTCAACTCTTGAAGAAGTTGCTTAAGCCAAACAAGTTCACAAGTGGCTAATGCCATGGCTCAGTATTCTGCTTCTGCACTCAACCTAGCAACAAAATCCTGCTTTTTACTCTTCCAAGATATTAAATTTCCTCCAATCATGATACAATAACCAGATGTGGACCGTCTATCAGAGGGAGAACCTACCCAGTCTGCATCTGAATAGCCAACCACTTGTGTATGACCCTTATTCTCATATAACATACCTTGCCCAGGAGTGCCTTTGATATATCTTAGAATGCGAACAACAGCATCCCAATGACTATCACATGGCGATTGAAGAAATTGACTAACCACACTTACCGAAAAAGAAATATCCGGTCGTGTAATAGTAAGATAGTTTAATTTTCCAACAAGCCTCCGATATCTGCCAGGGTCCTTAAATGGCTCTCCTTGTCCTGCAATAAGTTTCACATTGGAATCCATAGGAGTATCCACAGGTTTGCAATCCATCATACCTGTTTCTTTTAGTATATCAAAGGCATACTTCCTTTGTGAGATTGCAACACCATTCCTGGACTGCGCTACCTCAATCCCAAGAAAGTATTTTAGCTTTCTCAAATCTTTAGTTTGAAAGCTGCTGAATAAATGCTGCTTAAGTTGAGAAATCCCTTCATGATCATTACCAGTTATGACAATATCATCAATATAAACAACTAGATAAGTACATTTCCCATGGCCTCCATGCCAATAGAAAACTGAATGATCAACATCACTTCGTCGCATGCCAAACTTCTGGACAACAGCACTAAATCTTCCAAACCATGCTCGTGGAGATTGTTTCAAACCATAAAGAGATCGACGTAGTCGACATACCAAACCAGACTCCCCCTAAGCAATAAAACCAGGAGGTTGCTCCATATACACTTCCTCTGTCGATTCCCCATGCAAGAAAACATTTTTAATGTCAAGCTGATGAAGAGGCCATTGATAGATAGCTGCCAAAGAAAGAAAAAGGCGAACAGAGGCTATTTTGGCCACAGGGGAAAAAGTATCACTATAATCAAGACCATAAATCTATGTGTACCCCTTAGCCACAAGCCTAGCTTTCAACCTATCAATTTTGCCGTCTGGTCCAACTTTAACCGTGTACACCCATCGACATCCAACAGTGCTCTTCCCAGGGGGCAAAGGAACAAGCTCCCATGTACCATTATTATGCAAAACTGTCATTTCCTTAGTCATAACAGCAGACCAACCAGAATGGGTAAGTGCTTCACTTACAGTCTTAGGAATCGAAACAGTAGACAATGTGGAAATAAAGGCATAATATGAAGGAGATAATCGGTGATAGCTCAAAAAATTATAAATAGGATGAGGATTCCGAGTTGAACGAATACCTTTGCGAAGAGCAATGGGAGCATCTTCTGCCTCTGTGTTTGACAAGACTGGTGCAGGAGGATGTTAGTATACTATTGTAATTAATTGACTATACTGTTGTAAGATAACTGTAAATAACCATCAATTAGGGAGCTAATTAAGGCTGTAATTATCAGCCATAATTAGAAGACAAACAGCCATAATTAAAAGACAAATTAGGCATCAATTAGGGAGCCAATTAAGGCTGTAATTGTCATCCATAATTAGGAGACAATGGGCATCAATTAGGGCTGTAATTTATGGATTTATTCCCAAATTTGTGAGATACTTCAGTCTATTTAAACCCAATCAGCTTGAGGGAATAATCAAGCAAATTTCTATTAAAATTCTATTGAAATTCAGTAAGTTTATCATGGTATCAGAGCCATAGTTAGGCAATTTTAGAGCTGTTCTTTTATGAGTTTCAGCTTTGTTTTCTTTTGAAGAACATAGTGCAGGTTCTGCTGCCTCTGATTCTGCAGCTTCTGTTTCTGCTGCTATTTTTACTTCTGGTTTCTTGTTTAGTTCATATCTTGATGAACTCTCGGTCATAGAAATTCTGAATTTCTATTTGGAGGTTTTCTTGCTTTTGAAGAGATTCTGGTGGACTTTTTCTATCCTACAACTTTCTGGCTGTAGGATTTTCGTCTTGGTGGGTTTGCTGCTTCTTCTGGTTGAGCTGCTCTTGGTTTTGTTATTATTAATTTTGCATTTCTGGTCTCCTTGTGCTATTCGAGATGGCCACTTTAAACGCAGTTGAGAGTTTTCATGTTCGTTTCACAGGAAAAAAATTACTCTTCATGGGAATTTCAGTTCCAGCTCTTTGTTACAGGAAAAGAACTATTGGGCCATATAGATGGAAGTGATCCAGCTCCTAAAGCTGATAAGGAGTTGCTTCACTGGAAAGTTAAAGATGCAAGAGTAATGACATGGATTCTGGGGTCAGACGACCCTCTTATTGCTCCTAATCTGAGGTCTTCTAAAACTGCAAAAGCCATGTGAGATTACTTAAAAAAGGTCTACAATCAAGACAATGTTGCACGACGTTTTCAATTGGAGAGTGATATTGCTAATTATTTCCAAGGAAATCTCTCCATTCAAGAATATTATTCTGGTTTTCAGAATTTATGGGCTGAGTTTACTGACACTATTTATGCTAAAATACCTGCAACATCTCTCTCTGTAATTCAAGAAATTTATGAGCAAAGCAAAAGAGATCAATTTTTAATGAAGTTGAGGTTTGAATTTGAGACACTTCGCTCAAATTTAATGAGTCGTGTTCCTTCACCTTCTTTAGATGTTTGTTTTGGATAATTACTTCGCGAAGAACAACGTCTTCTCATTCAAAACTCTCTCCAACAAGAAAATACTGTCAAGGTTGCTTTTGCTGCCCAAGGAAGAGGAAAGGGTCGGGATATGAGCAGAATTCAGTGTTATTCCAGCAAAGATTATGGGCATATTGCTGCCAATTGTGGAAAGAAATTTTGTAATTATTGCAAACAATCAGGACATGTCATAAAGGAGTGTCCTACACGGCCTCAAAACCGAAAAGCGAATGCTGCTCCAATTGCAATGAATAATTCCACTCATTTTGCTGCTCCAACAGTTTCTACAACTCCCTCTTCAGCTGCTGAACCTGTGGTTCTTACTCCAGAAATGGTGCAACAAATGATTATTTCAGCCTTCTCCGCCTTAGGACTACAAGGTAAAAATACCTCCCCCTCTCAACTTTGGCTTGTTGATTCTGCTGCCTCAAATCATATGACAAACACATCTAGCATGCTTAACAATGTTCGCAAGTATCATTGTTCAACTGAAATTCAGATTGCAAATGGTAGTACAATACCTATTACTGAGATTGGAGATCTTAAACCATGTTTCAACAATGTTTTTATATCTCAAAAGCTTTCAACTAAGCTTATTTCGGCTGGTCAGTTAGTAGATAACAATTATGATGTGCATTTCTCTCGTAATGGTTGTCTTGTGCAGGATCAGGCATCGGGGACAGTAATCGCGAAGGGGCCTAAAGTTGGGAGACTATTTACACTTTTATTTTCTATTCCTCGTATTTCTTCATTTTGTACTACTGTTATTAGTAAGAGTGAACTATGGCATAGACGTTTAGGCCATCCTAATCCTGTTATTTTGTCTCATTTATCGAATTCTGGTTTCTTGGGCAATAAAGAACTCTTTGCTAAGGTTCCTTTTGATTGTTCCACATGTAAACTCGGTAAAAGTAAAACTCTTCCTTTTCCTTCTAATGGTAGTCGTGCTGTCAAATGTTTTGATCTAATTCATAGTGATGTCTGGGGTATTACTCCTGTTATTTCTCATGCTCAGTACAAGTACTTTGTGACATTTTATTGATGATTACAGTAGATATACATGGCTATACTTCCTTCATTCTAAATCTGATGAGTATTACGATCTGATTCTGGAGGAGAATATATGTCTCATGAATTTCAAAATTTTCTACGTGAGAAAGGCATTGTCTCGCAACGTTCATGTCCTTATACACCACAAAAAAATGGAGTTGCTGAGCGTGAAAATCGTCATCTTTTGGATGTAACCCGAACTTTGTTAATTGAATCTTCTGTTCCATCCAAGTTTTGGGTTGAAGCCTTATCTACTGGAACTTATCTCATTAATCGAATGCCTTCTTAGGTATTAAATCTTTGATATCTTGGAAAAGTAAGAAACAAGACCGTGTTTCAAAATCTTCTATTGAGTCTGAATATCGGGCTATGTCCGCTGCTTGCTCAGAGATTGTTTGGTTACGTGGGTTATTTGCTGGAATTGGATTTCCTCAGCCTCATTCTACTCCTCTGCATGCTGACAACACTAGTGCCAAACAAATTGCTACAAATCCAGTTTTTCATGAACGTACCAAACATATCGAAGTCGACTGTCATTCTATTCGAGAGGCCGTAGATACTGGTGTCATTTCTCTTCCACATGTCTCCACTGCTCTTCAAATTGCTTATGTGTTCACAAAATCTATGACAAGACAGCGTCATCAATTTCTCGTGGGCAAATTGATGCTTCTTGATCGCCCAACATCAATTTGAGGGGGGATGTTAGTATACTATTGTAATTAATTGACTATACTGTTGTAAGATAGCTGTAAATAACCATCAATTAGAGAACTAATTAAGGCTGTAATTATCAGCTATAATTAGAAGACAAACAGCCATAATTAGAAGACAAATTAGGCATCAATTAGGGAGCCAATTAAGGCTGTAATTGTCATCCATAATTAGGAGACAATGGGCATCAATTAGGGCTGTAATTTAGGGATTTATTCCCAAATTTGTGAGATACTTCAGTCTATTTAAACCCAATCAGCTTGAGGGAATAATCAAGCAAATTTCTATTAAAATTCTATTGAAATTCAGTAAGTTTGTCAGAGGAGAGACCAAAATAGGAGGTGAGTCACTAGGCTGTATATCTGCATTCAAAACCGGGTTAGTAGTGGGACGACGAGAATAGACCTGAAGAGGACGAGATGTAGCTGGAGGAAGAACAGGAAAGGGAAGAACATTGGAAACAGATTGTTGAAGCTCTGGCTATTTAGGAAAATAAGAAGTAGTTTCAAAAAACGTAACATTAGCAGAGATAAAGAACTTAGAAGATATGGGATCATAACATTTGTACCCTTTCTGAAGACAAGAGTAGCCTAAGAAAACACACTTAATGGATTTCGGCTGAAGTTTATCCCTACCAGGAGTATGATCATGGACAAAACAAGTACACCCAAAAACACGAAGAGGAAGACGAAATGCATCCTGTTTAGGAAACAAAACAGAGTGAGGACTTTGATTATTTAAAACAGAAGAAGGCATCCTGTTAATAAAAAAACATGCAGTAAGAACTGCATCCCCCCAAAAATGAAGTGGAACTTGATTGTGAAGGAGTAAAGTTCGTGTTGTTTCAATGAGATGTCGATTTTTTCTTTCGGCAATTCCATTCTGTTGGGGTGTATAAGCACAAGAAGATTGATGAAGAATACCCTGAGAAGACATAAACTCGTTAAATTGTTGAGAGAAATATTCTCGGGCATTATCACTGCGTAATGTTTTAATGGAAACACCAAATTGAGTTCGAATTTCAGCACAGAATTTTTGAAAGATAGAGAATACTTCAGAACGATTTTTCATCAGAAACATCCAAGTACAGCTAGAATAGTCATCAATAAAGGTAACAAAATAATTAAATCCCAAAGTTGTACTGACACGACTAGGATCCCAAATATCTGAATGAACAATATCGAATATAGCCAAAGCTTTATTATTAATGATCTTAGGAAACGAAGCACGAGATTGTTTCCCAAGTTGACAAGACTCACATTCTAAAACACTTAATGAAGATAATCTGGGAACTAAATGTTGAAGTTTGTGAAGATTCGGATGACCAAAACGACTGTGAAGAAGCTCAGCGGAAGCAGTAGAAGCTAATGCAATAGTGGCTCTTGGAGTGGACATGTAATACAAGCCCTGTGACTCATATCCTATTCCAATCATCTTCCCCGTACACCGATCCTGCATAAAAACATAGTCAGCAATGAAAGAAACAATGCAATTGAGCTGTTTGGTAATTTTGCTAATGGAAACTAAATTATAAGGGCATCCAGGGGTGAACAAGACATATTGTAAGGTCATTGATGGAATAGGTTGAGCTGTCCCAATGTCTTTAACTTTAGTTTAGGATCAATTAGCTAAGGTAACTGTTGATGAATCGGGAGTATTAGTGAGATTAGAGAACAGTGTTTCATTACCAGAAATGTGATCGGAAGCACCAGAATCAAGTATCCAAGGATCCGGAGTTGAGGATTGAGTCAAACAGGCAACATAAGTGCTAGAATGCGATAGACTGGATGACTGTTGTTGAGCTTGTTGCTTGGCTGCCTGGAATTTGACATATTCTTCATATTCTGGTCCTGTCAAAGTGATGTAGTTGTTTGATGTAGCAGGCAAAGGAAGAATTCCAGCTCCATTACTCTGAACCATATGAGCTACAGGACGTCCAGTACTAGCATATTAGTTTTGAGGTGGTTTTCCATGTAATTTCCAACAAGTTTCACGAGTATGACCTGGTTTATCACAATAAGTACAATGAACTTTGGACTTGTTACCTTTCCATTTTCGATCACCACTCTGGACAGCAAAAGCAGAAGCCTCAATATTAGGAGGTGTAAATGGAGTGGTAGAGATATGGAGAAGTCGAGCAGAAATATCTTCTAAGGTAGGAACAATGGAACCAGTCAAAATCTGATCTCGAACAGAACTAAGATCGGGTCGAAGGCCAATTAAAGCCAAGACCATAAAAAACTTGGCTCTTTGTTTTTCTTGTTCAGCAACATTTTCTGTGAAAGGTATAACAGAAACAAACTCATCTTTCAATGTTTCAACTTGCCCAAGATAACTAGCCATATCCATTTGATTTTGCTGCAAATGGACAATATTAGAGACAACACTGTAAATTCGTTGTATATCATTGGTGTACAGCGTTTTGGCCTTTATCCAGACCTTACAACAGGTTTTACATGACTGAAAAAGAGAAAGTAATTTGGGATCAAGAGTATGCCATAACAAGCTGCACAACTGAGCATCAATTTTAGTCCATGCCGCCCTATCAGTTGCAGTAATATCAGTAGCATTTTTAACAAGATGATCATCATATCCTTGGCCTAAGAACCACAACTCAACAGAATTGAACCAGGACATATAATTGCTACTGCCTTGAAGTTTAACAGTAGTAATAATAGAAGGATTAGAGAGAAGAGACTTGACCATTGTAGATTCAGCCAAATTCAGTAGCAGAACAGTGCTGGGAAGAGGAGGACGAGTTGACTGGAGTAGGTTGCAGGTGGTGGCGTCGCCGGAGTGAGACGCACGCGCCGGCGCTTGAGAAAGACGGCAGAGACTATGAGCGGCGCGTGGTGATCGGCGGCGAAGATTCTGGTGACGAGATTTGGTGGCTGAGGTTGCCGGTCACTGGTGCAGCCTTGGATGGTGGCTGTGACTTTAGAAATTGACTTTGAAGGAAGGAAAAAAAAAAGGGTGATTGAGAAACAACCCTAACCAATAGAGGAGAGAGAGAAAGAAAGAAAGAAGAATTCAGGCCCTTATTGGCTCTGATACCATGAGAAAACAGAAGATTGAGATGAAGAAAAAAAAATGCTTGCATATTCCCTCAAATGTTAGGGATTTAAATAGTACAACAAAGATACAATTTTAGGAAACTAATAAAGAAGAATCCCTAATAATCAGCTAGCTAATTATGCTCCTAATTAAAGTAATTACAGCAGCAAATCACAGCTAATTACAACTAATTACATAACAATTGATTATTATCTTGCAGTTCTTTTTTGATGAGCATATTTATTTTCTATTAAACATCTCATTCATTTGAGCTTAACTTGTATATGATGTTTCAGGGTGCACACGGCTTCATGAAGACGTATAAATGGCGCGATTCAATAGGAGCTTCTATTAATGTGGAGGCATCAGGCTCAGGAGGTCCTGGTAGGACATCATCCAATTGCAATGTTATTTTTTGAAAAGCTTTAAAAGGTCTTTTTAACATTGATTCCACTATTTGGGAAAAACTAAAAGCGGACAGCTGCCTGTGTCTGTGATCAACAGATAACACTACTTCTTTCTAAGATGGAAAATTGTAAATACAAGGTATTTTTTATAGCATGATTCATCCATATTGTCAGGTAAAACAATCTGTGTCTTTGAGAAGTTCAATGGAACTAAGAAGAGGATAGGCTCAATGTGTCTTCTATGCTGACAGATGCAAATTTATTTTGCACCTTTTCCAGTGATGCAAAATTGCATTTTATGCTCAATACTCATTTATTTATTTTTAAATAACAGATTTAGTCTGCCAATCTGGACCTAGTGCTTGGCCTTCCCTAGTCTATGCCCAGTCTGCAGTATACCCCATGGCACATAGTGCAGCTCAGGTTCATATTCTTTTTTTCTTTCTTTCCTATAAGTGTGTGTTTGTGCATTTGAAATCTTATCTTCAGACCAATCTGCTGAGAATTCTGGTATGTATTTACTGAAAAAAAGTAAATTGTCTTCTTCGATGCTGAAAGAAATCAGATCACATTGTTCGCTTCTCTTCATCAACTGGCACTTAGGGTCTATATTGTCATTGTTGTTGAATTGTTTTAACTTTTGTTGAAAGAAAGTACAATCTCAAATATGTTGATCAAAGACAATTAAACAATTATTTTCTACCATAAATTTGGCATGTTTTGTTTATGAAAAAACTTCAAAACAGTTTTCATTTTGCCATATAAAAGTGTGTTGCACTGAAAAGCAATATCAACCTCAATATCAAATAAGCAAATGCACGGTTGGTTTTATTTCGCCCAGATGTCATAATGACCAGTATCACCATCCTATTCAGTGCCTTGTTTCCAAAAATAATTTTTTTCCTGCACTTTTCTGACATGTTAAATGATCCAACCTCTATTTATTTGTTTTCAATGTGTAGGATGTTTTTCCTGTTATTCCTGGAGACACAGATTACAGAATGTTTTCCCAAGATTATGGAAACATTCCGAGCCTGGATATTATCTTTCTTCTTCGTGGTTATTACTACCATACCTCCTATGATACATTAGACAAACTACTGTATGCATTACATCTGCTATTTTGGTATAGATATACTTCAATGTGATTCTATGTAACTGCATCCTTGCATACCTTTTCTCATATATTAGATTTTCTTAAACCAGACCTGGAAGCATGCAAGCACGTGGGGACAATTTATTAAGTATACTCAAAGCCTTCACAAATTCTTCTAAGCTGCGGAATGCCCAAGAAAGAGAATCTATCAAAGCTACTTCTGATGATTACGAGGATGAGAGGGCTATTTTCTTTGATTACTTATCTTGGTTCATGGTATGCTTTAAAATTCATGATATCTATGGTTTCTGTTTGTTCTGGGAGTAAGACCATGACACATTGGTTTCATTATAAATGATAATGGAAATCGTTTTTTTTAATTATGAATCTTTCAGATATTCTATTCAAGAAAGGTAGCTGTGGTACTTCACAGCATTCCCGTTGCCATCTTTCTTGTTATGCCATTCTTTTTGCATTTTCTGGATTCAGGGTTATGTTCTGGGTTTGCAACATTCTCTGATTTTATGAAAGGTAGTCTCTATGAATTTTCTCATGATTGTTCATGCTTTTATTCTAGCATATAGTTTTCAGTGTGGAACCCCCTAAGCTTATACATGCAATAGATGTTGAAGATTTTGTAAAATATTCTCAGGATTGCTGTTACATACTGCCGGGATTATACTGGCAATTATTTTTCCTGTCATCTTCTCCATCATGAGGTTATTTTTCTCCAGTCAGGCGATGAACTGGTGGGTTTGTTCTCTGCTTGTTCTACTATTCTATCCATGGAGCTTTTCATTTCATATGTTTTGAAGTAAAAAGATAGGATGGGATTTAGTCAGGTAAAAAGTATTAAGTATTAATAAATACAACAACAACAACTAAGCCTTAGTCCCAAACAAGTTGGGGTCGGCTGTATGGATCCTCAACAAAATAAGCTCAAAAGACACCAAAAAAGATACTCCAGCCTTAGGCCCCTTCCAAGACACGGATTTTACGTCTCCATTCAAGTCTGTCATTAATCAAATCCGCATCAAGATCTAAGGCACGTAAGTCTCTTGCTATCACCTCCTTCCACACAGTTCTAGGTCTTCTACGACCTCTAGACCCCTCAATCAACAAATTCTCACACTTACGAACCGCAGCATTAAGAGGTCTTCTTAAAACATGTCCATACCATCTAAGTCTTCCTTCCCTCACCTTATCTCCGACATTCGCTACTTGAACTTTTTGTCGAATATGAACATTCTTAATTTTGTCCAGTCTGGTATGTCCACACATCCATCTTAGCATCCTCATTTTTGCCACACTCATCTTATGCAAATGTTGTCCCGTTGGTGCCCAACACTCACTACCATAGAGCATCGCAGGCCTAACAACCGTCCTATAGAATTTACCTTTCATTTTCAGAGGTATTTTCTTATCACATAGAACCCCAGTCGCACTCTTCCACTTCAAACACCCTACCTGTATTCTGTGAGCCACATCTTCATCTATACGGCCATCATTCTGAAACACCGAACCCAAATATTTGAACTGCTTGGTTTTAGGAACCAAAACTCCATCCAACTTAACCTCATGTTCTTGCTTCTTCCTTAGACTGAACTCACAGTGCATATATTCCGTTTTACTCCTACTTAACTTAAAACCCTTGTCCTCGAGGGTTTTTCTCCACACTTCCAACTTACGGTTTACACCAGCACTAGTCTCATCAATTAAAATAATGTCATCAGCAAACAACATACACCAAAGAACATCGTCTTGTATGCTTCTGGTTAGCTCGTCCATAACCAGGGTAAATAAGTATGGACTCATGGCCGAACCTTGATGCAATCCGGTAGTAATGGGGAAAGCCTCAGTGTCTCCACCAGGTGTTTTCACACTAGTGGATGCATTCTCATACATGTCCTTGATGATGTTGATATATTTGTCGCTGACTCCTTTCCTCTTCAAAACCCACCACAACACTTCTCTTGGTACTCTATCATAGGTTTTCTCCAAGTCAATAAATACTATGTGGAGATCTTTCTTCTTCTCTTGATACAATTCCATTAGTCTTCTTAGAAGAGAAATAGCCTCCATGGTAGATCTCCCTGGCATAAACCCAAACTGATTATCCGAAACTCTTGTAAGCTTCCTCAATCTGTGTTCAATAATCCTTTCCCATAATTTCATAGTATGGCTCATAAGTTTGATACCCCGATAATTTGTACAGCATTGAATGTCTCTCTTATTTTTATATATGGGTACCAGGATACTCTTCTTCCAGGCATTCGGCATCTTACGTCCTTTCACAATAGCATTAAAGAGTTTAGTTAACCAGGCAACTCCAACCTCTCCAAGGTTCTTCCAAACCTCTATAGGAATACCATCCGGGCCACAAGCTTTACCAACTTTCATATACTTCAAGGCTTCTCTTACTTCACTATGCAAGATCCTCCTAGACCAGCTGATATAACCATTTGTTGCAAGAAGACCTTGAAAATCTTGTTCATGTTCAGGGTTGAATAACTGCTCAAAATAAGCCTTCCACCTCTCCTTAATCTCAACATCTCCTGTCAACACCCGTTGATCTTCGTCCTTTATACATTTGACTTGGCTTAAATCTCTGCTTTTCCTTTCTCTCATCCTTGCAATTTTATAAATGCCCATCTCTCCCTCTTTAGTACCTAACTTTTGATAAATCCCTTCTAAGGCTCTGCCACGAGCTACACTAATAGCCTTCTTTGCCTCTTTCTTAGCCCTCTTATATTCCTCAAAGGCCTCGCTATTAACCGCATTCGGTAACTTTTTATACCATTCCCTCTTAGCCTTAATAGCCTTTTGAACCTCCTCATCCCACCACCATGCATCGTGCGGTCGAGGCCCTGCCCCTTTAGAGATCCCAAAAAAAAAAACTTCATAAAAAAGAAAGGAAGTAACTAATGGATAATGTTGTAATGTTGAACTTTCATGAAGAATAGCAAACCAGTGGCTGCAGTTTAACCTGAAGATGAAACATTTAAAACATTTAAGTCATTAAGTTTATTGTTGACATGCTAGATTCTCTTGTAGGTTTGCTCATCCATGCTTGGCTTTCATTATGTTCATTCCCTGCTCACTTATTGGTTTGCTGATTCCAAGAACTGCTTGGAGTTGTTTTCCGCTCTCACAAGATGTTTCGCTTCTCAAGAAATCAGAGGAGGTACAGTTGTATAATTATATGCTCTTAAGTAATCACCAACAAATGCCAAGTTTAAACTATGATTGTCATTGGAATGTTTTATTTTCATCATTATTGAGAAAGACAAGTCTAGGTTATTGAGTATGAAACTTAACGAATGTAGTACTTAAATTGCTGAGCAAATTTGATAATATCTAGTTGATGTTAACACCTGTGAACAGAATTTAAAAATAAATGCTTTGTGTGCAACTTTGCAAGTTTCTATTGTTGTGTGAAAAGCCAGGATAGAAACTACTTTCTTTTTTGGAATTTGAGAACATCCAATAAATTAGTATTAGTAGAAGATGACCTGTTTTTGTAGATGAAGCAATTTGTTGTGTTTGCTGAGCAGAAGAAGCTGTTACGCAGAGCATAGTGTCAACTTAGTGAAGATTGTCGATTGATGTATGATGACTTTCAACTAATATACCATTAAATGTGACTTTTAACTGGGCATAACCTCTTGGAATTGGAAAAGCAGTATTTGACTGATTATGTCCAATGAATAAAAAATAACTTGAAATTTTTTTCCTAAAGAATGGGCTTATTGATTTAGCTTTCTCAATATTTCTTTCTCTGGTATATAGAACTACATTGATGTTTACCATATGGTTCATAGATCTGTGTGATCTTAGTTGTGTTTTGCAAGTTCTATTTTTTCTTATAAATTTAGTAATATATATTTGTTGGATTTCCATGTGCCGAGTTGGATTTTGTACATGCCTTTTTTCCTGGATATATATTTAATTTTAAGCTTGACTGCACAATGCATCACTGGAATCTAGCAGATAATTGATATAAAGTGGATCTCACAGGTACTGTCCAATGAAGCTCGGTTTTGGGGAGCATTTGGATTTTATGCAGGCTTAACTTTTGTATGTTGGTCACTGTTTTTTACTTCCTTCTTCAATAAATTCATTTACTTTTACATTAAATTTTTTCAGCGGCTAACTTTAGTAAAAGTAGGCTTATCTTGTAGCTGGGCTCAGTGGAGGGTTCTTGAGCTTTTTAGTGTCAGCTTTTATGCTTCCTGCATGGATCTTCTTCAGCATATATATCAAGTCTTATGGCCATCAATCACTCAGGTCTGGTTTCAATGGTTTGTGATTAAATTTCTTCTTTGTGGTATGCGTTAAACCTTTTTCCCCCTGATTTCACTTTTCAACCAATTTTTGTGCAAATTTTCTTGTCATAAGGCTGGTTGCCCGATTTCTACAGAGAGAGAAAATTTTCTTAAGATGTAATTTTCTTTCATCCTTGAAATAAACAGTTAAAGCATCAAGCATGGATTGAAAATTTATTTTATTGGATGGTTGGTGTCTTCATTTACTTTTCGATCATATTTCACTGGTGCCTTTTCTTATGTAAGCTTTATTAATAATAGTTGTGGCATGCAATGTTAGCACTAGGCAGGTTTTTAGTCAGGCTATTCTTGGATATTGATCCTTTAATGTGTCTATTTGTAGCCTTGCCACAAAAATATGGTGGTTGGTGTCTTGGAAACTATGATATGTTTGTTTAAAAAGACAAAGGCGGTCATCAAATTAACTATCATTTAGATTCCTGCCCATATTTGTCAGTTTTTACATCCTTCCACACATTGGTAACAATGGGGAAGATGAAGACCTTGTTATCGTTTGGCAAACACAATGAAATTTCTTGGTGGTTTGGGTGCTAGATGTTTTGCAATTACCTTTCACCTGGATGAATTTCATGATTTTTGTAGTGATGAAGTAGGTGTCCATATAGGAAATACCAGATAGATTGGAATGAAGGCTTGATTCAGTGTCTATAATAAACTTCCCCTCATGTTGTGCAACGGTTGTAGGGTCACAAATGAATTCTTGACCACCTTTCAATAGACTGTTGTGTGGAGTTTTTTTTTTCTTATGATATTTTGGGACAATGTCTGGATTTGTTTGAGAGACTGCAAATTTTCTTACATTCTTATAATTTCACTCACTTCCTGTTATCATTTGTCAGCAATTTTTGTCAATAGTTGTTTTTTTTTATGTGGATAAAAAGGGAATCCCATCTAGTAATCTTTAAAAGTGGGCAAAATAGAAGTCAGATTGACTTCATATTCACAAGAAAAGCTAATCGAACTCGATAAAAGGATTGTAAGGTTATTCCAGGTGGAGCTTTGACCACTCCGCATAGTTTAGTGGTTTTGGATGTCAAGCTTAAGAGGTTGACAAATAGGCCAAGAAGAAACAGAATTTCTAAGATTAGGTGGTGGACTTTAAAAGGTGGAAAACAATTGATGTTCAAAGATGAGTTGGTCAAAGCCGGAGGGTGGAAGACATATATGAGTATGTCATCAAATGATATGTGGATGTGCATGTCTATAATAATTAAATGAATAGCTAGGAAGGTTCTTGGAGAATCTAAAGGATGTGGGCATCCTTCGAAGGAGTCTTGGTGGTGGAAGGAGGAAGTGCAAAAAACGATAAAAAGTAAAAGGGAATGGTATAAGAGTTTATCCAAGTGTAGTAACAATGATGCTTTTGAGCAGTACAAACAAACGAAAAAGGATGCTAAAAAGGCAGTTAGTCAAGCAAGAGTACAATTTTTGAAGAGTTTATATGAGAAACTTGAAACAAAAGAAGTGGAAAAAGCTATCTATAAATTAGCTAAAATAAGAGAAAGAAAATACTATGATTTAAATCAAGTTAAGTGCATTAAAGATAAAGAGAATAGAGTTTTGGTTCTAGAAGAGGATATCAATGAACGATGGAGAAGTTATTTTGAGGATTTTCTTAATAGTAACCATAGTGATAACATTGAGGGTTTAGATGATAGGCCTGAAAAAAAATATGAAGTACACTAGACATATTATGTTTTTTGAAGTTAAGAAAGCTCTGAAGAGTATGAAAGTTGATAAAGCCTATGGACCAGATGGAATACCTATTGAGGTTTGAAAATGTTTGAGAGATATAAGAGTTGCATGGTTGACAACTTTGTTCAATAAGATCCTAAGTACAAAGAACATGCCTGATGAATGGAGACAAAGTAGTTTGATACCTATTTTTAAGAATAAAGGGGATATTCAGAATTGCTCAAATTACAGAGGTATAAAGCTTATGAGCCACATCATAAAACTGTAGGAGAGAGTTGTGAAACACTGTTTATGTTTAGATACATGTATCTCCCCAAACCAGTTTGGTTTTATGCCTGGTCGATCAACAATGGAAGATATTTTTCTTATTAGAGATTTGATGAAAAAGTATAGAAAGATAAAGAATGATTTACATATGGTTTTATTGACTTGGAAAAAAGCTTATGATAGAGTCCTTAGAGAAGTTTTATGGTGAGTCTTAGAGTATAGTGGAATATTTATACGATATATCCAAGGCTTGAAGGATATGTATGAGGGAGCCATCACCAGTGTCCGCACTGTAGGAGGGATACTAAGGATTTTTCTGTATCTATTGGGTTACATCAAAGTTCAGCTTTGAGCCCTTATCTTTTTGCCTTGGTCATGGGTGAGTTAACAAGACATATATAGGATGACATTCCTTGGCGTATGATATTTGCTGATGATACTGTATTAATAGATGAGACTCAAGCATGGGTAAGTCAAAAGTTGGAGTTATGGAGAAGCATTTTGGAATCTAATAGTTTTAAGCTAAGTATGACTAAGACTGAGTATTTGCATTTTACATTTGATAACAAGAATAGAGAAAGAGGCGAAATTGTGTTAGATGGAATAACAGTACCTCATAGTACTCATTTTAAGTACTTTGGTTTTATTTTCCAAGAGGATGGGGGTTGTAAAGAAGATGTAAGTCATAGGATTAAAGCTGGTTGGATGAAGTGGAGTGGTGCTACAGGAGTTCTATGTGATCGAAAGATGTCAATTAAATTAAAAGAAAAGTTCTACTGCACTGCAATACGGCCCGCGATGATGTATGGTAGTGAGCGTTGGGCAGTAAAAGGACAACACATGAGTAAGATAGATGTTGCGGAAATGAGAATGATAAAATGGATGTGTGAACACATTAGGATGGATAGAATCCACAATGAGTGCATAAGAGAAAAAGTGAGGGTAGCGCCTATGGAGAATAAGATAAGAGAGCCATAGATTGAGATGGTTTGGTTATGTGAAATGAAGATCTAGTGATGCACCGGTTAGAAAAACCGAACCAGTTATAGTAGATATAGCTAAAAGAGACAGAGGATAGACTTAAACTGACTTGGTTAAAAGTTGTTCAAAATGATCTTACAATTTTACATCTATCAGAAGAGATAACCCTAAATCATACCGAGTGGAAAAGAAGAAACCATATAGCTTACTCAAATTAACTTGGAATTAAGGCTTTGTTGAGTTGCACTGATTTGAGTAGTTGTTTTTCCCATCTATTTTGTAAGTAGTATTTCTTGTTTGATTGTAAGCAACTTCATCTTATCTCTTGTTGTATCTTCTCTTATTTTCCAATCAATAAAGATAGTAAATGGTAATAAAAAGTGAAAATCGCAGTCTGCTAATACCTTTTGTTTCAGGTCAACATTCATCTACATAATACCTTTAATTCCATGTATCCTGTACTTGGTATATTTTGGTGGATTTCTTGTCCAGTTTTTGATTGAGAAGATGGGTATGATGGGTGCTGTTCCTCCCCCTTATGGTCAGTTTCTGAACTTTTACTTCTGGTGATGATACTATTTGAAATTAACCCTTTCTGCATAAATCACCATGCGGTGACTGTTTTGACTAATCTCTAGATTCAGTTATTTTAACTGGAGAAAATGGTGAAAAGATTTTCTTAGACTCTGTTCCGTGTTCATTTTTCCTATTTTAACTTCAATATTTGATTTCTGCTTACATATGTGGTGCCCATTAGTAAAAATTGCGTAATTTAAAAGGCCATATTCTTGATCAAATTGTGCTGAATTATTTTAAGTATTCTGCGGTTCTGCCATTTATTTGCATCAGTTTACCGATTTATAGTTGCAGCAATTATTGATTACTTGGATGTAATGCAAGTCGTGTGACTATTGGATATTTCTAGGTGTTTGCTTTACACATTTGTGTGTGTTTAACCACAATTTCAAATTTGCAGTAGTTTTTATAAAATTTCTCATTTTATAGCTCTTTTTTCACAATTTCCTTTGGCTAATAGATAATGATGAAAAACTCTCTGATCCTAGTGGCTTTATCAAATTGCATCACCTTAACATTGCTTTATTGGACTGTAGACTAGGGATATGTATTGCCAATGATAATAAATTTATGAAAGGATTTGTTCAGGTTCTTCTATAATAATATTACCAAGTAATCATTTATCCTGTGCATTACAATCATCAGACTTTTGCTCGCAGGGTTTTATGTTACTGATGTTGTAGTAGCAGCAACAATCGGTATTGTAACTGGTTTGTGCGTGGGCCCTCTAATACCTATTTGTGGCCATTGCTTGGCTAGATCCTCCATCCTGCAGTTCTTGTTGCATACTAGTGTGTTTGCATTGGCTTTCTCATCTCAGTTCTTTCCTTACAGCAACACTGCCCCTAAGAGGGTTGTTTTTCAGCATACAATTGTTACTGCAGGTATCAAGAAAAGATTCAGTTAATATATATCTCAAATTCTGATGAGCTAGAACAGCACTGCTTTATAATTTATTTGAGGTTTCTGATGCCTCTCTTTCTGGTTATACTGAGCTGAAACCTTCGTGCTTGTGGATTGACAGATGCAAATAAGATAACGGACTCCAGTTATGATTTCTCTGTAGTGGATTCCAATTCTTTACTTTTTCTTTTTAAACATGCGCCTGAAGTGGCAAAGAGTCTGCAAGTTGGTTCAGATTTTTCTTTCCAAACTGCTAAGATTTCTCACCGAGAGACTTGGATGGTATGTTGATTTCTAGTTTCAGTTACTAGCCAATCCATATCAACTTTGTGATTAGTGAGTTTTTTGTGCCTCAGAATGTCTTTGCTTATGACATAAAATTCTTAACATCTTTGACACAATTTTAATCATGATTCTAGTTTCTGCCTTAGTCCTCATCCTCTCCCCTACTTTCTCTGCACCTGGAAGCACAGTTATAAAAAAAATTTCCTGAACTTTGTCAGCGTTTTCAGTTTTTGGCCATATTTGACAAAATTAAGTCGCAGCCACCTCTAAAAATTGAGACAAGGGTTTAGTTTCTTTTTTTTTAATCATCCGTTCATGTTAACATTTGAGTGGTTTTCCATCTCCAGACACATTGTTGAAACAATTGACGAGTATCACTCTAAATTATCCTTGCATTCTTTTTAGATGTAGATATCTTTGCATTCTTTTTAGATATAGATATTGCCTGATCCATGGAGCTTATACAGTTATATTTGTTAATGCATTAATGATACATAAATAATTCTGTTTGTGCTTGTGGGAGTCCAGCAAGAACAAGTTCTAGCATGTTCACTAACCTGTTCTGTGTTAATATGAAAATTCATTAAAAGATCATATATAAAGTTCTTCAAATTGAAATTCGTTTTTAAAATGTTTTTGCAGGCACTTTTCCCAGTATCTCATTTGTTCTCAAGAAGTTTGAAGTTCCCTGCAAGAAGTGATGACATTATGAATCGTTACAGATACTTCCCCCATTTATCTAATTACAAACCTCATACTATATCCAGTGAGGGATCTCGGATAGTTTATTTGGAACTTTCCTTAGGGTAAGTGGGATAGTTGATATGCGTCGAAGTGCATTAAATTAAGTTAGCACTTCCATTATATAACTCCCTTTTGAATAATATGCATCATCAGTGTGGAGGTTTAGGTTTCAAAAATGGCTTTCATTCAGTATTTGTATCCTGTCAGAAATTCTTGAATGATTGTTTTACTGGAAGATTAGATATCACACATCTGACTTGATCATACCAGCACTAACGCACCGGATCCCATCAGAACTCCGAAGTTAAACGTGCTTGGGCGAGAGTAGTACTTAGATGGGTGACCTCTTGGGAAGTTCTCGTGTTGCACCCATAAAAAAAATAAAATAAAAAAAAATAAAAGCTTATTTTGTTGAGGATCCATACAGCCGACCCCAACTTGTTTGGGACTAAGGCTTAGTTGTTGTTGTTGTTGTTAACTACCAAATCTTGTTCATGCATTTATTAAATTTTATTACTAGATGTTTTAGACATCCGAGAAAATAGAGCGTAGGGCAAAAATTAAAGCCAGTTGCAACAAGGCGACTAATGTGAATTCTATTTGAGCATCTAGCAAATGTTCATTAATATGGTATGAAAATCAATGCAATTCTCTTTTGAAAGGGGAACATGAATGGCTGGAAGGTCAAATTAATCTTTAAATGCAAACCATATAAAGCTTATTAGTTGAAAAGTTGAATTTAAACTAGCACTTACTCATCATGCATAGCACTTGTATTAAAAGCTATATGCATATGCATAATGCATAAGTAGAACCTGTGATATGTTTAACTCTCTATATCCTTTTTCATCATATGTTCATTTTAATGTCATTAAAGCTTTATGCATTACATCAATTCAGCGACTTAGAGGAGATCTGGGTTACAGTCCTCAACATTACTGGACCCTTATCAAATTGGTCACTGGCTGACAATAAACTTCCAGGTATAGAATTTTTTTTCTCCTTTGGCTTTGAACAGAATGTTTTCTTCTATGTATATATTTGATCCCTTCTGAAATCATTTCAGCTCCTGAAACAATTGATGGCGGTCCACCCTCGTATATATGTAGACTTAGTGGATCAAGTGATGATAAATGGACTTTCTGGTTAGAGGTAAAGTTCAGTGCCTACAGATCTTTTTTTTTCTTTGCTTTGCATAACTTCATCGTTTTGTTATAATTCTGAACTTTCTTTGTGGAACGTGCAGGCAAGCAATTCTAGTGATTTAAGAGTGGAAATTGCTGTTGTAGATCAAGCTTTGTTCGATGGAGCTGAAAATTTGAAGGGGCTTTTCCCTGACTGGGTTGATGTCACTGCTTATTCTAGCTTTATGTCCAGCTATATATTTTAGTTTCCCATATTCATTCTGAAACATACATTTGGTCCGACATTGATTTGGGAAAACATTTTTTTTTCCAACTAGTTTTGAAATTCCTTTGCAGCATTAATCATTTTCATTTCAACTATACAGACTTGGGCTAGATTTTTACTATTATTGATGTACACAGGATTTCATTAAAATAAAATCTCCAATTATCTTTTTGAAAAAAAATCCTTTTTATAAGTAGTTTAAATTCCATTACTAAGTCAAATTAAATTTTTATTAATTCATTTTTGCCCGATTAATGATCAGGAACTTAAACTTGCCTATATTCTCAAATGGATATTTGCACTGCAGTATTAATAAGTTGAGTTTGTGAGTGCATTACTGTTAATTTGATGTAAAATTCAATCTATAAAATATCCATCATATTTTATTACAAAATTTTATTTTTAATTTTCACTATAATTATTATAAAGTAAATATAAAAATATAGTCATTATCATTAATTTCTTAAATTAATATTTGAGACATTAAACAATTAAATTACAAATTTATAAGAGATATATCATTGAAAATTGAAATGACATCCGAAGAAAATATATTATATTTTCTAAAAGCCCTAAACCAATGAATTGCATAATACATTTTTTACTCATGAATTACATTAAATAAAATGAAAATCATGCATCAAGCCGTAGGTCCAGTTGATTATTACTTTATTAGTATTATTATTGAGAAATATGGCCTTTTTCATCAGATTTTTTTGAAATGTTTACATATTTTATCGAATTCTTCTTTTGATAATTTTACAAAAATATATAATAAATTTATAAAAATTATCAAATACATAATAAACTATATAAATTTAGTTTGGTAAAATTTAAAATTGCTGATAAATTTTGTAATTTTTTTTTATTTTATAGTGATAATTTTGTAAAAACCCATATTATTGTTTAATATTAGTTGCAGAATTTCAATCATATTCTGGGCCAATCCCACTTAAAGCTCAGTTCACATAGGACTTGCCCAAAAAACCCTATTTTCTACAAAGCCCTATCCGCAACAGCTATTTAATAATTGTAGTTTTGATCATTTTATTATAAAGGCAATCCCTAGCGCCTCCTCTCTCCTGTTACAGGGAAGCATAGCTCAAAACTTCTCTTAGAGGCAGAACCACCGTCAGCAGCCATGGTAAATCTCCGCCGCTTCTCTCATATTAATCCACTTTATATTGCTTAATCATTTGAATATTTGAATTAAATCCATTTGCTTGAATCTCTGTTTCAGGTGAAGTACTCAAGAGAGCCTGCAAATCCCACCAAGTGTGAGTACGTGTATTGCGATTTGGTTTCTTTGATGTTGATTTCTTATTATTTGTCCTCATTTTTCAGCTTGCAAGGCCAGAGGTTCTGACCTTAGAGTTCATTTCAAGGTATTATGATTGGATCTCTTTTTTTTCAAATCAAAGTTTCTTTTAGTTTTTTGAAACATTTGTGAATGAGTAGGTTTTGTTTTGGTTTACTTGGTTTGGGTTTTGGATTTAAATTCTTTAGCCTGATGAAAAAAGCAGGGGCCTGTTGCCCTGGTGAACAGGTCTCTCGTAAACTTCAGGAAAATTAGTTTCATTGTTATTGGGTGAACCTCTGTTTATTACTTCGTACCTGAAGGTTCAGTGAATGATGGCACATTGTTGTTATATATATTATATGTAATTTGAACACCTGATGATTAAAGGCTAGTTTAACTTGCTTAGCATGCGAAATCTTGATATTGGTTGTTTCGGATAGAATAGGGAGTAATGCTTATGAGTGTAAACTTGATTTTTAGGATTAGATCGTTAGTTGATTTGCTTTGTTGTGCTTTTTATTTTGGCTATATTGGTTTGTTATTAACTAATATTTTTTATCAAAATGTCAAGTGTGATGAACTCGTTATGTTGTTCTTTAAGTCAGAAGAATCTCTTGTTTTATCTGAAAGCAATGCATTTATATTTTCATAAGATATGCAAATCGAACACTGTCTGCCTAATTCCAATTCTAAACCCTGATGTAAAAAAGCAGGGCTTTGTTGCCTCTTGTGAACTGGGTTCTCGGAAACGTCTGGAAAAAATTTTTCATTGTTATTGGGTGAACCTCTGTAGAAAATTAGTGACTTGAGGTTCAGTAAATGATGGGGCATCTAGATTCTTTGTGATTTTGTCTGTATAAATACTTCCATTGCCTTTTTTGGGTTGTCATCTGTTTACTTACTGCACTGAATTGTTGATGTAGCAGGATTCTTTTCCGGATGTTTTAAATTATTTCATGATTAAGAAAGTTTTCAAGAAACTGAAACTGTTTTTCCCCATTCAATTTTTAAAAACCTGATAAAAAAAAAAGCAGGGTCTTGTTACCTTCTGTAAACTGGGCTCTCGTAAACTTCAGGAAGATTATTTTCATTGTTCTTGGGTGAACCTCTGTAGTTAACAGTGACTTGAGGTTCAGTAAACGATGGCACATCTCAATTGAACAACGTATATTGCTGTGGGTTTTTTTAGAACTTACTGTTTTTGCGTGTAATTGATAGTCTATAATATAATGCTTTGTTGATGAATTCCTTGTATTTGTACTTGACACTAGTAGTTTAAGTGCGGTAGAAGCATAAGGCTACATTCATTGTTGTAGTATTTTCTTTTGCTGTCACTTGCTCGAACTGATACTTGAGCAGATATTCCTTCTCATTCCTTGCTTTTTGGTAAAATGACCAGTAGCTTGTGCTGGGTGTATTTCTCTTTTGCAGAATACTAGGGAAACAGCCCATGCCTTGAGGAAGTTGCCTTTGGCAAAGGCTAAGAGGTATTTGGAAGATGTTATGGCTCACAAACAAGCCATACCTTTCCGACGTTTCTGTGGTGGAGTCGGACGTACTGCTCAGGCAAAGAACAGGCACTCTAATGGTCAAGGACGCTGGCCTGTGAAATCTGCCAAATTCATTCTAGATTTGCTCAAGAATGCTGAGAGTAATGCTGAGGTATCTGCATGAACATCATGAAATGCCCTCATTAGTGCACTCTCCTTAAATTTTATTCTCAAATTTCTAAAATAATTTGTTTGTCCAGGTCAAAGGTTTGGATGTTGATACGCTTTACATTTCTCACATCCAAGTGAATCAGGCACAGAAGCAGAGGCGTCGTACCTATAGGGCTCATGGACGAATCAATCGTATGTTTTTTTACTTATAATGTTTTGTTTGCGATTTTTTTGTTTGACTTCATTGACTGATACGAATGTGTTGCTTCTTGCAGCTTACATGTCGAGCCCTTGCCACATTGAGTTGATTTTGTCTGAGAAGGAAGAACCAGTGAAGAAAGAGGTAAAGTAATTGCCCATGACATGCGCGATATGTTCCTTTTGCTCTTGTTCTTCGTTGAGACTGATTATCCTTATTTAATTTCGCAGCCTGAGACCCAGCTTGCAACCAGCAAATCTAAGAAGTCTCAAGCTCTACGAAGTGGTGCTTCCTCTTGAGTGTCTTCCATGGTTTACCAATTGAAGGGGCACTTTCTGATATCGCTGTGTTTTTATTTGAAGAGAGTTTTGTCAACTTTTCATTTAGAATGAGCAGTTACTATTTAGATGAATTGAACAGCTTGTTTGTTTTTTTTGACCTATGTTTAGTTAATTGTGGTATGAAATTTTTCTTGGAGAAACTAAATGAAAGCTTTATCTTTCTTGAGTTTTATTACATTATATAATATTCGTGAAAATTGACTGTTAAATTCTAATAATCGATTGCCCCTTGCCAATCGCCTTTTTTACTTAAGACTCATTATTACCAAATAATGTTAAAATTTGTTAGACGTGAGTAACAGGTAAAATAGAATCCCACATCGGTATAAAAATAAAAAAAAAAGGTCTAAGTCGGTGTGAGAATTATCCATACGCTTGGGGCAATGAAGCAGCTTGTGAGGTTTTAACCAAGGCGCGTCTGTCGCTTGTTGAAAACTATTTCCATATCCCCTCCTTGGCCATGGCGTGACTATGGCCGTCAAGAATTTTTGGAAGGGCTCCCTTCGGGGAAAGCCCTAAAATACTTCAGTTGAATATTTTATTTGTTATTATTACTTTTCTTTTATATTTTTAATGATGTTAGGATTTATGAAACTATTAAAAATGATTAAGGATGAATAATTAAAACTGTTTAAAAATTATTACATATTCAACTGGCTATTATGTGATAGTAATAATGTTAAGGATATTTTAATTGGCCAAAAAAAAATCTTAAGGATATTAGGATTAATGGAACTATTTAAAAATTATTAAGAAATAATGTAATTTTTTATTTATTATAAAATTTTATTATATATGATATTTTATATTTATATATTAATAATTTATTAAATAAGTAATATTTTATCCTTTTATATTAATAGTTTCAGTTAACATATTTATTAATAATTTATTAAATTTATTAAATATATGAGATTTGATCTTTATATATATTAATATTTTTAATTATTAAATTTATATTAATAATTTATTAAATATATGAGCCTTTTTATTTTCATGTACTAATAATCATAAATATTAATAATTTATTAAATATATTACTTTTATTTTTATAAATTAATAGTTTAATTAAAAAATATTGTTAATAATAATATTAATAATTTATTAAATACATTACTTTTATTTTTATAAATTAATAATTTAGTTAAAAATATTTTTAATAATAATAAATTATCTTTATATTCATATATTGATATTTTTTTATACTAAATACAATAAATACTATTTTTTTATTTTTTCATATTATGCATATATGTATTTTGTAACAACAAATAATGCTTTCATTATATATATATATATTAGAAATATCAAAAATTAAATATTTTATTGTTTATTTTTAAATTTTTAAAACATATAAATTAATTATTATTATAAATTAATTATTTAATTTATAATTAATTTATTATGAATGTTAAAAGTTTTATATATTTTAATTTTTAAATTTAAAAAATATATATAAATATATTATTAAATTATATTAATAGGTAATTAATTTATAAAAGATTAAAAATCACAAATATAATTAATTAATTATTAATTTTAAATTTTAAAAAATATTAAAATTAATTAAAAATTAATTAAAAAAGAAAAAATATGAGCATTTTTTAAATTTGATGACATGTGTATATATATATTAGGAATGTAAAAAATTATATATTTTATTATTTAATTTTTATATTTCTAGAATATATAATTAATTATTTTAAATAAATTATTTAATTTATAATTAATTTATTTGAAGATTAAGAGATATATTTTTTAACGTTTAAAATTTTTAGAAAAATATAAATATATTATTAAATTATGTTAATGTATAATTAATTTATATTTTTAAAAAAATGCATATATTTTAATATATAATTTTTAAAAATATATAAATTAATCGTTATTATGAATAACTTAATTAGTGTATTAGGAATGTTTTAACTTTTCAAAATTCTTAAAAAATATATAAATCAATCAATAATATTTAAATATATTAATGTATAATTAATTTATAGAAAAATTAAAAGTCACGAATATAATTTATTTAATTAATATTATAATAATTATTTGATAGAAGATTAGTTTTCACAAATATAATAAATATTAATTTTAGATTTTATTTAAATTATTAAAATTAAATAAAAATTAATTAAAAAGAGAAAAAAATAAAATTTTGATTATGTGTTACTCTTTCACACTTTTTTTATCATTGACTTTTGTATATATAACTAGGTATAGATTTGCGCGATGCACAGATTTATTTTTTTATATTGTATTTTATATATTTTAATTATTATTACATATTATATTGTGCTTAATTTTTTTTGTAACAATAAATTTTATTAGTATCATATACTGTTAGTATAAATTTTCATTAATTTAATTTAATTTATAAAAATATTGAATATAAATTTATATTATATGAAATTATTTTTTTAATAAAAATTTATTAAATAGAATTATTATCTTTTCATAGTTTTATTATTATATTTTCAATTTCACCATATTATTTTATACAGAACATTAAATATTATCATTGAATTAAAATTTTGAATATATTAACTTATTTTTATTATTTAAAAAGTGTAATAGTATAATTATATGATGTTAGCATTAATTTATATGGTATTATAGTATTACAATAATAATAGCATATTAGATTATCTAAAGTACATTATAACTCATGATTCTTTCTTCATAATAATATTTATATAAATGTTTAAATAAATTTAATTTTAAAAAAGTACATTTGGCGTACATGCATTATTACAAAAAAAAATTAACTTTTTATTTTATTTAGCATTTAAAATGAGAAAAAATTGTCTTTAATTTTACTTTCGAGCGTATGATTTCGAAAGAAGGTGAAAACTTAAAAAATTATAATAGAGCTATAAACTCAATTTGTTCAAATTGCTTCAAACTCGATTCTAAACAAAATTATTAATTTATTTATATCAATTTGTGATCAGTAAGTCAACAGTTGAAAATTATTTTTGCAAAAGTTGGCTAGCTACATTCAAATTAAATTTGTTTCAACTAATGTAGTTGAAAAACTCCTTTTTTTTTATTGAAAAATCTCATTGTTCTAAGTTCAAATGAATCCTAATTATAAATATTAATTACTCTTCAATTTAAGTTGATAAGTATATTTTTTTTATAAATGATAACCTATTTATTATTTTAATAAATTAATTAATATATAAAAATATCTATCATATCTATATTTAATATTACTTATTAAAATATAATGACTATATTTTCTATTAAAACAATATATATAATAAAAAAATATTATGTAATTTTATATTTTTAATAATTAACTAATTTCTCTCATTATTGTGAAATAAAAAATGTTTCTATAATAAAATTTAATTCTCTAGCAAATTAAGTAATAGATTTGATCTTTGTTTGAGAAAAAATACCTACGGTATCTTTTATTTTATTCATGATTATTTAATTGTAAATTCACATGTAAAAGAGATTTTTTTTTAATTTTATATAAATTTTATAGTTTTAAATTAAATTGAAAAATTCATACTTAATATTTATATATTATTTCAAGTGGCATGTAATATTATGTTATTTTCTCTATTATAAAGAGAGTTGTCTAATATATACCTAATAAGCAAAAAATAATTGGTACCAATACTCGGAAAAATTATAGATTATATAAGATATGATGAGTTTGTGATAATTTTATAGGAAAACTTAATTATAAAATTAATATTAGAGCAAAATATTAATTATAATATTGTTGTAATAAAAAATAGAGAAAATAAATATTAAAAGTAAGAGTTTTAAATTAATCGTAATTCTGTCTCTTTGAATCCAACATAGCTTTTCTATATAATCTTTTTTTTTATGATACAAATTTCTATGACTTGAAGAATTTACAAATTCATATAAATTTTTATTATATTACTTTCTATTTGATTCCTCATGATAAATTTAAAGAGTGTTTTGAACGATCCAAGCTAATTTAAAGAGATATATAATATCAAAATGGTAATTAAATGAAGAAAATCTTTATAAGTAAATTAAATGATGAAGATGAAAGGTTAAATATTTAATATATTAATAAAATTATTAGTACATATTTTAATTAAAACTCTTAATATGTAAAGATTAAAAGTCATATTTATTATATTATTAATACATTAATAATTTTAATAATTAACAATTACTAATAAATTTTAAAATTGAAATTATTAATTAATGTATGAAGATAAAAAGTTACATATTTATATTTAATAAATTATTAGTTTTTATCCTAGATATATCTATAAATTATTAAGAATGTTAAGAGTTTTATATTTTTTAACTTTTTAATTTTTTTAAAAAAATATAAATATATTATTAAATTATATTTATGTGTAATTAATTCAACGTAATTATATTTATGTGTAATTAATTTTTAAAAAAATTAAAAGTCATAAATATAATTTATTTAATTAATATTATAAAATTATATTAACGTGTAGTTATTTAATAAGAGATTAATAGTTAAAAATATAATAAATAATAAATATTATATTTTATATCAATTTTTAAATTAATTAAAAATTAATTAAAAATGAAAAAATGAGTAGTTATTTAATAAGAGATTAATAGTAAAAATATAATAAATAATAGATTTTATATTTTATATTAATTTTTAAAATTAAATAAAAATTAATTAAAAAATAAAAAATAAGAGAATATTATTTTAAAAAATTAATGATGTGTCACTCTTTCAATACTTTTTATATGCTTAACTTTTATATATAGATATAGATATAGATGAGTAATTAAAACTATTTTAAAATTGTCAATAATTTAATTACTATTATATGATAGTAATTAATATGTAATGATATTAGATGAAACTATTTATAATAAGAAATAATTATCTACTATTTCCGTTCCACAAATTGTCACTTTATTATAAACTTTATTAAAATAATTTTTATTATTCCCACTGAAATTGTTTATTTAGTTAGTAAATTATATAAAACATGAAATTTTTTATTTTTAAAATGAAAACTTAATTTTTAAATTCAATTTTTTTTATTATCTAATTTCTTTAAGAGTTTCAAATGGGAAAAAAAAATTAATTGTGAAGCCTTTAAATAAGAGAAGACAGAATAGATGAAATTTATTTTCCAAAAAAAAATCCCAGATTAAAAAAAGAAAGACCAAGGCTTCTAATTCTAAATTTGTAAGGTGTAACCGATAGTATTTGTTCCCAACCCTGTGTGACTCTTTTCAAAGTAATCTAATCGGACGGTCATCATAGCAACTCTCACTTATTAAAAAATTCCAACAATATCAATTATTCTGGATTCTAATTTTCTATTCAACCAAACAAATCTTCTCCAGCTCTGTCAAGGTCATGTGTAAATGTTGTTGATGAATTCCTTGTATTTGTACTTGATCCTAGCAGTTTAATTGCCATAAAAGCATAAGGCGGTTATATCCATTATTGTAGTATTTGTTTTTGGCTGTCATTTGCTCAAAACTAGGGGTGTTCAAATAACCCGCGGCCCGAAAAACCCGGCCCGACCCGAGCAAATCGGGCCGGGTTGGGCCTGCCCGAAATTTAGTTAGGGTCGGGCTTCGGGTTGAAATTTGAAGCCCGAAGTCGGGTCGGGTCGGGCCTCGGGTCAAATTCCAGAATTTTCGGGTCGGGCCGACCCGGCCCGAATATTTTTAAATATACAGTATATATACATATTTAAGTAAAACCCTAAAAATCTAAACACTTACACTCACTGCCCTCTTTTCTTTGCGCAGCCAGAACTCAGAAGCAACCTCTGTCTCTGCCCTTTCTCTTTCACGAATCGTCATCGATCATCCAGCAGCAGTCGCGGCCAACGGCAACAACAGTAGCGATCATCAGCAGCTCCCTCTGCCCTCTTCTCTTTCACCAGCAGCTCCCTCTGTCCTCTTCTCTTTCATCAGTAGCTCCCTCTGCCCTCTCTGTCTCTGCCCTCCCTCTGCCCTCTTCTCTTTCACCAGCAGCTCATCCCTGCTTGTCCCAGCACCAGGTCCAGCAGGTCTTCCAGCAACATCAATCTCGCCCAACAGCAACAACAGTAGCGATCATCCCAGCAAGCAGCACCTAGCAGCAGCAACAGCCATCGCTCGTCCCAGCAAGCAGCACCTAGCAGCAGCAACAACCATCGCTCGACCTAGCAAGCAGCACCTAGTAGCAGCAATAGCCATCGCTCGTCCCAGCAAGCAGAACCTAGCAGCAGCAACAACCATCGCTCGTCCCAGCAGCAGCCAGTGGCCCAGCGCTCGTCCCAGCACCAGCAGGTCTTCCAGCAACATCAGTCTCGCAGCAGCAACTCCTCCACTCCTCTCAGCAGCAGCAAACATCAGGTATATAATACTTAAGATATTTGTACATGGTTTTTTAACATTAATTCAAATATTTATGGTATTATGAAAATCCGATTGTGGTTGTTTATCATTTTAGGCGTTTGATAACACATTCTGTTTTTAAAATGCTCGTAGTAAATTCTTGAACAAATTTTTGAGACAGAGAATGCGTTTGATAACACATTCTGTTTTACCCTTTGTCTGTTCCAGAATTTACTCTTAACTTACACTGGCCAAATTTAAATGTTAATCTTTTTTTATTTAAAGATTAGTGAGTAGATGTGTTCAACTTGCAGACTACAGACACTTGATTTTGATTTAAAGAATTGAGGGTTTGCTCTTAAAGATTTGAGGGTTTGCCTTAAAGATGTGTTTCAACTTGTTACACTGGCCTTAAAGATGTGTTTCAACTTGTTAATGCCTTAAAGATTTGAGGGTTTGCCTTTGTCTGTTGCCTTAAAGATGTTATTTTAAAGATTTTGATTTAAAGATTTGAGGGTTTGCTCTTAAAGATGTGTTTCAACTTGTTAATGCCTTAAAGATTTGAGGGTTTGCCTTTGTCTGTTGCCTTAAAGATGTTGATTTAAAAATTTTGATTTAAAGAATATGTTGTTACCTTAAAGATGTGTTTGCCTTTGTCTGTTGCCTTAAAGATGTGTTTGCCTTTGTCTGTTGCCTTAAAGATGTTGCCTTAAAGATGTTGATTTAAAGATTTTGATTTAAAGATTTGAGGGTTTGCTCTTAAAGATGTGTTTCAACTTGTTAATGCATTATTTGATTTAATATTTTTGAATGATTTATATATTATATTGTGTAACTTGTTATTTGGTTTTTGAATTAATTTTTTTGTATCTATTTGGTAGAATTGCAAATGGATGTTAATGAACCAAGTGTCAACACACCGATTGATAATGACTCCAATACCATTGACATTGATACCGATCCTCCTAATTCAAATCATACTCTTAGTACCATTGCTTCCCAAACAGAAACTGAATATGGTAATAAACGAAAATCTCCTTCTCAGACTAAATCCAATGTTTGGGAGCATTTTACTAGAATTCCATTAGAACAGACAAAGGGGGAACATAGAGCTAAATGGAAAAGGTTGAAAGTAGGAGTTCTTTGTGCTTCGATGTTGCTACTCGGTGGAATTCCACCTATAAGATGCTAGATGCTGCTTTAAAATTTAGGAGAGTGTTTGATAGGATGTCGGAGGAGGATGATTCGTATACTTCTTACTTTAGAGATGATATTAAAAAAACTCATCCTACATTTAATGATTGGGAAAATGCTAATGTATTTGTTCGCTTTTTGGCTGTGTTTTATCAAGTTACTTTGAAGTTTTCTGGTTCATTATATGTAACATCTAATACATGCTTTGGTGAAATAATTAGAATACAAAATTTGTTGAAAGCAAGTCATCGAAGTACGGACTTTTATGTATTAGATATGGCAAAAAAAATGCATGAGAAATATAACAAGTATTGGGAAAATATTGAGAAATTTAATCCTTTAATTGGTGTAGCTGTTGTGTTGGATCCTCGACGTAAATTAGAGTACATTGAGTTTAATTATAATGCGGTATATGATAAAGAAGTTAGTGCTACTATGGTGAAGAGAGTGAAAGATTCCTTAACTCATTTATATGAGTTTTATTCTACTTTTGTTGGTAGTACCACTGATGGGGAAGATGTTTTGATAAATAGAGTGGAGGATAACACTTTGGAGAGTGATGATTTAGAAATGCAATGGGATGAAATGATCTTAAATAAGGAAAAAGTTACTTCAGATTCTATAACCGAACTTGATAAATATTTGGCTGAAGGTATTGAAAAAAAGGTTCCTACTTTTGATATTTTGGATTGGTGGAAGGTGAATACCCCTAGATATAAAGTCCTTTCTCTAATTGCACGTGATGTATTGGCTATGCCGGTCTCTACTGTGGCATCCGAGTCTGTATTTAGTACTGCTGGGCGTGTAATTGATGATTTTAAAAGTTCTTTATCTCCTAAAATGACAGAGGCATTGATTTGTGCTCAAAATTGGTTGCGACCTTCAGAATTTAAATTTGAATATCGAGATTTTGATCAATTTGAAGAAACAAATCAAATTGCTAATGGTATGTTATTTATTTCATTAATTTTTATAATTTTTAAAAATGCTTTATTGTTTAAATTTATTATTGTTAATTTTTTTTATTTTTACAGATTTTGCAGCAGGAGTTTCTACAAGTCTAACTCAAGAATCAATATGCACAAAGAATGAGGATGTAGAGATCAACCAACCAATTTGAGATTCTATTTTATTATGTTGAGATCTAATTTTTTTATTTGGAACTTGTATGGTTTAGTAATTTAGTATTAAATTTGTGTATTGCATTGCATGTTTTTTTTTATTGCATGTTGATTGCATGTTTTTTTTTTAATTGCATTTGGAACATGTTTTTTTTAATTCCACCTTTTCTACATTTTGTGGGTGAAGCATATCAAAATTTGGGTTTTTGGAGGGTTTATTATTATTAGGTATCAAAAAGAATGGGAAGGGTAATGAGGAGTCTCATTCAATTAATATTGAAATTTATATATTTTATATAAAAGTTAAAATATTGTTGGAAATATTTTTTTCTCATTTTAAAGACAATATTAGAAGAAAGACAATATTAGAAAAATTAAATTGTAATAAAAATATTAGAAAAAATTAAATTAAACAGAGATTAAAAAAATTTAACAACATAAAAAAACTCATAAAATTGGCCCAAAAAATACTAAAAAAAAAGGTAAAAAAATGATTCAGCCCGTTGACCCGGCCCGACTGGCCCGGTCAGCCCGAGTTGGCCCGGCCCGACCGGGTTTAGGGTCGGGCTACGGGCTCATTTTTTCAGCCCGAATAAAGTTCGGGTCGGGCCTCGGGCTGGAGGTAAACCCGGCCCAACCCGACTCGAGAACACCCCTACTCAAAACTGATACTTGAGCAGATATTCTTCTTTAAAGAAAAAAAAAAGTAATATTTTATGTAATTTTTGAAAGCGCATTAAAATTAATTTTATAAAACTCTAGATAATGCTTAAATTACTAGATTATTCAAATTAAAATTGCAAGAACAGAAGATGTGTATCTGACATCATTGATTGTTGATTCTTTAAACGAAGAATTAGTGGTTTGTGACTTTCCAGAGATAATCCAACGAGAATAGCAGAAGCAATACTCAAGGAATGTAGAGTTCTTTCTCGCTCTGTTTTTACAGAGACCACGACCATTTTTATAACATTATTTTAAAGGTTAATTTCTATTTTGGTCCTTGAACAAAATAGAAACTTCTAATTGATTTCTACACTTTATTTCTTATAATAATTTGACAACTCAATAGTCAATAATCATAATTTGATCATTACTTTAAATTGACTATTTAATGTGACTTCCGTATATAATAATATTTACATATTTAACCCACACGTAAAATTAATATTTCATATAATTCTAACAATTTTCTATTTAGAAATTTGCGTTAATCCGCCAAATTGATAACAAGCAAATTGAAAGTTAAACAAAAACTACCATACTTCAAGCAACTGCTGATTGAATTGAATACTAATTAATATTTCAGGCGATTGCTGATTAGATAGAATACTATAGCTAGCAATGTTTCAAATCCATCTAGCTAGTTCAAGGCATGCAGATCAGCATCTTATAAATTAAATGTATCCCACAAATGTTCATTTCAATGTTATTTAACTGTTTAGTAGCTAAATAAAACTTCACGTCATGGTGAAATTGCCTCAGCTCTAAATTAACAACTTCTTTATCTATATATTTTCTTTATCCAATTATCAATATTTAAAGGGTCAATATATTCCTTTTGCTCTTTTACTTCATTTTGACTGATTATCCTTGTTTAATTTTGCAGCCTGAGACCCAGCTTGCAACCAGCAAATCTAAGAAGTCTCAAGCTCTACGAAGTGGTGCTTCCTCTTGAGTGTCCTCCAAGCACTTTCTGATATCGCTGTGTTTTTATTTGAAGAGAGTTTTGCCACTTTTTATTTAGAATGAGCAGTTACTATTTAGATGAATTGAACAGCTTGTTTGTTTATTTTGACCAATGTTTAGTTAATTGTGTTATGAAATTTTTCTTGGAGAAACTAAATGAAAGCTTTATCTTTCCTGAGTTTTATTGCATTATATAATGTTCGTGAAAATTGACTGCTAAATTCTAATAATCGATTGCCACTTGTCAATCTCCGCTTTTACTTACAACTCATTATTACCAAATAATGTTTAACCGAGGCGCGTCTATTGCTGGTTGAAAACTATTTCCAAACCCCCTCTTCGGCCATGGTTTGACTGTGGCGTCGAGAATTTCTGGAAGGGCTCCCTTCGTGAATAAAGCTCTACAATTCTTCAGCTACAACTTTATTCAATTGTTTTTAGCTGAGAAATTTTTTATGGACAATGTTTGTGATTTTGAGTGAATGATAAAAAAATAATAATTTTATTTGTATATGCCCACCGGTAAATATAGAATTATAATCCCACATCGGTACAACAGTGAAGTGTAAAGAAGGTCTAGTGCTAGTGCTGTACTCCTAGGATTAATGAAACTATTTAGAATATGAAAATATTTCTAAATTATATCATATAGTTTTAATACCCACTCATAAAATATTTTGTGTTTATATTAAAATATGAAGTTTTTAATTTTTTAAAATAACTTAATTTTTAAACTCAAAATATATTTTTTATTATCTAATTTCTTTTTAAGCCTAAGAAGACAATTTATATTCTAAATTGATAGAAGGTGATAAACTAGTAAATTTTAGATACTTTTATTTTTTTATTTTTCTTTTTTCTCTTTAAATTGATGGGAAAATATTTTAATAAACGAAAAACTAAATAAATTATTTTCATTCTTTTCTCCTATTTTCTTCCTTTTATTATTTGTCCAAACCAAAAGTTATAAGGAAAACAAATAAACAAAAGTTAAGAGTTTCAAATGCCATAGAAATGGGGAAAAAAATTGTGTAGCCTTCTAAAATAAGAGGACCATAAAAGAAATTTATTTTCCTAAAAAAAAATAATCCAAGATTAAAAAAAAGGAAGACCGGGCTTCTATTCTAAAATTCTCGTCCAAATGCTTCTATTCTATTCTAAAGTTGTAACCGATACTAATTGTCCCCAACCTTCCGATTTTCAAAGTCATCTGATCCGACGGTCATCATGGCAAGTCTGAATTCTACATACGTTTGATTAAAATTTCAACAAAATTACTTCTGGTTTCTAATTTTCTATTCAACCGAACAAATCGCATTTCTGTTCCGGACACCGTCTCCCTCACTTCGCCGACGAAATCCGTAAAATTCCAGGTGAAGATTCGAAAGTCTCTCCTCTCACTTTCTCTCTCTCATTTATTTTTCTTCTCATTAAACATTTGATGGTGATCTAGGGTTTCTTATCACATTAAATTTAGCCATAATTTGATAATTTTTTTAAATTGGTTCTTAATTGCATCTTTTGGGGATTTTTTGTTCTTTTGTTAAGATGGATTGGCAAGGACAGAAGCTAGCAGAGCAGCTGATGCAGATCATGCTGTTAGTTTTTGCGGTGGTGGCCTTGTCGACCGGCTATATTATGGGTTCGTTTCAGACGATGATTCAAATCTACGCTGCTGGAGTGATTCTTACTACTTTGATTACTGTACCCAATTGGCCTTGGTTCAATCGCCACCCACTCAAATGGCTACACCCTGGCGAAGCTGAGAAACATCCCAAGCCACAGCTCCAGCATGTGAGTTCTAAAAAGAAATCAGTTAAAAAGTAGTTTTTTTTTAGAATTTTTATTTTGAATTTAAAAGACTTAACATTGCTAGGGTTTTCAGTTGAACAATGGAATGGAATGTTATGATGTGAATTGGATTTTACAATGAAGTTTGATATGAATTTTGAAGTTTTACCAGTTATTTGAATTAATGGGTTTACGATTTTGTTATTGGCTTAGTTGATTTTGATTAATTCATTGGAAAAAAAAGGAATTCAAAGCAGAAAAATGGTTAATGGTGATTATAAAATCTTCATAATATTCTGATATTTTGATGGTTGAAGCACATAATAAATAATAATGTGGATTAATGCTGGTCGATATGATTTTGGATAGGAATTTTTTTTGTGTTTTCAAGGAATTGCATTTGCAATTCGCTTGGTTCTTGGCTTTATATGCTTAAAATTGATTCATAATTTCCTGTTTGGTTTCTTTCAAATATAAATGACGTAATTTATGCGAGCAAAGATAGTAACTAATTGGATGTTAATTGGTTATAATTTTGTAAAAAACTTGTGATTGTCATACATGACATCTATTAGTCTTTAAAGTGATTGTCATAATGATTTGGTCTCATTATTTTATGTTGAAACCAACATATTATAATATGCACATCATTTGTGCTTCAACCATCGTAAGCACAAAATGAGCAGTGAAACTTGTCTAGTTGTTTTACTTGTCTGCTTTGGGACATTGCTGAATCTTTACAAAATGAGCAGTAAGGAAACAAGGCAGTCAAAAATGCTGTAGAATTGTTGGGAAATAAATATGATGCCCAAATAGAAGATTCCATAGCCATGATGCATACTTGTAGCTAGCTTTCAAGCATTTTGCAACATCATTCTGTATGTTAATTGCAAACATTCTATTTTTTGTCATTTGTACTTTAGCGATTAGATTATTTCGGTCATTCTTGATAGATAGATTATCACTTTCATGTGAATATCAGTCTTTCTCCAAAAGTTGCCCAAGACTTAATATATTACTCCTCATGTTAGGCACATAGTACATATTTGAAATAAACTGATGTCTTCCATCTTTTAAACGAATAAGAATGTTACCTCTCTTTTGTACTGCAACTTTGGAATCATCTCCAAATAAGATATTGCCACTTACAGATTCATCGAGTTCCACAAACATGCCTTTCTTTCCACACATGTGATTGCTTGCACCAATGTCAAGATACCAAGAATTCTCTGATTCATCACCATTTTCCTTTGTTGCTAGGAAAAGTTTTGCCTTTTCTTCAATCTTTTCTTCTATGTAGTTGGACCTTTCTTCAACTTTGTTGTTTGAACCTCTACATTCTGAAGCGTAATGGCCATACTTGTGACAGCTGTAGCATTGAATTTTAGATTTGTCATTCCTCAAATTAGGATTTCCTCTTCCACGACCTCTTGTAGAAGTTCCTCCTCTTTCATAGTTGATGTTGTAATTCCAACCTCGTCCACGACCACGATTTCCTCCTCGTCCTCGAGCTCTACCTCTACCTCGGCTATGTTGATTGAATTGGCTTTCATTTTTCTCCTCCTTGAGTTGCATTTTGAGGAGTTCGACGATCTCATGTTTCTTTTTATGCTTTTCTTTATAGGCTTGTAATGAACCTAGAAGTTGCTCAATCTCCATTTCCTCCAAGTCTTTAGTCTCTTCTATTGTCACAACAATGTGCTCAAACTTCTGGTCTAGTGAGCGGAGTATCTTTTCCATGATTCTTACATCTTCTAATTTTTCACCATTTCTTTTCAATTGATTTGAAACAGCCAAAACTCGAGAGAAGTAATCAGAAACTGACTCTCCTCCTTTCATGTGCAAGGATTCAAACTCACCTCTTAAAGTTTGAAGACGCACCTTCTTCACTTTCTCTTCTCTTTTGTAGGATGTTTAAAGCTTCTCCCATGCTTGTTTGGCAGATTTTGCATCAGGAATTTTCTCAAAACCATCATCATCTAAGGCTTAATAGATTAGAAAGAACTGTGCAACGTATAAGAAGCCTTCAAGATCTCTACAAAGCAACTGAACAGGTAGATAATCTTACACTATTTTGCTTATTTGCTAATTGTGAACCAATAAGCTATAAAGAAGCTGCAAAAGAGAAGAAGTGGAGAGATGCAATGGATGAAGAAATCAAGGCAATCGAGAAGAACGAAACATGGGAGCTTGTTCCACTTCCCAAAGGTAACAAGGAAATTGGTGTGAAGTGGGTATTCAAAACAAAGAAGAATGCCAAAGGAGAAGTTGAAAGGCACAAGGCGAGGCTAGTTGTAAAAGGCTACAGTCAGAAAGCTGGAATTGATTATGATGAGGTATTTGCTCCTGTTGCACGACTAGAAACAATTAGACTAATAATTTCTCTAGCAGCTCTAAATAGGTGGAAAATACATCAAATGGATGTAAAATCCGCTTTTCTAAATGGAGTCCTTGAAGAGGAAGTCTACATACAGCAACCATTAGGTTATGAAATCAAAAGCCAAGAAGACAAGGTGTTAAAGTTGAAAAAGGCTCTATATGGGCTAAAGCAAGCACCAAGGGCTTGGAACAGCCGAATCGACAAGTATTTTCAAGAGAATAGCTTTAGAAAATGTCCTTACGAGCACGCCCTGTATGTTAAAATCAAAGATGGGGATATTTTGATCGTATGTCTCTATGTTGATGATTTGATCTTCACCGGAAACAACCCAATTATATTTGTTGAATTCAAGAAAGTGATGATGAAAGAATTCGAGATGACGGATATTGGGCTCATGGCATATTATTTTGGTATTGAAGTCAAGCAAAAGGATGAGGGTATATTCATCTCCCAACATAGTTATGAACAAAAAATACTTAAGAAATTCAAGATGGATGACTGTAAGCCGATTAGCACCCCAATGGAATGTGGACTCAAATTGTCCAAGCATGAAGAAGGCGAAAGGGTAGATTCAACACTCTTTAAAAGTCTGGTTGGAGGCCTGCGATACTTAACCTGTACGAGGCCTAACATTCTCTACGCAGTCGGATTTGTTAGTCTCTATATGGAGTCTCCAACAAACACTCATTTCAAAGATGCCAAGAGAATTCTTCGTTATCTGAAAGGTACAATTGATTTTGGCTTGTACTATTCAATTTCTAATTATTATAAGCTTGTTGGATATAGCGATAGCAACTGGGGTGGAGACATAGATAATAATCGAAGAAGTACTATTGGATTTGTATTCTTTATAAGAGATACTGCTTTCACATTGCTGTCAAAGAAACAGCTAATCGTCACACTCTCAACTTGTGAAGCTGAGTATGTAGCCGCAACTTCATCTGTTTGTCATGCAGTTTGGCTGACAATCTTATTGAAGCAGCTGAACTTGGCACAAGAAGAACCAATAAAGATTGGTGTTGATAACAAATCGGCAATTACTCTAGCAAAGAATCCAGTGTTTCATGATCGATAAAAGCACATAGATACTCGATTCCATTACATTAGAGAATGCATTGCAAGAAAGGATGCACAAATCAAATACGTCAAGTCACATGATCAAATTGCTGACATCTTCCTGAAGCTACTGAAATATGAAGACTTTGTGAGGATAAGGAGTTTGCTTGGACTTATAAAACAAGTTTAAGGGGGAGTGTTGAAATATAAACTTGTTTTAAGCCCACCTCAAAGAACCTTCTAATATTTTTCACATGATAAATTACAGGTCAAAGGTATGCTAGATTGTTGAAAATGGTGTTATAAATGTATGGTTTTGATGGTATGTGTTAGGTGTGTGTTAAGTGTGTTTATGTGTATTTATATGGTTTGTATTGATTTTGAGTTAGTATAAATACCCCTCCCATTGTGAGTTATAAGTATCAAAAATCAGAAAGAAAATAAAAAGTAAAGTTTCTCTTGAGTGTTAAGTGTTGTTGTATGAGTTTGTATTGAAAGAGTGATAGTTATGTTGTAATAAAATTTTTATAATTCTTCTTGCAAATGTGTTTTGGTGTTAACAACAAGTGCCCTACAGCAACACCTCCACAAGAATTATGAAGGTGTTGCTCTAAGTGGTTTTGATTGTCACTCCTTGCCAACAAGTGTTAACAATATGAGTGTTAACAAACACTCATTTCAAAGCTTCTCTGAATTCAACAAATATGCATGGGTTGTTTCCGGTGAAGATCAAATCATCAACATAGAGACATACGATCAAAATATCTCCATCTTTGATTTTAACATACAGAATGATGTTGCAAAATGCTTGAAAGCTTGCTACAAGGATGCATCATGGCTATGGCATCTTTGATTTGGGCATCTCAATTTTGGAGGATTGGAGCTTCTATCCAAGAAGAACATGGTGAGAGGACTACCAAGCATCAATCAACCCGAACAACTTTGTGAAGGGTGCTTACTTGGGAAGCAATTCAGGAAAAGCTTTCCAAAGCTCTCAGACTCAAGAGCCAAAAAGCCATTAGAGCTTATACATGCAGATGTTTATGGACCAATCAGTCCAAGTTCTTTTGGTAAAAATAACTATTTCCTTCTCTTTATTGATGATTTTTCAAGAAAAACATGGGTATAATTTTTGAAGCAGAAATCAGAGGTTTTCGAAGTATTCAAGAAATTTAAAGTTGCTGTGGAGAATGAAAGTGACCAAAAGATTAAAGCAATGATATCTGATCGAGGAGGAGAATTCATTTCTAAGGAGTTTCAAGAATTCTGTGAAGCAAATGGAATTCGAAGACCATTGACAGTCCCAAGATCCCCCCAGCAAAATGGAGTTGCAGAGAGGAAAAATAGAACTATCCTTGACATGGTTCGAAGTATGCTCAAAAGCAAGCATTTGCCAAAAGAGTTTTGTGCTGAAGCAGTGGCTACAACAGTCTAGTTGTCCAACTGATCTCCAACAAAAAGAGTATGGGAAAAAACACCACAAGAAGCATGGAGTGGAAGAAAGCCAGGTATCTCACACCTAAGAGTCGTTGGAAGCATAACTCATGTTCATGTGCCGGATGAAAGAAGAACCAAGCTTAATGATAAAAGTGAAAGATTCATTTTCATCGGCTATGATCTAAGTTCAAAAGGTTATAAGTTGTACAATCCAAACAATGGGAAGAATGTAATCAGCCGAGATGTCATGTTTGATGAAGAAGGTGAATGGGAATTCAACTTCCCCAAAGACGACTTCAATTTCTTTCCATTTGATGAAAATGAGCAGGCACCAACAAAGTGACAAAAAAAAACCTCAGCAAGATCTCACTACACCACCTACTTCCCCAACATCAATTGCCCATGAAAATGAGTCATCTTCATCATCTTTAAATGATAGTCTTGAAGAAAGAGCTGTGCAACGTATAAGAAGCCTTCAAGATCTCTACGAAATAACTGAACGGGTAGATAATCTTACACTATTTTGCATGTTTGCTAATTGTGAACCAGTAAGCTATAAAGAAGTTGCAAAAGATAAGAAGTGGAGAGATGCAGTGGATGAAGAAATCAAGGCAATCGAGAAGAACGAAACATAGGAGCTTGTTCCACTTCCCAAAGGTCACAAGGAAATTGGTGTAAAGTGGGTATTCAAAACAAAGAAGAATGTCAAAGGAGAAGTTGAAAGGCACAAGGCGAGGCTAGTTGCAAAAGGCTACAGTCAGAAAGCTGGAATTGATTATGATGAGGTATTTACTCCTGTTGCGCGACTAGAAACAATTAGACTAATAATTTCTCTAGCAGCTCTAAACAGATGGAAAATACATCAAATGGATGTAAAATCTGCTCTTCATAATAGTATCCGAGCCAACTCATCTTGTTGGCTCTTATACCACTTTGTTAATACCAAAACACATTTGCAAGAAGAATTATGAAAATTTTATTACAACACAATTATCGCTCTTTCAATACAAACTCATGCAACAACACTCAATACTCAAGAGAAGCTTTGCTTCTTATCTTCTTTCTGATTTTTTAATACATATAACTCACAATGGGAGGGGGTATTTATATTAACTCAAAATCAATACAAACCACATAAACATACCTAACACACACTTAACACATACCATCAAAACCATACATTTGTAATACCATTTTCAACAATCTAACCTACCTTTGACCTGTAATTCATCGTGTCAAAAACATTAGAAGGTTCTTTGAGGTGGGCTTAACACAAGTTTATATTTCAACACTCCCCCTTAAACTTGTTTTATAAGTCCAAGCAAACTTTTTATCCTCGCAAAGTCTTCATATTTTAGTGGCTTCGTGAAGATGTCAGCAATTTGATCATGTGACTTGACGTACTCGATTTGTACTTCCTTTCTTGTAATGCATTCTCTAATGTAATGGAATCGAGTATCTATGTGCTTTGATCGATCATGAAACACTGGATTCTTTGCTAGAGCAATTGCTGATTTGTTATCAACACCAATCTTTATTGGTTCTTCTTGTGCCAAGTTCAGCTCCTTCAATAAGTTTCTCAGCCAAATTGCATGACAAACAGCTGAAGTTGCGGCTACACACTCAGCTTCACAAGTTGAGAGTGTGACGATTGGTTGTTTCTTTGACAGCCATGTGAAAGCAGTATCTCCCATAAATAATACAAATTCAATAGTATTTTTTCGATTATCTATGTCTCCACCCCAGTTACTATCGCTATATCCAACAAGCTTGTAATCATTAGAAATTGAATAGTACAAGCCAAAATCAATTGTACCTTTCATATAACGAAGAATTCTCTTGGCAGCTTTGAAATGAGTGTTTGCTGGAGACTCCATATAGCGACTAAGAAATCCGACTGCGCAGAGAATGTCAAGCCTAGTGCAGGTTAAATATCGCAGGCTTCCAACCAAACTTTTAAAGAGTGTTGGATATATTCTTTCACCTTCTTCATGCTTGGGCAATTTGAGTCTATTCATATTTCTTCTACTAGATACTCTAGTGATCAGTATATGTTACTTACTGATGGGGGAGAACCTGAGAATTTTCTAGAAGCCATGCAAGATGAGTTGAAATTCTTGCATGAGAATAAACCATTTGAGCTGGTAAAGTTGCCAATAGGCAAGAATGCTTTGAAGAATAAATAGATGTTCAGGATAAAGAATGAAGAACATAATTTTCAACCATTTTTCAAACCAGATTAGTTATTAAAGGATTCAGCCAAAGGAAAGGGATTGACTTTAATGAGATTTTTTTTTTACCAGTGGTGAAAATGACATACAGTGCTAGGATTAGCTGTAAGTCTCAACTTGGAGATTAAGTAGATGGATGTGAAGATTGCCTTCCTTCATGGTGACTTGGAGGAAGAGATACATGAAACAACCAGAGAATTTAAAGAAAAGAGAAAAAGAAGATTATGTCTACAGATTGAAAAAAAAGTCTGTATAGCTTGTAAAAGGCACTGGGACAATGGTTTAAAAAGTTTGAATCAGTTATGGGAGAGCAAGAGTACATGAAGACTACTTTATACCATTGTGTTTTTTGTGAAGAAATTCTCTGATGACGATTTCATCATCCTTTTGTTATATGTGGATGATATGTTGATTGTTGGCCATAATATTTTCAGAATCAACAGCTTGAAAAAGCAGCTGAGTAAGTCTTTTGCAATGAAAGACTTGGGGCCAGCAAAGCAGATCCTTGGCATGAAGATTACTAGAGACAGGGGAGCCAAGAAGTTATGGTTATCACAAGAGAAGTACATTGAGAAAATACTTCAAAGGTTCAACATGAACAAAGCTAAAGGTTAGTTGTCCTCTTACTAATCACTTTTAAGCTTAGTTCCAAACAAAGCCCTTCAATAGAAAAGGAGAAAGAAGAGATTGATAGAGTTCCATATGCTTCAGCAGTTGGGAGTTTGATGTAAGCCATAGTGTACACATAACCAGTTATTGCTCACACAGTGGGAGTAGTGAGTCGGTTCCTTTCAAAATCTGATAAGGAACATTAGGCTGCAGTAAAATGAATTCTGAGATATCTTTGTGGTACCTCCAAAATATGTTTATGCTTTGGAGATGGAAAATCTGTGTTAGTTGTCGACACAGATGCAGATATGGCAGACGATGTTAACTCAAGAAAGTCTATGTCAGGTTACTTGATTTCATTTGCAGGGGGAGCTGTGTCATGGCAGTTAAGATTACAAAAGTGTATTGCTCTCTGCAACTGAAGTAGAATTCATTGTTGCAATTGAAGCATGCAAATAGCTCTTGTGGATGAAAAAGTTCTTAGATGAACTTGGGTTTCAGCAGGACATATATTCACTTTATTATGATAGTCAGAGTGCTATCCGCCTTGGGAAGAATTTCTCCTTTCACTCAAGATCAAAATATATTGATTTGAGATATCAGAGATGTGTTGGAGAAGAAACAATTACAGTTTGAGAAAATCTATACTGATGAAAATGGATCAGATATGATGACAAAGTGTTATGGTCCCTGGTTTGGGATCTAGTTATGGGTCTTTGGAATAGAGGATTAGGTTTAGAAAGGGAGAAGAAAAGAGGGGTTAACCTTCTTTCTACCTATTTTTACAGACTTCAGAGAGAATCTGCAATCTCTTAGAGCTCGTTAGAGAGAACTCTACAATCTCTGAGTTTTAGGAACTCAAACCTTTTCTTGATTAAATTTCTGCTTTTCTTTTCATTGAATTCAACCGCATTTAAATACATGATTGAATAGGATAACTGCCCCTACTAACAAGGAAACAAACTGCCTAGTGGAGGTAAGCCTCCTACTAATTAGGAAAACACAAAGCATGAAACAGAAAGTGGAGGAATAACCGTAACATTACTTCCCTCCTCCAAAATGCGCTTGTCCTCAAGGGCAAAAGAGCTAAATTGACTATTAATACTTTGAAGAAAATAAAATCTATGTCTTCCTCTATTATTGCTGCATATAAGGAGCTGTTTGGTGACTCTTCTATTGCTGTTACGCTCACGCATTTAGTTAAAATTCCTGGATCAAATGGCTCTTCCAATGCTTCCTCTTCATCATTCTTAAATTGGTTCTTTAGCGCTTCACCCATTCCATCTTCTTTCCCGAGTGCTGCAGTCCTTTTTATGTGCCGTTTTTCCATTTCAGTACAATCTATTGACACCTCAAGATCAACCTCTTGGCTCACGAAGCTAGATCTCCTTATCTCCTCTTGAGCAAGCAATTCTGAACTTGTTTCTTTGGATGTTGTGGAATGATCTCCCTCATTTCCTGGTGCTGGTGGATGTTTAGAACCAGCCAAGACAGTAATAAGGCCCTCAAACTTTGAAATAAATGCATCATACCAAGCCCTCTTTGCAGCTTGTTCCTCAAGGACCAAGTTAATAATTCTGTCAAGTGTTTGTTGTATGGAATCACCCATAAACCTGGCTCTGATACCAAATGTTATGGTCCCTGGTTTGGGATCTAGTTATGGGTCTTTGGAATAGAGGATTAGGTTTAGAAAGGGAGAAGAAAAGAGGGGTTAACCTTCTTTCTACCTATTTTTACAGACTTCAGAGAGAATCTGCAATCTCTTAGAGCTCGTTAGAGAGAACTCTACAATCTCTGAGTTTTAGGAACTCAAACCTTTTCTTGATTAAATTTCTGCTTTTCTTTTCATTGAATTCAACCGCATTTAAATACATGATTGAATAGGATAACTGCCCCTACTAACAAGGAAACAAACTGCCTAGTGGAGGTAAGCCTCCTACTAATTAGGAAAACACAAAGCATGAAACAGAAAGTGGAGGAATAACCGTAACACAAAGATTCTACCAAGGAAAAAGTTTGAGTTCTATTGATCATCTACAGGAATGACAGTTAACTCATGTGGTCGGTAGGGGGAGAATTGAAAGGTGGTACCTAACCACATGAGAAACAAGCCACCATTTTTGACAATTAGATCAACAAGCCACCATTTTTGAAACCATCACAAATCACCACTTTTTGAAGCCACAATTGTTGAATGTTGAATTACCTAATTAGTTAGGCCAACAACCATATGGAAAAACCTATATATATGGCATTTCCTTCCTCTTTTAAGAAATACAAAAAAAAAAAAAAACTAAAGACACCAAAAGAAAGAGAGAGGTGTAGTTGAAGGGAAAGGCCTTTAGGCCTTTTCTCCTCCAATTCAATGACAATTTTGAGAGGAAAATATTAGAGAAAATTGAGAGAGAGAGAGAGAGAGAGAGAGAGAGAGAATTATTTGGGGAGTGACAAAATAGTGAAGCAGTTTAATTTTAGGGGTGTTTTGAAAACACTTGAGTGCCACTATTTTGGTTTTATCTCAATTGTAATAATTGTACCTCTAGAAATATTTATAGAGAAGTCTCTCTTGTAAGCCTATTATTTTAATAGTGGAAGAATATTTTTTGGAGTTTGTCCCTTGGATGTAGCCCAAATTAAAAGGGTGAACCACGTTAAATTCGGTGTGCTATTTTATCTTAATATTATAGCTATTATCAAGGGTAGTTTTGTTATATTGTGCTATTAATTATCCGAGTGAAATTTTGTCTAAGGAGATTGGATTTTAAGCGGGATCGTCTGTGACCCCTCCAGCCTTTCCTGAAAATTTTCTTGATATTTATTTTTAGTACAATATTTCATACACTATTTATTTGTATAATAGTAAGTAATTTGTGTGTTATTTACTTTCGCTGCACAAGTGGTATCAGAGCATGAAGAAGGTGAAAAACACCATTATACAAATTTTGCAAGAAGAATTATGAAAATGTTATTACAATATAACTATCACTCCTTCAATACAAACTCATACACAACACTCAACACTCAAAAGAAGCTTTACTTTTTTTTTATTTTTGATGCTTATAACTCACAATGTGAGGGATATTTATACTAACTCAAAATCAATACAAACCACAAACACATCTAACAATTATCTGCAGCTACTATTTTCAACACCAGTCTGATTGTCGTAAGTTTCACGACTGGAGAAAAAATTTCAGTATAGTCAACACTTTCCTTTTGCTGAAAACCTTTTACAACCAATCTTGCTTTGTAGCGTCTACTTCCATCATGCTCTTCTTTGATCCTGTAAATCTACTTGTGGAGTGCTTTCTTGCCTTGTGGTAGTTCAGCTAATTTCCATGTCTGATTTGACATGAGTGAGTCTATCTCATCTTTCATGGCAGACTCCCACTTGACTGAATTCTCCACTCGCATTGTTTCATCGTAGCACTCTGGTTCACCATTGTCTGTCAGCAACAAGTGATGCAAAGAAGGCGAGTAACGTTGGGTTGGTCTAGGAATTCTGGAGGAGCGTCTCAATTCCGGCATGCTTGGCTCCTCTGCTTCAGGACTATTCTGAACATCATTTTCAGAAATCTCCTCGAACTCAGCAAATTTCTTATTTTTAACATCTATCTTGGAGCTGTTTGATTCTGCTATTAGCCTATCCTTGTACATCACATTCTCGTTGAATATGATATCTCGGCTTCTTACTATCTTTCAATTTTTATAATCCCAAAATCGGTAACCGAACTCATCACCACTATATCCAACGAAGACACATTTTTTAGACTTGGCATCAAGTTTACTTCTTCCGGTAGAATCTATATGTATGTAAGAGATACAACCAAACACTCTTAAGTGTGAATGGTTTACCTCTTTTTTGCTCCATGCTTCCTCTAGTATTTCACAATCCAAAGGTACTGAAGGCCCACGGCTGATCAGGTAGGCTGCGGTGTTGACAGATTCAGCCCATAAATTCTTGGGCAAGTCGGCATGTATCCTCATGCTTATGGCACGTTTATTCAGAGTTCTGTTCATGCAATCAATTACGTCGTTTTGCTGCGGTGTCATAGGAACTGTTTTTTCCATTTTGATTCTACTGCTTGCGCAAATTTCTCTGAACCTTCTATCTCTACACTTCCCTCCATTGTTAGACCTCAATCGCTTGACTTTCAAGCCAGTTTCATTTTTCACCATGGCCTTCCATTTTCTGAATGTATCAAAGACTTCTGATTTTTTCTTCAGAAAATACACCTATACCTCGGTATGTACCAACTCGAGTTTTTCTTCCTGGGGTGTCTTGCCAGTTTTCGTGAAACTAACCTTCTTTTGTTTTCCAAAAATGCAGTCTTCACATAGACCGACATCTACACTTTTAAGTTCTAGCAACTTTCCTTTTGATAGAAGTGTCTTCATCCCTTTCTCGCTCATATGGCCAAGCCTCTGGTGTCATAGATTTGAATCAGCAATTGAGAGTTTGATGTATGTCATGGTTTGTACTAGGCCAGATATTGCTCAAGCAGTGGGAGCTGTTAACAGGTACATGAATAATCCAAGCAAGGTACATTGGGAAGCAGTCAAGTGGATCTTTAGATATCTTCGGGGTACCACAGATAAGGCACTTTATTTTCAAGGTGGAGATACAACACTAGCAGGCTATGTGGATGCTGACTTAGCCAGAAATGTTGACGTCAGAAAGAGCACTACATGGTATGTCTATACTTTATGAAGTACCGTAGTGAGCTGGGTCTCTCAACTACAAAAGATAGTTCTCTTCACAACTGAAGCAGAATATGTCGCTGTCACAGAAGCCAGCAAGGAGATTATCTGGCTCCAAAGTTTATTGGAAGAACTAGACAAGAAACAAGAAAATAATGTTTTGTATTGCGACAGTCAAAGTGCCATACATCTAGCGAAGAATCCGTCTTTTCATGCCATAACGAAGTACATACAGTTGCGATAACACTTTATTCAGTCACTTCTGGAAGATGGGATTTTGAAACTTGAGAAGATCAATGAAACTCAAAATCTAGCAGACATGTTAACGAAGACAGTGTCGACTGACAACCTGAAGCTGTGTTCAGCTTCAGTTGACCTGCAGTAAGAGTAGATCGTAGAAGAGTTGTTGCATAGATCGAGGTGTGAAGACAGATTGAAATCAGTCTTCAAGTGGGAGATTGTTAATAAAATGTTACTAACCATAAAATGGAGTTGTAATTTTTTAGTAAAAAATAGAGGTGCCTAACTTAAGTGATGGTGGTAAAAAATGGAGGTGTCTAACTTAGGTAAAAGAGATGCCTAACCTTTGACAAATCTCACCAACCATTATGTACATATGTTATAATTTTTCTATATAAATGGCCATTTGGCCATTGTTATAAAAGAGAGAAAAAAAATCAGAGAGAATAGAAAGAAAATTAATAGAGAGGAAGATCAGAGCGGATCTAGCAAAAATTAAGTCAAGTAATTTTTTATGCTTTTGATCATGTCTGTTAAGAAATTTCTTTAAGAGAATTTCTGTTAAAATTTCTTGGGGATAATTGGGTAAGAAGTATGAATGTTTGTAAACACGGTATATTTTTCTTCTTAATAGAAGTCTGCAGCAATTCCGGAGACATAGGCATAAACTATTCAGTATTTATTTTCACTTTCCTACTAATCTAGTTTAAGAAAAATAGAGTGATAATATTTATTTTCCAACAAGAATGAACTTCTCTGTGATATCTATAAATATATATTTATATATATATTCATGTAATTGATGTAGAATATGCTATCTAATTCATGTCTCATAAATCTGCTATCTAATTCATGTCTCATACTTGCAAATGCTGATGACTTCTAAACTATTTCTTCATGCAGTTTTTTACTTTGGTTATTAGTAGTCGGTCATTGGAGTTCTGAACTAATTAAACTTAGTAAATTGCCAAACATTATTTGTCTCTGTAGTTATGTGCTTCAAACACATTTGCATCCCACCTGCAGGGTGGCGTTTTAGTAATTAGCTTGTGTGAGCATCACATGAGGTCAGAATTCATGTTTGTTGACGATGTGCATATATCTGAATGGTAGGCGTGATTGAAGACTATTGTTGAAGATTGTCTTGTACAAATAATGTTTTTTCTGTCGTTGAGATTTATAATGCAAGTGTGTAAGGTGGCATTTTGAAACCGGAAATGAAATCAGAATCGGAACTTTTAAACAGAGGCGATGATGGTTATGAATCCTTTAAACTTTATGCATTTCTGCTATGTTTAATCATGAACCTGAACCATTCAAATGTTTGGACATGAAAGAGAAAGTGGTTCTGATTGTAAAAAAAAAAAAATTACAGGGCATAATACAGAAGATAATGATGCATACAATGCAAGAAATGGTTATTTTTAGAACCTTTAAATGATCAAAGAGATGAGTCATTCATCAAGAACCTGAACAATATTTATAGAATAGCATTCTCTGGCTACAATTCAAGATATTGAATCAAGCAAAAGAAATTACAATTCAACTTTTTCCCAGGTCCTTGGATGGGCCATCTGCAAAAACTAAAAAGCAACAGCAATCAAACATCATAACACTAATAACTTACGTTAGCTTGTTAGGTAACTGCTGGCTGCTATCCATGGAATAGCCTCAGATTCTGATCTATACAATTTCAGCTCATCTCAATATCTGTGACTTGTAATGACAAAAAAAAAAGATATTATTTACAATGTTTTATGTGAGATGATTAAACTTCCTACTGACTTTCATTCTTTAGGGCCCTCAAAATGGGATCATTTTCCTCATCTATGTCGTCATCGTCATCGTCCAGTTCATCCAGTATTGATTGGTTGATTCTTTTGCGAGACTGTCTTCTATGCTTCTTGGGCTCCAAAAGGGGTTCTGCCTGTTGGACGCCCATATCTCCAACCTTGTACCTGTAACAGAGAAAACTGTGCTAATTACAACTGAACCACAGAATTTAAGGTGCAGGTGCAGCATAAATCGGAGATGATAGGAGCAAGAGACTTCTGAGAGAGACAAATAAGTAATGGATAAACAATGTTTACCAAATACTTGACAAAAATTTGACAGTTTGGTTCTCAATAATTAACAAACTTCAAGTAAAATAAAGCATTTGAAATTGAAATTTTTTAATTTGCAAAATAGCAGGCCTCCAATATTTGAAAGAAGAGTTCTGTAAGTATGTCAGAACCATGCACATAATCATAGAGACATCCTTGTAAAGGGGCAAACATGAGGGTGAAGCAATTGATTATTGGCAAGTGTTATGCCAAATCTGTTAGCACTTAGAACTTGTGGCAGAGGTATTGAGATTTTCAGCTCCCATGAAATCACAGCAGAGATTAGTTTCCCTTTACAGAAAAATCAATGTGATAGAAAATATATTCAAGGTAATAAAAACAGATAATTTCCTATCATTACATTAATGTATGATTTGATGCTCTATGAACAGCAGGCACTAAAGAAGATTGTCTCAAGTGAGGAGCGTCATACATTTTTGTACAAGAACAGATTCAAGAGAATCAAGAGAATCAAGACAAAGCCCCAGTCATACTTTCTGTTTAATTTGACATACCTTACATCACCCTCCTTTTTGGTTCCAAATGTCCTCAACTGAAATTCCTCCCTGATTCTGATCTCATCAACAAGTTGGAAATAGAATGGGTATCTTTCCCAATCCCCTTTCACAATGCACCCAGGTTCCCCAAGATGCAAGCAATCATTGAATGCACATTTAGAAGGCGCACTAGCATTCAACATTTTACGGATCTGAAAAAAAAGATAGCAGTTGAAACCATAGTCTCAAACCTCCCGAGTACCGCGAATTGGGACTTATGTTTCAATTCGAGGTACTCTGGCGATCCCAAACGCGCTGGAACGCATTCCAGTATGCTAAAAGTGGAGTTCCTGTTTAAATTATCCTCCCATGGCAAAGAAGAAAGAAAGATGAGAAGAAGGAAAGATGAGAAGAAGAGACGTTTTCTTTATGAGTTGTGTGTTTAAGCTGTCAAAATAAATACATTTTTCTTGTGATTTGTGTGTGACAGCTGTAAAAATAAATATAGCTGTAAACTTTATCTCATTCCCATCAAATAATTAATTATTAGTTAGACTTCTCTTAAATAAAATACAATTTTGCTATAATTATAATTAAAAATAATTAAGAAGAATATGAAGAGTTAAATGATTATTGAGAAACTATTAAGAATTTTACAAATCATATTTATGAAGTTTTATCAATTTAATTTTTTATTTAAATTTTAATAAAATAAACATTCTAAAATTGTTCTACGTATAAATTTTTACATACTAAAAGCTTAATGACCCAGATATAAATAATTCATATACCGCAATCTAAATTGGCGTACCCACTAAGTCTATCCCAGCTTATCCCATTTTAAAATAAGCAGTGTATTATGTATCCATACCACGACCCAAGACGTACCGTATTCCAAGTAACTATAGTTGAAACACACAGGTACCATCTCATTAAAAGTTCAGTTAAATGAAAAATAAAACATCTGATTTTCAAGTCAGTTGATGACTCAAACCTCAGGGAATGCTTGTGCAAGAGATTGCTTTGTTACTTTAAGCAAACTAGGCTGGTTAAATCCTGGAGTATCAGCAAGATAACCCCCTCCAGATAGTGGAAGCAAAGAAACATTACGAGTAGTATGCTTCCCTCTGCCACTTCGTGTTGAAACTTCCGCAACACGCTGTTCTTCAAACCACTTACTCCCTAGTATCTGCTAAAAGCACATGTACAGTGAGAAGAGGTGTAAGAGACAAAAACACATGTAAGAGACGAATACAAACACACAGAGCTATCAAAAAAAAAAGACTAACAAAAATGAAAATGAGAAAAAAAACAGAAAGATTAAAAACCCACGGGATCAAACCAATTATCTGCTTCTGTTGCATCGCAAGCACGTGGGTTGTTTCTCAAAGCATTAATCAGGCTAGATTTCCCAACTCCACTAGGACCCACAATCACTGTTGTTTGATCTCTCAGAATAAATGCAACGGAATCAAGGCCATGCTTGGATTCAACACTGCAAAACACTGGTTCATAGCCCCAGCCACGCAGCCTAGACTTCCATGCAGTCAATGTCTGCACATGCCAAACAAATATTCAAAATCAATGGTAACAGTAAAAAAGAATGAAAATGATAAAAAATTTACTTCTGAATGAGCTATCCTTGGTTGTGAAAGGCTAGTGATCTTTGCAAATTACATGCAAAATGAGAGTAATTTCATGAGAAAATTTATAATGAGCAACATGAAAAGTTATAATGAAATTAAGAACATCAAGCAGAAAGAAATTAGTTATGGCACTAATCTATGTAGTTTTGCCACCATGGTTGCAACATACTAAGGCAAGGTTTTAGTATCAAAAGGGGCACATACTGAACATCTTCAAATATTTCTTTCTTAGCATGTACAGCTCAGGACCGAGGCAAGTAACAGCATGAATTTTTTTCTCTCAACTATGTAATTCTTGACAAAGAGAGATTTTTTATGCGTACATTAGACAATGTATCTGCAATCTTACTTTCAGTCTCTTGTTATAAGATATACAAGGGTGGATAGCTCCCCTGCCATATGCCTGGCCTAGCTGGATTCTAACCTAAGATCAACTAATGAAGACTACAAAATTTTACTGCTAGGCTATCCCATATTAAACATAAACTGTAGTAGCAAACCTGCATTAGCATAACAACATGATTAAAGCAGGGTCAAGTAACCATCCCGCCACTATGTAGAGCTACTGGCAAGTAGCAACCTTATGAATCAATTTCATGCTTTCAAGATAAAATCAACCAATGGTGCTGCGAAATAACGAGTACAACAACGCCTCATATATTAGTATCTTTTAATGTGCAATTCAAAAATTATACAAGTAACAACATGAATTAGCCAATTGTACTGATCATTATCCTCAATTAGCACAAATTCCATAGCTAATTGCCGAAATTTCTAACACAGTAGGCATGCTGCAGGTAAAGCATCCAAAATTACACAAAATAAATAACAAAAAAGCATCTAAATCAAATGAGAGCAATATGTTGAAACAATTACAAATGCTAACCTGTTCGTCAACAAGCTCCGATTTATTCAAAGCAAGAGTCAATGGGATGCCAGTCGATTCAGCCTCCACCAAAAACCTCGTAAGCGCGAATGGCTCAATCTTTGGCTGCTCCAAAGAGAAAAGCACCAACAAGTGATACACATTAGCCACCGGCGGGTCCAAAATCACCGAGCTCCGTTGAAACACATTCTCGATCATGCCTCTACGGTCCACCCAATCTATGGATCCGACCACTACCTTGTCTCCAACCAGCACCCTCCTCTTAATCTTCTTCAACACCGCTCTCACCACACAGAGCAACTCAACACCGATTTTACCTTCATCGGAGCTTCCAGAAGATTCCTCGCGGCTATTCTGAAAGGTTCTAGAAAATTGAGGGGAAGAAGGGAGAGACTGGACTATCACACGCATGAAATTAGCTTGAGCGGCAGCGACAGTGCCGGTGGCTTGAGAATCGGAGAGGTCAGGTTTGTCCTCCGGAGAGGGAACTGGCGCCAGAGAGGAATATTCCTTAAAGGTCTGTTTGGCTCTAAGAAGATTCTTGTTCTGTTGGAGTTTTCTAGAAACATTAGGGTTTTTTTGTTGTTGTTGCTTGGCCGCTACGATTGGGAGGGGGCGAAAGGTGGTTATGTGGAGGAGAAGGTGGTGGTGGATGGCCGGAATTCGGTGGCGGAAGAGAGAAATTGCAGTGATTGGCATCAGTAAGAGAGAAACAGAAAAGGAAACGAAAATGTTAGTTCTGCTGTTAGCATGATGTTACTGTTAGTAGATATATATAGTTGCCAGCCGCCAGTCGAGAACTTTATCCATTTGTCTCGGCAGCGTAGTGCAGTGCAAAACCGCATGTCGTTCTCTGTTGAATGAATGGACATTCCAAACGACTTGTCACGTGATAATTCAAAATATTTATATTTTTCTTTCCAGCTTCCTACTTAAATAGTTGAATTGTGCGTAGAGTCAAATCGAGTTGAAATAACCAAACAAAATTGGACTCCATCTAAATTTGATTAGGAAATTATGATCGAGTTTTCATTTTATAACTCGAATTTGAATAAGAAAAATACTTAAAATAATATAAATTGTATAAATACTAGAAATTCTAAAATTTAAGTAGATTAATTATAATCATCATTAAAAAGTTATCTTATTTTAAAAAAAACATAAATCTAAAATCAAATTAGTAAATTATCATATACAATATAAAATATATTTAGAATTACATAGAACTTCAATACTATATTAAATTCGAAAATCACTCTAATGAAATATTAATCATAATTTTTTTTAACTTGTTATTTGAATTATTACAACTCTTAATGATTAATTTGACTATTAACGCTCCCCATTCTCCATGTCCTTTGTGTATTGTCGCTTCCTTACTGCAAGTTGCAAACGACAGATAATGTTGTCGTTGCATGAATAATTTATGTTTGGTCAGGTTGGGCTGTGTCGATTTGAAATTTTTTGGGCCAGATTGGTCTCCAGTCTTAACAATGTATGTCTTACAGTAAAGAAAAAGGCCTGTTAATGTCTTGAGGCTTTCTCAAGTCTATATCCTAAAGGGAAAATATATTAATGTTATTTTTATTTTTTTATTTTAATATATGGAATATATATTAAATGTATATTTTAAAAAGTTAAGTATACCTTTAGCATGTTAGAAATATATTATAAAAATATAAATATAAGAGTAGTATTTTTTTTAAAATACATTTGATATATATCTCTGAAAAATGTATATTTTTTAAAATTTAAAACCGAAAAGTATGTATTTTTAAAAGAAAAAATAAATATAGTATTTTTTTATAAATATTTTTATTTTCTAGGTATTTTAAAGAGATTTCTATTCTAAATTAATTTTACCTTTCGGTATAATATGCGATTTTTAAATATAAGTTTCATGATTTTCATATTATCTAGTAATATTTGAATCATTAATATATTTTATGGTACTATTTGTGATGGTTATTTTTCTTCCAGAATTTATTTTAATAGATAAACATGAATTTGGGTTATTTAAAAAAATAATATTCAATCCATTAAAAAAATATTGATAATATGTATGTGTATGTCCAATCCAAGTTTACATGTCATCCATGGTTAAAGTCTTTATTGCAAATAATAATCAAGTCAATCGTCAATGGATATCAACTCAAAAACCAGCCATAAATCATAGAGATGAAAGCAATTGGTAAAGCAATTAAGCAAATAATTAAAAGGGAGATAATCCATTTAAATAATTGGTTTCCTCATTTAGAATTATCAAGTTCAGATATATTAGTCATTAGTTAGATAATGATGTAAAAAAAATTTATAATATTTATTATATATTTAATCAAACTAGCTTATAAATTAAATATTTATAAATATTAAAATAAAAATTTAGTTTTTTTAATTAATTAATTATTTTTTAAAATTTAAAAACTGAATTTATAGACTTAAAGAATTATTTAGATAAATATATTAACTTAAATTTCAAATTTATAAATTTATTTAATTAATTTATAAGCTAAGTTAAGTACAATTAGAAGTTGAATTTTATGATTTCTTATGTATGCATGCATATGTTTTTTTAAAAAAAAAAAAAAGAGGACACAAAAGTGTGTTTTGAAATCAATATTTTTATAATAATTATTGCCGTACATTATTATTATTATTATTATTATTATTCATTGATTATATTTTGACATTTTGTTAAAATTTAAATCGATATATAATTAAATATTATTTAACATTTTGTACACGTAATATGACAAATATACGTCAACTATTTTTTTTTGTGTGATACGTCAACTATTTTTTAAATACTAAAAAAATAAATTAAATTCAATTAAATTGATGCCAAGTTGCTTAAGCTTTGCGTTGCGTGGAAAAATGTTTTGGTCGGTTTGCCAAATAATAAAGAAAAACAAATATCCCTTTTTAATTTTTTAATCAAAGTAAAACTATGCCTTCTTGAGATACCAAAGGGTAAATTAAAATACAAAATTGGGTCAGTGCCTCCTAACTTAAGATTCAATAATAAACAATTTTTTTTTATGAATTGGTTAACTTAAAAATTTTATTTGCAATGTCAATGGAATAGTAAAATAGTAACATCAATATTAAACTAATTTACTTATAATATATAAACTAATTATTAATTTTATATGTTTGCCAAAATTTTATTCTACGATGAGAATTTTTTTTTTGTACCTAAGAGTTGATAAAATGGAGATATTTCAATTATTAACCTCGATTAATTTTTATATAATTTGCCATTATAATTACGTTGCATTCACACCAAATGCAAAATTTAAATAAAATTTTCAGGATCTACGTAATCATAACTTAGCAAATTTGAATAATATATTTAAATTTAATTTTTCATCATAATTTATTTTAATAGAGAATACTATAATGTATTTACATACAGTATATAACTTTGGATTACTATTTATCTTTAAACGAGTTTTATTAAGTACAAGGTGAGAAAGCAGTATATGAAAGTGGATATGTCTTGGACTAACAAGACGCATTTTAGGTCCGAAGATAAATTTGAATTTGAAAATAAATTTATATGAACTTGTCAAGAGCGGACAATATCTTACTAACCGAGCTGTTGTAAATACTTTATTGATTTTTTGGTTAATAATTTTATTATATTGTCATTGTTTTTTTATTGTTTGACAAGTTAAAATAATTAACACAATAATGTGAATTACACAAAAAAAAAATTAAAGTGTTATCTTTTAAAATAATTCTCATTAAAATTTGATAAAAATTATTTCTTACCATATAAATAAACATATTTTAATTCATGTTAAAATTAAAGCAATTAACATAACATCATGAATTATATAAGACAATATTATATTTTACAAGAATCCTCATTAAATTAATAAAATTTAATCCTCAAGACATTAGCAGATAATGTATTGAAAATTCAAAATTTAAAAGGTATGAGAAGAATAATTAATCATATAAATTTATTTTTGAAAAATATTGGTTGGCGTTAACTTCATTTTCATTTTTCTTTATTACAAGTTTGAATATTAAAATTGAACCAACTAGGCTTGAAAATTAACAACATAATGTTAAGAAAAATAAACTAAGCACGAGTAAAAATTTTTAAAGCCGACCTATTTAATAAAAAAATTATTTAATTAATTAATTTAAATTAATTTAATTGATCGATTTTAAATTTTATATTTATTAATAAATTTAAACGAATTTAATAAAACCTATAGAATCTTATTAATTTAGTTTATAATAATCAATTTTTAAATATAATATTTTTTCGATCAATTGTTAATAGAAGAATTTGGAAATTGCTGAAACGACTGTTATATATCTTTAAAAATAGGCTAAATAATTATAAAATTTCTAAAATTTTATATATTATACTAATAATTTCATGTATTTTCAGCATCTAATTTTTGCATCTTTTTATTTTAAAAAAATTAAATTATTTAGTCTTTTTATTAATATTTTTATCTTAAAAATATTAGTCAACTACTTTAATATTATAAAATAATTTATTTACTCTTCGTTTATGTATATTTTTCTTTATTATTTATTAAGTCATGTTTATTTTTAATTTTATTTATATTTTTTACGCATAATTTATTTTAATTTTATAAATATTATTAAATAATATTTTTAAATAATACGAATAATATTTTTTATTTTTTTTTGTAGATAATTCGTATATATCATTTATTTTAATTTTATAAATATTATTAAAAAATAATTTTAAATAATATATTTTATTATTTTACAGACGATCTATATATAAAATAAAATTAAACATAAAATAATTTAATAAATAATATATATAAAAATATATAAAAAAAATTATTTTATAATATTAAAATAATTAATTAAAAATTTTATGGTAAAAATATTGATAAAATAACTAAATAATTAAATTTTTAAAAATATAGAAATATTAAAATATAAAAATTAATTAATATAATATATAAATTTTTAAAAAATTTATAATTATTTAGGCTTAAAAATACCCACTAGTTATAAATTAATTAGTGGAGTCATAATTTGCCGGCGCATTAATTGGTCGATGGACAATTGACCTTTCTTGATTAAGATTTGTGCACAAGTCTAAATGCACATGCCTTGAATACAAGGATTAATATCTTTTTCATATGATAATAATTTAACTTATTAATTAATAATAGTCATTGCATCTTTTTACTTAGAAATTTGATTTAAGTCTTTTTCTCTAATTTCATTATTACAAACAAAATTTTCAATCCCATTTTGATTTACAAATTCACTCAATTCTCTCAGGAATGGAATAAAAATATAATTAATTCATTTATTTTGCAAATAACTATTTTTTACATTCGTGATCAATTATATAATTGTTGAATATTATTTAAAATTTTTAAAAATTATATTATATATATATTTAAATATTTTATCATTTTATTATTATTTTATATAATAATAATAATACATGTTAAATATGTACATTTAGTACACTAAATATATATTGCATGTATGCTTATATATTTTTAAAATTGAAAAATAAGTATTTTTAAAAAATAAAAGAAAAAAATATTTTTAAAAATAATGTTATTTTGTAAAATATTTTTGAAAAAATTTCAAATTATTTTTGTTGAAATTTTAGGCTTTACACTTTAATAGATCAGAAAATATAATTTAAGTATAATCTAAATTCATACCATTAAATGTGATTTATTGAAGTAGTTGAGTTTGGGTAAATTGAGTTTTATAATATAAAATAATTTAAGTTAGTTAGATTGAATAATTTAATTAATTTATTGTATTATAATTATTTAATTTATTTATAAAGAGGAAAGAAAAGCTTTAGTAGACCTGTGATCAACCCAGATATTCTGTTTTATTCTCCACCGATTATTTATATGTTGTGACAGCTATTGTAGGAAAATTTTAGCCGTTCAATGTCTGAACTTTTCAGAGAAAAGGCCGTATTTTATTTATATTTTTTTTGGGTCAGAATATTTTATATTAATTTAGACAATATAAAATAAAATATTTCATGTCTATGTTTAAGGCAATTAACTAATCTAAATGTCTGGATGCCGAAAAAAAAACTAATCTAAATATCTAATCATTTCTGATTTTTTTTTAATTCAGACAAAAAGCTTTAATTTTAAGTAAATTAATATATCTTAGTTTCAAATATATGATTTTAATATGAATAAATTTTATTTAATATGATCGAAATCTTTTTTAATATTTATTGAATTTAAATTAAAAGTTTAAAAAATTGTGAATGAGTCAAACTACTTAAATTTAATAGAAATCTCGGCTCGGTAAAATTTTATTTAGGTTCAAATTTAAATTACCCATTTATTAAATGAAGCTGCCTCATATTAATAAATACTCTGCTTGTTAATTTTTGAATTGACTTATTTAAAATTTCTGTAACTTAAACTCATAAGTTATCTCATTTAATATATTATATTAAAAATATATATAATTTAATATACATAAATATATTAATTTTTTGACTAATTTAATATATATAATTTATTAATATATAGTTTATATTATAAATAAATTAAATAATATAAAATATAATATAATTTAGTAATTTATAATAAAATATAAAATTATTATAAAATTATTTTTTATTTTTTATAATATATAATTATATTATTCATTTTTTATAAAAAAAATTAATTTTAACATATTTTCTATGAAAATATATAAAAAATAAATAAAAATGAAAATTTAAATAAATTTATTAAATTTATTAGATTTATTTAAATTAAATTCGGATTTAAATTTGATATTTATAATAAATAAGCTAATTTGATATAAGATTAAATTTCACTCCAATTTAATTTAAATTTAAATTTAAATTTAATTATTTTATAATGAGTTAAATTTAAATTTTTTGAAGTTTCGTTCCATTATTATAAGGGTAGTTAACGAGTTCTATAATTTTTATCTTTTTTGGACAGTACATTCATTTGTCATTTATAGACAAACGATATGATTAGTCCCAATCCGCGCACGCTTTATTTTGATATCGCGTACGATCACTGGATTCATAGATTTGTGTGCCATGCCTGAGCTGTATTTTCTTAGAAATAAAAAAAATAATGTTCATCCCGCTAAATTAATAATTTTTTAATTTATAAAAATAAAAAATTAATTTTATTAAATATATAAATATATATATTTTATCTATTATACTTTTATTAAAATATAAAATATATTTATTAAATATTTTTTAATAAATAATATTAAAAATTAATGAAATATAAATTTAATATATTAATTAATTTATTAAAATGATAAATATGTTATAATTTAAAATAGATAAAAAAAATATAATTATGACTGTTAATTTGAGACAAAAAAGAGTGTAATAATAATGATAATAATAAAAAATTTAATCAGAAATGAAAATTTTAAATTTGGCCACCTAAAAAATTATTTTTTATTTAATATACGTTTATGTTTCACAATCACAATTAAAACAAAATAAAAAATAAAATCACTTTTTCGATTCAATATTAATCTTATCCATATTTATTAAGGTATCTTAAGGATGATTTTTTATTTAGAATAATCTCTTGTATAGTTAGTTATTTATTTATATATGTTTGTAAATGACATACTAATTAATGTAAATAAAAATTTGGTCATTATATATAATCCTAATAATAATAATTTTTATAATTTCATTAATATATATGTTAGGATTATAACTTTAAATTTACAAGTTTTTTAAATGTGATATAAAGTAAAAAATTGATTACATAAAACTAAAAACTAAGAATTATAATTGAATTTTATTTATATTAAATACATGATAATGTGGACACTAAAAAAATGACAAACAAATAAAATGTTAAAAATAAATTATTAAACTGCAAAATTTTAATTTGACGAATTATAAAATCATAATTAAAATATGCAGAATATTGTAATTATTTAAATAAAAAATAATATATAAAAAAGAAAAAGAAAAGAAAAGCAAATGCAATTGGGTAATAAGAAGGATAATAGCCAACCAAACCAAACCTCCATTCACATTTACCGGACCATGTGGGTCCTGCATGGTTCATGGAGCCCGTTCTGCCGTCAACTTCAACCCGACTCCACCCACAACTAGCCTTAGGTCCACCACTATTGACTATGCAAAATAAACAATAAAAAACCTTATCATTATTTCATTTGATTAATCAACCTTTCAATTTCCAAATATTTTTTACCAAATTTATGTCTTATGCCATATTTTAATATTAATATAAGTCTAAATAGGGATTAGTTAAGTTCACAATATATGAAAAAAATAGCTTATTAGGGTGTGTCATTTATCATCTATTTGTAACTTATTTTCAAACTTCTGCAATGGTTTTTGCTTTGTTGTATTTTGTTCTTTTTTTTAAATTTATTAAGCTTTTTTAAAAATTATTTTAAAGTCAATTTTTTTTTGTTGATTTGGGAACAAATATTAATATATGTCCTTTACTAAGTTCTCTCAAAAATCTAAGATTTCTAAGATATTTTATTGCGAACGCTTATATGTTGTGTCATTTATCATCTCATTTCTACTAAAATCAAATAAATAGTGGTAGTAATTTATTTCAATAAATAATAAATAAAACTTAATTTACATTGAAATAAAATATAAAATAAAATTAATTTCAAAAATAAAAATTTTTCCTATATACTGAATAAAATAAAAATAATAAATCTACGTTATGGAAGAGCAATAATTACTATCATGGGATGTTCTCTTTAATAGCCTCCACAACTTAGCAAATATGCGATCAACATGTCCTTAATCATTTATATATATGATCATGACCAAGAGTGTGGCAACCATGACTCTTTCTTATCTCAATTTTAATTCTCAGATTGTGCACTCTACCAACTTAAAAAATTAATGAAAAATATATTTTTTTTGTTTCAAATGAATTTATACATACTAATTTTTCACATCTCATTTAAAAAAATATTTAAAATTATTTTATAAATATTAATATATCAAATATTGAACTTTAATTAATAAATTTATTTTATCAATTAAATCAATTTCTATGATTTATTGATATCCATATTAAATTGGATCTAGTCATCAATCAAGTTGTAGACTTCAACTAATGAAAAAAATTACAAGTCGGCGGATTAAATTTTTTTAAAAGTTTAATATTTTTTAAATTTATATTCCATTTTGGCATAATCTTGTTTAAGTTAACATCCTGAATATCGGGATTGATTCTTAACCAAACAAGTAGTCGATGTCGCGGCTAAATTTCATCAAATGTTAACTTGTAAATATGTTTGTGGTGATGAGTTTATCCATACGAATATGTATTGTAGAGTAGTCGTGATGATATTGTCATCTGTCCAAATCGATAAGTTTGTGTAATTCTTTGTTTGTTGTGTTAGATTCTCTAGAAATTGAGGTGGAATTGGTTTTTTCCTGGAAAATAATTGACATGATGATAAGAATATTTGGAAAACTGATTTTTCTATTTGACATTGATTTTTTTTTCTTTAAATCTTATATTGTCCTTTTTCAAGTTAAAAAATTGATATATTTTCCATTTAATTTGGCATGATTTTTTAAAATTGGTACTGGTTGTATGTAATTTTAAGTTTATTATTTAAAAAAAATATATATTTATTATTAAATTATATTTCGATATATAATTATAACAAGTATAACTATACTGCAACAATTTAATAAAAAATGTGTATGTATTAATAGTTTTAAGTTTATGAGTTTTCACACTGATATTTAGTATAACGATAAGTGCGCTTTATTAGGTAATTCATAATTAATTTTTTCTCAAAAAAAAAAATTACGTGTTTTTGTTGAAATTATATGTATAAATTTTTGTGATTAGAAAAGGAGTCAGTTTAATAAGATTTGATTGTTAAATTTTATAATTTGTGAAGTCATTATAAATAGAAATTTGCTAGAAGAATTTGATGGCTTGTATTTAAAGGAGAAAGTTATTTTAAAAATAGATTAATAATTACGAACTTTGATAAATAATGCTGTTTTTATTTTATTTTAAGTGTTTTGTAATAATATTATATATAGATTAAGAAAATAATTAGATATTATAAATTTTATAAAAATTTTCTTGTAATTTATTCAAATACTATTTTTTATGGTCCTTATTTTATTTATTTTTTTCATTAAATAAATAATTTAATTAGGAATAATATTAAAATTTTTTAATTAATTTTTTTTAAAATTTTAAAAGTGACACTTAAAGTGAAATAATTTTTTTATATAATATTTAAAATAAAATAGAAAGAGTATCACTTGTTTTTTAAGAAAAAGATTGAAAGTAAAGAAGATAATAAGGCACTCAAATCAATTTCTTATAACATGGTAAGATATATATAATTTATGTATTATAAAACACTTTTTATTTTATTGTATTATAATCTGGACACAATATAATACATGTAATTCCTATTTTGAATTGATTGATTTATGAAAAATAAATTTAATATGTATTTGTATAAATTTAATAATTTTTCATATTGCATCGTTTTATTTATTTTGGTTAATACATGCATATATTCATAGGAAAAACATTAATTATGTATATTAATTAATTATAATTTAATTTCTATAGTTTTTTTTAACTGAATATTCATCCTAAAAAGTAGCTAAAAGTATATTATTAATGAATTCTAATATTCCTCCTGTACCAAAAAAATTATTTGAATAATATGATGATAATAAAAAAAAAACTTACAAGGGAATATTTCAAATTTTCCATATATTGAAATATTATGAATTTCAGATTTTTAAAAAACAAAAAATGAAAAATAAATTTAAGCACTCTATAAAATTTAGAATCTCCCCAAAAAGAAAAAAAAAAGAAAAAAAGAGACTTGTGCGGAAGAATAGAACTCATTATACAATAAAATGAAATAAAACAAAATTAATAATTAATACCAATTTCTTATCATTATTACACTTTTTTTTTTGAAAAATCTTATCATTATTACACTTGTTTTCAACACATCATCATTCTATATCCTAAATCAGTGTCAATAAAAAAATAAACAAACAAACAGGCAAATAAATAAATAAAAATAGTTTTATCAACAAATAAATAAATAAAATAGAATAAAATAAATAAATAGCAATTCCTTTATATTTGGAAGATAGAACAGAGCATTTAGCCATCTCTTATACTGCCTCCATTAACGGATGCGAAGAAATCTCGAATCTGATCCTGAAGTGGTCTCTGTCTGTCATTTATATCCTAAAAAATTCACCCAAATTTCCCTCTATTTTTAGTTCTCATCTTTCGCTTTGCTCTAACGCAAAGTTTCTCTCTTTAAGGGTAATAATAATATTTACAATTCTTTTTTCTTTTTCTTTTTTTCAGGTAAAAATCTCAGCTTCTCTATGTAATTCTGTATCACTCTGTTTTTCAGTTTAGATCTATCAGCATTTCTTGTTTTTTTTTAGTGTTTTGATGATTCATTGTGTGTGTGTAAAAGACTTTTTCTTTGTAAATTTTGTAAAATTCATATTTTTTGTTGCCAAATTTTAAGTAGATTTCTTGTTTCTTGCTTGCTGGTTTTGTTTTAAATGTGATTTGGTAGAAATTTTTACTTCATTTTTTACTTTCTTATTCATTATCATGGGAAATAAAATATGGGTTTTTGGCTTTTTAATTACTGGGATTAGTTTTATTGGTAATTTATTATCCAAGATCAAAAATTTATTCTTCGATTTGCATTTTTTAATACTGTTTTCAGTTATATTGAACTGTGGAGTTTAAATGAAGCTCTTTCTTGCTTGTTTTTTTATCTTATGTTATTCTTGAGTTTTGGAGTCTTAATTTTTGGTTGTCTTTTACATGTATCCTGTAGTGCAAGATCTAGCATCTTTCATGCTTTGATATTGATCTTTTGGCTATAAATTTCATTACTAACACTTGCTAAGCTGTTTATTGATTTTAGAATATGGTCATTTGAGCTTCTGCTTTGTGGGATTTGGACAAGGATTTCTTGATCAGATCCATTTAAATTCTTGTTTTATAAGAACCAATTGATTCACTTGATTCTTAGCAGATCTTCCTCATCATCATCATCTTCTTTTTTTAAAGGCAGAAGGAGAGGGGTAGTGTTAGACTTTTGTAGCTGTTTCTTTTTAACTTTGCCTGCCTGTTGTATGAATGTGAATATTTGGTGGATGGGTAGGTGAACTTGAGATTTATGCTTTTAGAAGTTACTTGGAGTGTGATAGATAGGGTCTTGGGAATCTTAGTTGTCTCCATTTTATTTGTTTAGCTTGTGAAATGAAATTTAATCTTAAAAAAAAGAACTGAAAAATGAAGTCATAACCTTTCTCTGTTACTGGTGAGGAAAAGTGATGAGTACTGTTTGTTACATATTGCTTTTTTGCTATTTTAGTGTTTGCTTTTGCTTTGCAACATACCATGAAGACTCTACTTGCTGCATATTAGCATCAAGTGCTAATTCTGTGTGGACTTTCTTTTTCATACTGTTCAAAAAAATAATTAGCTTATAGAATTTCTATTTCTGCTGTCAAGATGATTATTTGTATCTTTAAATCTCTACAATTTGCGTTGGTTGATTTTAAATTAGCTTTGATTCTATCTTGTGGTTGGACAGGTGAATATTAAGTTCAATAAAGATGGAAGTGACAGGGGGCTGAGACTTGCTAAGTTCTATGGCCTTTGTTGGTATGTATATGTGTATATTTTAGGGGGGAAGAACTGGGTTGGTCTTTTAAAATTTCATGGATGTTAATTTTAGTACTGTTTTGTGTAGAAATTCAGGCAATGTGTGGAGCAAGAGAGCATTTTAGAGGCTTAGGGAACAGTGTGCATAAGACAACCAAAAGGAATTACTTCAAGAATAGAATTTCTGCTATGGAATTTGAATCAGACTGGACAAGACACAGAAAATCCTCAGTGCTTAACGCTCAAGTGGTTCGTTCTGCATCATCTTTTATGCCTTGGACATGTAAAATTCCCATAGGTGATGGTTATCATGAATTTCTTTAATCAAACATCTTCTATTTGATACGTCCTAGGGAGATATAGTAGGTTGAATACCATAATCATATACAATAATCATCTACATCTCTCTTGATTTCCTCAAAATGCCGGGTTTTGTGAGTGATAAGAAAAGATTGACAGACATGGACATGTCTTTCTTCTCTTCACTAGCCCAAGATAAGTCAACTTGTTCGAAAAGCAACCTTCAATTAGCTTCTCAGGTTGCTGATGATATTGACAGCCCCATTCTGCCTGGGCTGCCTGATGATGTGGCAAAGTATTGCCTTGCACTTGTTCCTCGTCACTATTTCCCAGCTATGGGTTCAGTCTGCAAGAAATGGAGATCATTTATTAGAAGCAAAGAATTCCTTGTTGTACGAAAATTGGCTGGGTTGCTTGAGGAATGGCTGTATGTCCTAACTGTGGATTCTGAAGGAAAGGAAAGCCACTGGGAGGTTTTGGATTGCTTGGGAGATAGACATCAGCTTCTTCCACAAATGCCTGGTCCAGTGAAGGCTGGGTTTGGGGTAGTGGTTCTAAATGGAAAGCTTCTTGTCATGGCTGGCTATTCAGTTATTGGTGGGACTGGCTCTGCCTCAGCAGAGGTTTATGAATATGATTCCTGTCTTAACAGGTTTGTTTCTTCCATATTCGTGCCTGTCTATATTACCTACCAGCTTTTTCTTTGATATATTTGTCTTTTTTTCCATGTTGTGACCTTTCATGTGTATATCTTAGCTTAGTAGTTTTTTGATATTTGGATAGTTGGAGACTGAAGGTCGGGGTGTGGAGTCTGTTTGATAGTTTTGTATTTGGCGAACGTGGAAGTATTATGTCTATTGCAAACCTTAATGGCCATTTTAGAACCTTATGAACTAACGTCCTTATAGATTAATGCTGAATTGGTGATTTTAATGAAAGTTAGATATGTTTGCAACTTGCTTCACCAACATCAGTTGCACCATTTACGATTTCGGAGAATGAATAGTTAAAGAGTGAACTAACCTACTGTATGTGGTATCACTGTCTTGCAACCAACTTTAGAACAAAAAAAAATGTTAATGTCTGGGGTTTCTCTTCTTTTGGGTTTTTATATAGTTTATTAACCAATTACATCAAATTCATTTTGGACATTTGGATTTTCATGCTTCTCACTAGTTTTGCAACATGCCCTGTGTGTTTGCAGTTGGAGCAAATTATCCAATATGAATGTTGCACGCTACGATTTTGCATGTGCAGAGGTTAATGGCAATGTTTACGCTGTTGGGGGCTATGGTATTGATGGCGACAGCCTCTCAAGTGTTGAGATGTATGATCCTGACAGTGAAAAGTGGACCTTGATAGAGAGTCTTCGCCGCCCGAGATGGGGCTGCTTTGCTTGTAGCTTTGAGGGGAAGCTTTATGTTATGGGAGGAAGGTCAAGTTTCACTATTGGCAATTCAAAATTTGTTGATGTGTACAATCCGGAGAGGCACACTTGGTGTGAAATTAAGAATGGTTGTGTCATGGTTACTGCTCATGCTGTACTGGGAAAGAAACTCTTCTGTATGGAGTGGAAGAATCAGAGGAAATTAGCAATATTCAATCCAGAAGACAATTCATGGAAAATGGTACCAGTTCCACTGACCGGAAGCTCGAGTGTCATTGGTTTCCGGTTTGGAATACTCGACGGGAAGCTCTTATTGTTCTCACTAAAGGAAGCACCGGATTATCGAACTCTGTTGTATGATCCTAATGCATCCCCAGGGTCAGAGTGGCAGACTTCTGAAATAAAGCCTTCTGGGCTGTGCTTGTGCAGTGTAACTATCAAGGCATGAAAATAGTGCATCATCTGGTTCATTAATCGTCTTGAGTTATCTACATAATGTGCTGTCTTTGCATCGATCGATTGAACGTGTCTTTACTTTTGATTGGATTGCACTGGCTTCTTGATTTCAGTTTCATTTGTCATTAATCATTATGCACTCTGATTGCAATGAATTTCTCTTGCTACATTCTTCCTTACTTTTCAACTATTGAGTAGGAAAGGAGAGGCCCGAGATATTCATGTACTATTAGGCTTTATTTGGATGACCGACAATATTATTTTGTAATATATGGTAGGGCTGTTCATGCAGCCCGTGGCCTGAAAAATCCAGCCCGGCCCGAACCTATACTAGGGTCGGGCCACGGGCTTCAAAATTTAACCCGAGCTATACTCGGGTCGGGCCTCGGGTTGGGATAAAAAATCTCGGGTCGGGTCGGGAGATATTAATTTTTTTATATTTTTTTAATTTTTTTTAAATTTATATTTTGATAATTTATTTTTTTAAAATATTATATATAAAAAATGATATAATAATTTATATATTAGTTGATATAATTTAGTATAATAAATTTTTAAAGTAATTTTTATATGTAATTTTTATAGGTAATTTTTATTTTTTTTAATTTTAAAAAAATTGGGCCGGCCCGACCCTGCCCGAAGCCCGGCCAGGGCCACGGGCTGCAAACTGCAGCCCGAAAAAAAACTTGGGCCGGCTTCGGGCCGGGGTTAAACCCGGCCAGATCCGACTCGACCTGTGTACACTCCTAATATATGGTATTGTATGATATTGTATTAGAAATAATGTTTATTATACTTAGAAATATGGTATAGTATAGAAATAATGTTTCTTGATTTCAGTTTCATTTGTCATTAATCATTATGCACTCTTATTGCAATGAATTTCTCTTGCTACATTCTTCCTTGCTTTTCAACTATTGAGTCGGAAAGGAGAGGCCTGAGATATGCATGTACTATTAGGTTTTATTTGGATGACCGACAATATTATTTTGTAATATATGGTATTGTATGATATTGTATTAGAAATAATGTTTATTATGCTTAGAAAAAATGGTATAGTATAGTATGATAAAATAAATATATTTTTATTTAATTTAATGATATTTTTAATACTTTAATATGTTATGGAGATGAAAAATTATTTATTAGCACATATTTGATGTTTAAAAAATTTATTTTGAATATTTTTGAAAGATAAAATTATATGAAAATTTATTATTTTCAAACTCTGAGATTATTGTAGAAAATTATATTATAAAGAGTAGAAGTTAAAATAAATAAGAATTAATCATATAATATTATATTATACTATAATAAATCATAAAATAAACAATGTCTTAGACTAAGCCTAGTTTGATGTTTGCTAGAGTTATTGAGACAATACTAATATGTTTAATCTCAATGCCTATTTCTTAAAAAAAAATAAATTAAGAAAAAATTTAATAGTAATTGTATATTTTTTTTAAATAATAAGTTCAAAATTAATTTTACGTTTAATTAAAAATTCAATCAACACGGGGCTTCGACCATCTTTATCTCACATCGGTAAGTTAAATGTATATGTTAGGATATATAAGTTAACATGTTTCTATAAAATTTTCATGATTTTATAGTGATATGTGTCATGTCTGTGTCCATTTCTATATGTAAAAAAAAGATTGACCTGTATTATACGAAATGCAGCTTTCTTGACATGTTGGGTTCAATCTTAGCTGGGTCCAGTAAATCTGGCTTATGTGTTGACTTGTGAGAGGGACTAGAACGTCGGTTCTCTTCATCCCATATCAATAAATTAAGTGTGTATATTTTGAAATATATAAATTAATATATTTCTATAAAATTATCATGATTCTGTGATGATGTGTGTTACGTCTCTTTTATTTTCTTGTCAAAAAAAAATTTCAATTAACACAATTAATAAAATTATTTATTTATTTATTAATTGCAGTATTTAAGAGAAAACTTGAAAAATAATGTATATAAATTAAATTTTCTTTTGTAATTTTATTTGAAAATGTAATTTTCATAATTATTTTTAAACTATCACTATCAATCCTAAAATAATTTTCAATTTTAGGAAGTTAAAGCTTAAAAAAAATTAAAGCTTAAAAATAAGGATTTAATATACAGTAATTTTGAATTTTTTCATTCGATAAATTAAAAAAATATAGAATTACAAGTATCCGAAATTGCGTAAATATAAGAGGTTCGCACTGGCTACGACGCCGTTTCTGAGCGGCAAGTCCAAGCAAGTAGAAAACCCTCCCTTTCTAAGCGGCAAAAGATCGAACACCTGAGCTGCACAAACGCTTTCATGGCCCCATTTTCTTGAAAAGAAGAACAATGTTCGGTTCCCAAGCATCGACTCCAGCCTTTGGCACTCCGTCCTCCACTCCGGCATTTGGCACGCCGTCGTCTACTTCAGCCTTTGGCACTTCGTCTTCGACTCCGGCCTTTGGTACTCCGGCTTTTGGAACTCCATCGACGCCATCTTTCGCCACTGGCTTCGGTTCCTCCCTCTTCTCCACTCCATTTTCCTCTCAAACGCAACAGCAACAGCAACAACAACAAACTCCGCTTTTCCAGCAGCCATCTACTGGTTTCGGATTCCAGACTCCGTTCGCTGCTCCTCAATCTACGCTTTTTCCTAATGTTCAATTGACTACTCAGATGGCCCCCGTCGGTCCGCTTCCTTTCTCTCTCGCTGATCGTGATATTCAGGTATTTCCAATTTTTTTGGTTATTGTCTATGATCCAAGCTCAGTTTCTCTACTTGTGGTTCGGTTTCTGATTTTTTTTCTTTGTTAGGCGATTGTGGGTGCTTACAAGGAGGAGCCTGGGAACCCTAAATATGCATTCAAGGTTCGTTTCGTTGCTTTTTTGTTCACATTCTCTATTCTCTGCATTTCGCTAGTGTTTGGTTTCTGAGAAAGCAAAAAGGTGATTAAAATTAACTAGGTTTAGAATTCTATGCTACTTTGTTTCCTTAGGTTATAATCTGTCAAAATTTTCAAATCTAATTGGAATTTGTAACGTATATGTGCTTTCAGTTCAGAATAATAAGGGCTCTGGATGTTGATATATTGAGTTAATTTTGCAGTATTTGTTGTTTAGTGTGACTGATCCACAATATAGAGTGAAGCCCGCGGGTGTTTCAGATGTGAGTTTATCATTTCACTGTTCTTTTATCATTAATTTTGATTCTTAAATCAAAATCATAAAATGCTTCTGATGTTGTGGTTGGCTAAGTTTGCATAATAGTTTTCATTGGTAGATCATGTGGGCGGAGGCTATGGCAAAGCTAGAGGGTATGGAGAGTTCGAATAGAGAACGTCTGTGGCCTCAGCTTGTTCAAGGTTTCAAGGATCTTTCTCACCGGCTTAAGGTAGTTCTTATTACTTTAACATTAAACTGCTCTTGCTTACTTCTATGAGTTGAGTTTTCTGTTATAAACATCATTATGTTCATATTGCTGAATGGACTGAATTTCAGTTGAAGTTTATGCATATCAAATTTGGAATTTGAGTTTTGGGTGTGAACTTCGAAGGTTGTATCTTTTGGATTGTCCAATTCTGCACATTTCAATTGTTGTTTCAAACTGCTAGACTCTGGATTGGGATGCAATTGTACTTAACATGGAGCCCAAAGGAATTGCCACATGAACATTTGGCCTTTCATATACTTGCTTTGGAGATAGTTATGCTACCGACTAGAATTTGCCTAATTCCAGGTCTCATATTAATATTCTTCACGCATTAGGAGGGATAAAGAATTTTGTTTCAACTGCTAGACACTGAATTGGTAAGAAGAAATGTGTTGTACCTATATGGCTCCTTAGGGACTGACATATGACCATTTGGCTTTAACCCTTCCGCTGCGTCACTTTTACATGCTTAGAATGCTTAAATCACCATCTAGGACTAGCCTAGTTCAAACTATGTCTTCTATGTACTTTATGCATTAAGATTAGGTAAAGAAGGGAAGGGAGAGGGAGGGAGGAGAGAGAGAGATTTTAGAACATATATCTAAAGGTGAAAGTCAGAATAAATATATTGAGAAGGTAGAGAAAAAGAGAGATTTGAGATTGATTCTTCATACGATTGAAAATATTTAAGATTAGAAATTTTATACATGGAGAAGGCATAATTCATTTAGATTGAGAATAAATGCTGAAAAGTTCATTGGTCAAGATTAACTGCTGAAAGGAACAAGCTTATTCCGGCTGTAGCGGCTAACTTGCTCCTGTTTTCGGTGGTTTTCCATTGTACAGAAAGTTAAAAATTGAAATAATTTAAGCTTTCTGCTGTTAAGGTTTATGATTTATGCACTCTTTCTCATTGTTGTCATTTTTCCTGGTGGACTATGGTTAACCTTTTGACGCATTATAAATTACAATTTTACTACCCAATTGTCGCAGCTCCAGGATGAAGTTATTGTTTCAGATGCTGAGCGATTGCGAATGACCCAAAGCAATGTGAAGATGGTATTCTTTATCTTTCTTCCTATCTTTATCCATTTTAGTTTTTAGATGTGGTTTTCATATATGAGTACCTTTTGCAGCTTCAAAGACATTTTCAAGCTGAAACTCTTCCATGGATTCAAAGGATGAGGGAAAAAGAGCAGTCCCTTCAAAGGCGTCTTTTAAGGGTGTGAATTTCGTCTGCCATTTTCATGGAAACTATTGGAAATGAATGGAATTATTCAATTTATTGCATCGGAAATTGTCTGTCCTGTTTGGCTTGTTATGGTTTCTGTCCGCTGGTTTTGAAATAGATGAATCATGGTTATCACATAAAATTTCAGAATCCCAGGCCATTCTTTTGTTGCTTTTATTTTCCTAGGAAGAATATATTGTGAAATCTGACCCTTGCAGTTGCATAACCACTTTAATTTCAAGCCTGGTTTTCAATTCAAAAGTCTATTTTTGATGTATGGTAATTTTCTTTTACTATTAGCTTGAAATAGTAGCGTGCGACTTATCCAAGTCAGACAAATGTTTATGGCAAGACATGTATACAAGGGAAGAGCAGTGCAGGAGAAATAAATTGTTTTTCTGACCTCAACTAGGAGTAAAAATGCAGATTCTCTTACAAAAATCCTATACATTGATAGATGGAGGATGAATCTTGTTTCTGTGTGCCTATTAATTTTTAATGTCAAATTATTAGAAGCTATGAGGTCTAAAGTAATCCAATCGAAAGTTGAAATCTTTGTAACTGTGGAATTGAGAAAATGCCTTTCACCCACTATCTTTTATGTGGTTAGTTGTACCATCCACCCTGTTCTGAAGTACTCAAAATCTGCTTTAGATGCAGTGTAGATTTCTATCAAAAGTGTATGTTGCGCTTGCAACACTTAATTGTATTGTGTGAACAACTCAGAGGGTACTGCTTATCTCATTCTAGCATTCTATTTTTTTTATGGTGATTGAAGACGATGAGAATGATGGAGGCATTGGAGGGTAAGGGCTACCGAATGCCCTTGATGAAAGGGGAAGCTGAATTGGCTGAGAAGTTAGCTGCCATAACCAGACAGGTAGGTGTTTCTTGTGCTCTTGGTTTGCTTCATCACATGACTATGAGCCCAAGATGGTTTTAACAAGTGGAAGTATATTCAGCTGAAAGGATCTGGAGCTGAACTTTCTAGGAGGGTTCAAAACCTACTCACTATCTCTCGTGTTCAAGCGAATGGAATCTTGGCTGGTGGATCGATTTATCTCCCAGGATCAACCAAAATACATGAACAGAGTCTTGCAGACATGCAGGAGGTAAGATGTGGGATATACTTGGGAAATTGTGGGATGTTGCATTTTATGTCTATTAATATTTATAAAGATAATAATACCACCACGTTGCACAATTTCAAAAGAAAAATGATCTAATACTACACACACATCACATAATACTTCTAATTCCGCAAGTCAATATATATATATATATATATTATGATGTGCAATTGTTTATGCTGTTAATATAATATTCAAAAGGTTGGCTTTGTTGGGCAGGTCTTACAACAACAGACAGACGCCATTGCAAGGTTGGGCAACGTATTGAAGCGAGATATGAGAGACATGGAAATTATGATGACCGCGGACACAGAAATTGCACAAGATGTAAACTAACGAGAAGAGGCATCAAGAAGTGCTCGCTCAATTTGTTTTGACAATCCCTTTGATGCCTTGAGTTTTTGTGACTGATCCAATAGGCAATAGGCTGTCGATTGTTATTATTGTCTTCTTAGTGCTGATCTCTGTTTACATTTTTCTTTTACTTAAATTTATCAGCAAGAATGGCTATTGGTGACAGTGTATAATTTCTAATCAAATAGTGCTAAGGATTACTGGGTAAATCACAATAGTCTTGTCTATTACACAAGTGGTTTATTTATGACTTTAGCTTTTATCGAACATACTATGCCTGAATAATGCAACTGTTAAAATAGCATATTACATTTCATTCAACCTGTCAGACGGTAAATTTGTGAGGGGATAAACAATCTGCCCGAGTCAAATTCCTCATTGTGTTAAGAATCTAATACTAGGTTCTATGGTCGACTGAAAAATACATCTGATATTTAGACGTTAACTTCTCTGAATTTGAAGGGTAATAAGACAAAATGTTTGGGAAGAAAGAAAGGGAGAGAAATCAGCTAAAGGCTTCTGCCATGATTAGTAGCACAAGTGATGTCCAACCGGTAAACAGGCGTGCACCTTTTCCTTTGCCGGTCTTCTGATCATACTGTTCCCACAAAAACCCTGTTTTGTGATAATTCTGAACCACATTTCTGTAGCAAAAGGCAAAAACAATTGAATCAACAGGCAATTGCATATCGACTTATCCAAGCGAATTTACATGTGCTAATGTACAACTATTTGAAAAAAAAGGGATATGAACAAAAACCTGATCAGATTGTTCCTCAGGTCATCATAGATTATCTTTGCCCTATCTCTGTATGGTCCATCTTCTGCAAGAATTCAATAAATTAACATAAAAATAGGCATGAGATTTCAAGAATACCAATAATTTGGAATAGCCTCTCGTCTGGGAGTTTGGGGTAGGGAGAGTACAGGTGATATGATACCTTTGGAGTAGTGGTAGAGAGCAGACAGTATCATGTAATTCATATTCATCCAAATTGGGCATCTCCAATAAGGTGGGTCATGCTCTGTGTTGCGTTTCATGTACAAGGAACTGTGCAATATAACATCGTAATCCGTCAAACAACAATATCAATTTCTTGAATAAAAAGACCACCTTCGCATTAGATAGACTATAGAAACCATCACCTGGTTTTGGAAAGAGAACGGAGTCCATAGTCAGTCCATAAAATGCTTCTGTTTGAAATGAGGTCAAGCTGTTTTTCCAGAATCCATGAATCCTGCATTGAGGTGGTATGCATCAGAATCTAGAATAAGAGTAGTACAAACCAGTCAAGCGAGATTACAAATTCATGACACGTCTTTCATTCAAAATAGAAGGGCGTGCCCAAGAACTAATGGAACAGTATTTCCATGATAGATGTTCAATGCAACTCACAGATGGAATGATTTTTCCCATGAATGGAAAAAGGCTGACGTAACCAACATGAGGAACCAGTCTCAACACCGGCCTTTCTAATACTTCTCGAGCAACTTGCCTCACGTGAATGTTCCCCTCAATTCTCTTTTGAACTTAATCGAACCTAAGAAGTTCACCAAACAGTCAGTGAATTTCACAAGGAAAGAAAAAAGGATGTGTTAATTAGATTTATAGAATAGACATTTATTTCAACGAAACGGGGACAGAGAACCCAACTGCACGATGATGATCCATCAAGTCCTATGTATTACTATATAATCAGATGCTAAAATAACCGGCCAATAAATTTGCTCTCTTTATAAGTGCAACAATAGTCTCAGCAAACTGTATTCCAGGAACCAACTATTGAATAACATTGATAGGATATCTGTATACATTAATAAGGGAATAAAATAAACAAGGAGAAGACCATACATCAAAGAGAATAGAAATTAAACTCATAATATCCTCGCAGTGTAGCAGTAAATCGAAGGTTAGAAATCTGAGAAAAAACAGTAAAAGCAAGTGAAGTACCTTTTCTGTATGATTTCCAAAATCAAAATATGCTCCGTATGCAGGATCAAGGTGCATCTGGTAAAACATCAGATATCAATCATACACAAAATGATGCTATTAATAAAGGCAGACAAAGATGAACTCATACTGCATATTTATATACTTTAACTGTATCTCCAGAGTATTATGAACCACTAATCTGGTGCATTGAAAAGTTAGGAATTATAAACTTCTTTAAAGCATTGTAAGGCATACAAACCTGATTCAGCGTTTCAAAATCTGAAAGTAGCTTAACTGTTGAGCCATAGTTCTGCATTGTGCCAAATGTTCATAAGGAATACAGAACATAATTTTGAATACTTTTCCTGTATTTGAAATACTTTACTTTTAGTATACCTTTCCAGACTTAGATTCTTTCTCTAACAGCTGCATGATGGAATGCATGCAATTTGCAGCAAGGAGCATCCAGCACCTAAGATCCAAGTGCCGTTCATTGTCACTTGGATGTGAGGCACGGGGATAATCGTCCAGCCCAGAAGACAGTGTCTGCAAATGTGAGATGTAATGTCAGTCTCTTTTAGTGCCTTTTGATTGGAAAATTAATAATCATTGAAAGCCGCACAAGGTTGCAAGATTATTTGCCTAAAGTACATGCTCGATTATCTATACCCTCAAATGATTCAACTTCAAAGGAATAATTAAGGTTTTCTATAACTACAAGATGCTGTAAAATAGAACCTTTGGGTTTAGTTCACGAATTGTGGAGTTGTCCCTCCCATGCCAATAATAGCTACCAGTCTCCTTCCCTGGTTCATAAGAGTCAAACAACAAAATTATCATTTTAAATTAAAAAATGCCTTGCTTTTTCAAGCATCTATCTGAACAGACGTGTTCGAGATTTGGAAAGATAAGGGCACTTGTGATCATCTTTTTCCCACTGGAAAAAATTCAAGAACATGTTTTGGCTGCACATTTACTTGTACAGTGTTAATTTCCAACAACCTTTAACTGTGATAACTATTTGGGAATTTTGACATGTAGCATACTTTAAATAAAGGCAAAACAGTATTCAGATATTCTAGTAAAACTACAATTGCTCATTCCATGAAGAACATAAGCCTGCTCCAGGATACTGAAGGGTGGAGTACCTGATTGGGTTGTATTGAACCATTGGAACCAAGATTCAAGACGGACATAAGCCCGCTTTAGGAAAGTAGTGATCTCATTGTTTTCAGCAGAGGTAAACTTATTGTTCTTCACGCCATAAAGAAGATCTGGAAGGAGCTTTTCACATTACATTTCCAATCATAATTACACTGTATTGCAAGTTTTAACGAAGAAGTATGCATAATTTCAATGAAAGCTATGTCTGATGCTTAATGCGTGGTGAGTATCAGGAAGAATACCATGTTACAAGATGGTACAATGGATGGGCTTGAACAACAAAACCATGGCACAGATAGATAGGTGGAGAATTTTATTTACTTGCATGGTTTTGTACTTCTAAATATGATGAAGTAATTTTTATAAGACTTTTCCTGCTCTTATAACACATCCATGCATCACAAATTGGAATTCCGTACAAAGCCAAAAACCACCATAAAAACCCAAAAGGCAAATTGATTTAAGTCAATCCAGTCAACTCGAGCAATGTGTGATCAATGACTAGGTAGATTTCTTAGTTTAAGTCTTTTCTTCACATTTCATACCAACTAGTTCACTGAAACCTAAAACGTAAGAAACTTACATTAGGTCATTATTGGTTTAGGAATGTAACTAATTCTCTTTTCAAAATAATATTCCAATACTTATTTTATCTAGTTGAGGGAGTCCAATACATGTGCAAAAAGATTTTAAGAAAAAGATATTTTCTTTACAAGAAAAAAAAAGTAGCAAAAGATGACTCATGCTACAACACAATTTCATAATTGTACTACAAAATCTTAAAAAAAATTACCGCTTATAATCAAAAATAATGTTGGAGGATTTCCATTGGTTGGATGCTGAACAACAAATTCTTCAGGAACCTTACTGCAGTTACACCGGAAAAGACCTTGCAAGATTACTTTATTGATGAAATAAATTGACAAATCTAATTTTCTACATTTAAAGCTTCAAATTCATTTCCAAATAAATTGCAAGCATCAGTTTATTGCATGTACTTGACACAATACTGAATGAATACCTCTGAGCTTCAGGCCCAAGTATTTGCTCCCTTGGAATCCATCCATCTATGTTCATTAAATCTAACCAATGGCCAATAATATCCAGGCATATGCTAATATCCCAATGCCTGCTCATTCGGCAAAATTTTGTAAACCATATGTTCTAATCACTTACTATAAAAAAAGTAACTCAAAATTTGCATTACAAGGATAATGGATCAAAAGTAGGTGACTGACCGGATCAACAGTTGATGAAAACCTTCATCCCATAAAAATCCCCTTGGAAAGAATGGTCTACTAGGAACAGCTGTGTAAAGCTCAGCTGGCCAATATGCAATAAAATTATTATGACCTTTGTGCTGCAACAAAATATAGCCCACTGTATGATTTTGTCAGATATTTAAACTGACTACAGATACTAATGAATACACACAGCAGCTTTTACAGATGAACAGTGAAATAAGGGAACATTTTCAATGTGAAAAATTAAATCAGAAGCATTTTAATTAATTTATTAAGATCTGATATCCCGTAAACTCTATATAAGGGGTGCAAAAGAGAAAGGCATAATACAAATTCCTCTTATCTCTTTCTTCTTGTGACTTTCTTCTTCCTTTTTCTTCTTCCTTTTTCACTTGCATTTTTCCTACTGTTTTCCCTTTGTTGTCTTCATATAACAGTACAAATCTCTCTCTCCACTCACAATGTTCACTCCACCTACACTCTGTTGGTCTGAAATGACACAGCATTTCAGCTTGTGCTTCACACACTAATATAGTTGGAAAATTAGGTCAATTACCTAAGAATTCACAACTTAAACCATATTCAACCTATGACATAACTTGGTAATTTAAAGCATGCTATTGGGCTACTGCCCTGTGGCTGTGCCTACTTTTAATTGCAGAAGATCAATGATGCGAACCTTGGCACCTCCCTACCCTTTAAAAGTTTTCAATTACAAGAAAAGCATGAAAAGTGTATTAACATTATCAAAGGAACAATACTATTAAATATGTTCAAACACAAATTAATGGTCATTCAAAAGATTACAGATTGTATTAAAATAAACTGCGAAATAAAAACAAGAAACTTACATTAGAATTTCTAGGGTATGAAATTTTTGATTGGCCATAAAAGTAGCCAATGCCTCCCAACATATTAGCAATAGCAGCCTTACCAACAGTTATGGATTCGGATTCAAGCTGAAAAACATTAAAATGATCTCAGTACTGTTTTTTAAGATAAAGCATTGAGGTACTTACACTTTGGCACTTCACAAAATGAAAAATAAATAAACCAAATAATCTTTAAAGCCTAATGGTACATGCATCTTTTTTTGAGCTATGAATAAAACTTTTGGGTTCAGTCAGTTATAAATACTTTTGGGTTCAGTCAGTTATAAATGTAAATTTCTTTTTCCACATTACCCAGACTGAAATATTCCCCATAAAAATCAGAGGATGAGTTTATTCACTCTACTGACTTGTCTATCATTGTGAACATGTCCTAGGGATGAAACACATATTTGCTAAGATTGCAAAGGACAATGAATTAAGAAAGACAAATGTATGATCTCAAGGGTCCCATTTTCAGCATAAAATAAATTCAGGGAGGATGTGAGGAAGGCGCCCCCAAAGCAGAAAAGGCAGGGCTTGGATAATTCTGACCACAGTATAAAAGCACGGTTATTGCTCATATTTAATCAACAAATGACAATAGATTATTTCTTTTACAACCTTAAAATTAGCTTTACTACTACATAATCCTGAGTGAAATATTCAAAATAAAAACATGACAAGGGTTATATTTGCTATCTTCCAAATCTGTGTGAATATGTACAGGACTTGAATGACAACAAGGCTCTCAAGGACTAATACCTTGCCAGCTACATCAAAACAACTCCTAAATTTGGCATCAAATTCTGATTGCTTCTCCTGTAGTTGATTTGTCAATAAGGTACCTGAAAATTATAGAGCAAGATAAGAATATTCAGGAAGGATAAATAGAGCATTCAGTTCATGGAAATCAGCAAGTAGAGCTTCACTTGAAGTCAAGAAAAACCTAAAGATTAAAATATGAAGGAAACAGTTCCCATAAATAATCTACTAAGTAACCAGTAAGTGATATTATAAAGTTGATTAAGACAGAATTTGAACCTTTCAAAATGTAGAAGACAAGGTGATATGGGTCATCACAAATTTGAAATTTGAAACACTAAAATACAAGGGCAACAAGCATCCCTAGTTTCTAGTTTGAATGGGCACATGCCATGTAGGGGAGGTGGCAGAACAGTATTCACAAAAACAAATATTTAAGAAATTAAAGAAGCAACCACATATAATATTGAGATGACAAAAATATGGAGAAAACCTGTCAGGCTGTACACACGTGCTTTTGCTCCTGAATCTTTTACTGCAGTTCCAGACACAAAAGCAATATCTGCTCTGAATGGAATCCTACCAGAAATCTGCATAAGATCACAAACTTCAAGATGATATGGAACACCAAAGACGAATAGAATAGTGTTTACTTGATCAATAAGACACTGCATTTTAGAACAGGATCAACAGGTATCATCATGGTGTATCACACACCTGAAAAACTAAGATATTTGAAGAATCTTCAGATGAGTCAGATAGCAGCAGGTGGCCAAACTTTCTAAACTAGCAAAATGCACACATGTAAACATACAAATCAAGAAATTGACCACACAAAAATAAGAAAGAAAAATACTTGATAACCTAGTTGTATCTGAAATTGACACAGATAAAAGCTAACATACTTCATCTCCAAGATTTTGCTGGACAAGATCGGACAAATTGTGAATATGAGGTGTCCTGAAACCAGAATAATGGATATCCAAAGTATCTTAAAAAAAACAAGTTGGCTATAGATCAGCATCAACAGGGAACAGTTAGCAAGTTATGATAGTGATACAAAATATTAAATAAGATGAAATTCACAACACATATTCCAATGGAAACTAATAATTAGTTGGTGAACAGGTATAAAGAAAACTAGTACAAACTTTCACATATCCATTTATCATTTCAAAGAAAGAACATGAAGCTGATCAATTTAATTAAGAAGTGAAGTTTGGCAACATATGGCAAATTCATACTCTTCATATGAGTACCCAATACTTCTCAAATTACTAACATAATTGACCTCCCATTACTTCCTGCAGGATACTTCTGCATGCATATTGGGTAGTTATAAAACATATGAAGCTACAATTGCAATGAACATTATCTAGATTAGCCAAACTTTGACAACTCATGGCATGCAGAATTCCTTGGCTATGTAGAACAAGTATACCAAATATGTTTTTGGCTTATGAACATAGGTAATCGCAATATGAACCAAAAGTATAATCTTTTCACCATGATGGTCCATCAGCATGTCATAGTATTATTACCTTTGATTCTAAATGTAGCTGCCAACCTCCAACATCTGCACGTGAACCCGATGCTAGAAGAGAACTCTCATGGATGTCTATGGTATCACTTCTCAAACTTAGAGCACTTCCATCTTCATCAGCCAAATAGAAAAACAAATGCCCATTTTCGATATTCCAGCCAGACCTGCAAGTTTTTCCATGAGGAACTATAACTATTTTCAAAGACAAATGCTCAACTAGTTCAAATCCTCCTGTAGTAATGTTAATTCTATCAAGGGGGGAAAGAGAGATAATGTAAATAATTCTATCAAGGAGGAAGTGAGAAGCATAATGCATTAGGAATGAACCATGCAGAGCAAGTAAAGTCATTTACTCTTTATTTTGTACATCAATTCGAACTGCCCAATCTCCTCCATAGCCACTGCCTTCACTTTTGGATTTCAAGAAACTTGTTTCCAACTTCAAGCTATGATCAGCCAGCACCTGGTGTCCAAAATCACGACCATTATGCTGTATCCAGCCATAGGTGCTAAGCTCATCAGAATCTTGGCATATATGTCGTATAAAATACATTCCGTCCTTCAAGCCAATCCACATCAAACCAGCAACCAAACACTTAGGAGTCCTGACAATCATTAAAAGCAAAAAAATTTATAATCCGAAATATAAAATAATTTAAAAACAGTCCTGTTAAAAATTTATGATTAGTTGACCAACATTTCAGCTATAATTGCAATGAATGAATACCTGGCGCGAAATCCAAAATAAACATGAGGGCGATATGTTCCCCAGTACAAGCTCTCCCTGTGAGCTCCTTGAAACTAGAATGATAAAACGAAATTTTTTTAAGCAATCGCATTTGTACAATGAGTAGAAAAAAAAAATTACACCAAAACTATAACAGTAAGGTTACCTGAGGAAGGTCCATGACCTTGGGAGCAGGAAACGGAGTGACAACCCTAGCCTTCTGAGCTTCTTCGCCAGGCTTTATGAGATTGTGAATCAAGAAGAAGATAATTAAGAACGAGAACACTCCAATTCCTAGCATGATTTTGAGATCAACGTTTAGGATTTGAATCAAATTGTGATCTTTACTTCTATCTCTCCGTAACTTCAAGTTAGGTTTTTTCATACTAAAAGCGGCATCGTCGGTGCCATCATCGGAGGATTTGATTCTGCTCCGCGCACTTCGCCGGCTACTTCCAGCCATTTCTTTTTCAGGTTGAACAAAAGTATCAAATTGATTGCATTTGATTGGTGAAGAACGATGAATGAGTAACGCAATGGAGGTTTTCCGGGAAAAGAATTGGCCAACGCCGGCCTTGCTTCCTCTTCCAGTCGCTCTGTAAGCAAGCTAGTCGTCTAGCATACCCGGGGAATGAAAATCGAGCCCCTCAGGTGGGCCTAAGATGGGCTTTTCGGTCCAGCAATTCTTTATATTTTTTCTTTTTTTTATATATATATTTTTATATTTACTGTTTGTTAACGAAAATTTTTGTTTTTTTTTTATTTTGAGTGTTGGGAAGTGATTTCTCAATTTGGCACAAGTTAATTATTTTAAAATTTCTCGAATTTAGTACAAGTTTTTTTTTTCGAATTTAATACAAATAATTAGTTTTGTATCGAGTGATTATTTTAATATCAATCGTATTATAGAAAAAAAATATATTTGTTTTTATAAAATTTATATTTCATAATTTATACATAATAAATTATTTTATAAATAAATTATCAATATTTATTTTCACAACCATATCAATCGGAAACCATCTTATTGATCATCAGCATTGACAGACGTTGGATTTGGATGTGAATGTAATGCTATAAGTTTGGCTTAATAATATTTTTAAATATTTAGTTATATGATTGATTTTTTAAAAAAATAATTTTAAATATTTAATTATGTGATTATTAAAAAAATCTGTACATTAATAATTATTTAACCTAAAGGTGTTCTTTCCGATGAAAAAAATATAATATCTTTTATAAACGATAATAATTCATTGTTAAATGAATTCATTGTAACAGAATCCACTTGGAATTTTGGATCGCAAAACCTGGGTTCTTGTATGTTAATTACCATAAGCGTACCAAATACAAAAGTTATAAAAATAAATATAATAAAATATTGATCTTCCTTACGGTAAGGAAGCATCTTTCAACACAGACCCTGACTCAAAATTGAAACTTTATTTTTTTTTCAAGTTTAAAAGAATATTTCAATACAATTCAAAGTGTTTATGAATTTTTATATAATAATAGAAGAGTGCTCAAGATCTGACCTGATTTAGGATTTATTAGGATTTCCTTATGAAATTATAACTCTAAATTTACAATGGATTCAGGAGAAGATCTTAATCCATATAAGGGTATAAATACCGACGTAAACAAGAAATAAAATTTTTCCTATCCTCGCTCTCCACCTCTGATTCGGTTGATTTGAAAATATGCAGGCTCCGGTATTATTCTTTGTTGCCTTTCATGTACAAGGAACTCTGCAATATAATGACATTTAGATGTTTTAAGTAACAATTCCTGGAACAAAAATATCAATTACTTGAATAAAAGACGACCTTCACTTTAACTATGGAAACCATTACCTGGTTTTGGGAAGAGAACGGAGTCTATACATGGTCCACAAAATGCTTCCGTTTGAAATGAGGTCAAGCTGTTTTTCCAAAATCCACGAGTCCTGCATTGAGGTGGTAAGCATCAGAATCTAGAATAAGCTCAGTACAAACCAATCAAGTGGCATTAAGAGTTCATGACATCTCTCAATCAAAATAGGGGACGAGCCCAAGAACTAATTGAACTCTATTTCCATGATAGATGTTCAATGCAACTCAACACTGCCCTTTCTAATACTTCTCAAACAATTCGATTTTACAAGAATGTTCCCCTCATTTGTCTCTTTCGAACTTGATAAAATCAATGATGTTCACCAATCATTCAATGAATTCACAAGGAAAAAGAAGGCTACGTTAGATTTATAGAATAGACATTTATTTCAATGAGAAAGGAACAAGGAACCAACTGCACGATAATGATCCATCAAGCCCTATGTATTACAATAAAATGACATGCTCAAATAATAAGCCAATAAATTTGCTCTCTTTATAACATTAAAAAGCTGCAGGTGGCCAAACTTTCTATAACCCAGCAAAATACACACACGTAAACATACAAATCAAGAAATTAACCCAACTGAAAGAAAAAAAAAGCATATATAATAACCTAGCTGCATCTGAAATCGACATAGAGATAAAAACTAACATAACTGGCCCCCGAGATTTTACTGGACAAGATTAGACAAATTGTGAATATGTGTCCGAAAACTAGAATAATTGATATCCAAAGCATCCTAAAAACAAGTTGGCTATAGATCAGCATCAACAGGGAACAGTTAGCAAGTTATGATAGTGATACAAAAGATTAAAGAACATGAAATTCACAACATAAATGTTGGTGGTAGCACACCAAAATTGAAAAATAAAAATGAAGAAAAAAGGTCAAAAATGCAAGGTGCCTAACAAGGAAGAAATTGTCAAAAATGTGAGGTGAAAATGGGAAGTGCCTAATTTAGCCTAATTTTCACCTAATTTAGTTTGACAATTTATTTGCATTTGAAGCCTATAAATAGGCTCATTCTCTCCATTTGTAAATACACCAAGCAAACACAAAATATAGCTTAAGGAGAGCTATAGGTTAAAAACCAAGTAGTTTATATTAGGAATTAGAGAATCAATCTCTTGGAGTTCCTTGGAGTATAAATATTTGGGGGTTGTTTTGTGGGTGTCGGTTAGAAAAATATTTTGTAATTTGTGGTTGTAACAATTTACCGCATAGTGAATATTTTTCTTGGTTGTCGTTAGACAACGACCGTGGTTTTTCTCCATTCGGGAGTTTTCCACGTTAAATCATTGTGTTTTATTCTCTTTAATTTCAAAGTCATTATTTTATTTTCTCATTTGTTCTTGCTTGAAGACGGTCCGAAGGGCGAAAAAATAAGCGATTTTCCCAACAATAAATTCAAAATGGAAACTAATAATTAGTCAGTGAACAGAATACACACAACTAGTTAAGCAAACTTTCACATATCGATTTACTATTTCAAAGAGAGAAATTGAAGCTGATCAATTTATATACTGGCAAATATGGCAGTATATACTGATGAATTTGCAACATATGGCAAATTCATATACTGGCATATATATTGCTAATGTAAATATGTGGCTAAAAAGAAAAAGAAAAAAGAAAAAAATAATAATAAAGATTTTTTTTTTATTTTTTCCGTTGAAATATCTCATTTAGTAGCAGAGGATTTGTTAGATATTATTTACTTGCTCCCGCTTTAGCCATTTTATGCCACAAGAGCCGCTGTCAATGTTGTTGCTGCTTATGACTCTGCCAGTCTCGCCAATGATGTTGCTATTGCTACAACTTATTGATGATAAGTCTCACCCTTAACTGTATTATCTGTATTCTAAGTTTATATATGTTATTCTTATCTGGTATCTTCTAAGTATAGGATTTTGTATAGAACTCTTACTCTATTTATAGAGCTGTAAACATTCATTAGAATTAATTCAAACCCATTTCTCTATATGGTATCAGAGCAATAAAATACTCCAACGAGTTCTAGTCGATCCAATTCCTTCAGAAACATGTCAAATCCTTCGACTTCTTCCTCTGTTGTGCAATTAAATGCACCAACTCATTTTCCAATTAAACTTACTCAAGACAATTTTCCTGTTTGGAGGAAGCAAATTCAGTCTACTCTTATTAGATTGGATTTATTAGGGTTTATTGATGGTACGAGTTGTGCGCCGTCTAAAACTCTTGATGGCAAAACTGTTAATCCAGCATATACCTCTTGGTATCGACAAGATCAAACTCTTGTCAGTGCTCTTCTGGGTAGCTGTACAGATGCTATTCAGCCACTTATTTCATCTGCAAAATCAGCCAAAGACGCCTGGGATCGTCTTACTCATAGCTATGCCAATACATCACGGTCACGAATCCTCTTTCTCAAGACAAAGTTAGCTCAGAACTCCAAAGGCACCAAACCAGTAGCAGTTTTTCTTAATGACATGCGAGCAATTGCGGATGAACTAGCACTTACACAGAATTCGATAAGTGATGAAGACCTTGTTGTTCATATTATTACTCAGCTAGGAGATGAGTTTGGTCCTATTGTTGCTGCTCTAAAGGTCTGTGAAACTTCTATTTCTTTCTCTGAATTATTTGAAAAACTCACAGATTTTGAACGATCGTTAAAAGAGAAAGAGCCATCTGTTTCTCCTGCTATTGCTACGGTGAATGTTACTCAGAAGTCTGTCGGTAAGGTACAATCTTCTTCTCCAGGAGCTTCAAATTCTGTTCGATCAAATCAAATTCTAATTACCTCAGAAATCGCGGAGGTTATGGTGGCAATCGCTATAACCAGAATTATAATCGTGGAAGCTATAGGGAAGATATTATTTGTCAATTTTGTGAAATTGCTGGTCATCATACTGTTGACTGCAGGAAGTTAGCTGGGTTTTTAAAGGACAATAATATCATTGTTCGATCTGGTTCTTCTACTGTATTTGTTGCTCCTTTTGTTCATGCGACGACTGCTATGTCCACTCAATCTTCACAGGCTCAGCCATGGTTATTTGACAGTGGAGCTTCGCATCATGTTGTTTCTAATCCATCTGCTCTTCAAGGCTATTCTGATTATGGTGGACCTGATGAGGTCTTTTTAGGGGATGGTAAAAGTCTTTCTATCTCACATACTGGTTATACTAATACTTCTACATTTCATAAGGCTTTATCTCTTCCTAATGTGCTGTGTGTGCCTCATTTGAATAAAAATTTGATTTCCATAGCTAAATTTTGTCGAACTAATCCTGTTTCTGTGGAATTTTTCTCTACTCATTTTTTTGTGAAGGATCTGTGCACGGGGGCGCCTCTGCTACGGGGAGAGAACATTGATGATATTTATTGCACAACTTTTTCCAAGAGTCCTCAGTTGAATGTCACCGTCCATGAGTCCTTGTTGTCTGATTGGCATCACAAGCTTAGTCATCCGTCCAATAAGATTTTTCGTATAGCTCTTCAAAATTCTGGTTTAGGATCTTTATCTACTTCTGTTTCGAACTTTCATTGTAATTCTTGCTCCATGAGTAAAAGTCATAAATTGCCTTTCTTTGATAATTCCTTTTTGAGTACAAAACCTTTGCAACTTGTTTATATTGATATTTGGGGACCAACGCAAAAATCAATTAATGGGTATGAGTATTATGTTACATTTATTGATCACTTTTCCAAATGTATATGGTTATATCCGATGAAAAGGAAGTCTGATACATATGATCTGTTTCTAAGTTTCCAACGTTTGGTTGAGAATTACTTTAACACCAAAATTGTTTCAGTTTTTTCTGATAATGGTGGTGAATATCTAAAGCTTAAATCGCATTTTTCAGCATGTGGAATTTCTCATTATACTTTACCACCCCATACTCCTGAACACAATGGTACTGCTGAGAGACGTCATCGGCATATAGTTGAAACTGGGTTGTCTTTGTTGAAATTTGCTTCTTCACCTAGTGTTTATTGGTCTCATGCTTTTCAAGTAGCTGTATATTTGATCAATCACTTGCCTTCCTCTGTGATCTCTTTTCAAACACCGTTTTTTAAGCTTTTTTGTCGTCCTCATAATTCAAAGCATCTAAAATCTTTTGGTTGTTTATGTTACCCATGGCTACGCCCTTACACAACCTCCAAACTACAGTATCGATCTCTCCCGTGTATTTTTCTTGGGTATTCTCCAACACAATCTGCTTACAAGTGTTTTGATCCATCGTCGAATAAGTTGTATATTTCTCGTCATGTCAAGTTTGTAGAGAATGTTTTTCCGTTTCAAGTGTGCAATAAATCTCATCAATTTTCTAGCCTTTTTTGAGATGCTTCTTGTGCAGGTACTTCACATATTGGAGAATCCACTTTGGACACAACTGGTAGTTCTTCAGTATCCATTCCTGGTCTTACCACCACAAGAGCAGCTGTTGTTCCTTTAAATTCTCAAGATCTTAATATTGCTCCTGTGTCTGATCAGTCTGCTATGTCTTCACTTGCTGCTGCTCCTGTATCTGATCAGTCTACTATGTCTTCCCAAGTGTTGGACTCGACTACTCAAGCTATAATACCTACTGCACAGGCTGTCCAAAACTCTGATTCTACTGCAGTTGCTGCTACTAATCAGCGGCCGAACAGAATTCAAAAACCAAACTCCAAGTACTTTAATGATTCTTTTATTAATCTCACAATAAAGCATCCTCTACCACTTTCTCTTGAGCCAAGTACTGTCAAACAAACACTTAAAGATCCTAGTTGGCGACATGCAATGGATCTAGAATATAATGCTTTGCTTAAGAACGACACTTGGGAGTTGGTTCCAAAATCTACACATGTGCCCATAGGCTGTAAATGGGTTTTTCGCGTCAAAAGGAAACCAGACGGTACCATTGATAAATACAAAGCATGCTTGGTGGCTAAAGGGTTCTTCCAAGAGCCTGGTCATGATTATTTTGAAACTTTCAGTCCAGTAACAAAACCAGTTACCATTAGAGTTGTGCTCAGTCTTGCAATCACTCATGGTTGGCAGTTGAGGCAATTAGATGTGAACAACGCCTTTTTGCATGGAACTCTTTGTGAAGATGTTTATATGGTGCAACCTCCTGGGTATATTAATTCTCAATTTCCTGCTTATATTTGCAAATTGAGGAAATCTCTCTATGGCCTTAAACAGGCTCCTCGAGCATGGTATCTTGAATTAACAACTTTTCTTGGACAAATTGGGTTTCGAAAATCATGTGCAGATGCATCTTTATTTATATTTGATAGTTGTGATATTAAGGCCTATTTTCTAATCTATGTTGATGATATAGTGCTTACTGGTAATAATTCTGCATTCTTGAATACTTGTGTTACCAAGTTATCAACTCGGTTCTCAATTAAGGATTTTGGGCAGCTTCATCATTTTCTGGGAGTTGAAGTGGTGTCAACAAAAACAGGGTTATTCTTATCCCAACATCGGTATGTTGCAGATTTGTTAACTAAATTTAATATGGCAGGTGCTAAGGATGTTGCTACACCTATGGCTACATCTGAGAAATATACATTAGATGATGGATCATCGCCTGCTGATGCCACTATTTATCGTCAAATTGTTGGTTCCTTGCAATATTTGTCGATCACTCGACCAGATGTTTCTTATGTTGTGAACAAACTGTCACAATTTATGCATGCTCCAACACAAATACATCTACAAGCTTTAAAGAGGGTTCTTTGTTATTTGAAAGGGACAATTTATTGTGGATTGTTTCTCAATCGAAAATTTGGTCATCACTTGCAAGCTTTTTCGGATTCTGATTGGGGAGGTCATCTTGATAAAGGTAGATTAACAACTGCATATGTATTATATCTTGGGTCTAATATTATCTCATGGAAATTAACTCGTCAAAAATCGGTTTCGCGATCCTCAACTGAAGCGGAGTACAAAGCATTGGTTTAATTTATATACTGGCAAATATGGCAGTATATACTGATGAATTTGCAACATATGGCAAATTCATATACTGGCATATATATTGCTAATGTAAATATATGGCTAAAAAGAAAAAAGAAAAAAGAAAAAATAATAATAAAGATTTTTTTTGAATTTTTCCGTTGAAATATCTCATTTAGTTGCAGAGGATTTGTCAGATATTACTTGCTCCCGCTTTAGCCATTTTATGCCACAAGAGCCGCTGTCAATGTTGTTGCTGCTTATGACTCTACCAGTCTCGCCAATGATGTTGCTATTGCTACTGCTGTCATTGCCAAATGCTTTTGCCAACAATGCCAAATCCTCAGTTGATATAGTTTTTGCCGCTGTTGAAATTGCCATCAATGATGCCTCTGCTGCTGCCATCAATGACAGTGATGATGTTTGTGTCAAAGCAGCGGCCGAGCTGCTTTTGCCAATGCCAGGGTAATTGTTGTCGCTTCGGCTCTCACTTCCATTACTGTTGTCACTGCTGCTAATTTAGCAGCTTCCATCGCTAACTCTGCCAAAGCTGATTTGGCGTAATTAGAAGCGAAAGCGGTTAAATCAGAAACAGTGCCAGCAGAACTGGGAGGGGGGCGCGGAAGCGAGAGCCCTAGCATTGGCAAAGTCAGCCTCGGCAATAGCTCAGGCATAGACAACATCAGCGGCGGCGGTGGCATCAAATGCAGAGATAGCAACAACAGATGCATCATGAGCAACAAAAACAACATTTGAAAGCATCGGCAACAGCACAAGCAATATCAATTTTTCAAATGCATATTGTCCGATCAATTTTTTAAATGCATATTGACATACATTTAAAGAAGACTCCAACTTAACCCCTTTAAAGAAGGGATTCAAAAGTTCTACTGCTTGCTAAAACAGGTTTCTTAGAATTCATTCAGTTTATGAGGTAGAAATCAGATCAAATTCAAAAGAATCAGTAACAAAATTGCCCCACATTCTGCTAAGCTAAATATGCATTACTAAGTAATTTACATTTTTGGATTGGATAATCCCCGATTCATGACAATTTAAGAATCAAACAACAATAACTCAGATCTAATTTTTATTTAAGAAAAAATTAAAGATCTTGTTTCAAAAAAGTTGCATTTACATTTATTTACTTCTCAAAACTTAAGTCTAAATCCAATAAAGATAAAAAAGTTTGAGAATTTACAAGTATGTGGTTTTTTTCGGCAATGGGTAAAAGATAATATGTTGAATTATATTGCTAATGAAACAAATGCCAAAACCATGTGGAAAAAGCTTGAAATTTTATATGATTCAAAGACTAGAAATAATAAGTTATTTTTGCTTGAACAAGCTATACGCTTGCAAAATAGAAAAGATAGTTATATACTTGATCGCGTGAATGAATTTCAAGGTATCTTTGATTAATTGTCTGCATGGGTATTAAATTTGATGAAGATGTTATTAGACTTTGGTTGTTGACTAAACTTCCTGACTCATGGAAAAATTTTCATATATCTTTGACTAATTCTACTCTTGAAGGTATTATAACCATGTCGTATGTAAGGATTAATATTTTGAATGAAAGATGAGAAGAAGAACTCAGAGGATATCTAGTTTACAGTAAGAAATCTTGGTTAGGGGAGAAGTAAAATTAAAAGTCAAGATCAGAATAGAGGTAAGAGTAGTAGCAAATCAAAATCAAGGTAAAAAAACATTAAATGTCATCATTGTAGTAAACCAGGACATATCAAGAAATATTATTATAAGTGAAATAAAGAGAATAAGGCAGACAAAGGAAGCAAGAAAAGGAAGGCAATGACAACAATACTAATTGTGTTGTCACTACTACTTCAGATAATGATTTAGTTATAGTTTATCAAAAGAATATGATCAATATAGCCTATGGTGACACCATTTGGGTTTTTGGCAATGGTGCATGCTTTCATATTACATCAATAAAGGAATTCTTCAAATCTTATGCTCCATGTAATTTTGGAGTCTTGAAGATGGGTAATGATGGAGTGTCAAAGGTGATAGGGATCAGAAATATTTGGTTAGAGACTCAAAATGGAATAGATTTAGAGCTCAAGAATGTTAGACATGCTCTAGACATTAGATTGCATTTGATATCCACTAGTAAGCTTGATGATGATTGCTATTGCAGCACTTTTGATGATGAAAAATGTAAAATCAACAAAGGTTCCTTAGTTGTAGGCAGAGGAAAGAAGACTTTGGGCTTATATTGGTTGCAAGTTTCAATCTCTATAAATCTTGTTACTGCAATTAAAAATGATAGCTCTTTGGTATTATGGCATAAGAGTTTGAGTCATATTAGTGAGAAATGACTTGATTGTCTAGCTAAAAGGAATTTGCTTTCAAGATTGAAAGGTGTAAGGTTAGATAGGTGTGTTCATTGCTTGGCTGAGAAATAGGAAAATGGTTTTTTTTAACATCATTCTCCTTTAAGGAAAGATAATTTTCTTGAGCTAATACATTCAAATGTTTGTGGTCATTTAAAGAAAAAGTCATTTGGTGGTGCACTTTACTTTGTGACCTTTATTAATAATCATTTAAGGAGACTTTGGTTTTGCGCCTTAAAATCAAAAGTTCAAGTTCTTGGCATATTTAAAGAATTTCAAGATTTTGTTAAGAGAGAAATTGGAAAGAAGTTAAAATGTATTCGCACTAATAATAGTGCTGAATATTATGAGCCTTTTGGTGTATATTGCAGAGAACAAAGTATCAGACATCAAAAGACACCTCCTAAGACTCCTCAGTTGAATGGTTTGGCAGAAAGAATGAATAAAACGTTAATGGAAAGAGTCAGATGTATGTTTTCAGAGGCTAAATTGCCTAACGCCTTTTGGGGTGGAGCTTTATACATTGTTGCACATACAATTAATCTAATCTCACTATTACATTGGAAAATGATATTCCAAATAGGTTTTTGTATGGTAGGGATGTTTCCTATGACTACATATGAGTATTTGGTTACAATTATTTTATGTATTATAGACCTCTAATTTTGGTCATAAATAAGTTTAATCCCAATTAAAAGAGGTCAAACCTAATCCGATCCAATTTTAAAAGCTTAAACCTGATCCAATATAATTTTAAAGGGCTTAAACCTATACTGGCCCAATTCTAAAAGCTTTATACAATTTGTTGCTGCTCTGTTTTCTTTGTAATCCATTTTTTGTTGTTTAGTTAAAATATTATTCATCAATGTTATAAGAAAACTCATTGGACAAATTTTTTATTCTCTTGCAAATCCATTTTTCTTGTCTTTTACTTAGTAGTCAATTCTTTGTTTTCATAATAATAATATTCTTTATATTTAAAATGAGATAGTATAAGAAAAATAAGTTATCATTTTATTCAATGCAATTATAATATTAATTGTGATTATTAATTTTAGGGTGAAGTATTGAATATATTAATTATTATATTAACTACAACAATATTTATGATAACATTAGTTTAGGGTAAAATATTGAATATACTCGTTAATTTTAAAGTATGAAATTCGAAAAAAGTTTTATTTAATAATTTAAATTTTATATGCATATATAAAAGAAAAGTAGTCTATATCATAATATAAATTGTCATATCAATTATATTCTGTACATGCATCCATACAATGTTTAGTAAACAAATCCATTATTCTATGAAAAATATTATATTTACTAGTAATTGATTGTCAATTAACCAACATGTGAGCAAAGCTCACAAAGAGAGACTACCGGGGATAAACAACCCCATAGACATCATGAGAAAGCCAAAGAAAAAAACTTGAAGGAGCTTTGTCCAAGATAGGTATGCCTTGATTAAACTATCTAGCTATGCTTGCTTGAGAATCATCTGCGTGATTGGCCTCGGGAAGAACATGACATAATTGAATATCATCAAAGCAAGGAACCAAATTTTTAATAGCCATGAGCAAAGAGTAGCAACTACTTAGCTCATGCCAACAACCCAAGATCATATTAATGACACAAAGATTATTTGATTCCATCAATAATCTGTGGATATTCATCTCATTGGCTAACTTGATTCCTTTAAAAAGAGTCCAAAGCGCAGCTCTAATAATATCGTAATACCCTAGTTTTAGGAAAAAACCTCTCAACCAATCCCTAAGATGACCCCTCAACAACCCTCCACCAAAGGCTCTACCAAATCAACGAGAAAAAGAACCACCTAAGTTCAATTTTACATATTCCATAGGAGGGGGATGCCATGAGTCAAATTCTCTGAGACCATTCTTTAGTATACATTTTTTTTAATGAACCACATGTATCCCTGTCCATTTAACGGTTTAGAACTAATTCTGTTCGGGTGCTGCAAAGACTAAGGTGACCCTTCCAACATCATTTTTTCCATACACAATTCTAGGATTGAGAATCGAATCTAGGACGTTACTTAGAGGAATCTAGACCCTCGTATTAACTAATTTGTTTAGTATACATTTTAAATGTTAGTATCTTATACTAACTAATTAAAGATTGCATGAAATAGGACATTTAAATCATTTATTATGTTGTAAAGAAAACTAAACAAATACATCTTATTTTGCATATAATTAAATAGGATATTTATGATTATTATCAAGTATTATACACATGAAATACATCTTGCATAGAATTAAATTGCATGAAATTAAAATTTAAAAATTAGTCACATAAAATTATCAATTATTATATTAATTTCTATACACTTAAAATTCTCGATTCTTAAATAAGTTAAATTTTAAGAATTTAAGTTCGATAAATTCATCACCCTTGCATTTAATTATTAATATTTATCCAAAAAAATAATGTTGATTTCATCCAAAAAATAATGTTAAGGGTTTTAATTTATGATGATAATTTACATATTACAAATGAAGTTATAAATAATATAAAAAAGTTTTTTATAATTTAATTTAAGATATTACTAGAAGCATTTTCCGTTAAATTATTATATATTATTATTATTTGATTTGAATTATATTATATATATTTCAATTAATCTCAGATGAATTTAAATATAATTTAATAGAAAAAATATAATACATACTTTTTATTTTGTTATCATTATTTTTTTTTCAAAGAGGAAATTACATGAATTGTCACATTTTTAATTCTTTTTTCAAACTTACACCATCATTTTGCAAGTCTTTCTAAATATATTTTTTAAATTTTAGCATTTCAAAAAATGCTCCATTTTATTTTTACTATTTCAAATATGTTCTATATTCTACTTAAAGCAAGCTCTGCCACTTAGATTTCATTCACTTTGAAGGCCTTCCATGCTTTTTCTTTTTTCTTTTTCATGTGGATAGATTGAAGTCAATGACTTAGGTGGAATATTTCATGTTGTAAATTGTTTTCTTTTATATAATTTTGTTGTAATTGAGTTTATGTTGTACTGGATTTTTTTTTCAATATCTAATGAATTATTAACTATTCAATAAAATAATTTGAAAATATAAAAAGTTATAGCTTAAGTGAAGCTTATTTATAAAATTTTATTGAGTATTAACTAATAAAACCAACAACAAATTTAAAACAAGCCAAGCTCAAATCTAAAAACAAATGTCTAAGCTCAAACTTAAAAAATAATAAATGAGTTGAGCTTATGCTATGCAAGTGATTAAAAATGATATTTTTATCCTTTTAAATGATCAAATTTACTCATATAGGTATATTTTTAGTATACAAAAGATGTATTATTAGTATATTAATGGTATTATCTAAGATATAATGATGATATATCTTAAATATACCAACAATATACTATAATACAAGTTTTTAATGGTAATATCATTGGTATATTTTCAATATAGCAACAATATTATAAAGTAATTAAGAAGTTTTTTTTAGTATATGGAACAACATTTATAAGTGGTTTACCTTTAATATACATGATGATTTTCAATTTGAGTTTTAGTTTCTTTCTTGGCAGTTGAAGTTATCTACTTTTAGGGGCAAAAATAATTTTCTCATTTAATGGAATCAAATAAGATGGTTTAAGATATTGATTTGAAATTAAATTTATTTTGACATAAAATATATAAATATGTGAATTTTTTTTTGGTAGACAAAGGTAGTTCACAGAGAACTAAATACAAATGGAACAAGGAAAGCAAACTCCTCTTATATCCTCTTCAAGTGGAAAATTTACATTATTTTCTTGTTGCTAAAATGTTGTGGATAATTTAAGTTTATAGCTACAGTTTTCAGATACTGTAACAAGAATATTATATTTGTTATATATAATTAACCTTTATAACTAATTAATTCAAGCAAATTTTATATTGCCACGAAGAATTAGATTTTATAACTAGTATAAACTTTTAGCTATAATTTTACTCATTGTGACTAGGAATTCATATATCATATTTGTTGTAGATATAATATCCTACATTGTAGGTTAGTTTTTTTTTTTCTTACAACTTTCTTGTTTGTGATCAAGTTTTTTCTATGTAATATCCTACATTGGAAAGTTTGTACCACTTTCATGCAGTCTGTCTCTAATTTGACCTCTAATTTTCAGTTTTGGAATATTGAGGTGTTCGATAATATTTTTAAAGGGAAGAAACAATTGTTAGCTCGCATTAATGGCCTTCAACGAGCTATTGACAACCAATGGAGACCCTCAAATAATTTGCTGGAATTGGAGAAGACTATAAGAAGTGAACTTGATCTAGTTCTTTATTAGGAAGAGCAACTTTAGTTTCAAAAGTCCAGAGCAAATTGGGATAATTTTAGTGATCGCAATACAACTTTTTTCCACCAGCATAATATGAAAAGAAGGAAGCGCAATCATATTATGAAACTTCAAAATGATGTTAGTTGCTGGGTTGATGATCAAAAGGTGTTATGTGATTTTGCTGTTCAATTCTTTAGTTCCCTATACGAAGAAGGTAGGATTCTTCACCCTTTATATCATGTTACAAATCATTTCCCTATTTGTAATTCAACCTTGATGGACTCCTTTGTCATTCCTCTCTTTGATGATGAAATTAAGAGAGCTTTATTTGATATGAGCCCTTGGAAAGCCCCTGGGAGCGATGGCCTACATGCTGGCTTTTATCAAAGTCAGTGGAATATTTTGGGAAAGGATATTTATGCTGAAATTTGTAGAATCTTTGCCAGTGGTGATATTGATCCAACCATGAACAAAACTTTAATATCCTTAATTCCTAAGGTTGAGCAACCTGTCCAGATTTCTCAATATCGCCCCATTTCTCTTTGCAATGTGATTTATAAGATAATCACCAAAACTATTGCTAATAGAATGAAAAAGGTCATGCCATTGATAGTTGCTAATGAACAAGTGAGCTTTATCCCTGGTAGGCATATCTTAGATAATATAATTGTTGCCTAGGAGGTTATACACACAATGAGGATCAAGAAAGGAAAGGCGGGCTTTATGGCAAGCAAAGTAGATTTGGCTAAGGCTTACAATAGAATCAATTGGGGTTTTCTGGAAAATACTTTATTGGATGCTCGACTACCATCTTCCTTGGTTTCTCTGATTTTAAAGTGTGTTAGCTCAAGCACTATGCAACTTATTTAGAATGGTTCTTTGTCAGATTCCTTTTCTCCTACAAGAGGTTTGAGACAAGGTGACCCTTTGTCATCTTATCTCTTTGTGCTTTGCTTAGAAATATTGTCCCAGGGAATAAAAAAGGCTATTGCAGATGGTATTTGAAAACCTATTTATTTAAATAGATGAGGGCCCCCTATTTCCCATCTATTTTTTGCAAATGATATGGTTCTTTTTGCTGAGGCTAGTTTGGCTCAATGTCAGGTTATTCAATAAGTTCTTCAAGAGTTTTGTGATTGTTCAAGGTAACTTGTGAGCATTGATAAAACTTAAATTTTATTTTTCAAAAATGCTCGCAAAGAGGTTCAAATTTCTCTGAGTAGCAGTCTGGGTTTTACTTTAACATCAAATTTGGGTAGATACTTGGGAGTTCCTCTACTCCATTCTAAAGTTTTTAAGAGAACTTACTAGTATCTAGTTGATCGAGTGCATTATAAGTTGGCTAGCTAGAATATTACTAAGCTTTCTTTGGCTGTAAGAGTTACCTTGGCTCAGTATGTATTGAGTGCCTTGCCTATTTACACAATGCAGACAACAAGAATTTCTTTATCTACTTGCGAAGCCATTGAAAAAGCGATTAGAAATTTTATTTGGGGGAGCAGTATGAATAGTAAGAAGGTAGGGCTAATTCTTTGGGGAGTTATTACAAGTCCAAAGTGCATAGGTGGTTTGGGTCTTCGATCTTTGTTTGAGCTAAATACAGCCTTTTTCATGAAATTATGTTGGAAAATTTTCAATGATGATGATTCTCTGTGAGTGCATGTTGTAAAATCTAAATATAAGGTCCAATGTCACACTCTAGATAGAATTAATGCTCCAAATAACTATTTGGTAATTTGGAAAAATTTTTGTGTTGTCTGGAATGATGTGGTGGATAATGTTTATTGGGCTCTTGGGAATGGTTCTAAGGCTAGATTTTGAAGTGATCAGTGAGTTCTGGGTTTGCCTTCTCTTAAAAATGTTGCTACGGTACAAATTGAGGAGTCTGAGTCTAGCCTTCCGGTTTCGAATTTTGTATCAATTGATGGCTTTTGGAATTGGGCTTTTTTTGCTGGTAAATTAAATTCATCAACTTTGTTGCATATTTCCTCCACTTTGCCTCCTTTGTCTTCTATGGAAGATGATATATTCTTCTAGGCTGCCACTCCTTCTGGACATGGGCAGAACCACAGGGGGGCAAGGGGGTCATTTGCCTCCCTTTGCTTCCAATACACATATACATATATATACATGTATATATATATGAGTACATGAATTTTATTTTTTAAAAAATTAATGTTTAAATATTAATTACTTTAAAATTTTAAAATATATTATTTTGATAATTTTATTAAGTATTATAACTATTAATAATTATTATTTAATTTATATATTTTAATTTATTATTTTGATTATTAAGTTATTATTATTGAAATTTAATTATGAATTAGAATTTAGAGTTTTTATGATTAGATAAATTATCTTGGATTTGATTATGATATGAATTGAAAATTTAAGATTTTATGATTAGATTAATTATTTTATAATTTGAATTTATATTTTTGTGATTAGTTTAATTATTTTATAAAATATATTCTATCATATAAATTTATTTAAAAATAATTAGTTTAAACACTTTTTTTTAAAATATCTCAAAAATATATAAATATTATTTAAAAAAAATAATACATATTGTATAATTTTACTTATAATTTTTCAGAGTAAAATTTAAATATTAAAACAAAAATAATAAAAATTTTAATATTTAATTATTTAATATGAAAATAAAATTGAATAGAAATATTAATGTCAATTATTTGTATTAATTTTATTAATATAAAAATAAAATCAAATATAAATTTATCTGTAATTTTTTTTATTTTTAAATTTTGTGCTCCCTTCCTTGAAGCTCTGATCCTGCCACTGTTTATGGATAATTTTCCTTGAAATCCGCTTACCTTATTCAAAAGGGTGATGTTTTCTCTGAACAATCTTCTCTTTGGAATAGGATTTGGTATTGGCAAGGGCCCCATCGTATTAGAATGTTTCTTTGGTTGTTACTTCATGATCGTCTGCTTACTAATTGTGAAAGAAAGTGGAGGCATTTATCTTTGGATTCCTTTTGTTATTTCTATGGTCTTCATGAAGAAGCTGCTTTGCATGTGCTAAGGGATTTCCAAAGAGCTGCATGTATTTGGCAAGAGATTGAAATTGGTTGTGCCAGGTCTAATAATGATGATTCTCGTCTATCTATTGCGGGTTGAATTTCTAGCAATATTCTCTCAAAGGATCAATGCAATAGTTTTTCATGGAGTCTTATTTTTTGGGGTGACCTGTTGGATGATTTGGAAAGCTAGGAATGAGCTTATTTCTAATGATAGCCATATTTCTATTTATGATCTGAAAAAAGAAATCTGGTTCAATGTTTCTTCTTTCTCCAATGTTGTCTCGGGCTTATATTTGTAGCCCAACAAATCTGTTTGTACTCAGCAAACCATATGTTGGCAATCTCCTCCTGATGGTTTTGTTAAGCTAAATTATGATGGTTCTTTCTTGCATAGCTCTAGTCGTGTGTTTGGTGGTGGTTTACTGAGAAATAGTCAGAGTCAGTTTCTCAAGGGACTTATTCTTAATCTGGGCTATTGTGATATTGTTTGTGCAGAGATGTGAGCAATCCATGAAGGTGTTAGGCTTGCGAAGGCTCTCAATATTCGTAAGCTTCTAGTGGAATATGATAATAAAGGAGTTATTGAAATGATAACAGGGCGGTAATGGTTTTAAACTGCAAAAGCTTACTCGCCTCTATTAAAGATCTACGAACCAGCTTTGATGAAATCCATTTCAATCATGTCTTCCGTGAAGCAAATTTTACTGCTGATGTTTTAGCACAATATGCAAAGAATTTTTCCAGTTGGTGCTACTACTTTGGATTGTTTCCCTCCTGTTGTTGATTTGAAGTTTCTTCATGATGTAGTTTCTGTCTCTTATTCTAGATAGTTTGTGGACTTAGCTCACCTTTATTTACCAACAAAAAAAAAAGAAAATATAAAGTCAACTAGAGAGAAGCTACGAAAAATTGTTTATTTTTATTTATTTTTACTACTTGCACTTTTATTATGTAATGGGATGCACTGTCCTTCTAATTGTAGCATTCGCGGTAAAATGGACTTCACAGTTTATTGATTCTTATTTCTTAGCGTAAGTCATAATTTATGGTGACATTTACCTTTCTCACCTTATATATATTTCACGTTACCAACACCAACCATCAAAGCTTGTAAAATAACAATAACTAAAGAATACTATTTGTTAATTGCAAGGTAATTGCATGTGTAGTATAAGGATAAGTATATATTTTTTTAATATATTTAGTTTTAATTTCCATTTTTCATGCTGTGATGCTTACAAAAATTGCAAAGCAATCAAATAATAACTGCTTGCATTTTTTATATACATTAAACTTGAAAGTTTCAAGCTTTTGAATTTTATATTATTTGAAAGTTTTAAGTTTTTGAAGTTTTAATTTTATAATTTTTTTTTTATCATTGGCTTAAAATCTCAATAAGAAGCAATCCGATGCTTAGCGTGTGTGTGCACGCGTGTTTTTTTTTCTTTTTATCTTGGCTAATGTTTATAACATATATCACAATCAATTTTTTTATTTATAATTGAACAATAGAGAACATTTTAATACTATTCTAGTTATAGGCTCATAATCAATGGATTTCATATGCAAGAAATAAATTAATAAATAAAATAAAAAAAAACAAAGAGGCTTAGTAACTTTAAAGATAAATTATTATGATATATATGAGATTTGTTATAATTTTACTTTAATTTGTACTATTTTAAAATTAACATTTTAAATTTCTAAATTAATTTTAATGGAAAATATAAATTTCGAGAAATTAAATTATTTTATAGTGTAATAATTGAAACAATAAAGTATATTATAATTTAAATTTTCAAATATAAATCAAGTAATAAGATATGGTAAAATATTACATTATGTAATAAATGGGAATTTAAAATATTAACCATTAATTAATATTAAATGTTAAAAATAATAAAAAATAAAGCGTTAAAAAATATTAATTTTAAAAGTATTATAGTAATTTATCCAAACTTTCAATATGAAATTAATTTTCAGCCAATAGACAAATGTAATTCTTACTAAACCATCCCTTGGCGTGAAAAGATAGCAAAAATTCAATACCAAATTTCAACTAAAAAGGGTATTTTTGAAATAACTAAACTTTTAAAAAAGGCATTTATGAAAGAATATGGAGAAAGTTAGTTTAAAACACACTCTGAAATTAGTATTTGATTGGGACTACGTTATTTATACCCTTACAAAATACATAATATGTGGGATTTATGAGATAATTTCTTGTAAATTTAGAGTTCTAAATATTATAAGGAAATTCTAAATCCTAAATCAAGTAAGATTCTGAGAAGTCTTCGGCTAATTTATAAATATAAATATATAAGCTTTGATTGAATGGTATTCTAAGTCTTCTTTTAAATTTAAAAAAAAAAGCGCCAAGAAAAGCATACTATTATAGTTTAATTTTATTTTATTTATTCACGAATTTCTTCTTTGTGGGTAATCAACAATTGAAGATGCATTCTAGCTATAAGGAATATGCATGCCCTAAATCAGTGGCAGATACAAGAATTTACTGAAGAAAAAAAATAGAAGAAAGAAAGTAATAGTGATCGATCGACGAAAACCGTAATCGATCATAGTGTCAAAAGCGCTTTTATTTTTCGACCGAGCCCAATCTCTTTTCTTCTCTTTCTTTTCTGTAACTTCAAATGGCAGATGTAAAATCGGCAGCTATATTTTTACTATAAAAAATTTTTGGCCATCGACAAAGGGAGTTAGTCTGTTTCTCCTTAATCTCTTGTAGTTCCGCCCCTGTCCTAAATCTAATTAATCAATTCATTAGAGAGGTCACTATTAGATTTATCCGTTCTTTCAATGAAGCAAAGTAATATTTTTGTAATATGTTCTTTCAATTCAGTTGCTTCTTTTAATAAAGATTTTGAATGGTTAGTGAATAACAAATATCCCACTGGACTTTATAGTCGAGCAATTTTATAATTTTTCTTTATTTTTTTTATTTACCTATTGTTAATTTAAATATTTTTGTTTTTCTAGTTTTTGAGAGCTGGGAAGTTAATTACTTTTTCTTGTACTGAGCTGAGAAGTTAAAATCAATGTTGAGTTTATTGATACAAAATAAGATATAATATTTATAAGGTATCTAAATAGATATAAATTTAGTATATTAATATTTAAAAAAAATTGAAAACAGGTGTGTTCGACCGTGAATCATAATTAATAAACAAAATTTAAAAAAAATTAGTATTTTTGGGCTAAGAAGAACAAATTATTTTAACTGAAATAGCGATTTAAAAAAAAATGGTGACGTGCTCTTTAATCTTATTGTAATTTACCTTTAAAAAAAATTGGCGGGAAAATCTATAGCATAAGCCATAAAAGTACAGGAACTCTAATTTTCCCTCCAACCTGACTTTCTCAATGGATTCAGATTCAGATTCCGACGGTTCCCACATCTCCGCCACTCCTCCAAGAAACCGACGACCATCGCCGCCGCCGCCGCCACCATCTCTTCCGTCTCAGGCGGCACCTCCACCAACTTTACTCTCTTCTCATAAATCTATAACCAGAGTAAAATCCTCTTCCATCTCAAAAAAAAAACCACAGGAGAAAACAGTTCCAGAACCTTCTCAAGATGAACCTCAGCCGAACCTTTCTCTTCTCTCAACTCTCCCTTTCCAGATCCGTCATTCATTCGTTCAAGATCGCCCTGTGCCCATTTCCCTTTCAATCGAAACCCTACCTGCTGGCTACTTCTCGAAATCGGCGTCGTTTTCGAAAATCCGTAGACCTTCTCTCAATTTCGAGCCGATTGAAAACGATACTGTCTCTCCAATTTCTGCTGATTGTGCTGCGGGAGGAAATAAACCTAACGCCTTCAAGAAACATCCTAATTTGATAGGAGCTAATGCGCCTTTGCCTCCTGTGAAATTACGCAAATGTAGTGGCAGTGATGGTAATTTTGTTAAGCTAAATATGAATCGAAGTAACCGTAAATTCACGAACCGAAAAGCCACAAGGAAGACTGGCTATGGATCAAGAAGCTACAAATCTTGTAGAAATAGCAAGCGAAAACGGAAATCCGAAAGGGAGAGTGTTTGGGACGAGGACGACTATGTTTTAGTCACTGAAATTGCTGAACAGAAGCTGAAGCAGGGTAAGAGCAGTGAGTTGATTGAGAAGGCGGTTTTGGAGGCACAAAATGAGGCGTCCGATGAGAATTTGGTAAAGCTGTTGAATGTAATGTATGGGTACGATTCGTTTAGAGATGGTCAATTGGAAGCAATCCAGATGGTGCTTGATGGAAAGTCGACTATGTTACTTTTGCCTACTGGTGCTGGGAAATCGTTGTGTTATCAGATACCAGCGATGCTTTTACCGGGGCTTACTTTGGTTGTCAGCCCATTAGTGGCATTGATGATTGATCAGTTGAAGCATCTGCCCCCGTTGATTCAGGGTGCCCTTTTGTGTAGCAGTCAGGTTTGGTTTCCGTTCCCGTTTTCTCTTTTATTTGTTTGAAAGTATATGTAATCTGGTGTGTCGTTTATGGTTTGATGAGATTTCATGAAACTGCTCTAGACCTCCCAAGAGGCTGCTGAGACACTCAGGCTTGTCAAAGAAGGGGCCATAAAGGTCAGTATAGTGACAATGTAAATGCTATTTAAATGTCATTACTTGTTTTTAACTAACAAGTGGTTGCATTAATATTTTATGTTTTTGCTTATTATTTTTACATTGATGACATTTGCATCTGGTATGCTGCTTCTTTCTTCTTCATTATCTCTAAGGCTAAGGTTTTGTGGCCTTAAATCAGGTGCTTTTTGTTTCACCAGAAAGGCTTTTAAATGCAGAATTCTTGTCAATTTTTTCTGCCACTTCTATATCACTTCTTGTGGTAGATGAAGCTCACTGTATCTCTGAATGGTGAGTTGTTATGTTGTATTATTGGATACTCCTCCTGCTTTCTAGGTATCATGCTCTATGTTATTTCCATTTTTTTGATACTTGCAGAAACTAATTCACATGGTCCGTATGTCAATAGGTCCCATAATTTCCGGCCCTCATACATGAGGCTCAGGGCACCTTTACTTTGTACTAAACTCAATGTTCGATGCTTTCTAGCAATGACTGCAACAGCCACTACCACAACTTTGAATGCTGTTATGTCTGCTTTGGAGATTCCTTCAGCTAATCTTATTCAAAAAACTCAGTTGAGAGACAATTTACAATTGTCAGTGTCAATGAGTGGAAATAGGCAAGTTCCGATAGCTCATACCTTGGGATTTTCTTCTTATTAGTGATTTAAGTAAACATATTTTGTTACTGACTAATGATTTGAATTTAACAGACTGAAAGAATTGCTGGTGTTGATAAAGTCTTCTCCTTTCAAGGAAGTCCAAAGCATCATTATATACTGCAAATTCCAGGTAATCATGGTATCAAATGTTCTGAATGGTTATTTGTTAGTTCACTCCAACGCTTTGTTAAAATGATTCTGCTACTAGTATTGTAGTCCACTTCTAGGTGAGCTTTTGCCTAGTTCAATATTGTCAAAATTATCATAGAAATAGTGTTGGTAATCTGTTACAACAATCCTTTTTTTGTAGTTTATTTTAAACTTGCAATAATATTGCCAAAGCTAACTTTTGGTCATTGACTTTTTGCAGTCTGAAACTGATATAGTAAGCAGATATTTATGTGATAACAATATCTCTGCAAAGGTTATTGCATTGATCAATTTTATATTTTATGATTTCTTCATGAAATTTATTGCTACATTTCAAATCTGATTATTTCACTTTAATTTTATATCTAGAGCTACCACAGTGCTATCCCTTCTAAGGATCGCAGTCGTATACAGGAGTCGTTCTGTTCTAACAAGACTAGAGTGGTAAGAAGAGCCACTGTCTCCCCATGTGTACATTAACACACTATATAAACTACAGTCTACAGCTGAGTGAATGAATGTTTCAACTTGAATTTTTTACTTGAAGGTTGTTGCAACTGTGGCATTTGGCATGGGGCTTGACAAGAGCGATGTTGGAGCAGTAAGAACAAAAACTGTACTCTTTTTTTTTAATGTTCTCTGCATGCTAAGTTTTCCCAATATGTGTAGTATTCTACAGTATCGTGTCAAAGATGTTTGCTCGGCCTCCAATCACTCTTCACACACGGGGTAGGAATTGAATACCATTGTGTGTTAATCCCATTATTGGGTTGCAGATGCTAAAGGCATAGTTCTTCAATCCAGTGAAAGTGCCTGTTGACTGTTGTGATATTACCGCTGGTTTTTCTGATATTAACTAAGTGCATTACAAGATACAGGTCAATTTTAGGATGAACATGTTGTACAATCCAAACGGGGAATCAAAAGTATAGATTTTTGGGTGCCATTGGCAGACTATCTTTGTAATCACCATGTGCATGCATTTTTTTTTTGGTACCATGATATTGGAATAAAACTCTTTAATTGTGCCTGTTTCAGGTGATTCATTATAGTTTGCCAGAAAGCTTGGAAGAGTATGTTCAGGTAGAAATCTGCTTCTTATTGCTGTTTGTTAGAAGAAATATTTTGTATGGCAGAATTCACTTAATGAAATGAGTTCCATTGCTTTCTTAGGAGGTAGGGCGTGCTGGAAGAGATGGAAGGTTGTCCTACTGCCATCTCTTTTTTGATGACACTACTTATTACAAGCTTCGAAGTCTTTTGCACAGGTGATCATTAATTTTGTCTTCCATAAATAGGAATTAATCACTCAAATACCTGGAGTTGATCCATGACATTATATTCTCAGTGATGGGGTAGATGAATATGCTGTAAGCAAGTTCATCTGTCGAGTCTTCACCAATAGCATGTGTGGGAAATTTTGTTCAATAATCAAAGAATCTGCATCTCGCGAATTTGATATGAAAGAAGAGGTTTTTCCCATGTACTTTTGCTGGATCAATTTTCAGAAATTTTGTATTTTAGCATGTCCAAAATCATTGATTTAGATGAACCGTCAGCAAGTATTATGGTATTTGGTGCTCAAGACTGAATATAAATTAAGTTTGTTCTTTCTGAATTTCCTCTGGCAAGTTTTTCCTCTGTTAAAGGGCAATAGTTATTTGGCTCTGGCAGGTGATGCTTACACTTTTAACACAGTTGGAGTTGGGTGATGTGCAATACTTGCGCCTATTTTCAGAGCAAAATGTAACTTGCACTGTGAATTTCTATAAGGTTTGTTCATCCTGCACTTCAATTTGCTTTCACGAATGTTTTAATAGGTTATACTTGGTAGTTGGTTGATTAATTAAGCCCCTGTACTTTTACAGAATAATTTATAGCTTTGAGAAAGCATTCAAGCCATTTGAATCTGTTGTCATCAACTTCAAAAAGTGTGAACCTCATCATTTATGGGGTTTATCAAATAAATAAATTTACACTGATTGATTTCAAGACAAGATATTCTGTCCCATATAGATCAACTTGTTCTAAAATCTTTAGGGAGTAAATTTTAGTTTACAACAATACTTTTGGGAACTTAGTATGTTATCATTTTGTGGTACTTGTGTACTGATGATTGAGATGTGTAAATGCAGACTGCCCCTGTGCTACTTGCTGACAAGGATATAGTAGTTTCTGCAATTCTTAAAAAGTGAGTGTAGTTATCATTTCCGACTTTGAAATGGTAACAATTTTGTTGCAATGAATTTTTTTATTAATCATGTTCCAGGTCGGAAAAAAGGCAAGGGCAATATGTGTTTGACATACCCACTGTTGCAAATAGCATTGGGGTTACAACGTTTGACATTTCAAATCACTTGCAAAATCTAAAGGTTTGGAATCTGAAAGCAAATTATGTTCTTGTTTCCTGTTAGTCACTCATGGTTGTGCTGACTATTGTTGCCAGAAAAATTGACATTGTTCATTGTTACATATCATAGAAAGTAAAGGAAATTGCTTTAAACTCCTGAGGAAGAAAAATGCAAGAGGTATATTGATGTCAATGTGTTACAATAGTAGAGAGATCAGATTTCATATTGGAATGCGGACTGAATAACTGAGTGATGCCAAAAAGATGCTTTGGTTCTGGAATATGCTTAAAAATTAATCTTATGACCTTTGTTGTTAAAATGGCATTTCAGTTCCTTGCAATGTGGCTCTGAGAATTTGCAATGTTGTTCTTTTGGTTGAGTGATCATATTTTGACACACAATTGTGCATTCACAATTCTATGGCTACCCTTTTTGGGTTTGTTTGTCAAAAAAGTTGGAATGCTCACTTCTTGACAAATGAATTCCTAATCTTCCCTTTCAAAACTTAGCATGCTCACAGGCTTGCTTTCCAATGTATAAAAAAAAAAACATTTATGTTGTTTTCTATAATCAAAATGAATGTTATTGTTCGTACAAGATGTTCACTATGAAACCTTTTTTTTGTCTTGTTCTTGGGATTATTTCAGGTGAAAGGAGAGATAACATATGGTGTTAAGGATCCAGCATATTGTTTTTCAATTGTGGAAATCCCCAAGGATTTTTGCTCACTCTCAGCTCAACTCGCAAGATGGTTATCAGAGATTGAACGTTTTAAGGTGATTGGCTCATATTCTATTGGTTTAAAATGTATTTTTCAATTCCAATGTATCTTCCAGTGCAAAGAAGAAATGAACTATAAACTTCTTGTAACTATCAGATACGTGGATCAATTGACCTTTGGATACCAAGTGATCACAGCCATATAATCATATAATCAACTGATTGACTGAACTTTCCTGCATACTCTCTTAGTTTTCTTGTTTTCCTCTGACTACAAATAATATATAGTTCATTTCTGAAATCAGGTGCAAAAATTGGATGCAATGTTTAATGCTGCAGGCATCGCTGTGAATGAGTGTGACAAGATGCAAGGCTGCAATAATGCCCAGCATACGTTTTGCTTGCGGAAAAAGATTTTGGATTACTTCAAGGAGGATGGTAGATATGATATCACAAATAATATGCATCAATGCAGGTTGGCTAAGATCCTTCTTGCCTTCAATAGGATCAACATGTGCTAAATTGAGATAAATGAAAGTTCTTGTCTAGCAAAAAACTGAAGTCAAACTATTAGCTTCACTTATACATATACTTGAATTTCTTGTGCGAGTGTTCTACAAATGTCATTGCACTGCTAATGAAAGTGACGTTTGCATTTTGCAGTCCATTTTTGCGAGCTGATATAAAGGTGAGAATTCAATCTAATTTTTCACATTTCTATTCAAAGTCAATTAACAGTAAACTGGCGTTAAACTATCTGCTCCATTTTGGCATGCAGGTTTTTCTGCAGAGCAACTCACATGCCAAATTTACCCCCCGAGCCATTGCAAGAATAATGCATGGCGTTCCCAGCCCAGCATATCCATCTACAACTTGGTCTAAAACTCATTTCTGGTATAATTACTTTCTGTTTTCATTGCAACAATTTGATTAGTGATTTACTCAATAGTCTTTGATACTCTTCCTTGATTGGCAAAACACATAGAAACTGGTTACCGCTTTAAAAATACATTTACACATATATGGTATTATAAAAGCATTTCTATTTGTTTTTTTATTTATATAATTGTGCCTATAAAGAGCAAAAACTTGCAATTAATTGTCTTTGCATTCTTTCATGTAAAAAAAATCTTATAATCCTTATCCCTAATCCTTTTAGTCTGCTTATAAAGACGATAATTCATACATGGCATTATGGTGAACTATAATTGTTCAAACTATTTCACCAAAGCAAGGACTGAGTTGTTTGCTAATTTTAATTGCAGGGGAAGGTACACACAGATAGACTTCCAAGTGGTTATTGAAGCTGCAAGGACAGAATTAATGAATTTTGTTAGAAAAGATGCAATCTAGCTTTTTAATATCAAACATGTCATTCTACTGAAGAGTGAAGGGTGTAGAAAAATGGAATCATCATTTGCTTATCAGATGGGCCTGCTCTTCCCGAGCAGAAGCTTTTTAGCTAATGAGTGGACAACTACTATCATTTCTTTTAGATCATTAATTGGAAACTGAATCAACAACATGCAACAGCAAATCATGTCGTTGAGTCAGTATGATTTACACAAGCAAATGTAGGCCATCAAATTATTTCAGGTACATTCTTCTTTTCATTGTTTAATTTTTTTTTCTATTGAAGTCACCCCAGTAGGTTAATTTTATTCAACTCTAAACAAGTGGAATTAGTCTTAGTAACATGGAAGAAAAATGCATAAATTCCCATAACAAGTGACTTACTTTGTTGCTTCACACTTGTACTGTACATCAATTTTCTGTTTATAAACTGAGTATTTGATTCGATCTCTACATATAGTATGATGAATGTATATTCTGCTATTAAACACCGTAAATTTCCTTTTCAATTAGTCTTAAACCTCTGCCTAAAGAACAAGTTTGAAAAGGAAAAAACAGTATAAAAAGAGCGATTTATCAACTATTGTCTAATTATTTTTATTCATTGATGGGCATATCATGTTATTATTGAATTATTGGGGACATTGCATGTTATTTTTGATTAATTGATTCATTTTCTACTTGTTGGTAACTTCTTCAGCCATAACTTTGTTCCAGCAAATACAAAGCAAAGTTCCAGAGAGTGTAAAATGACAAGAGAAAGGAAGCTCCAGTGTGTATGCATGGGCCACTGTCCACTGCCATTTTATTATTATTATTTTTCTTTCTTGGGGTAAATCTAAATAGGTCAGAACACTGAGTTTGATATTTTAAGAATTATCCCTACATTTTTAATTATCACATCATAATGACTAGAAATTTGAATATTGGTTGTGTCGATACTTATTTATGTTTGACAACAAAAGTACAATCTGAATGAATCTAGATTATGCCATATTATCCTTTACTATTAATTAATTAATTAAGGATTTTTCTTAAAATAGATTTTTGAAATTCATATTAAACAATAATAAATATTCTAGTTTTATTAAGATGTATTTCATTTTTATTATAATTTGTTGTAATCATTTTTATTATAAAGTTATTACAATAAATTTCAATAAAAATAAAATGTCATATTAAACACTGATAAATATTCTAGTTTTATTAGGATGTATTTTATTTTTATTATATTTTGTTGTAATCATTTTTATTATAAAGTGATTATAATAAATTTTCATAAAAATAAAATGTATTTTAATAAAAATTAAAGTGTTTATTATTGTTTAATATGTGTTCTCAGGACACATTAGAAAAATCCATTAATTAAAAACTATCAAAGTCAACAAAGCATATACTATTGATAGAGAGTGAAATAAATTAACCAATCAATTGAATGGTGTATTTCTAGTGTGTTTTGCACGTAAGGTGATGTTGTGGAGTAAATAAAACTAAAGCTTGCAAGTTACAACATGCCTCATCGCCATATCTTTCTTTTATTATATATTATGTATATTTGAGCTTAAATTAAATTTAAAATGATATCATATTTTTCAATTATTAATTAAAAAGAGAAAAAAATCAAATCCATGGGATAAAAATAATAATATTAATTATTTAATATTAAAATAATATTTTTAAATAAAAAGCACACAGGAATACATGAATATAAGAGATAGTGATTGTGCACATTCTACATCCCACAACATTAATTAAAAAGTAATAATATTTTTAATTATTAATCAGAAAGAAAAATATAGTCTTTAATTTAATCGGATAAGAAAAAAAAAGAAGAATTAATGAATGCTTCTAGTTTAAAAGTTACAGAGATAAAAAAAATCTTCAATATCTTTTCATGTTCAAATTAATTAAACTCTATTGTAATAGATAACTTGTTAAGGGATCCAAAGAGTGAGATCAGGGTATATTCTAGACATAATTTGAAAGAAGAATCATGTTCAGTTGAGCGAAAGTGGGAGGGAGAGGGAGAAAGAGAGAGTAGCCAAGACCGTTAGTTAATATTCAAAGAAACCAAACAAAAAACAAAGAGGAGGCAACCGAGAAAGAACGTCCCTTCTTATAACTTCTATAACCAGAACTCACCTCACCTCTTTTTCTTCTTCTTTTCACTCAACCCAGCAAAACAAAGAAACAGTCTTTCTCAATTCATTCATCTTTATTTTCATAATCCAAGAAAAAAGAAACAGTCTTTCACAATCCATTCATCTTTATTTTCAATACCCATCATACAATTAATCTTTCTTTCTAGAACACATCGAAATTCTTGAATTCTTTACCAATCAAAGGAAATTTTTTTCATTTAGAGAATGGAGGAGATGGGGGGTGCTGAATCTTGGTCATCTATTAATAACTCTGTTTCTTCTTCTTCATCTGGGTCATCATCCTTTTACACAAATTATCCTCTCATTGTTGCTTTCGTTGCATTCGCTCTTGCCCAATCTATCAAGTTCTTTACTTCCTGGTAATACTTGCACTTTCACAAATTTTGGGATTTTTTCCCCAATTCTTTTGGTTTTATGAATTTTTTTTTCATATTTTGGGATCTGGGTTTTGTGTTTGTTGATTCTTGGCTTCTGAATTATTGCTCAATGAGACTGGTGGTTATTTCTTTTCTGGTCTTTAGTTAGATCTTGAAATGAATGTCAATTAGTTTATGAACCATTCTTTAAGTTAATTCACAAGAAGCTTTAATTGCCATATTTTTAGGATTCCGTTAAATCTGTTTGTGGAATGTCCTTCAATAAGGCAAAATCATATTTATTCATTTGCTTTAGAAACCAGAAAAATAATCTTTTCCCTGACGAATTGTTCTTTCACAATTTACAGTCTGTAGGTTGAGTTATTGGCAGGCCTTCCATAATTTTGTTGTTTTTATGTAATATAATCCTTAAGTTCAAGGTCTATTGAGAAAGAGATAAAAGTGGAGATTATTATGAAATGGGGAGGGCTTTACAATAAGCCCATTGAAATCCTTGAACCTGATGAAATAAACCAGTAAAACAAAATGTGAGAAGTAATATGCTGTTTGGGAGTTTTGGTGTTGACTAGTTGGTGGATCTTTTTAATTGATGAACATTATTCCATGAGATGAAATACCGGGGAGGGGTTTAATGTTGAATTAAATTAACTCTTGACAGAATAACCTAACTGTCCAAATTTTAATGTTTCTGTCAGTTTAAGCAAACTTGTTTATTATACCAGTTATTTCCCAACTTTGAGGTGTAATTGTTAATTATAGTCATCCTTTACGTAAGCTTCATTTGAATATTTGCTTCTCTTTTGCGGACATGATATGTAACATGTAGAAATACTTCATGAATATAAGTAGACATGCCACATTTGCATTTCTCAAAACATACATGTCATTGATTGCATTTATTATATTTATTGAGATTTTTAGTATTTGGTTTTATCATCTTTTCTTTAATATTCTTTTTAGTAATCGTTGGCATGATATTTATTTTAGAATCACTGGACGTATCAGCATGCCATTTTACATCCTATCGGAAACTATAGTTTGCCCCAGTGGAGATCAACTCAAGGGATGGGCTACTATTCACACACGCACACTCTATAAAGTTAAGGATATAAATGTATGATTGAAAGTTGCAGCTAAAATTAACTAACACCCTAAAGATTTCAATATTTTGGATACTCGGCCTTGATTCTTTGGTAATCTGATGAGAATGTTTTCTTAAGAACTGAATTGAAATATAGAATTTCAGTAGAACTGGCAAGTTGTGTGAACCTATGAGTTTGTTCAAATACTTTATAGTCAAACCCTTTCTAGCTCATCTGCTTTCTTTTTGTTTTTGTTTTTGTTTTTTTTTTTTAATTTTTGTAATATTGATGAACTCATGCTGCCAATTTTTCTTATTGTTCATTAGTTTACCATAAGAGTCTTAAACTTTCCTAGATTTGCAGGTATAAAGAAAGACGAGTGGATTTCAAGCAACTCATTGGATCTGGTGGAATGCCATCTTCCCATTCTGCCACTGTCTCGGCACTTGCCATGGGCATTGGTTTCCAGGAAGGCTTTGGAGGGCCGTTGTTTGCTATTGCATTGATCTTAGCATGTGTTGTAAGAATCTTTCATCCATTATTATTCCTCTATTTATACAGTTTTGCATATTAATGAATATTACCTATAATATAGATTACAGAGTGATACTTTACATGTGAGAATTTTGGTGGCAGGTAATGTATGATGCAACTGGTGTAAGACTACACGCTGGACGCCAAGCAGAGGTTTGCTTCAACTGCTCTTTTCTTGTGTTCTTATTCCTTCTTCCATAACCTTTCTCATGTGTCTCTACCCATGTTAACATTCAAAACAATGATGCTTTTATAATTTGACTGTATGTCAACTGCCGTGTGTGATAGTTTTTGGCTAACTGAGATGTGCAAGGGGGTTTCATCTATTTAAACTGGCTTTTCTTCAGATTTTGAATCAAATTGTATATGAGCTTCCTGCTGAGCATCCTCTGGCCGAAAGCAGACCTCTGCGCGAACTTCTTGGTCATACCCCTCCTCAGGTTCGTATATTTCAGATAGAGTTGTACTTAATCATGCAATCTGCTGTCTATGTCTATGAGCTACAGATTGAAAATCTCTATCAAATTTTGTATTTGTTATTTAAACCTCTTATAATAATAAACAAGACTCAAATGATAGCGATCCCTTTAGCATACATAGGAATTTCTCTATCTATGTGTTTGCTTTCAAATGGTGAAATTGCAAGAAATGGAAACACTTATTTTCGCTGTGAGTTTGACCTCCAAGAATAAATATGGGCAACATGATACTTTCTAGATAGTGAAATCCCATCTGCTATACTCAATTCCCAACTTTATGGGCAATCTTTTACCATGTATATCAGCACACAAGTTGTAGATTAGATTCTTTATTTTTCATGAAACATTCCAATTTGGAGGCTTTAGATTTCTTGTTCTCATTGGTTGATACTGCTTACTTCTGATTAGGTTGTTGCTGGATGTTTGCTTGGGATTGTAACAGCAGTCGTTGGCTATCTGATTACTATGACAAGAAATCAGAGTTGAAGCACAAGGAAACCATAGCTGTCTCAAAGGACATCTGATGCAAAGTTCTGATCAAACTAGAATTGTAACTTGCAGACTCTTATGACCAAAAGTGGTTCCTGAAAGTCAGAAAGCTGAGCCTCTGCTATCTCTAGCTCAGCTTCTTCATCCATTAAAACTCACCTTTTGTGTTCATTCTAATGGTAACATTTTAGAACGTAATTTGATTAATTGCAGTATTACTGTGGTCAGTTGCATAAACTAAACTTGAACATATACAACCCTATTTGGTTCAAAAAAAAAAACAAAGAGAAAAATATACAATTCTTGCAAATTGCAATGAAAATTACTGGAATTTAGGCTAATCTATCTGTGTATCATGGTAGATTAATGAGCATTTAAATTGGCGCTCACGGCTTGATGATGGTATTCCAGTGAAATTACAGTGTTTAAATTATAGTTTTATCCCAGATCTTTAATGGAGAGGAAGGCCAAATTTCAGTCCTTTACACTGTCAAACACTGTGCCAAGCTTGAAGAGAATGTGCTATGTTATTTGACCATAACCTATATTTGACTATTTCATAAAGGACTAAAGCTACAAATTATAATGTATACCAGGCAAAATTATGGAGATTTTCAGCCATACAATTTAAGGATATATTTGGGCAGTTAGCAATGTGAAATAATTGAGCATTTGAAATTTCAAACCTAACACTCAAATCTATCCACAATCATGTCAATTGATTATCTATCCAAATTGTACAGATAGTCATTTGAAATAATCTTATTAGTGTATATATATATAATTTGGGTTATGTGTGCTTTCAGTCATACGTGTTCATAGTAATTTGATATCAATTTGAATGCACATATCTTGAAATAGGCTATCAAAATCCTGCTTACAAGTTATAACCTACTCTTCAATGGTCATTAGGCTATGCGGTTTCTTATATTTTTGGTTGTTTGAATCCCAATATAGCAGAAAAAACCCTTGTGATCTCTGAAACAGGATCCATGTCCAAACCTGACTTCACGCACCAAGCAATGTGCCCATCGGGCCTGACCACAATTGCTCCTTTGTCACTCATCTGACACATACTCCACCATGATGATGGATTCAAAGAGTTCTTAACTTCCACAACGTCTATGCAGTTCTTCCAAGGTGCTAATGCCTTCTTACTCCTCGCTTCAAATTCATCGATTGAGTCAGCAGGCCACATTACACAAACCTTGGCAGAAACTTTGAATTCTTCAGCCACCTTACATACAGTGCGAGCAAGTTGGTAGGACTCGTCAAGTGGTGCAACAATGAGAAGGAACTCAATTTTGTCCATAGACACAAGATCGTGAATAGAAATAATCGCCTAGAGAAACCCTTAGCATAGTTAGATAAAAATAAATGCAAAATGCAGCACGTTTCCACATGAAATTGGACCCAAATCCACCCATCAATATGTAAGCTGAAACTTGACATCGAAAAACATATCTCAGGTTATATACTGTAAAAACAATCAGAAAAGAAGGCTCCAGACTTCAGTTACTTCTATACATTGTGTGTAAGGCGAGAATGAAAAAGTGTTGATAAAGTTAAATGATTAAGGCGATCTAACTTTGCAGGGGGTAATCCACAATCTAACAAAAGCTACACACCTCTCTTAATAAGTTTGATAATATCCACACATCCACATGGGGCAGCCTTGAACCTGGGTTTACAGAAGGAATATAGTCCCTCCGACGGCCAGTAGATGGTTCCAGAACACCCAATGTGCTATCATTATCAGGAATAAGTGCTCCTTCGAGGTACCTAAAATAAGTTATAACGTACAAAATTCCTTAAAACTGGACAATATTTATTTTCTGCTGAAACTGGAACAAAATCACAAAATCAAGATTTTAGAATTTTTAGTTTCTAATACTTTTCTTTAGATGAATATCTCATGATCAAGATTTTGAATGTAATAAAAAATAAAAAGTCAAAATTTCAAACAAATCTGAGAGGAAAAATAAAAACATCAGTAATTTGATACAGAGCTTGGAATCACTTGACATGCTCAAATTTAGAAGCTCGTAGAAACATTTTTCAGATAAAACATATATTGAGAGTGACAGGTAATATGATGATTGATGTGTAATACCTGAAACCAAGATCCTCAGCAGGAAACTGGAGCTGAAGGCTCTTTCCTTCTTCAAACATACGCCTTACTTCAGCAAGCCTTGAAGACCCAAGTGGGTTATTTTCATTTAGAAGAGATGCTGAGAGCTGTGCACGACCAATTGTGAAAATTCCGTCCAACATTGCCCTCTGTAGTCCAGAGGGTAAAATGGAACCAACAGCACCATTAATAACTTGATGCAATGGCAAGCCAGAAAAGATTAAAAAAGCAACATATCACGAGCAGCCTTCGTTTTCCATTTTGCCAAAGAAAAATGAAGGGTATAAAAGGAAAAGAAAATTAAGGGATCACTGCCATCATTCAGAAATGAATAAATTGTTTTTACATATCAGCAACAGCCAAATAAGGGATTGAATGGGCTATTAAGCCATGTAAGACGCAAAGCAATAGCAATATTGGTTACCCGAATTTGCAAAAGATGGATCAAGACCCAGAACAGAAAGAACTGCCATGGCTGCTCTGAAGTTCTGGACGCTAAGTGCTGTATTAGAAATTGAAATCTGGAAAAGATGGTTGAGGTCAAGGATCCAAAATCCCATATTACTTCAAAATAGATGCATATGCAGAATGAAGGTTGAAAGATGAAAGCAATACCGGCCTACATTCATGTTCATAGGTATGAATTAGTGAAGATGGTGCAATATCCTTCATGACAGCAGCTATTTTCCAGGCAAGATTATGAACATCCTGAATGCCAGGATTCATTCCTGCAATGAAGGACGGATCTTAAGCTCATTAGATTGTTACACTCTGTGCCTGTTCACCAAGATGTAGCTAATAGGCCACAGCTAGTGACTTCCTATATCCCTTAGCAAGACATGTATTGCAGAAATTAATAGAAACTGATTCTTCCTAGCTGTTGCAAGGATCAGGAAAAGACAAAAGACAATTTTGTGGAAAAGGTTTGCTCATCTCTGCCTATGTGTAATTTGTAATCTACAAAATGCTAGACAGCACAAATTTCTGCAAACTGCAGGGTTAAAAACAAACTTGGTCTTTTACTAACTGCATGCAATGCAGTAACTCACCGAAACCACCAGCTGGAGGGAATCGATGAGCAGCATCACCAGCAAGTATTATTCGATTGTCAAGGTACTGACCAGGTTGAAAATTAACTTCTTGCATATCTGCAAGAAATTGAGCCTTCAAAGAAACAGTTACTTAAATGGAGAAGACACCTTATATGAATGCTAAATCCTATGGCAACACATGTTAATTTCCCACCATCATTTTAGTATATAAAGTACCACGAGGCTTTTATTCTCAACCTAAATAACACAAACAGAACTACTGAGGTCACTGACAATAGGAAACTACTGAAGAGTTCAAAGAAAATTATGCCAGTCCAGAAAGCATGTATATTATGCCAGTCCAGAAAGCCTATATATTATTAAAGAAACATACCTCTGTACTGAAATCATCAACATGCTGTTGAGGAGGATAGAAGGGCACCTATAGATAATAAACAACAAAAAATATAATGTTAGTACTCAGTAATCAGTGCACATCAAAGCAGTGCAAATATACTGGCCTTCTTAAAACATGCACACCTGCAATATGAATTCTCCTTGCTCAAGGTCATGTGCAACAAGTACCCCAATAGCTTCAGTATTGAAAATAAAGAAAAGCATTCCAGGTATCTGGTTGAGCAGGTATTGTCCAAGGTCTATGCTAAAAAAATGAATGCTGACAAGCTTTTGCAGGTCTTTTTCACCTTTTAGCTTTATCCCTGCAAGCTTCCGTACAGTACTTCCTGCGCCGTCTGTGCCAACAAGAAGCCTGCAAGGGATATTCCTCTCCTTATACTTTCCTTCCACAGTATAAGAAGCAGTTACAGTAACAACTTCATCAGTGGCAGCAACTGAAATACACTCGTGCCCCATTAATAATTCTCCTCCCTTGAAGAAGCCATTATCGAGGATTTCCAGGCTCTCAGGTCTATATACATGGAAGTTAAGATCTTCTAGCTTCTTAAGCAGTAACCTAGTTAATTTATACTGTGAGCAGTGTGCAACAGATACCGGGCTGACAATCTTTTCAAAATCTGGAAATTCATAACAGCAATAAATTTCACTTCGCATAATCATAAAGAAAAAAATATGCAAGGCATAAAAGAAACTACCAACTTCAAAAGTCTACTCCTATGACTGGAGGAAATTTCAGACATCAGCATAAATCATGAACAATACCATGAATATTCATTGATTAATAAATATGTCTAGCAATGTAGATTGCACGGTCAAATGATTGAGATCAAGCTGCATTAAGTATCATGAAACCTTGAGGTTGCATGTGGTCCACTGACCCCAGAATTGAACCAGTTAGTGAAGTACAATATATGAACTTCCTCCAAAATTCTACTGGTGGTTGTGACCTTTGGATCTCCTCTGCAAGGCCATCCAACTTGTGAAATACCTACCAATCAAAGCATTTGCAACGAATCTTGAATTCTTCTAAGCAACCCAGTGAATTGTATATCAATAACAGATAGTAAAACGAACCTCCATAGACCTATTGTTGATAAAGTGTGCTTGTGGGTAGTTCGAAAATGCCTTATTCTTCTCCAGAATGGTACATTTGACTCCTGTTAAGGCCATCAAGCTCATTACATATTTCAACACTCACAACTCAGAATTCATTCCAACTGAACTGAGAAGAGTGAATGCAGCAACCATTCATTAAAACTCAAATTACAAAACAGAATAATTAAAGGGGAAGAAAGAAAAACCAAAGAAACAAAAAGTCAAATCTTCCGTCATAAACCATAATAAGTTCAAAAGTTGTTTAGGGAAATTCATAATTAAATAAACATGTACTCAGAAGCAACTCATCAAACGCCTGTTACTAAAACTGTGTATAACTCGATAACAAGTTACAGCAAAGAATAGCCATTACAACCATCAATTTGTGCTGAACATGGAAGCTAATTACAGACATTAACTTAGCACCATTGAAACAGGAAAAAAATAAATAAATAAATAAAGATTTGGTGATATAAAGTACCAAATTTGGTGAGAAAGATGGAGAGAACGAGACCAACGGGTCCTGCACCAACTATCAAGACTGGAAATATTGAATTGTCCTCATTAAAGTGATGAGAATGCGACAAGTCCCTGTTTTGAATGTGATAATGAAATGGGTATGGTTTAATCCTGGGTTTATTTCTGTAAAATCCAGTAAACCCTTTGATAAACCTTGGAACACCCATGAAACCAAATAGAGAAAAGCTTCAAACTTCATGAAAAATTTAACGATTCAATGAACAAAGTAACTATTTTCAGAACGCAGTCGAAATCATAAAGCCTCGTTTTGTTTCTACTTTTTTTAGCTATATAAATCAAATTAAAAACTCAATGGCCTTCTAAATGGAGGCCCAGAAAGAGCTGTCATTTTGATTTTTGGATTTAGAGTTTTGGACTTGGACCTTTGCCACACTTGTCCAACCGTAATTATTTTTACTCATATAATCCTACATATATTTTTTTTCCGTTTTAAATTAATAGATATATTTTTATATTATAATAATTAAAATAATATCATTTTAATTTAAAATATAAATTTATATATTTTTTATTTTAATATAAAATATTTTTATTAAATATATTTAATAAGTAATATTAAATATGAATATAATAAATATTTAATATAATAATTAATTAATGTAAATAATTAGTAAGTTATAATTCATAAAAATATATATATCTATCAATTCAGGATCAAGAAAATAACAAATTAACTCTATAATCTTTAATCATACTAAATTTTAATAAAAGTACTTTTATTAAAAATTTAACATGAGATTGCAATGTAGAATGAATGAAGCATAATGGTTAGACTATCTAATCTAAATTATAGATTTCTTGATAATGATTATTTCGTTAAATGTAATTAATAATTATTTAGGATTAGAATAATCACTTTCATTATGCAACACTTTTTAACACCGCCAAATTACACATTTGCCAATACCATAGGTCTATCTATGCTGTACGCACACTTATTATTGTAGGGCCCCAAGACATCCCATATGGTCCCTCCCAGAGTCTCAGTTTGATGGAGACTTGTCCCCACCAAACGAGTCATCATGTTATTTTAATATAAAATGGTGGGTCATATCCTCAAAATAATTGCCAACTCACTCACTCATTTTTTTTTATTAATTATAGGCTAAAGAATAAAAATATATTTAAATAAAAATAATACACATTACTAACAACAAGTTATATTTTAGTGGTTCACTCATTTATATTTATATTTAAATATTTTTTATTATTTATATGAAAAAAATTAATTATAAGTTTGTTATATAAAAAATATATATATTTATTATTAAAATATATTTTAATATATATTTTTTAATTATTTTTAAATACTATGTATATATTAATTATAGATGCTCTGTAAACTGCATTAATTATTTCAACTTAGGTAAGAAATCCAAAAGGTTTATTTAGTATAAAATTAACATAAAAAATTATGCTAAATACTTATTCAATTAGAGGTATTAAAAAAAACTTTATTTAATTTAAAATTTATTTTATGCATTCGATCAAAGTTAATTATAAGGATACATTTCATATTTGAAAATTTTATTGAGTATATTTTAAAAAAAATAAAATTTTAAAATAACAAAAATTATTAAATCAATAATTTGAAAAACTCATTAATATTTGTGATTTTTAAAATATGAGATCAATATGGAAAATTAAATTAAAAATTTTAATTTATAAGTTTATTATAAAAAAAGGTATATAAAAAATGAAAATTATTTATATTTTATGAAATTATGATAAATTATGAAATATTTATTTTTTAAAAATAATATTAATTATAGTTATTTTAAAAAATAATTATTAGATAATCTATTTTTTAATAGTTTAAAAATATTTATGTTAAATTAAATTTATAATAAATATTTTTTAATTAATAAAAAAATTATTTAAAAGTTATTTTTTAAAATAATTATATTTAATATTCACTTTTTTTAAACATAGTCAAAATGGAATGCCCTGCCCCCACACATTCAACACTAAAAACAGTCAATTTATTTCCTTTAATCCAAAAAAATTTGTACCCTGCGAAAGCCCATTATAGTCACGTGAAAGCTCAGAAAGTCCTTTCTATCACCTGACAAACCCACCCTTTCTCAAATCTCCACCGACACGTGCCACTCATCGGTATGTTCCCTCTCTCTGATCTGGCCCCCCAGTTTACCGTTAAAGAGGCAACCGCATTTTAAAATTTAACAGATTCCTCTCTATGCTTGTTATTAGTTTTTTTTTTTTAAAGAAAGAACAAAAACAAAGTTATTTATACAGTGAACACAAGTTTCAATGTAAAATTGTATACTTTTTTATGTGTACTTTCGGATAAATATATATTAATGTACATAATCGTATTTCTAACTTTAATTTATTCACATTATTGTCTTTTTATTTATTTGAATTACACTGTCGTTTCTCAAAAATTTATTAATATCATTATCTTCTTTCATTGTTATTATCAATTCATAAAATAATATAGTCAATTTTATTGGAAAGGTTGATGGAAAAATAGACAGAAGGATGCTGTAAAATTTGTGAGGATGATGAAATTCATTTTTATATTAATCATTTATATACTTTAACGTGAAATATATTACTTATATAAATCCTTAATAGCATATTCATGGTTTATTATTTTGTTTTATATTTTATTTTTAGTAATTTATTAATGCAAAGTGGACTTTCCCCATCTATAGTATTTTGCATTGCAATAGCATCTGTCTCCAAAATTCATGGTTTTAAGGTATTAGTCTCTGCACAATAACTTTTTTTATGCAAAATCCTTTTGTTTTCACCGTTCTTGTTCTTTTGGAATCAAAATAGATTCTTTCTTTCTTTCTTTCTTTCTTTTGCTAGCTGTTATCTAACTAATCTTTTTTGGGTGCTTTATAGACAATTAAATCATGAAGCTGTTGATGAGTTCTTTGTTTTTAATTTAATGCAAAAATTCATATAATTTCTGCATTTTGGCCTTTACTGCCATTATTGAGGCATTTGGATTCTGCATTTCCCTCTTCTGTATTATGTGGGTCACTGTGTTTTAGCAGAGGAAATTAGTTATCCATTTGGGTGTAGCATTGCACATACGGGTCCCTTTGCTATTTACTGTGAAGTAAGTTTTGAGATATTATGAGAGTTCCTCTTTGGCAGTTATTGGCTTTTTTGTTTGATATAACAAGTTAATTTGTAAAATGGGTTTTTATCCCTTGTAAAGGTAGATTCTTTGTTTTCTATACAGAGAGAGAGAAAGAGAAGATATTTAATATATCCAACGTGTTTGATGAATGTACTCACTGAAGAAGATTTAACTCAGCATGGCAATCTTTTGGTTAGATTTTAACCAATTAAATGTGTTTTTTCTTTGTTTTTCTACAGTTTCATTAATAGCTAAGTGATTTTCTTGGGAATGAATCTTGGTCCATTTTTTTCCTCTAGGCTTTTATTACCGTACACAGTTTGGAGATCTGAAGTAGCTAGTTTATAGATTTCGATTTCAAGATTATAGGAGCTGGACCATTTTGCTTTACTTTGGATCTACTCTTCAAAGTTATGAATTAGACTCTTCTTTAATTACTGATGTTGAAACATATGTGCGGTTCTGGATTTAGTGGTCACTAATAGTTCTGTAAGTAAGAAAGTAATTAAGAAAGCTTGGTTTGTTTGAGAATGAGATCCATAGAGGATAAAGGGTGTTACAATCATGGACCAGTTCAGGAGATTTCGACGAGCAATGGAATAAGTTTTGAGTTTCATAAAGGTAATGGAGTTAATCGCAGTTCGCATCATAGGACAGCCTTAGCCAAGCCAACACCATCAAAATGGGATGATGCACAAAAATGGTTAGTGGGTTTGTCAAGAGGAGGAGGAGATAAAAACCAATCCAAGCCAAGAAACTCAAATGCTGATGATAGGAGATTGATAGCTCCAGTTCCACAGCAAGAACAAGAGTATTCGAGTGGAGAAGATGAAGTTGAAGGAGAACAAGCAAATGCTTGCCCAACTTTAGTGGCAAATCCTTACGAAGTGGAAACCAAGAAGGTGGCTTGTGATGAGTCCGTTTGGAGAATCAATAAGCCGATGCAAAATTCTACTGCATCTGCTGTTAGATCAATATGTGTTAGGGATATGGGCACTGAGATGACCCCTATTGCCAGTCAAGAGCCTTCAAGAACAGCTACTCCTATCAGAGCTGGAACTCCAGAAGCAAGGAGCCCTATATCTTCAGGATCCTCCACTCCGATAAGGAATCAGCAAAGGCAGCAAGGCACTGATAAAGGCTATCCAACAGAAAGCCGAGTTGATCCTAGTTCTGCTGCCAGAGTGCGCCATGGAGAAGAACTCAATGGTTCAAAGATACCTGAAAATAAGGATTTAGATGAAGGAAGAAATTCCAATCCCTTAGAAACAAGAGTTATGGCTTGGGATGAGGCAGAGCGCGCCAAATATATGGCAAGGTGATCTACTATCACACTTTTCTAAAATGGGATTCGTGTTGCAACTTTATTTGAGATTTGTATTTGAATTGAGATCGGTAATTATTTATGTTTGTAGGTATAAGCGTGAAGAGGTAAAAATACAAGCATGGGAAAATCATGAGAAGAGAAAAGCGGAAATGGAAATGAGGAAAATGGAGGTACATTTTATATCTGGATTGATGATTGATAATTGATTAATGACACACTTTAGCATGGATCTATTGCTTTTTGCTAAATGCTTTATTTACAATGTCACAAAGTGTAGGGTCCAGAAATGTTTCAATGCTCCTTTCATGATAATGCTTGAAAGGCCAGCTTGTCTCTAGTATTGTTAACATTTTATTGAACATCACCATCTGCATCTCCAAAATTCAACAAATTAGTTTATGCTGTTATGCTTCTGGATGAGTCCAAATGCAAATTTATCGACCAACATTAATAGCATATTCCTAATATGAAATTCTGTTCTTAGTCATACCAGGAATCTTGTTTTTGCTATATTGCATTTATCTTATGTCTGAGTCTTGTTATCTTATGCTCACATAGCCATGAATAAATAAGAATTGAATCATAATTTGTCTCAGTGCCCTAGAGCTAACCTAGGCTCATTAAATTATGAGTCAGTACAGTTCAGGCAAAGTTCTTAAAAGAACTTGAGAAATAGATGCACTGAAAGTACAGGAAAAGCTGAAAAAATGAAAATGCATCTCTTTCATAAATATTTGATGCTTTGCTTGCACCTTTTCTTGAGCCATTCTTGACCAGAAAAGTAATGCCAAAAAAGCCACAATTGCTCTAGAGTTTAAGAATTTCCCTGGACGCATCGATCAGGATAAAGAAAAATTCAATCTGAAGATAAAATGTATACAATCTGACTACCTTGTCGATTGCTTATTCATAGGTAAAGGCTGAGAGAATGAAAGCTCGGGCACAGGAAAAATTGGCGAGCAAACTCTCTACGACGAAAAGAATTGCTGAAGAGAAGCGTGCAAATGCAGAGGCCAAACTGAATGAGAAAGCTGTAAGGACTGCTGAAAGGGCAGATTATATAAGGAGGACTGGCCATTTGCCCTCTTCCTTCTCCTTTAAGTTGCCATCCCTTTGCTGGTAGCAGTGCTGCACTATGTCTACATATAAAATGACATATCTGCCAATAACAATTCTTCTGTCACTTCAATTTGCTTCTGATATATCTCTGAATTTGAGGATTCATTAATTTGTAAAATATATTCTGAAGCTTCATTCTCTAATAAATTTGGGATTCCCCATTTCAGGAAAAGCCTTTCTCCATAAATTGTATAATTTGCATAGCAAAAAACAAGTTGATTATATGCTTCAAAAGGAGGACTGGCCATTTGCCCTCTTCCTTCTCCTTTAAGTTGCCATCCCTTTGCTGGTAGCAGTGCTGCACTATGTCTACATATAAAATGACATATCTGCCAATAACAATTCTTCTGTCACTTCAATTTGCTTCTGTTATATCTATGAATTTGTGGATTCATTAATTTGTAAGTTATATCCTCAAGCTTCATTCTCTAATAAATTTGGGATTCCCCATTTCAGGAAAAGCCTTTCTCTATAAATTGTATAATTTGCATAGCAAAAAACAAGTTGATTATATGCTTCAAAAGAGCAAAGGAATATCAAATATTATCCTTATGTATGTATTAGTCATAAAGAGTATCATGGGCTAGTTTGGCATTGCCATGCCAAATAGAAACTTTTGAACCAAAACTAAGAGATTCAATGCAATTCAACTTAAGTTGGACATTTTCGGCTCACCAAGCAAAACTGGTAGTTTCTTAGTCACAATCGACCAAAAATAAGGTACCATTAGAAAGCATTTCCATATTTCTATACCTTCAAGCAGAGTCAGTGGTGGAACCAGAAGATTACAGAGAGCGAGCAAAATTTCTAAGAAAAATATTGCAGACAAATTCAAAATACAATTAAACATTTAATAATACAATAGTTCAATATTTAATTTGTACTTCTAGATTGACTAAAACTAAGAAGTGGTGATTGTGATCTACAAGTTTGCATTTTTTGAAAACGTTGCATAATAACTTCATTTTTAATTTTTACAAAAACGTCTTTCTCCACATAGCACACCAAGCATTCAGTCAAAAAATTATCTCCCACCTTATTGAGCAAATTTGTTTTGATGATGTTCATTGCTGAAAAAGTTCTCTCAACAGTAGCGGTTGCAATAAGTAAGACAAAAGTAAGCTTAATAAGCAAATATACCAAAGGAAACACAATGCCGTATCATGTTTCAACCATTTTCTGAGCAAGAGCTCCAATATCATGTAAATTAGAGAAAGCTTCATTCCATTTTACATCAGTGATGTAGGTCTTAAGTTGATTCCAAAATATCATTCGATCAGTGTTGGAAAAATTATGTGGATATAATTCAGCAAGATGAAGTAATCTAGATAGATTGAAATTGGAGAATGAATCTCTAGGAGAAAGACAATCAATGCACAAAAGTAAATCAATACTTGATTCATAAAAACGACTCTCCATTTCTTGCGCGATAAAATCAATAGCCTGATATTGAATGAAAGAAAATTAGGTTGTAGTATAATAAATAGTTGAGTATTAGAAATATGATTTATGAAGGAAAAAGAGTATCTGGCAAAATATTTTAACTCGAAAATGATGATAATAAGTAATAGGAAGATCAGCACGTTTAGAAAGCAGACTATCTAAAATATTATCTTTCATATTAGGTACTGTCACACTATGATCTATACAAAAGTCGTTAACAACTTTCAGTAATTCATCCCATCAATTTTTTTTGAAGTTTTGCAATTATTGTTTAGCAGTTGCAATCAAATGTACAACATTGCCAATGTTTTGATCCTTTCTTTATAAGACTTGATATAGATCATTTGTCATTCCTAAAACATTCTTCATTAAGAAAGTGATGAAAATAAACTCATAACTTTCTATTTTGTCAACTAAACTCATTATTGTTACTCTATTTTTTCTTTCAGCACCATTGTCTGCTATGTTCTTAAGAACTTCTTTCACTGTAAACCATATAGTGAGAAGACGGACAATTATTTTATAGTGTAAACCCCAATGCGTGGCACCATGTCGAGCTAAAGTTGTTTCTTGATTCAAGCCTCTTTCAGTTTGAGTATCACTGCTTTCCAAATATTGAACTATTTCATCATGCTGTTTTTGACGAATAGCATCTCTCCTTTTACATGAAGCTCCAACCATATTCACAATCATTAAATTATAATAAAAAAAAGTTACTCACATATTTATTGCTCTCTGCTGCTGTAACAAACACCAATTGAAGTTGATGAGCGAAATAATGAATATACCTTGCTTTGGGATTTTCATTTAAAATGAGAGTCTTTAACCCATTTAATTTACCTGCATATTAGAAGCCCTATCATATCTTTAACCTGTTACTCTACTTAGTGATAACCCATATTTTGCAAAAATAATTATTAAGTGCACTTTTCAAAGATAGAGCGGATGTGTTACTCACATGTGCTACTCCAATAAATCATTCAACCACTTATCTCATCTTATTAACATATCTTATTACTACAACCATTTTTTTCTTCACTGAATTATCTCGAGCCTCATCAATTAATAAAGAGAAGTAGTCATCTTCAATATTCTAAATAATGACTCACGTCGTCTCCAAAGCACAAGCACTCACTATTTGCTTTTGGATATATGAAGAAGTGAGTTGATTATTTTCAGGAGCATTTAAATTAATTACTTTTCCTATATCAACATTGTGTTCACTGTACCAATCAAGAAATCCAAGAAATTTACCCCTGTTAAGTGACGTTTTCGACTCATCATGTCCTCGAAAAGCCAATCCGTGTAATAGAAGAAAACTGATAATATCAACAACAGCAGTCAAATGTGTCCGATAAAAAGCCTCCTACTCCTAGCTGAAATTAGACAACACATGAGACACACTTTGTCTCTGATTTTTGAAGCTAAAATATTACATTCTTGCATTATTGTGTGGACTAGTTAGACCGCCAATATATTCATTAAATTTTTCTAATGCCTTTTTCCAATTGCATACACCAATAGATGTGAAGACATTGTCCTCATACTTGGCTCCTCTATTCAAGCTAAAAAGATAGCACCATAAATAAAAAGTTGCATCTTTGGATATGCTATACTCTAGCCACTCGTATTTAGAGAACCAAACATCCTTAAAACTTATTTTAATTTTTTCAAATTATCTTTGTAGAAAATTGTGTCCATAAGATTGACAAGGTCTTTTATTTAAATATTATCTCCTAACATCATCCTTAATCTCAATATCATACTCATCAATGGGTTTACGCAATGCCGGATTACCAATAATATCATTAAAACTAAACTCCAGACACCATTTTCTACTACTAGCTTCCCCACCACCACTAGTTTTCCCATCAATACCACCACTTCTTTGACTACTTAATGTCTGGTTTAGGACGGAAATATTCAAAGGTTCACCTCTTACTCTCTTAGTCTTGATAAAAAATTTATCCATATCTATTTCAAGAATTTCAAAATTATTAACATAATTACAATACGTAAATTTCTCAATTTATATTAATATGCAACTTAATTGATATCATAAGTAATAAAATCAAAATAGTAAATTAAAAAACACAAATCATTCGTCTAATAAAATTAAACTAACAAATTAAAATCAAAAAATTAAATAATACAACTTTAAAAAAATTAAATAAAACTAATTTTAAAAAAATACAAATCAAATCCCTAAATTTCAATTTTTAATAAATATTTAAATTCATTTACTTAATAAAATCAAACTAATAAATTAAAATTAAGAAATTAGACAATGCAACTTTAAAAAAATTAAATAAAAACTAATTTTAAAAAATACAAATCAAATCCCTAAATCTCAATTTTTAATAAACATTCAAATTTATTCACCTAATAAAATTAAACTAACAAATTAAAATAAATAAATTAAATAATACAGCTTAAAAAATTAAATAAAACTAATTTAAAAAAATACAAATCAAATTCCTAAATCTCAATTTTTAATAAACATTTAAATTTATTCACCTAATAAAATTAAACTAACAAATTAAAATCAACAAATTAAACAATACAACTTTAAAAAATTAAATAAAACTAATTTTTAAAAAATACAAATCAACTCCCTAAATTCCAATTTTTAATAAACCTTCAAATTCATTCACCTAATAAAATCAAACTAACAAATTAAAATCAACAAATTAAATAATACAAGTTAAAAAAAATTAAATAAAACTAATTTTAAAAAAAATACAAATCAAATCCCTAAATCCTAATTTTTAATAAACATTCAAATTCATTCACCTAATAAAATCAAACTAACAAATTAAAATCAACAAATTAAATAATACAACTTAAAAAATTTAATAAAACTAGTTGTAAAAAAATACAAATCAAATCCCTAAATTTCAATTTTTAATAAACATTCAAATTTATTCATCTAATAAAATTAAAATCATTAAATTAAATGATACAACATCACAACAATAAATCAAAGATTAATTTTAAATTTTTTAAGAAAATCTAAACCTAATTAGCAAAAACACAATAAATATTCAATAATTTAAAAAATTTTAAAAAATTAAGATACATAGTTTTTGCCCTACCTCTTGTCATTGACGATTGCCGGTGATGACGGTTCAGCACTAGATTCTCACCGGTGCTCATTGTTGCAGTGCTGCCTCTCCTGCTTCCTCCCTGGTTCAGCCTCCCTCTCCTTTTCTTTCTTCTGCTTGCTCTGGTCGCCAGTTGCTCACCTTTGCTTCTCTTTACAATTGTGTTTTATTTTTTCTAAGTTGCCTTGGCTGAAATGACGACGTTCCGTTTCAGCCAAAGTTTTTAAAATATATATATATATATAATTGCCTTGACTGAAACGTCATCATTTCAGCCAAGACAATTTTAAAAAAAATAAATAAAACGCTTTATGTAAGGAGGTTGTCTTCCTCGTTACATAGAGAGCAGTAAATCTGCAAAAGGGAGGGGGGATGTGCCCCCACCTCGTTAACTCCAGCGAGTAGAAGCCCCCTCATGGGGGCTTTTGGCCACCGGTGAGGGGGGTCTATTGCCTCCCCCCAGGACCCCCTGCCTCCGTCCCTGAGCAGAGTTCAAGTTGGATATGATCATAATCTCAGTTTCAATAACTAGAATAATGTGATGTGAGCAAGGATATGGAACGGGTAGTTAGAGGCATTGAAACTCAAAACTTGAAAATCTCTAGTGGACTAATTACAAGACAAAGGGAGAAGAAGATGAATAAAGCCTTGCAAGGTTATGTTCAAAGCTTCATCGACACGTATATAAAGCCATATAGACCAAGTAGAGATAAAGAGAAGATGATAATTTTGTTGGCGGCCTTAGGACCCAATTTGGAATGACAAAAACTTGCATGAGCAGATGCATGGACATACGGGTGGTCATGCACATCAGTACTGGAACGGCAGAAACTTGCATGATCGGACACATGGGCATGCGAGTAGTCACGCGCATCAATACTGGAACGGTAGACACTTGCATGGGCAGATGCATAGTTATGCAGGCTGTCGTGCATAGTTCGCTGTAAAATTTTAGATTTCTTAAATAAATAGAATTCTATTTTATTCTTTCCTTTTTCATTTGGAACTCTTATTTAGGATAACTTTATTTATGCAAGATATCATATTTATGGAGCTCAAAGATTTATCTAGATTTATTAGTTTCCTATTAGTATAAGGAAAGATTGAATTTATTTCCTAAATCAACTTTATTTCCTTTTAGTTTAGGGTTTTCTTATAATGACACTTCTTCTACATTGTAGGGAGATAGAATTAAATTTTTATATTTGAAATTTCAGAATTTCTTGAGAGATTATCTTTTTTCTTATTATTGGTTCTTGTTGAATCAATGTTTCTACAACAAAGGTAATTGCTTTGAAGTAGTTAATTCCAAGGTTCTCTTACACTGGTTGGATTTGGGTCGCGAACTTGGCAAAGAATTTGATTTCATCTTCCAAGAGATTAGTATCACGCGTAAAGATGAGTGGGTCTCTAGTCATTATACTAGGGGTTCGCGTCATAATATGCATAAAATAGCTTCAGAAAAGAGAATCAAAATTCCAAGTTGATCGATTCAAGGTTGGTCATTGGTGTTTGTTGCTAAATGCAGAAGATAGATGGAGAAATGTAAAAGTCCTAATTTCGCTCATACTCTCTTCACCTTAAATTGATATACTCATCTATTTTTTTTTTATTTTGTTTCTAATTATAATCCATTTAGCATTGTAATAAATTAATTTATATGTTAACTATTTGTTATTTAATAAATATATCTTATACTAAAATAATAATAAAACATGAAAAATACATATGAATTTATATTTTTAATAAAATAAAAAAAATTCTTTATTATTATAAATTAAAAAATGTGACTATTAATTTAAAATAAATGGAATAATATATATTTATTTGGATAAAAATAATTTTATTTTTAGTGTTAAAAAGAAAAGGGTTTTCTTAGAGGTTCCAAAAAAATAAAAATATATATATAATTTATTAGTATTTTTAAATTTATTTAAAATTTTCATTAATTTATAAATTTATCAGATTTAAATCTTTTTTATGAGTTTATTATGCAAATAATAAATTATATAAGCTTATTGTGCACTTATTATATATTTTTATAAAATAACAAAAATTTCTAATAAAATATGTAATTATTATAAATTTTTTGTAAAATAACAAAAAAATTATAATAAAATATGTAATTTTTTAAAAATATGATGAAGAATATAATTTTTTCAAAGGAACAATTGGCATAATCATTTACTAATTCATAATAGAAGATGGGCTAATGTGACATGGAGTTACCCTAATTAATTTCTATGACCCAGTGCGATGTGCCTTTTATCCCATTAAAAGTTTTTTTTTCTTTTTTAAGCAATAATAAGGGAAATATTCTTAAAATAAAAAGAAATTACATAAAGTCTCAAAGCAAGGTGCAAAAAACATAGAGTGAAGATGATAAGGTGATAGGCAAACGGAGAAGGGGGGGGGGGGGGGGGGGGAAGCGGCCATAGGGTGAAAAATATTATATCTTATAGTCATTAGAAGAGTTGTGGGTATTGGTATTGGATTTGATTTGCTTGGTCCTTTTTTTATGCAAAATATGATATCTTATAGTTATCAGAGGAGTTGTGGGTATTGGTATTAGGTTCGACTTGCTTGGTTTTTTTATGCATTTTGGTTTGAGTTTTTATTTTATAAATAAAAATTCTTATTCCTTCTATCATGATAAAATTGTTATTTTTATTAAAAAAAATTATCTTGCTAAAATTATCATTTTATATGATCAAGAAAAATTAATTTTTTTTTTCAATTATACTTTTATTATTAATGAGTTAATTAATAAAATAAAAATATATTTTTTGAGATTAATAAAATGAGAATGTAGTAATTTTAATATTAATGCGCTAATGTAGGGCATTTTAATTCATTCAAAATAATTATGTATAATATTTAGATAAACATTGCCTTTAGCTCATTAATATGTATGTATGAGCAGTGACGGAACTAGGAGATCAAGAGAGGGGTCATTCGACCTCCCCTTATCTATGGCCAGAAAAAGGGGGAGAGGGATATATAGCCGTCGGTGCTGCTGTAAAATCTCAGCCCCCTCTCCTAAGATTTCATAACCCCTCGCTGTAAATTTTTTTTTTATTTAGTCATTGGTTAAACGGCGTTGTTTCGCCAGTGACTAATAAAAAAATAAGCCAACCCATAACGAAATGACATCAGTTCGTTAAGGGCTGACTTAATAACTTACCTTGGCTAAAACGATATCATTTCGGCCAAGGTAGGTTAAAAAAAATGATGTTGAGTAGTAATGGGCAATGATAGTAACAAGCAAAAAGGAGAAGGAGAGGAAGGAGATGACTAGATTGGATGGAGAGAGAGAGCAGTCATCAGCCTTAATCCTAAGTTAATTGGAGTCAAAAGTGCTCCAAAATGATCTTATGATGTTACATATATCAAAAGAGATAATCATAAATCGTATTGAGTGAAAAAAAAGAATCCATATAGCCGACTCCAATTAACTTAGGATTAAGGCTTTGTTGAGTTGAGCTCATATATAGTGGGGAAATCAGAAAATTAGGCGGGGGGGAGGGGGGGGAAGGAATGGCAAAATTTATAACTCTCGTCGTCGCTTGTCGTCCGTAATGGTGGTTTGGCGAGTGGGTATTGTATCTTACCCACAACTCTCGTCGTCGCTTGTCGTCGCTTATCATATTATATCTTATAGTCATTAGAAGAGTTGTGGGTATTGGTATTGGATTTGATTTGCTTGGTCCTTTTTTTATGCAAAATATGATATCTTATAGTTATCAGAGGAGTTGTGGGTATTGGTATTAGGTTCGACTTGCTTGGTTTTTTTATGCATTTTGGTTTGAGTTTTTATTTTATAAATAAAAATTCTTATTCCTTCTATCATGATAAAATTGTTATTTTTATTAAAAAAAATTATATTGCTAAAATTATCATTTTATATGATCAAGAAAAATTATTTTTTTTTTCAATTATACTTTTATTATTAATGAGTTAATTAATAAAATGAAAATATATTTTTTGAGATTAATAAAATGAGAATGTAGTAATTTTAATATTAATGCGCTAATGTAGGGCATTTTAATTCATTCAAAATAATTATGTATAATATTTAGATAAACATTGCCTTTAGCTCATTAATATGTATGTATGAGCAGTGACGGAACTAGGAGATCAAGAGAGGGGTCATTCGACCTCCCCTTATCTATGGCCAGAAAAAGGGGGAGAGGGATATATAGCCGTCGGTGCTGCTGTAAAATCTCAGCCCCCTCTCCTAAGATTTCATAACCCCTCGCTGTAAATTTTTTTTTTATTTAGTCATTGGTTAAACGGCGTTGTTTCGCCAGTGACTAATAAAAAAATAAGCCAACCCATAACGAAATGACATCAGTTCGTTAAGGGCTGACTTAATAACTTACCTTGGCTAAAACGATATCATTTCGGCCAAGGTAGGTTAAAAAAAATGATGTTGAGTAGTAATGGGCAATGATAGTAACAAGCAAAAAGGAGAAGGAGAGGAAGGAGATGACTAGATTGGATGGAGAGAGAGAGCAGTCATCAGCCCATCACTAGCGAGCTATCGATCGCCAAACCACCATTACGGACGACAAGCGACGACGAGAGTTATAAATTTTGCCATTCCTTCCCCCCCCTCCCCCCCGCCTAATTTTCTGATTTCCCCACTATATATGAGCTCAACTCAACAAAGCCTTAATCCTAAGTTAATTGGAGTCGGCTATATGGATTCTTTTTTTTCACTCAATACGATTTATGATTATCTCTTTTGATATATGTAACATCATAAGATCATTTTGGAGCACTTTTGACCAAGTCAGTTTAGGCCTACTTATGCCTCTCTTAGCTATATCTACTCTAATTTATTCAATTTTTCTAACCGATACATCACAAGGTCTTCATTTCACATGGTCAAACCATCTCAATCTATGCTCTCTTATCTTATCCTCAATAGTTGCTACCCCCACTTTTTCTCTAATGCACTCATTGCGGATTCTATCCATCCTAGTATGACCACACATCCATCTTATCATTCTCATTTTCAGAACATGTATTTTACTCATATGTTGTCCTTTTACTGACTAACACTCACTATCATACATCATCGCAGGGCGTATTGCAGTGCGGTAAAACTTTTCTTTTAATTTAATTGACATCTTTCAATCACATAGAACTCTTGTAGCACCCCTCTACTTTATCCAACCAGCTTTAATCCTATGATTTACATCTTCTTTACAACCCACATCTTCTTAAAGAATAGAGCCAAGGTATTTAAAATAAGTACTATGAGATACTGTTATTCTGTCTAAAATAATTTTGTCTCTTTCTCTATTCTCGCTATTAAATCTACAATGCATATACTAAGTCTTAGTCACTTAGCTTAAAACCCTTATATTCCAAAGTGCTTCTCCATAACTCCAATTTTTGACTTACCCCTGCTTGAGTCTCATCTATTAATATAATATCAATTGCAAACATCATACACCAAGGAATGTCATCCTGTATATGTCTTGTTAGATCATCTATGATCAAGGCGAAAAGATAAGGGCTTAAAGCTGAACCTTTGTGTAATCCAACAGAAATGGAAAAAATTCTTAGTATCTCCTACCACAGTGTGGACACTGGTGATGGCTCCCTCATACATATCCTTCAAGACTTAGATATATCGTATAGATATTCCCCTACGCTCTAGGACTCACCATAAAACGTCTCTAGGGACTCTATTATACGCCTTTTCCAAGTCAATAAAAATCATATGTAAATCCTTCTTCATATCTCTATACTTTTCCATCAAATCTCTTATAAGAAAAATAGCTTCCATAGTTGATTGATCAGGCATAAAGCCAAACTGATTTGTGGAGATGCAAGCATCTAACAGCAAACGGTGTTCCACAACTCTCTCTCATAATTTTATAGTGTGGCTGATAAGCTTTATACCTCTATAATTTGAGTAATTCTGAATATTAAATTTTTCTCAAAAATAGGTATCAAATTACTTTGTCTCCATTCATTAGGCATTTTCTTTGTACTTAAAATTTTATTAAACAAAGATGTCAACCATGCAACTCCTGTATCTCCCAAATATTTTCAAACCTCAATAGGTATCCCATCTGGTCCACAGACTTTACCAACTTTCATCTTCTTCAAAGCTTCTTTAACTTTCGAAAACCTAATCTGTTTAGTGTATTTTGCATTTTTCTTCGGCCTAACGTCTAAACCCTCAATGTTATCACTATGGTTACCATTAAGAAGTTCCTCAAAATAGCTTCTCCATCATTCTTTAATATCATCTTCTTGAACCAGAACCTTATTCTCTTTATTTTTAATGCACTTAACTTGGTTTAAATTACGATATTTCTTTTTTCTTATCTTAGCTAATTTATAGATAGCTTTTTCCCCTTCTTTTGTTTCAAGTTTCTCATACAAACTCTCTAAAGATTATGCTCTTTCTTGACTAACTGTCTTTTTAGCATTTTTTTTGCTTGTTTGTACTGCTCAACAGCATCATTGTTTTTATACTTGGGCAAACTCTTATACTATTCCCTTTTACTTCTTATTGCTTTTTGTATTTTCTCATTCCACCACCATGACTCCTTCAAAGAATGTCCACACCCTTTAGATTCTCCAAGAATCTTTCTAGCTACTTCTTTAATTGTTGTAGACATGCATATCCACATATCATTTGATGACATACTCACATCTTTCTCCCACCCTCCAGCTTTGACCAACTCATCCTTGAATAATAATTATTTTTTACTTTTTTAAGTCCACCACCTAATCTTTGGAATATTGTTCCTCCTTGGCATACTAGTCAACATCTTAAATTTGATATCAAAAACTACTAACCTATGCTGAGTGGTCAAAGCCTCATCCAGAATAACCTTACAATCCTTGCATCAAGTTCGATTGGTTTTTCTTGTGAGTATGAAGTTAATCTGACTTCTATTTTATCCACTTTTAAATGTCACTAGATGTGATTCTCTTTTAATAAAATATGTGTTTGCTAGAATCAAACCATATGCTAAAGCAAAATCAATGATACACTTACCTTCTTCATTTCTAAATCCAAAATTATACCCTCCATGTACCTCCTCAAAATCTACTCTGTCTTTTTCTACATATCTATTTAAGTCTCATTCTATAAAAATATTTTCATCATTTGAAATTTCTCGCATAAGAACATCCATATCATCTCAAAATTTTTGCTTTTTCTCCCCATCCAATCCAACTTGAGGGGCATATGCACTAACTATATCGATGGTCTCATTCTAGAGCACAAGTTTAATTGAAATGATCCTATCGCTTACTCTTTTCACCACTATAACCATCTCATTTAGCTTCCGATTCAAAATTATACCTACTCCATTTTTACTTCTATCTGTACATGTATACTACACTTTATACCCAGTATTCTCAACTTCTTTACTTTTTTCTCCAACCCATTTAGTCTATTAAATACAAGCAATACTAATTTTTCTTCTCTCCATAGTATCAACAAGTTCTCTCAGTTTACCTATAAGAGATCCAATACTTTAAGTTTCTATTCTGATCTTACTCCCTACTTGTTCTTTCTTATGCCTCTTCCTATAGAATTTTTTACCATTATCTGAACATGTATCTCTCGTACTACTCATATTTTGGACTAACTTCTACTTCTTTACCCACATCTGTCTATGATGTGAAAACCCTTATTTATTATGCACCACATCCAGGCACCGACATAACGCATTGTATTCGAAGATCGCCCTACACCCTTATTTATTCGTCACTACACCCGGACTCCGATGTAGCGCGTCGCAAGTAGGGAACGCCCCAACGATATTATTATTAGAATTTATATCATGAGATGTGACAAAAGTTTTACGCTGGCTGTCACCTACCACAATCCTCTTCCTTTACCCGGACTTGGGACCGGCTATACACAAGAAACACATGTATAGGCGGAGTTGCCACTATATTTAAGCTAAATGTAATAATTTTACTAAGACGAATGAAGTATTTTTTTTAATTATAATGAATATATTCATTATTATTAATATACAATAAAAACAATTTATTATTATTATCAATAAATAATAACAACAACAACAACAACAACAACAACAACAACAATAATAATAATAATAATAATAATTATTATTATTATGTTTGTGACAAGTGTAAGAAACTAATCAAACTCTAAAAATGCTTATCTTCCATAATTGACATTATTTTAAAGTTGAATGAGTCGGAGATAATGGTATCTAAGTAAAAATATTGATTGAAACTAGTATTGTATTATTTCACATTCTATAATTGGAATGATTCATGCAATCCAAATTAATTAGACTTACCATTTAAACTACATGTACTTAACAAGCAAATACAGATATATAAATAAGTAAATTTCAAATTTAAGTAACTAATTATGACTCGTTGATTATTCATTATTATCATTCGGGTTTTTACTAATTTAATAAAATTTATGAAAAAAAAGTCGACCTTATTCTACAATTTATAATAATTACGTGAATAAAATAAAATCAAGAATGACTCAATTTCTAATAATTCAAAGTGAGATTTGAATATGATATATTTTTATTTATTTAATAAAATTAGTAAAAATTAACCATCACATAACTGATTTTTTTTAAAAAAAATTAAAATTTAGGGTTTAAAACGAAAATTTTAGAATAAATTTACTGTTATACAAAAGGGCAACTAACCCAAATTTTAGAACTCCTTATAAGCACATTCATAAATATAATTCTCAGTATTATGCATACATGTTTAATAATTTTTTTTAATAATCATAATAAATTTTTTTAATAATCATATACTCTCTTAAGCAATTCAAAAACTCATAAAATCGCTAAAATTCATGTAGGAATATATGCACATATGTTCATAAAGGAGAATTAATTACAATTTTTTTTATTATTGAAAATCATAGGTTCAATTATTATTCAACTAAGAAAGAATTACATTATAGAGGAATGGTGAAGATGAGCACCACTGTCTAAAGACAGACTCAAAACTCACCGTCCAAACTAAAACATGACCTGAAATATTTATTATGCATCTAATATATCTAATTTCGCAGAAACTTAAGTCCTTTAGCAAATGCTGATAATCACCAATACTATCCAAAAAAATAAGAATCAAAACCCATAGATAATATGTTTCAACCACTATACCAACAAAATTTACTTAAGCAAATTTAGTGTTTATCGAATGCTAATGGTCTCAATAGTCCATTCATTTATTGCAAATAATTATGAATTTATTATATTGAAATATATGTATTTACTGTTAAATTATCTTCCGGTGTGTAAGTTAATACTATATAATATTATAAAATTAAATAATTAATATATAAAAACATTGTAATATCTTAGATGTCATCAAACGACAATGCGTTTCATCTTGGAATTAAAATAGGCAAGAAAAAAAAAAGAAAGAAAAATCTAAGACCCCACGATTTGGAGATTGCTTCAAGCGACGCGACCTTAAACGCTCGTTTGCTATGACGTTTTGACTCTCTTTGTCAAAACTCTCTTTGTCTCTCTCACTCTCTCTCTCTCTTCGATTGAGGATTTGAAGAATCTCTCTCTCCGGTCTCTCTCGTTCTCTTATCGCCAAACCTGGAACCAGCATCGCTGCCTTTTCTCTTTATCATCGGTAAGCCCGAATCGTTACTAATCTCTTACCAATTACCCTTTATCGATTTTGAATAATCGATATTTATTCTATCTATCAGTTTTTTAATTCCATTTTAGGGATTCTCTTTGTATCGTGTAATTTTAGTTTACAGGGTTTCCTTCTCTCGCTCTTTCTCTCTATCTTCTTTTTGGGGTAATTTTGAGCTTAATTTCGCGATAATCGAGGGTTTGAAAATTGATTGTGTTGCTTACTTTAGTTTTAGCTTTCAGATCTGAAGTTGGTTTTTGAATTGATTTTTGGTTATTTTTTTAAATTGGAAATAATTGGCGGGCTTAGGGTTTTACAAGGGAGAAATTTAGGGATTTGAATTGGGATTAGGGTTTTTGGTATTGGTTGACGCTTGCTTTTCTTGCTGTAATATATATGGCGGCGGGGAGACATGGAGGTTATCGCGATAATGAGTTCAGGGGGCGCGAGTCTGACGTTGAATATTCTAGAAAGAATTTTGGTTATTCTAAGGAGTATGATAAGATTGGGAATGGTAATCGTGAAAATGAGCGGGTTAGAGTTCGTGAAGTAAGAGATAAGAGTAGGGGCAGACAGAAGGATATTAAGGAGAGAGAAGTGGTTAATGGTGGATATCGATCCTCTTCTAGTAGGAGTAATTCAGGTAGTAGTGGTGGTGATGGTGATACACGTGGACCTAGGGGATGTGGGTTTACTGCCAGGACCATGGATAGAGAGCCAGGTGAATTGTCTAGTGAGAGTGGGTCTGATCATGCTATCGAGTCTGAATCACAGAATAGTAAAGATGATGAGGTTTCAAAGACGGTAGAGAATGGGATTCGGACTCCTGCAGAGAAGAAGAGGAAGTTTTCTCCTATAGTTTGGGATAGGGATGATAAAGAAGTGGCTAATTCTTCAAGAAGTAGGATTTCTCCAGCAGTGACCCCTCTCCCTCCACCACCATCTCTACCAAGGGCATATCGTCAATCACCTGATGTTATTCCAGATGGAGGCTTAGAGATATCTCCTGTTAAGAGCAGCAAAAACCAACAGTTGCAGTCATCTTCTTTAGTCAGTAGTCCTGTGGCTAAAGGGTCTGGTGGATATTTTGGATCTGAGTCTCCAGTAGGGTTGGCTGCTTTGCCTCTAGAGGAGCAACAACTGGGTAATGATCATGAAGCTGAGCTGATTGATGAGGATTATGTTCCAACTCGGAATATATCATCTTCTAGATGGGCAGCTGGGAATAATTCTCCAGTTGATGAGGGGGAAATTGTAGAGGATCAGGAAATGTCTAAAAGGAGAAAAAAGATGCCTCATTTGGAGGCACTAGATTTCAGAGCACAAAACAGGTCACTGACTCCTGATCTTGGACTTGGAGCACATAGGAGAGAAGGTTCAAATGGAGTTAGAGGGAGGTCTACCGACTCTGATGAGCCAGAGACTCGTGCTAGGTCTTTGAGCGGGGATGATAATGCTGGTAATGAAACTGACAAGGATGATTACATGGAAGTTGATGATGGACATGGTGAAAACAATGGGAGCAATGCCCATTCAGATACGGATTCTGAGAATGAAAATGATTCTCATGAAACACCAGAACCTGCAGGTCCTCCTCAAAGAAGTATAAACATGCTTCAGGGGTGTAGAAGTGTAGATGAGTTTGAGAGACTAAATAAGATAGATGAAGGCACCTATGGAGTTGTATACAGAGCTAAAGATAAGAAGACTGGAGAAGTTGTAGCATTGAAGAAGGTTAAAATGGAGAAAGAAAGAGAAGGATTTCCGTTGACTTCTTTGAGAGAAATAAACATTCTTCTTTCTTTTCATCACCCTTCAATTGTTGATGTAAAGGAAGTTGTGGTTGGGAGTAATCTTGATAGTATTTTTATGGTGATGGAATATATGGAGCACGATCTTAAGGGCCTCATGGAGTCAATGAAGCAGCCCTTTAGTCAGAGTGAGGTTAAATGCTTAATGCTGCAGTTGTTGGAGGGTACCAAGTATCTCCATGATAATTGGGTTCTTCATCGAGATTTGAAGACATCAAATTTGCTTTTAAATAATCGGGGTGAGTTGAAGATCTGTGACTTTGGCTTAGCTCGTCAATATGGGAGTCCATTGAAACCATATACTCATTTGGTAGTTACTCTTTGGTACAGGTGAGCTGCAATAGCACATTGACTCTGCTTTTTTTTTTTTTTCTATTTTTTTGAAGCATATTCAGTCTCTGTAACCTTGCAATTTTTCTATTGTTATCTTTGGATATGCCATGTTTGGATGTTGAGTGACTTTATCTCTTTTGCTGGGGTTAACCAGTTTCAGTATGATTCTTAAATTATTTATGTGAATGGAGGATCTTCTTGGGGTTAATCGCAGGTAATTATTATGTATGTAATGCTGATTTTTTGCTTCTGTGAGGACATAGAATGGTAAAGCTGCTTATTCTGCTCTTTTTTGTATATGTGTTAATGATCCTTAAGATTGTCAAACTGAAATATGAGGATCATCTTTTCTGATAGTTAGTGTAATATTTGTTTTTGGTCCAATGTCTTCAGTGTGCCTCACGTTTTATTCTATCCTTGCCATGTTGTTGAAGTGTGCATTTCTTCTTAGTTGATTTTGACGTTTTCAATAAATTTGTGCAGGGCACCTGAACTTCTTTTGGGAGCTAAACAATATTCGACTGCAATCGACATGTGGTCTCTAGGTTGTATCATGGCTGAGCTGTTGTCAAAGGAACCTCTTTTCAATGGGAAAACAGAATTTGATCAACTTGATAAGGTAGGTAGAATTCAGTTCTTTTTCTGAGAAATGGTTGACATTGTATTAGGCAATCCTGTTCACTTGATTTCTGTTTGTCCTATACTCCTAGAACTTCAGCCATCTTGTGGGACATACATGTCATATTTTGCTCCTTTTTCTTTATTGTAGATTTTCCGAACTCTTGGCACGCCAAATGAGACAATCTGGCCTGGATTCTCAAAATTGCCTGGTGTCAAGGTCAACTTTGTTAAGCATCAGTAAGTATCAATTTGTCTTCGATTTACTCTTCTAATTAACCATAACTTCAGTTGTTCTTATTTTTGCCGCTGTTTTCCCAGGCTTCCGGCTGGGTGATTCTGGTCTGGCTATCTGGCCTCTATTGGTGACACTTTCAGTTTCAAATTCATTTCTTGTTTGTACTGAACAGCTGGCCTGTTCCTTTCAGGTATAACTTACTGCGTAAGAAATTCCCAGCAACATCTTTCACTGGATCGCCAGTTCTTTCTGATTCTGGATTTGATTTGTTGAACAAGCTTCTAACCTATGATCCTGAGAAGGTAGATAACGCATGTTGTACATAAATTCTTTTTAGTTTAACAGATTGCTACTGAGACTTAATAAAAACCCATGACATTTCTTGCAGCGAATTACTGCTGAAGATGCTCTTAACCATGAGTGGTTTCGTGAAGTTCCTCTGCCTAAATCTAAAGATTTTATGCCTACTTTTCCTGCTCAGCATGCTCAAGACAGGTATCTTATAGATAGGAATCACTTAGAAGTATTTATATTCAACATATGTTTAATTATATTCATGCAAGTTCGTTAAATGCTTAAATAGGCGCCTGCGTAGAATATTGAAGAGTCCAGATCCATTAGAAGAGCAGCGCAGAAAGGAGTTGCAACAAGGGGAATTAGGGACAGGCGGTTTGTTTGGCTAAGAGACCTTGTCTATTGTTCTCTATGCTCTAGTTTCAACATTACTGATGCAGGTTGAAGTTGAGGTGAGAGATATCCATTGAAAGGAAGTTGCGAACATTGTTTCTCAGATTCATACTTTTTTTAGCAGGCACCTGTGGTGATTTGGGTGGAGAAATTATTTGCTTCCTGCCACCCAGCTATCTTGCAGGTTAACTCTGTTCTCCAGCTTTCATCAACATCTACAAATGCGTCTGTGACACTGATTACATTGCAAGGTGTGGCATAATGGCTTTTCATCTTAAAATATCAGATTGAGCTGAAACTTTTGTAACATATTTTTATTGGTACATTGTAAACAGTTCTATTAAATTTGGTTTTGAAGTTTAGAACAGTATGGATTTACTCTCTACATCAGTCTGTATATTTTTTAATATTCATATTGTGTTTGCAAGAGACTGTTGGTGTGAAGTGGAGAAGAAGTTCTTAGCTTTTCATTGATGAAGAAATAGACAGTAACCATAGTATCTCAAAGGTAATTTATCATTTGATATATATGTGGAATAGCATCCCAGATCAGGATTACTGTGTTCATTCCTGGTGAACTTTTGATAATTGGAAATTACACTTTGTTTTCAGAACTAATAAAAACCTGCATGGTTTGGTACAATACGCATCTTATTCCTTTTTTCTCAAATCATAGTTATCTTTTAGTATTTACAAGAAGGGACCAAATATGATGCAGTTATCTTGTGGACAGAAGAACTAATGTATTAAATTTTACAGCAGTCGAAGATTGAATGTTGGATTCTTAATAAGGGGTGAACCAAAATGTATCTATAGGCCAAATTTGTATGTTGTTTATATCTTAAATGGTTATGGGATAAACTGTATTAGAGAAAGGTTACATAGCAGCTTTTACTTTATTTTATAACCCCTCCACCGCTAATTGTGCAGGAATTTTCAGTTTCATTGTTGAATCCCTCATTTTTTTCTTAGCTTGGTTGTAGTAATTTTGGTTTTTATGATTGCATCATTGACCAATGGATATTGATTTTGAAAATGTTGTTTGACGGTCACTCAGGCATGGAAGTGTAAGTTGCTCTTCTAACACAAATTATTTTGTGGCTCATGAGTTCTTTGTTTTTAGGTTGGGCATAGCATGATCACCCGAAAAAGGATTGGGTGATGTAGGTAATTTGGTTTTCTATGGATTGAGTGCACATCTGTGTCTTTCTAGGAGACATTGAAGAAGTGCACTAGTTGGAAGATAGATCAAATTGTGATAGAATTTACCATGCGGTGAATTATAGGTTATGGTTTTATTATGTTCAGTGTTATGCTTGTCTTTCTTACTGTGGTGACTTCCATGTTGATAATAGTTGCTTCAGTGACTTGTTTGGAAAAATTAAATCCCTTGAGAGAATTGAAGCATAACATTATTAACAGCAATACTATTTAGCGTTTCTTTTTTTTTTTTTTCCTTTTTTTCCTTTTCTGTTTTTCTTTATTGATGTGTCACAACATTGAAGCTTTAACCGCCCAGAACCTTCTTATGACATTGTCTGTGGATGTTACTGCAGTATCAAAGCAAGCAGGTTCAGGAGGTTACCTGCGTACTGGATTTTATAGAACTTTCAATTAGTTGTCTTCAGGCTCGCTGGAGGTACTATACCAACCTTGGTTTGTCTTATGTGTCATATTTATGTGTATAATTAAGTTTTGCTGCTGGCCTTTCTTGAGCTTGAGCTTTTGCATATAGTGCTTTGGTGTGGGTTCATGTGATACTTTTACTTTTATTAGCACACTTTTTTTATTGGAAAACTCTTAGAATTGAAACAATTGATGATTTTTTGGTTCTGCTACCTTTTAGTTAGATCTTAGAAACAAGGACTATACATGTTCTTTTACAGTTCTTATGTTGTAATGCTTGCTCTTCATGGTTTGCGGAGGTGGGTCATTGGGATTTTGGTATATTAGCAATGGTTAAAAGTTCTTTTATTAGGTTTTGCGTGTGACATATCTCATGAGATTGTGCTTCACTTCTGTAATAGTTTGATATGCATTAAGTTCTTCAGCACTTCAATTTTCTCATCATCTCTAGAAATAAATTTCTAGTTTTATGTTAGCAGAAGCAGCTTTCATAGTCAGACAGGGTGACCATGGCTATTAAGGGCATAATATGTTTAATAAGTATTTTTTGTCTATCATTTTTAATCTGCGAGTAGAATATCTGATTCCTTCCATGAATTAATTAAAAAAAAATCAAAGTCTAAATGGAATTGATGAATGTTAGATGAAAATAAATGATTGTGTGAATTTTTGTGCTACTGTGTTTGAAGAGGTGCCTATTGATAAATTAAGACGTCAATAAGAAACGTACAAGTAGCTGAATTAAGCAGGATTTTGTCAAGCCTGTTCCAATAAATATTCTTGAAAAATACAAATAAGTTCGTTCTTGGAAATTGGTCAACAAATTTAAAGCGGGAAGTTATTGAATGTAACTTTATAATTTACATGCTCTCAACCTGTATTTTTCACTGGAGCAAGCTGATCCTACTATTTTACAAGACCAGAATCAACTCTGCATGTTGAGCAGCTTGGATGTAATTTTGTATTTAGTTTGTACTCAAGAATCACAACCGTTCAATACCAGAACGTTTATTTTCTTGATGATGATTATATATATATATATTATCTTTGTTTGAAGATGTGTTTTGAGGAAATTGAGTTCTCTAGTGTAGTCAGATTCAGTCATTCTGTTCCTAATTACCATCATTTTTTGAGCTGCATTTTTAGTTACCATTCTGAGTGAAAAGGCTGTTACCCTTCGATCTTGTTGAGCAGTATGATGTCTTACCAGCTTCCCATTTCCTTTTCTTTTTGCAATTGTTAAATGTTTATTTAATTCCTGCAGTTTGTTTCTTTGGAAAGAAGCAGGCAATGGAGACTTATTACTGTATATTCATTTTCGACCATATTTTTCTTCTTAAATTGCGCATGTATATAAATATGCCAATTATACGGGAAGGTTGTGTATTCTTGTTATTATTACTATTCCACAATTTTGCTCTTTATCAAATTTATATTTTACAAGATTGAAAAATATTTTACCATATATAATGAATTAGTTTGTTTGTGTGTGTGTGTGAGTGAATTTATAGTTGCGAATTTATTATTTATTTGAGGTCACCTCATGTTCCTCAAATATTAGTAAAACTACATAAGATCTTGCATGATATAGTCAATACATAAAATACCCCACTCCATACAATCAAGTAAAAGTTGCATATCGATATACAATCTGGTGATGAGTATAAATATTTTACTAGATAAACGTCCTATGTATAAATATTTGAAAAAAAAAATGTTTAAAAAATGACGAGTAAAAGCTGACTGAGAGTTCCTTATTTCTTCTTCTTACAACTAAGCTAATATAAAAGTTTTGTAAAACAAACAATTAGAAAAAGGAATTCTGAGTTACAATCATCTACCTACTAGTACGCAGAGCTGAACCTCTTCTTTCTTTCACTGAAGCTAAGGCTTCTCACCAAATTTGGAAGACAACATAGGACAGAGTGTTATGTTTTCCCTTGTGAACTGCAAATTGATTCATCTGGATTTCCATCTCTGCAAATAGGCTCCTCTTCTACTTTGTCTTGTAAATTTTGATTGGTTCCAGCCTCATTATTGAAGCTTTCGCGAAATAACTCAAACAATTGCTTCTTCATATCGGTAGCAGAAGTTTCAGAAATTGGTTTCTCATTACTGCTACTGTAAAGAGATTCATCACTTTCAGGATTTTTTAGCAAGTTGCTGTTTTGAATTGGAGAATGGGCAGATAATGGAGTACAATCTACAGAAATTAAGTAACCCAACTTTAAAAAAAAAGTTATACAAATTTCTAGAATTTCTTGAAAATGTTATAAAGAAATGTCGCTTTTTTTTTTTAAAAGGTTTAAACCCCGGAAATATATTTTGGGAGTTTGAACCCGCTATTTTTTCCTAGTGAGTTGGGTCGCTAGCTCGCTGGACTAATTCTAGTGTTTTTAAAGAAATGTCGTTTTTTTTTTAATCTTATTTGGTTTTCAAAAATATCTTTGTTTTGATTTATCTATAATATATTAAATGTATATTTTAAGTATAACTTTAGTATATTAGATATATAATTGACGTGTATATTTGAAAAAAGGGGTTGACTTTTACAATTGAAAGTTGAAAAATAATATTTTTGAAAGAAAGAAAAAAAGAAAAAGAAAAGAAAGGTATTTTGAAAAATGATTTTATTATTTGAAATGTTTTTAAAGAAATCCCAAGAAAATATGATTGTTTCAAAAAAAATTTCCAGCAACCTTACATTATATATCATTTTTCAATTTTTTTTATTCAAAAATGTTACTTAGTTTATCTTTAATATACTAAATATATATTAAGTATATACTTGAAGTATAATTTTAGAATATTTGATATATAATACGTATACATTTGAAAAAAAAGGGGTTGTTTTTTAAAATTGAAAGTTGAAAGTAATATTTTTAAAAGAAAAAAAGGTAAAAGTGGGTATTTGTAAAAATTATTTTATTTTTTGAAATATTTTTAAGAAAATCCCAAGAAAATATACTTGTAAGAAAAAAAAAATTTCCTAAAAACCTTACCACCATTGACACTGAGGAAATCTTCAATATCAGAATCTATCCAAGGCTGTGAATCAAAAAACTCTTCTTCTCTGTCACCTGCATAAGTAAAAGGGTCAATTTTTAGAAAAAATTGAATTTACATTCAATTTTATGTGATTTACATTCAATTACATCTTACCGAAAATTGAATTTTAGAAAAAATTATGAAATAGAAAATAATAAATTCGAATTCAGAATTGCAATCAACAAATATTATACTAAGAATTTAATTTCTTTTCGACAAAAAAAAATAATTAGAATCAAAACTCACTGGCTTCACAAGGCAATGGAGTTAAAAATTCAAGCTGGGAATTGAGTTCTACCATGGAAAGATCACAATTGACTTCGTCTTGTTCTTCTTTAATGGGCGATTCAGTGTAGACTTTGTTTTCTTCTTCTTGGATTTCAAAGCTCATAGTAGGAGATTCTGTAGTCTTTTGAGCTGGAATGCAATTACCCATCTCTGTAAAAAGTAGAGTCTTTTTATCTTAAATCACAGAAGAACAGAACTTGATGTTCAATGAAGAAAGAAAGAAGAGACAATATGGTTGAAGAAGATAAAAGTTAGTTCACCCCAACTACAATCTGGGAAGGAAGTTGATTGGTCTTGAAAGCAAAGTAATGACATTAGCGGAAGTGGGTCACTATTTTCTTTATTATTAGAGTTTTACTTTTTTTTTTCCTTTATTATTAGAGTTTTAGTTAGTATAATGATATTGACAGAAATGGATCATTATTTTCTTTATTATTGAAGTTTTATTTTATTTTTTTAAAAAATAAGCTATACATATAGAAAATAATAATTGAATAATAATATATAATTATTGAAAGCAAAATACTTTTTTCTTTATTACTAGAGTTTTAGTAGAGAGTATAACATTTTCACTAATAGATTACCATTTTCTTTTTTTATTTTTATATTTATCCGGTATTTGAGATTTTATTTCGATTAATTCGGAGTTGACCCCAATCATTCATCTAACAATGATGAGTAAATTTTTTAACGAAAATAACTGCAAATATAAATCTATAAGTTTGAGACTCAAACTCGTAATCTATTTAAGCAATACTAAACCGTCTATCACTCGACCAACCTCGTTAACAGATCACCATTTCCTTTATTATTAGAGTTTTACTTCTTTTTTTTAAGAAAGAATTTATACATTCAGAGAGCAGTAATCAGTCACATATTACGATATAACTATTCAAAACAAATTATTATTACTACTATTATTATTATTATTAGTTAGACTTTTAGTTAGTAAAAAGTTGTATAGTTTTAGAGGAAGCAGCTGCAAGACTGTAGAAAAAAAGTTTCTTTCTTTTTGAGTGAAGTTTCATTATTTTGCTTTGAAAGAGATCTTTTTAAAGTCTGCCATTGCCAGTAGTTGTATCTTTTAAGACACTTTTTATCCTTCGATGTCATATTGGCTTCAAAAAATCAACTGAATTTAGAAATTGGCATCTCATTCAATCATTTGCCAACAAAAAAAAAAGAAAAAAAAAAGAAAATTGATTATTAGATGCAACAGTATCTGTACTGATGCTACTGATACCTACTAGCATATGTTAAGATCTCTGTTTCTGTTCACTCCAATGCCTGATCTTCATATGACTGACTGTTAAAGGATACGTTTGTACCATGATGATTTATCAAGGTTTGATCAGATATAGTATGTTTTAATTTTTCTATTTATTTTGACTTTTACTTTGAAGGTATAGTTTTTATAATCTCATGCTCTGATAATTATGCATTTTAATAAGTTTTTTAAACCACCTAATTGGTTTTGGGGTTGTTTTAAATATTTAAACTATAATCTTTCGTGATAAATAATAGTTAAAAATATCATATTATTATACTCTACTATATTATTAGTCATCTAAATATTTACACGTTCTTTATTTTCATAATTTATAAAAAGTTTAAAAATATTGTCAAACTAAATAAAAAATTATTTAGTTATATTATATCATAACATATATTTAAATATAATAAATAATTATAATATTATAAATCATATTGTCAATTATCTATATAGTAATGGATTAACCCTTTGATTATTTTAATTAAATTGTGTCAATGTTAGTTGTATTTTTTCAAGTTTATATGGCTATAAATGAGCCAATTAATTCGAATTCGGTTTAGGTATAAGTTTGGTAAAAGTTCGCTCAGGCTCAAACTAAAATTCGAACTGTTCATTTATTAAATGAGTCAAGTTTAAGTTAAGAAATACTCAACTCGTTAGTTTGTGAGCTAGCTCATTTACAAAGCTCATAAATTAGGTTCGTATGTAAGTTAACTCGTTTATTATGTTAGATTAAAAATATATAATTTAATTTATATATTAAATTATGTATATGAATATATTAATTTTTAACTAATTTAATTTATATAATTTATTAATATATGATATATATGATAAATAAATTAAATAATATAAAATATAAAATAACATAGTAATTTATAATAGAATATAAAAATATAGTAATACATAATTTTTTTATTAATATATAATTATATTATTTATTTTTCATAAAATTATTAATTTTAATATCTCTTCTATGAAAAATATGTAGAAAAAAATAAAAAATAAAAATTGAGATAAATCTTTTAAGTTTATTAAATTTATTTAATTAAACTCGAGCTCAAGCTCGAGATATATAATATATGAGCTGAATCAAAGTAAGTTTAAGTTTGACTCTGATCTTAATTTAATTTTGTGTTCAAATTTAAATTTAACTATTTTATAAAAGGCCAAATTTAAACTTTTTAAAATTTGATTTGGCTAAATTATAGCCCTGCCTCCAAGTGTCTATCACCAACTATTATTAGTGTGCATGTAAGTATTAGACAACAACAGCACAATAACTAAAATATACAAAGGCATCATGTTTGGAATTTTATGAGATGAATCAATTTTGGTTGTTGTTGTTGATTTACTTTGCTTTAACTATTTATTTAAAATTTCAAAAAAATGAATTGAACGTAAAATTGTTTTTTTTCTAAATTTACTTTTTGTATTAAAAAAAATTACTTTCTAATGTTTATTAAGGATATTTTCATATCAATTTTATATATTAATTAAAAATTAAATATTCTTTTTAGAGTTAACTGTTTGAATCCTTACAATTTACTTTTTTTTTATTGTTTTAACCTCAAGAATTTACAGTTTTTATTTTTTATATATATATTTTACCATTTAGTATCCAATTAATCTCAATTCGAATTGGATAGAGTTATTGTTTTAAATTCATTATTCTTATTTCATATATATATTTATATATAATACAATGAATTTTAAAAATCAAAAGCATTTGGACCGGTGGTTGTAAAATTTAAAATGAAGCAACAAAGTAATTATGCTTTTTTCCTTGGAAATTTCTGGTAAAAAAAATGTAACATTACTCATTTTGAATGTATGGAATAAATGGAATGTTTGTTGTATTTTTTTTTTTAGCTTTTCATTATCATTCCATAGAAAGTTTTCTGCCATCTTATCATTAATTTTTTAACTTCTTCATTTTGTTTGTTCACCTCTTTATTTTCATGAATAAATTTTTTAAAACATGAATAATTTTTTTTATTCCATAAATATCTTAGTTTTTGAAAATAATATCAATATTTTAACATTTGGATATTTTTCAAATAAAAAAGAATCTATAAAAATCAAAATGAAAAATAAACTCCTATATTTTTAAAGGGCATTTTAAGTAAAAATAATTTTTTAAAATTCAAAAATTACCTAATAAATATAAAAACTATTTTCTAATTTTCTAAATAAAAAAATATTTCTAACTAATTAATAAATTTTATCTTTTATGTTTTTTTAGAAAATTTCATGAAATACTGAAATTATTTTCTACAACTAAACAACTTCTTAGAGATTCTAAAATTGTAAACAATTATCTGGAAACAGAAAATTGGTCAAAATATTTATACGAGGATATTTTTAAAAGTTGAAAATTCATGCTAAAAAAAAATATTAACAAACTAACAATGCAAATTTTAAAAAAGTTGACACCTTGTTTCATTTTTTCATTCTCGATCTTTTTTATAGATTATTTTTTATATGATTATTTTTTAATGATAACATGTTTATCATCATTTTTATTAAATTGAATCAATATCATCAATCATCCTGAATTTTACACTTATATCATTAAATTTCTAAACACTTTAATTTATCACCATAAAATTATCCAATATTTAATTTATTCTCATTAAAATTTGTAGCTTTGTTTATGATTAGGTGGTGATTGAAAGAGTTTCGCCTTAAATTTTAAACTATAAACCTTAAACCCTGAATTTAAACTTTAAACCTCTAAAAATTTAAAATTAAATATATATATATATATATATATTCTTAAATCATAAAGAAAAATTCTTGTTTAGAGTCAAAATGGCCAAATCCCATTAAGCCTTTTTTTTTTCTTTAAAAATGCTCTCTGTCAAGCTCCATTGATATTGTCATTCAATTGCTGAAAATTAGAGTGAAAATTTTTACTAGGAAGAAATTAAATGTTAATGATGACAAATTAAGGTTTAAAAACTTTAATGATATAAGTAATAAAATTCAAATATTATTATTATTTTTTGGTCTGTAATAATTCAAATATGATTAGTGATATTAACCCTTGTTAAATTGCTTAATCAACATCATTAACGTAAGTTTATTGCGTGCTTTTACCGACAGTGTTTTCTAATGCATGTAACATGTGGAAATCAAAGCTCCCCCTAATTGGTTAATGCATATATATATATACATAATACATTCATTCATCACTACACACAAACTTGAAAAGGGCGAGCAATGAACGTTTTTACTTCTCAGACCTTATACGTGCTTTTACAGCTATTGTTGTTCTTATTATTCACCACTGGAATTTATCATCTATGGAAAATCAGGCATCGTACCACGGCAGTTCTCCCTCCGTCACCGGCTGGGCTACCCATAATTGGCCACCTCCACCTCCTCACAGACATGCCTCACCATTCCTTCGCCGAACTCTCCACCAAACTCGGCCCTATAGTCTATCTCCAACTTGGCCAAGTACCCACTATTCTTATCAACTCAGCTCATTTCGCTCGACTTGTTCTCAAAACTTACGATAACGTCTTCGCTAACCGCCCTCAACTCATCACCTCTCAAGTCCTCTCCTTCGGTTTCTCCGACATCACCTTCTCCCCTTACGGAACGTACTGGCGGCAAGCAAGAAGAATTTGCGTGACCGAGTTCCTGAGTCCAAAACGAGTTAACTCGTCTCAACTCATTCGAGATGAGGAGATGAATCGATTGTTAGCTAGGGTTTTGATTGAGTCAGGAAAAGAAATTAACATGGGTATGCTTATATTCAAATTATCTAATGATATACTCTGTAGAGTGGCTTTTGGGAAGAGATTCAAAGGGGAAAGTAAAAATTTGGTGGAGATTTTGACAGAGACACAAGCTTTGTTTGCCGGGTTTTGTATGGGAGATTTTTTTCCAAAGTGGAAGTGGGTTAACTTAGTGAGTGGGCATAACAAAAGGTTGGTGAAGAACCTGCAAGATTTAACAAGAGTCTGTGATGAGATAATAGATGAACACTTGATGAAGAAGAAGGAGGAGGAGGAAAGTGATGTTAATAGTAATCAGAAGAAAGAAGATTTTATAGATGTTTTACTTAAGAGTTCAGAAAATGGAGAATTTGGAAGTACCCATTACTAAAGATAATCTTAAAGCTATAGTATTGGTAAGTTTTAATTCATTTAATTGAAAACTGAATTCTAGAGTAAAGAATTGAATATTGAAACTTGATCATGTTAATGAATGAATAAACCCTATTGTTCTAATGGGGTGTTTTTTTTTCCAATTAAATTGCCAACAGGATATGTTTGTTGCTGGAACTGATACATCGGCAGCAACACTAGAATTTGCACTGGCAGAACTAGTAAAGCAGCCAAGATTTCTAAAAAAAGCACAAGAAGAGGTCAGGAGAGTGATCACTACAAAAGGAATAGTTAATGGGACTGATCTTCAACACCTCCATTACATGAAACCTGTGATCAAGGAGACACTGCGATTGCATCCACCAGCTCCTTTGCTTGTACCTCGAGAATCTATAGAGAAATGCATTCTTGATGACTATGAAATACCGGCAAAAACTCGCGTTATAATAAATTCCTACGGGATTCATAGGGATCCACAGGTGTGGGAGAATCCTCTGGAGTTCAATCCTGAAAGGTTATTGATATCAAAGATCAAGATTTCAGGTATCTACCATTTGGAGGAGGAAGGCGAGGTTGCCCCGGTTATGCCTTTGGATTAGCAACAGTTGAGATTGCTCTTGCTCGACTTCTATACCATTTCGACTGGGCATTGCCTGGTGGAGTTAGTCCTGATGATGTAGACCTCAGTGAGAATTTTGGACTTGCCATAAGGAAGAAAACTGCACTTTTCCTTGTACCGACAGCCAATAAGGACTATCAATTCAAGGGAAGTAATGATATTTAGTCAAGAGACTACCAACTATTTCCAGGGAGAATTATGTTTAATTTGGAGTTTGCAGGCTCTTGATAACTACTGTTGTAATTTTTTTGTAATTATGAGTCCAATAACCATGTTTCATTTGATGTTATTATGGGAGAATCTGACAATCGTAATCACGATGATGATTCTATTAAAATATTAAATTGTAATATAAAATAAATAATTAAAATTTTAATATCTTAATAAAGACAAAATAGTTTGATTGTTTTTAGGGCATTTTAAAATTGAAAATTATACTCAATTTTGAGTAGTTATTTTTGAAGAGCTTCATACCCTTTCAACAACGTTATACCTTTTATGAATAAATATATTGTTTCTAAAAGATACGACACTTGTTAAATAAATTGTAACTTTCTATGAAAATTCTTAAAAGACATTACTCTTGTTCAATTAAGATAATAAAATCTATATATATGTGCAAAGGAATATGGAAAAAGAAGTTGTCTTTTGATTCTCTTTCTTGAAATTTCTTCTTTCTTAACTTCACTTCTTAAAGTATATTCATAAGGAAACACTTATAAAAATTGTTATCTAAAGATATTTGTATAGTTTTGTTATATTTTAAAAGTGATTTGCTATAATCTTATAGCAAACTTGTGAGAGCAAATATTATTTAAAAGATAGTGTTATTGACATATCAAAACTATAATAAAATTCATTATCCACCTCTTATTACTGCACATTTTCCTAACAAATCTCCACCTATTTAGCAATTTGATATCTTTTGTAACCTTTTGATACTGTAAATATTTTCTATAAATATATTCATCTCATATCATGTTGGCTTGAGACATTTTCTTCACATGGTATCAGAGCTAATCTTCATTACACCTAAATTTCTTTTCCCAGCTCATTTCTTCATGGTCGACTTCAGCTCTACTTTTCTTCTGCTCCATACAATGGTAACAAAATCCTTTGATTCATGCATATTTAATTACATAATATATTTCATATATGTCTTTCAACATATGTATCGTTCTAGCTAAACTCTCAACCTGATAATATTTTTCTCTTGAATTAGCCGCTGAAACAGCCTTGGTCCAAAAAAAGAGGCGCAGCCTCGTTTTCGTTCAACGAAACAAATAAATAACATTAAAAATAGTGAAAAAAAATAAATCTTCGTTTTAGATAGAATTTAGAGTCAATTACTCAATTTATATATTAATTAAAAAGAGAGTTAACTATTTGAATCTTTACAATTTACTTTTTATTTTTATTGGTTTAACCTTAAGAATGTTGGAATTTCAAATGTGAATAGAATCCCATATCAAAAAAAGATGAATTTGATAAGTAATATATAAGTGAAAAAAATTTATAAATTTAATACCTTAAGATTTTAGGTTTTAGTGTGGTGTTAGGCTCAAGAAATACGTTTCCTCGCTGGGCTCATGAAGTAAATCTTCCAAATAAGTGGACTCTCCAAACCTTAATAGTTTATATTAAAGTTGATAGTTTAGTAGAAAGAAATACGGGGACGGTGATCGAAGAGAAGAAGCAAGGTTATTCCTGGTGAGTCCAGACCAATAGAGTAGAAGAGCTATAAGATGACACTGTATATTTAATGAAAATGATTAATAAATTTAATGCCTTAAAATTTTGAATTGGAGTGTGAACCCATAAAATAAATCTCCCAAGCAAGTGATCTCACCGTATCCTAACAAAAAATTTGTTTTTTTAATTTGTTTATATTTTACCATCCGTATCTTATTACTCAAAACCTATAAATTAATTTGTATTTGAGCTGAATAGAATTATTGTTTTAAATTCTTTATTCTTATTTCATATTTATTTGGACCGGGGGTTGTAAAGTTAAGCAACAAAGTAATTATGCTCTTTTTTCTTTGGAGATTTTTGGTAAAAAAAAATGTAACATTACTCATTTTGAATGTATGGAATAAATGGAATGTTTGTTGTCCCTTTTTTTTTTTTTGCTTTTCATTAACATTCCATAGAAAGTTTTCTACCATCTTATCATTAATTTTTTTTTAAACTTCTTCACTTTGTTTGTTCACCTCTTTATTTCATGAATAAATTTTAAAAACATGAATATTTTTTTCTCTCCATAAATATCTTAGTTTTTGAAAATAATATCAATATTTTACATTTGGGTGATTTGAAGCTCTAAAATATTTTCAATCTTTATTTTCTAGTTTTCTTTTTTTTTTATTTCTTAATTTTTCAAATTTTCATTCTCTAGCTATTTTTTAAATAAAAAATAAAAAGAATCTATAAAAATTAAAATGGAAAATAAATTTCTATATTTTTCTAAGAGCGTATTTTTCAATTAGAAAAACAAGTAAAAAGATTTTAATTATTACTTAATAAATATAGCAAACTGTATTTTAATTTTCTAAATAAAAAATATTTTAACTAAATAATAAATTTTATCTTTTATTTTTTTTAGAAAATTTCATAGAAAACTGAAATTATTTTCTATAACTAAACAACTCCTTAGAGATTTAAAATTGCAAACAATTCTCTGGAAACAGAAAATTGGTCAAAATATTTATGTGAAGATATTTTTAAAAGTTGAAAAATTCATGTTAAAAAAATATTAACAAACTAATAATGCAAATTGTAAAAAACTTAACACCTGTTTTCATTATTTTTATTCTCGATCTTTTTTATAAATTATTTTTTATATGATAATTATGTATGAATATTGTGGATAGAGATATTCCCTTTTTTATTATATAAATGGTACCTTTTCAACTAAAATATAATGTAAAATATAATGGATATAATCAAGCAAGGATTATCAATCATCCTGATTTTTACACTTATATCATTAAAACCCCTAAACACTTCAATTTATCATAAAATCATCCAATATTTAGTTTATTCTCATTAAAAAATTTTCTTTTATTTTTCAGTGACTAGATGATGATGAAAGAGTTTCGTCTTAAATTTAAACTATAAACCTTAGACATTGAATTTTGAACTTTAAGCCTCTAAAAAACTAAAATTTGAAAAGAAATTGGTTCTCAAATTATTAAAAAAAAAAACTCTTATTTTAGAATAAAAATCAAAAATCCCACCAACCCTATTTTTTTTTTAAATACTCTCCATCAAATTCTCTTTATATTACCATTTAGTCACTGAAAAATAGAGTCAACTTTAATGATATAAGTAATGAAATTCAAATATGATTGGTGATACTAACCCATTTAAATTGCTTAATCAACATCATTAACATGTGCCTTCACCTGTGGTGTTTTCTAATGCATATAACATAGAAATCAAAGCTTCTCCAAATTGCTTACTTTACAGAATAAAATCCTATTAACCGGCTTTGTCTTTTATTTACCTATTCAATTCTTTTATGAATGCTTCTTTTTTTTTTTTTGAGCAGTTTATGAATGCTTCTTTGTTTTCAATATATATATAATATCCTATCCTATTGCAATTCTATTTCATTACAATGTACTCTTTTCATCATATTGAAATTATCACTTTATAAAATAAAAAAAATAATTAATTTTTTTTCAATTATTCTCTTATTATTATTTTCACCACCATATTAATATGTTATTAAATTCTCTTTTTTTCAACTTTATTTTTAATACTACTAATAAATTAATAAAAACATTTTAATCCATTCAAAAGAATTTTTTAAAATATAAAAAAAATGATTACCTTAACACTTGTTTATGAGCAAAAGGCGAAACGAAATATCAAATAATATTTGAATTTATCTGTCTATGCACTGTGAGCACTAAAATGTGTTGTGTACCGATCTCAGACAAAATGGGTTTCTATACATGAATATGAATCCATGCCTAATTTTCCTCTGTAAAATGTAAATGCACATATTAGAGATGATTCTTTCAAGGTCAAAAGCATATAGAACTATAGAAATTTTCACCTCAATATACAAGTTTGACAAAATTTCCACACAAATAACTTAGATTAAAACAATGATGATCCTCTTCTTGGATTTTGAGAGAATAAAATGAGGAGCATATATGAGTATATGCCTACTATCACAAACAAACAATAAATATACAGGATGTTGCTATAGTAGCACACTGCTGTATGCACTGGCAGTGCTCTAGTTCAATGAAGCAGCATTGAGAAATCAAGAAAGCATCACTTGATGAACATCTAACAGTCAAGATTGCATGATAAGGGTAACATGTACCAGAAACCGATGTGCCAACTCCACAGAGCATATATGAAGAAATACTAAAAATATTGCTCAACAAAGTTCATTCATATTTGCACATCGAGACAGTCTCGTAATAAGTGCATATTACCCAAGATTGATTTCCCATCTCCCATATCAATACTCAAGAAAAAAAAAATTCACTCATATTCAACATAAGAAAAGCCAAATACTAACGCTTACCATCATTTTCAACTATAAGTTAATTATTTGTTGGCCTTTGGTTCTTTCTCCCAGGTTTATCATGTCCTCTTATCTATAACTCATCTCACCCTCTCTCAACCCCTATCCCCTTTTTCTCTTATTTTCTCCTCTAAGTAATCCTATAAAAAGCCATCTCCATCACTATTCGACTATTGCTAACTTCATCCTCAAGCATGGATCACAAAGACATAAGAGCAAACGGCGTGAAGACGAGAAGCTTTCGTTATGAAGACTACAATAATAGAAGGATGTTTCTAAGGAGTTATCCTCTTCAATGGGATAGAGAAGACAATGGAGCTGATGAGAATATCAGCAGAGAGACCAAGGAGAATGCTCAGAAGAAACCTATCAAACAGATGATCCTATCAATAATTCACTGGGGTGAAGGGAACATTGTGATCTTTCGGAGATTCAAGAACAAGCTCACAGTTTATGTCTTAGCCTGTATCCTTGCTGGCTGTAAACCCCGTGCAGCACTAATTTTAGCTTAAACTATGGCTTTTTCTTCTCATCTTCCTCATCAGAGAGTAACCAGTATTTCTATAGTTTATTTTCTAAGTTTTCAACATCCCTATATTTGTATCAGATAACAAAACATCAATACAACCTCCAGAATTTTCTGTTGTCCAACTTAACAAGCCAGGAAAACATGCCACCTCTTTATTTAGCTGCAGACTCCTCTCCAATCTTCAGTCATTTAAGACGTTTCACATCCAACAAGCAAGAATCAAGTTGTGCAGTACTGTTAATGAAAATTTGAAAATTTCACCCCATGATTATGGAAATTTGCTACATAAGCTGATGGTGACATCAAGCACCAGTCCTCCAAATAAGTAAGATAAAAGAAATAACTAGGATTTGATATACATAGACACTAAATTTATCATCCCATATTACTGTTACCAGCAAAAGACTTTTGAATTTAGTGATCAAGTAGTTGCATGATAAATAATATAATGACCAAGCATATTTGCCAAAAAATGCCTCAACACAGTCCTTGATAGGGTCATAAAACAATGATTATCATTATACTTCCTATCATAGAAAAGATTTAATGACATCAAATTCTAATGGGCACCGTATATGCCGATAACAAAAAAATGGATAGCACTAGCTTCCAAATACACAAACAAGACAAGAAGTTTCTTCATTAGAAAAATATTATTGACATGCCCATCGTGAAGCACCCTGCAGCCACCCAGGGGCTCAAACGCTCACCTATTTCAGGAACCACACAAGTAGTTAGATTGTTATTCATGCTAGCAAATGCAGTTAGAAGTTCATGATAATCATAATAAAGGTAGATCCAATTGGAATACACTTTGACCTCTATGTTTCTTTCACATGATCACAAAGTTGACTGCTCAAATATATACAAAACAGCTGCCAAAGAATCCTACCTAATGCCAAAGTATTAAGATAAAGAATCCTACCTATTCTGGCAGCCTTCCAGAAGAACCCTCGAAACCTGTCCAACAAAATTTATTACTGTGAGCAATCCTATAATCTATGGATTAACCAAAATGCCAACAAAACACATCTCTTTGAATATCTTGTATCAACAGTACCTTGTGCACAACATGGAAAGAGTCAGAGTAGATATTTAATTGTCTACTGAAGGCAAGATTGAAAAAAGAAACAACAAAAAACATTAATAAAAAAAGACCTAGACAGGGATAACAGAAGAAACCATACTATTGTGATATAAGCTTAGTTTACTAATAGATACAGAGAGAGTTTGGTGAGGATAGGAGGGGAAGGGATGACTTTGAAGGATTTACAAGTCCAACAGTCAAAGGACCTTGATTGAAAGAAATGGGGCTTGATTGGTTGACAATTAAGTGGTAAAGCACAAATGTGCAGCATCTGTTGCAATTTAATTTCCTCACTTCAAAAGAGATTGGTCCTCTGCTTTCCATGACCTGCTTCTGAACATAGCCTGAAAAATTATTACCACTTAGTTGTCCACCCATCAGGGGAGCATGTGGGAATAGATGGATCAGCTTTTTCCCACCCACAGTCATCATGAGTTCTCCTCATGTTCCATTGAATATGAAATCAATATAAGTGTAGAACATCAGGCTAGCTACACAAAGACTCGAGAATACCCTTAGTTGAGGGGAAGACATATAAAGTGATAATCAGCCTAGCATCCCAAGTGTACTAAGCAAGATTATTGACAGCCTAAAGATAAACCTAAAATCAGCATAAGGTGGAAGCCACTAGGCCTGGCAGTTGGCTTCCCAAGCAGTGCTCAAGATTTACATCATGGGCGCACAACATAATTGGCCCATGTTTTTCTTGTGCTGAAGCCTTTTCCTTTGTCTTCGAACATTAAGTTGCTCAATGCAATCAAAGACTTGTTTTCAACTTGAAATCAGCGAGACTAAGTAAAAATTAATAATTTGCCAAGAGTCTAAAGTAGCCACATTATTGAGCTCAGCACACACAGTGGTTGGATTTGGCTTAAGCTATGGGAAAGGCTGGAGTATTGCCATACTGCAAATCATATGTTCATGAAAAGAACCATCAGAAGCTAAAAGACTCTGGCCTAGAAGTGCACTCAAGCAAGGTACCATAATGATGGAAATACAGTATTTTTATATCTGTAATAAAAACTAAAATCCCATTTCATTAATGGGAAATCTCATCGAGATTCTATTCGATGCCACTACATACTTGAATTTCATTTTTTCACGAATCATCTTAAAGCTAAAAATTTTGCCCATTTCAGAAAAAGAAAATTCACAACAATCAAATCAAAAGAGAAATAAGAAATACTTTTATAGTTGACATATTTTCCCATTAACACTGGGAAAAAAAATCATCAGATGCCACTTAACCAATGAAATAAAAACTGAAGTTAAAATAAATAGAAGATACATACCCTGTTCTTTGCTCCAAGATTGCTGGAAAATGCATCTTGACATAGGTGCAAGTACAAATTCCCAATAGCACAACAGTGAGAAACGAATGAAAATTAAAGAGAGCAGACTGAAAAAACGAAAACAACCCATGTCAAAAACAAAAATTGCATTATTAAATGAAATCTAATTCTTCAAAAATATAATCAATTTACCATGTCTTGATCCTTCTCAAATTTTGTTTCCTTCAAAATCTACAAACCAAATCAAACACCTCAAAAATTTCAGAAATTTAACAATCAAATTAAACCCATTTGGAAAACAAATAAAAAAAAAGGGGGAAGTAGCCAGCTTTAAGTTAGGGTTCTGGAAATGGAGGCGATAAAGTGACCTAGAGTAGTAAAGAGGATAGCTCTGAAGTTGACTTACTGGAAAAAATGGTAGATATTAGATCGGAGGTTTCGCCGGAGCTTACAGAGAAGTTAAATAGAAAGAGAAAGGAACCGCCTTTTGAGCTTCGACGGCAATTAGTGTAAACTGTAAAAGACTCAAACATGCAGTATGATAATAATAATAATAATAATAATAATAATAAAAGAACAAATTGTTATGCTGCCACGTTTCACTATAAATTTTTTTTATGTAATTTAAATGCAAAAAATTATTAAACGTAAAATTGAAGGAAAATTTACAATTATTTTTTGAACAATCTTCTTCAATTTTTGAAGTTTTTCATTTTAATTTGTATTTTAAATAATTTTTAGTTTTCATCCATTCTTATAACATAAACTTAATTTGTAATAACATTAAATAAATAATAATATATGAAAACATTAAATTTTCAAAACATCCTAATTAATTATAATTTTCCATGTTTATGGTTTCTTTTTCATTATTTTCTTTTATTTTTTTATTGTTTTCAAATTAATTAAATGTTTTATGTTTAGAGTGATTTTTAAATAATATATTTATTTTACTCATAAAATTAATATACTTATCAAAATTATTATATATATGGATTATTATATATATGGAATATAAAAAACAAATTTCATTATTTTTTATAACATAAATTTCATTTGAAAAAATATGATAATTTTATTTAAGTAATATTGTTAACTATCCATTAGAAATTTATATAAAAATAATTTTATAATTATTCTGAATAACAAATGAAATATTAAACAAATTACTTATAAATAAGATGATTATTGATGTATGTCAATGATTCTCTTGTCAATTCGGATTCACTTTAATTAAAAAAATCTTGTAAATTTAATATAAAAAAATTATTGATGATGGGATAATATCCAATGACCAAAAACAATATATTATACATCAATTATCAACTATCAACACTTCAAATATTGGGCAGTTTTCCAACACGCACATGCACATTCTCCGCGTTCGATATATATTGAACATGGGTCCATATATATGGCATGGACATATTTTAAAAATAATTTAGGGCACAAAATTTTATTTACATGACATATTGATAAATTACTAAAAAATTATAATCAATCTTGACTACAAAATTTTTTTCTGTCACAAAAATTTTAATTTTTGCGAATATAATTATATTTATATATAAATAAATTATCAATGGTGCGTTAGCATAGAGCTACTTCCATACAAAATGGGCGGGCATTTTTATTACAATGCATCCCATGGAAATGGGATGGGAATTTAAATTACAACAATACAGCTACTTCCATACTTCTCACTAATGAAAATCAACAAATGTATACCCAATTTCCCAATTATGCTAAAGAAACTTCCTTCACTCCAGAACTTTTGGACCTGATATTTTTTGTTGCCTTCACAGATAAGTTAATTGGGTGGCTGAAGCTGAAGCCATGTTTTAAGCAGGCCAACCTCAATCTTTCCAAGAAGTCACCATTTGTAGAACTGGAAATACCCATTTGCAAGATCAAGAATCTTAAAAAATCAAAGCCTTGAGTAAATAATTAGTTTTCTTCTTCTATGTTCCAATCCTTTCAAGATTTTCAGAGACAGTTTTCATCCTCGGTCGAAACTCGGGGTCTTCTTCAGTGCAGGCAAGGGCAACATGGAAAGCTGCAAGTACCTCTTTTTTGGCATGAACTTCTTGAAGCAATGTTGGATCTACCACATCTGATAATGGGTTCCCTTCTTCGAAACCTTTCTTCACCCACCTTACTAGGTCTGGCACTTCTATAGAAGTTGATGTAGTTGGTGAAAGCTCAGGAGATTTCCCTGTCAGCAATTCAAGCAATACTACTCCAAATGCATACACATCCCATTTCTGGGTTGGTCTGTTTCCAGGAACTCGAGCTTCTGGGGCACGGTAGTTGTTGGTTCGCTCTGCTTGGACTGATTTTAGATAAGGTAAAGCTCCACCTATTGTGCCACCTGAGGAAGAAGGATCATTGCCAGTTACACTGATAAGTCTGTTTAAGCCAAAATCGGCAATATAAGCCTGGAATTCATTGTCGAGGAGAATATTGGATGGTTTAATGTCGCCATGAACAAATTTTTTTGGACTGCATTCATGAAGGTAGGCTAAGCCTCTGGCTGCTCCCTTGGCAATTCTCAGCCTGGTTGCCCATGAGAGACTTGCTGAAGGCTGACCACTCCTTCCTGTAAAATAAAACAATAAATTTTTATCAATTGCTGCACCTTTGTGGTTAATCATGAGCTGGAATTTCAGATAATGACAAATTGTAAAACAAAGAAATTATAGAAGTGACAACTAAATCATCCATTCTAGGCTGCTATTATAACAGACAACCAGACAAGATTTTATTAATGTCCGACAAGAAACAAAACCAATCTTTTAAGTCGATGAAGCCTTTGACAATCGCTGCTCTGAATTCTTGCAAATGTGCCCTACAGGCAGTAATTCAAGGAAAAGGGATAATTTAAAAAGAGAAGATTTGGCTTTTAGTTTGTGCTAGAATGCTGTAATGCGTCATCAATGCCTATCTGAATAACAACAAAATACTAGAATGTCCTCAAACGTTTGTCCTGTTTGATGGGAACTCATTTTTAAACATTTTCTACATGCCCCAACAATTTCCTATCTTTATAGTGTGCTTCAAGGGTGAGTCCTTATGGGGCCAGACCCAACCGAGAGGTCGGAGAGACACATGAACAATACTGTGGTCCTACTATGTTAAAGGAAAATATAAAAGCAATGGTTACCCAACTACATGTCTACTATCTAGAGTAAGCTGTTACTTGACTAAATATTGATTTCAACATGTGGTAGTAATTCAATGGTAATGCTTTCACTTTCCATCTATCTGGTCCCCAATTGGCAATTCAATCCTTTAGAAATAACCCCTCTTAAATAAGGGTTGTGCAGCAGTATTTGTATTCAAGATCAAAATCAGCATTATCCTCAAGGAAAGGAGGTTTTGGGACCATTCATGCTCAATTAATGGGGGGATCTTTATTATGAGTAGGCTTAGTCAATAGTATCTCTAATGTGCAGGGAAAAAAATGACTGCATATAAAAAGATGCTTTTTTTTAAGTATCAGTTAAAAATATTTAATCTTTACTGCTACAAGATAGATACTAACGGTTAAAAATAGTTAATCTTTACTGCTGCGAGATAGATAACCGATAGCCTCGGAAAATGTACCCATATCTCTCTTAAGAAAAAATATATTTTTTAGGCTAAATAATTATGAAGTCCCTCAGATTTTGTATATTACACTAGTCAATTCCTATATTTTTAACATCTAATTTTTGCATTCATGTATTTTTAAAAATTAAATTGTTTAGTCCTTTTGTCAATATTTTCATCCTAAAATCATCAGTCAACTACTTTGATATTATAAAATAACTTATTTGTTCTTCCTTTATATATATTTATCTTTGTTATTTATTAAGTTTATTTTATTTTTAATTTTATTTTATATATAGATCATCTGTAAAATAATAAAAGACATTATTAGTATTATTTGAAATTATTTTTTAGTAATATCTACAAAAGTAGAATAAATGATATTTATGGATTGTCTGCAAAATAATAAAAAATATTATTCATATTATTTAAAATTATTTTTAAATAATATTTATAAAATTAAAATAAATTATGTGTAAGAAATATAAATAAAATTAAAAATAAGCATGACTTAACAAATAATAAAGAAATAAATATATAAAGAAATGGCAAATAAATTATTTTATACTATCAAAATAGTTGAATAATATTTTTAAGATGAAAATATTAACAGAATGACTAAATAGTTTAATATTTGAAAACAGATTGATGCAAAAATTAGATGTTAAAAATACTGACACTGACTAATATAATATGCAAAACCTCAAAAATTTTATAATTATTTAGCCTATTTTTTAAATAAAGGCATGGTAGTTGAAAGAAAAAAAGTAGGAAAAGAAATAAAGCCCGAATGTTTTAACTTTTAACCAAAGGATAAAAATCAGATTAAAGCGATGAGGAAGAATGCAAAGGAACCTTCATAAAAGTACCTTAAAACAAAGAGTCAAAATCCAGGTATAGCGTTTGGAAAGGAAACTAAAGAAAATGCAAAACCAAGAGTGTTGAGGGTTAAGAGTTACACAAAGCCAGAAGATGGAAACAAAATTGGACTGCAGAATTTACTTTATCAGTAAAATTGTTGCTGCCCCAGAATGAGCAATGAATAATTTTTCAGACCCTTGTGATTGCAGATCTAGAAATGCTAAAGCCTCCTAATCATCATCAACCATTCTCTAATCAAACATATATCCATGGCCAGGCCAATGGTGAACGGGCCCGCCATTTGGTGGATCTCGGACATAAGTAAAATAGTGCTTACTGTCTACCTAAAACCCAGAGAATACTGAACTTTGAGGATGAACTTTGAGGATTCATGTAATACTCAATCCAATTATTTCCACCCAACTTTCAGGAGTTTAACACATCAAGACTCGTAATGTAAGTAATCTTTTTCTCATCAAAAACACAGAATTCAAATCTAAGATTTGTTTATAATTGCACCCATTTTGTTAACATGACCAGATCATATCTTATACTGAAAGCACTGAGAATTGGGTTATGACTTTTCAGATTACTAAATGCACATTTTATTAGTAAAAAATGAGTTATTAGGACTAAAAGGAAAATTCCCACTATGTATTTCAACAGTGCCATTAGCAAGGGAAAGCGAGAGGACACATTGCGCATGGACAAGAAAAAGGGAGTACAGTTAGGATGAGGCCATGGGTGGGTGCAGTAAATCATAGCTGGTAGGCCACATATATCTATTAGTGTTGAAACCATGACGGCTAATACCACATCCATTAATTAGAGCTCATTCATGCCCCTAAATTCCCTCAATTAAAACCAGCCAATAATTAGGTAAATCAAGACACAGTTTAACAGTAAGTGCATATCCTCTCGATCCCATACTAATACTAAAAAAAATGGTTGCTCCCAAATTTGTTCCTTACCCTTTGTTAGATCTTCTTTGGGGGACCTTCTCACTTTCACTAGATCTTAGACTTCAATTGATTAAGCTTCTAGCAAAAAGAAGCAACCTTTTTACATTTAAATTTTAAATTTTTAAACTTTAAATGAGTTCATATTGGCATAACTTATTAATTAGATCAGAAAGATTATGAATTTTAATCTTTTAATATTAATTTTCTTAAATTTTTTAGAAGAACTTGTGATTTGAATATCATAATGTTCACCTGAATTGTTGTAAGAACAATGATTGAGCTTTGAAACGGAAAATGAACAGATCAAAGAAAGCAAATATCTCAATTTCAGGTGACCTTTGAAGAAATATCTCAATTTGAAACGGAAAATGAAGAGATCAAAGAAACCAGAAAATACTGACCTTTAAGAGCATTAACCAAGTTGCCATTGGAGATAAAATCACTAATAAGAAGCTTCTCATCAGGAGCCCAATAATAAGCTCTTAATTTCACTACATTTGGATGCTTAACCTTCCCAATAGCCTGCACTTCAGCTACAAACTCTCTGTATCTCTGCTCTCCTCCCTCGCCGAGCCTCCTCACTGCCACTGGAATCCCATTTCCAAGCACAACCTTATACACAATACCCAACCCACTTTTCCCCAACACATAAGCTGAAGCTCTAAGCAACTCATCCAGCTCAAAGCTAAAGCCTTTATCAATGGCCACGAGCTCTCCTTCTGCTTTCCCTCTATCTGCTTTCTCTACATCTTCAGCCTCCGAATCCTCGCTTCTGGAGCCATTGACACAGGAACAGCCCGAGCAGTGCCACGATTTCCCGCTCCCGCCAAACTTAGTCTTCCCTGAGCAGCTGCAGCCATTAGAATCATCCTTCTTTTTCCAGTAGAAATAAGCTAATATTAGGCAAAAGCACGCTACTGCAGCCGCGTTAGCTAGAGTTACGATTAAAAATATATTAGGACTTAATCCTTCCCTGGGATTATCACCGGATTCCAGGGTCGAATTATGGCTCGCCGACGAGCTCTCTGTAGAATCTTTACAAGGTTTCTGTAGAGGGAACCCACAAAGCAGAGGATTATTAAGGAATGCAGTTGGTCCTTGGTTAGCAAAAGAACCAGTTTGAGGTATTTCACCGGTTAAATTATTGTGTCGCAGATCAAAACTCACGGTGACCGGCAAATTTCCCAGAGATTTTGGTATTCTGCCAGATAAATGATTGAAAGAGATATTTAAAGTACTAGACAGAGACTTAAGTTCGCCAAGATCATTGGGTATCGATCCGTTGAATTCATTAGAGGAAAGATCAAGCTGAACTAAATTATCCAACTCCGGCCAAATTCCAGCCGGAATTTCACCGGAAAATTTATTTCGCGCTAAAATTAACCTCTGCAACTGCTTACAATTGTTTAAGTTTTCCAGCAAAGGACCCGAAAAAGAATTGTTTGAAAGGTCAAGATTTTGGATTCTAGGAAGATTACAGATCGATGGAGGAAGAGGACCTGAGAGATTGTTCCCGTAAAGGAAGAGACTGTGAAGTGAAGTAGCGTTAAACAGCTCAGCCGGAATCGACCCATAAAAGTTATTATGATGAAGATTGAGCCGGCGAAGATAAACCAGAGTACCCAATTCAGACGGAATATACCCACGAAGATTCTCACCCGAAATAGCAATTCCGACGACACGCGGGTCAGGAAATCCAGTTATATTCATACAAGAAATGCCAGTCCAACGGCAAGGGGTAGGATCATTGTCATTCCAGTCAGCAAAAGGGGAAGCACCAGACTGTTTATCGACTGCAAATTTTAAAGAAAGAAGAGCAAGGCCATCAGGGGAAAGAGAAATAGCCAATTTGAAGCTAAACAAATGGAGAACACAGACGAAGAAGAATACAAATGTTAAAGAAAGGAACTTTCCCATTGTATTGAAGCTGTTTGTGTCAAATTCCAAGTGGGTTATGCTCTGTTTCTTGTTTTTTGTGTAAAAATGGTGTTTGTATTTGGAGAAAGGAAAGGAGAGAAAGAAAGAGATTATATTTACAGAAGAAGAGGAAGAGAAAGGTAGTTGGGTATGAAGGATTTATGAGAAAGAAAGAGATTTGAGAAAGACGAGATTTTGATTGATTTGTGGACCCACCTCCCGCCATTAAACAAACGGAGAAAAACAGAGCTTTTGCTCATTGCTCATTGCTAATGGGAGAGAATAGAAGGGAAGGGAGCAGAAGAAAAGCAATTGCTATAGCTTTGCATGTTGGCTGTTTTTTTCTTTTTTCTTTTTTTAATTTTTTTCCTTTTTATTTTTAATTTTTTATGGGTATGATAGGTAATGTCTATACATACATATATATATAGAAAGAAAATTTTAATTTCTTGGCTTGAAAATCATAGAAATTTCTATTATCGTTGAAAATGGATACAAATATATAAACAAATATATGTTGTTTATTCCATTTTTGATACATTTGTTGGCTTGTTGCTAAAGCTCAAAGTGGTTATGCAAGTTACCTAAATTTTGTTCAACTTCTAGTTTTAGTTATGTGTTTTGGTACTTAGCAATGAAATGATTTTTTTTAACTCTTTATGGACAATGGTTAGTAATATATAACATTCCATATATCAAATATTTCATAATAGTGATAATAAATTAAATTGGAAAAAAAATAAATAGTATTTAAATTTTTTTTTTATTATTTTGGTGTATAAATTTTTTTTTATCAATTTTGGTATCTGAACTTTTATTAATAAAAATAATTTAGTTATTTCGAATGATTTATTATAAATCGATAAGTCATAACAACTGAATTATTTTTATTAACAAAATTTTAGACACTAAAATAAAAAAAAAGTTCATAGAAATAGTAAAAAAAAAATAGACATCATTAATATAATTTTTTATAAATTAAACTACTAACAATCAACAATATTTGATTTGTCAAATATTTCATAATAACCATAAGACACTCAAATGATCGATAATATTCAATTGTTGGATAATAAATTCAAATACCACGATAATAATAATTCAACTATCAATATGTTAAATTGTTCAATTTAATAACTAAAACTACAACTAACTTTCTACTTTTGGTTGATGGAGAGTTGAGAATTATTTGAAAACAATTTAGTATTGCATTTGCATATCATTTAAATAATAAATGTGAATTGAAAATGTAAAATATATATATATATATATATATAATATCAGAACTTAGCATTAATATAGCCAATTTTTTTAACTCTTGAATTCACATTTATTACAAATAATAAATTCTAGGAAATTATTTATATTAGTGACATAAATTTCTGGTGACCTTTGACACGGACTTACTATGCTATAAGGAGAAAAGAAAGATAGCAAATGACTATACAAAGTGAGGTAATTAATAAAATCAGTTCACAAGTTCACATAACTTGTTCTATAGGGCAACTATGTCTTTGATGTTAGAAAGTAAAGAATGCATATGAATATTTTAATTATATTAATATCTTTTCAATAAAATGCGAAATTAATCGATCAATTAGTTTTAAATTTGATAACACTGAAATTATTTTTTAAAACTGAAATATCGAGTTTGAGTTGTTAAATCTCCTAATTCCTAAGGTCAATTCAATTTTAACACTACTTCTAATTGATGCAATTGTTAAAGGGTTGTTGTTGGTGCAACATCTTATCAACTCCAATAATAGAAAAAATATTAAAGAATTACAAAACCCAAAAAAGTTGGATGAATATTTAATATAATTTATATAACTATTAATCACAAAATTTTATAAACCTAATGTGATATAATTACTATAGGAAGCTTGAAATTCTTCCTTCCTGTTTATATATAAATTGTATGTGCATATGATTAAGTTTCTTTTTAGATCAATCTTTTTCAAGTAACAAACACCACTTTCTTAGAAAATAACATAATAATCTCATTGACACTTCATTTGCACATTTTCTTGCCATTTTTAATTATTGTCTTATTTATTGACTCTTAATATAGTGAAAAAAAATGGTGATTTCAACTTTATATTTTATTTAAAATGACAAATTAATTAGATAATGTTATATATTTTATATTTTTTAACTAAAGAAATTAAAAAGTTTACCTGAAAATTTTATATAATATATTTTAAAAAAATATAATATATCATTATTCAATTAATTTTCTAGTTCAGTTAAAATGTCTGGTTAAAACCAAGATTGTATCATATAATTTCTCATTTAGTGATTAGTTATTATTATTATTATTATTATTATTATTATTATTTACAATTGGTTGATGGAAAAAGAGCAAAATGATTATTATATCCTACTTTCAATCATGAAAACATGCTTAGAAGCTAACAAAGGGTGAGAGAGAGAGAGAGAGAGAGAGAGAGAGGAGGTTTTCTTTCCAACTGGCGGTATTATTGTTTGCTTATTGAAGTTTTCTTGTGTTTTTGTTTGAGAATAATTGAAATAAATATAATGTTAAAATACAATCACATTATTATTATTATTATTATTATTATTATTATTATTATTATTATTATTATTATTATTATTATTATTATTTACAGCTGACGTAGTGCCATAAAACAATAATAGGTTTGTTGTTGGTTTTTCCTTCAATTTCATAATATATATATGTATATAACTAATAGAACTCAAAACTTTGGGATTTTTCATTTTGGCAGCTAATTTTTTTGTCCTTTACAAATCTGATAAAAAAAATTATAATATTACAAATTTACTGATCTAGAAAAATATTATCAAATTTATTAAAATATTTTAATCATTTTATAAATTTATTGGCTTTATAAAATATATGCAAAGTTTATTAATAGAATTATGAGTTTATTACAAACTAAACCCAAATATGATAACTTTTATAAATTTATTGTTAGATTATTATAAGTTTATTATATATTTTTATAATTAAAAATTTTAAAATAAAAAAATAAAAATTTTTAAATAATCTGATGAGGAGCGTCCTCACCTATTTATTTATTTATCTTTGTCAGCATTGTATTATCACTTTGTACAGATGTCCTAATAAGGATAACAGTATCCTTTGCTTTGTGGTAAAGGGATATAATTTTTTTTTTCGGGTTCAGAATGATTGAAGATGTAATTGACTTGGTGACTGAGGAAAAATGTTTACTGTGATTAGCATCTGGTTATTGTTTATGGGTCCCAAAAATTAATTTCAGTCATCCCTCATCTTACCCTATCCGAACTTACAATAGGGTTCACTAAAGTATTAAATTGGTCACTTGCATATATGCAAATTAGTACCCATCTTCTAGTGAATTATGAGAAGCTCATGAAGAGGAAAGTGCTCATGATAATATGCCCTTCTTTACCGCTTCTGGAAAATATATTCATTTATACGTACTGTTAGTTTGTATCTCAGTGTTCCACTTTTTAAAAGCACAAATCATTCAGGAGTTCCTTATCATAATAAACCTGTCCTTGAGATGAAATTAAGAAACTAGTTTCATTTCAATGTTCCCGTTGCGCCTTCATCGGTTGGTCGTTGCCTGCAAATTCCAAGAACAAAACATCTTTTCCCATCCAAGATTAAGCACACAGATGCAAAGCTTCGAGTAGCATTTTGAAACACCAGCAAGGTAATAACTGCTACAATCCACTTTTCTAATTTTTTTTTAATAGAAGATAAAAAACACAGGATTACAATAAAGGAAACATGATAATAGATAATATTCATGGCATTGCCAAAAGGCCACATAAATCCATGAATTGTTTCCAGCAATCAACTCAATAACACCAATAGTTAGCAGTTTCTGGTACCTAAAATTGCAATACAGACCATCTTCATCAGATTCTACAAAACGGGGGAGAATGTTCAACCTGCGCAAGGTTTTTTCATGCCCCAGCTACTTCAACCATCTCCTGTTCCACTGTATTGGGCATAACTGGATAGTATTTGTAATGGAGTTCTCCAACATCATCGCCTGTTAGTTTCTTCCATCCATTTGGTCCCACGTAATAAACTATTAAAATTACAAATCCAATTCAGATTACCTCATTATCGGATTTTGTATGCATGCAAATTCACAAAGAACACATACAGACATGCAAATAAGCATAGGGAACAACACACAGACGTGCAGATGCACATAACCAGACACGCAAAGAGCAAGGAGGAGTTAAAGAGAGACAGAGTACCGCTAGCAACTCCACCACTGGCTCCATCTCGGAATGTAGCATGATAAATAGCTCTTCTGGCCAACTCTGCAGCTTCTTCAATTGACAAATCATATCGGTACCTAAAGTGTCATATCACATTAATAAACATCGATCATCAGTCATACAAAGAAAAGCCAAGACAATGTAAATAACAAAAAACTTTCAGCCATACTCACCCGAGACCCAACTAAACTATGAGAGGATGCTGTTATTTTGTTAGACAAGGCAACATCTAATTTAATGCAACAGCAGAAAGTGATAGTCAGGTACAAGAAATGAGGTAGAATGTTGTTTCCATGCCTATCAGTTTGATCAATCATGAATTGTTTATAAGAGCCTATCTCCTTTCTTGTAATACAGCCACATAGTTGGACTTGAAATGATAGTTCACCTAATTTCTTATGTTATGTGCATACTGACAAACAACCCGAGAATGTGTCTTATCAGTTTCAAAAACTATTTAAAGCTACTTTTCCTTCACCCAATGGAAACTTGAAGTCCTCAGATGGTCAAACCTGCTAATGTTTATCTTATAATTTACATGTGCTTCTTCCTATTTCAAGTAAATGCTTGAAAATTATTTGCCATGAAAAGTGGCTCAATTGAAAAAATATGTTGAGGAAAAGTTCTAGAAGGAACAATAGCACTCACCCACTATCTAATACACCATATGCGTATGGTGAACCAGATCCAACAGAGAATCTTGTTCCTTTCAGCCTTCCTCCTTCACTATCCACATAATATAATCCAGGACCCTACACGAAGGACCAGATACAGCTTATGCAATTTAGCAATGCAAAAACATGATCAAGGATGGTAATATGCAAAGGTCATTACTGTTTCATCCCATCCAGCAATCATGGTCCCAACAGACAGACCCATTCCGCGGTAGGAGTACAGTATGTTTGCCAGAAGCTTTGATGCCCCTGTAACTGAAATTCTATGCTTGTTTGCCAATTCATGCAGCCGACACTGAGTGATAATACCAAACAAATTACATTAGCAACTGGAAAAGAAAAAAACAACAAAGAACATCAAAGGAATACTCGCTAAAATGACACTAAAGGAAGAATTATAGTATCTCATATTCAATCCTTTGCAAACACCGATACTTTGGCATGCTCAGACACTAAAAATAGTTTCCATCCTAGATGATCAAGCAGAAAGGATCACAGAATTTACTCAGATGAAGTTTGATCTTACACAAGATGAAATAGGAAAAAAATATACTGATTTCTTCAGTTAGAGTAGGAGTTAAGCTAAGCTTAAGTGATCAGACGACCATATTACACTTACTTTCAAAGCAATCTGGCAGCATGACTACAACTAAGCAGTTGCCTAGGTCTATGATTGGATACTGGAACACAAATTTACGCAATTATTAAAAATAAGTAAATTGATCTTATGGCTCCATCCAATATGATTAAAAAAATGTTAAAGAGATAAACTTTGGGTTATATGTTGGCATCATGAAATGCTAGCAGAAATTCCCACCAGTAAGTTGATGACATTATCAGACATCAACATATATAAGCTCCCAATGCCTTGCCTCATCTGGTTGATTGAAGCAAATTAAATGTGGCAGATCATCTAACTACAATGTTTCTAATCCGATCTTATTTTAAAGTTTTTTTCAATTGTTTATTACAGAGTTGCCAAGTGCAATGTATACCTAGATCTGTAATTGTAAATAATTCAAGTTTACAGATAAAACTTAACAATGTAATTATAAGACTAATGAGAAGAAAGTACAAGCAAAAAATCAAATGTGTTAGTCCAGCATATGACATAAATCAAGGTGCTATGAACATGTCAAGCCAATTACTAGACTGCAAGTCCCCCCTTGAGAACTGCTCTCAATGCTCACAACAAGGAGCAGAGATGTTTTGACTGTAAGCCCAAGACTACATCTGCAGTTTCATAGCAGATCAACAAAGAACAAGAGTCCAATTCTTATACAAAACAAACTTTGCAACAAACTCCATAGTATATAATGCATAAATGCTAGCCTACAATTTTCAGTTGGACAGAGTCCTTTCTGAAGATTGACCCTCTTCACTTTCACAAGTAGCCACAGGTCCATGGATACAGGATAAAGCTTAAGAAAGTAAAAGAAACACATTACCTTAATACCCAGATTTCGGTGCCAAAACTGGCAGTCAGCAGCTCCTCCAGCCATTGTTCCAAGCATGTAAGGATTTATTTCAATGATTTTCTTCACAGACTGTGATGCTGAAAAATGAAACAGAAAAGTTTTTAAAAAAAAATGCAATAAGTGTTATTCAAAACATATATGCGATCTGGAGCATGTGACAAGAGAGAAAGCAACACATAACTTGGAATAAACTAAGACAATATCTGAGCTAAAATGTCAATGCATTTGCATCATGATACAGAACGAACGCTTGCAATGAGTGCAGATTTTAGTGGCTCCTATATACAGTGCAAGGATTAAATCATTTAATGCCAGGTTAAACAAAAACCATAGCATACAATGCATCTGAACTTAGTTTTGCAGTTGCAAATAATCAGAGAAAACATTCATAGACCAAAAAATCTCAATCAAAACATAACATAATTAACAACATACAAATATATCCTCCCATGCTAGCTCGAGAATCAGCAGCAACCATGACACCCTCTTTAAAAATAAAAGCAAGTGTAGTTGTCCCATGGGCAGGCTTCACCATTTGGATAGCTTCCTTCTGGAATCCATCAAACTAATATATAGAAAGAAAAAAAAATCAGCTCACGCAGACTTCAACTTGCACTACACAAAAACAAAGCAAATTATAACTCACATCAGTAGTAATAGGAAGCTCAAACGCCGGCGTAGTAGAAACCCCATTAACCAGGTCATTGACCACTGCAAACACCGGTCCAGCCGATTCAAGACCACTAGTATCGAGCTTCATTATCTAAATCCAAGTAAACCAAAAATTAGCGAAAATTAATATGTCAAAAACTCCAACATTATATTTAACAAAAACCACCTCTCTACCTTCCCTTACCTGAAATAATGAACCTACAAAACCTTAACTCCAAACTAAGAAAATCCAAACCGATAGAATAGAAAAAAAAATTAAAAAAAATAAAAAAATCAAGGATTTGAAATATTGTGTTTAATTTGTAAAATTTCTTGAAAGCGCCAAAATCGAATTGAAAAGCTACAAAATTAGGGACTGTAATTGGTGTATAAACCCTAAAATTAGATCAATGCAACATTGGTTTAAAAAATTAGACGATAGGGATTAACTGTACCTTTTATTAGAAAGATCGAGAAAAAGAGAATTTGAGCAGAGATCGAACTTCTTGAAAGCAAAAGATTGATAACAATGGAGGGAATTGCTTTCGAGAACATTGACATGTACAAGTAGAGTAGAGAGTTTCTTGTTCAACAGGCAAGTAAGCTATTGCTTGGACTGGGCCTGGGCTTTAGTATGGGCATTTTTGGTCATTAGTATGGGCTTTTTGCTCTATCTATTGAAAAGGAATTCTAACCAACTTTGAGTAAATTAACATGGTATCTTACTTTTTTTTTTCAAAATTTTATTTAAATTGTTTAATAATTTTTAGAAAATTTTAAATTTTTTTTTCTAGATTTAATTAAAAATATATTATGTGTATATCTGTAATATATTAGATGGATATTAAATATATATATATATATATTTAATATAAAAAATGATTTTATTTAAAATATTGTCATTTTTTTGGAGTATTTTTATATGAATCCATTGATTTTTTATTGACTATATTACATAAAATGAAAATTGTATATAAAATAAACATACTTTATAAATTAATCTATTAGCAATTAGAAAATAATTTATATAAAATTATATATTTGTATTAATATAACTAGTGTATAGGATTTTATAAGATATGAATTTTTAATATAATTAATATATTGTATTATATCAATTTAATTTATACAAAAACATTTAAACATTTATTTTTGATCGTACGGAGTTAGGAAAGTTTAATCCAGGCATTTCCTTCCATTGGATTAGATTACTTTATTACAAGGACATCACGGTTATATGCCAGTTATTAAAAGGATTATCCAGAATTTATTGTTAATGTTATTTCTTTTGAAGCAAGAAGAGCCGAGAATTATGTATTGGGAAGGTATGTTGGCCGAAGAGTATTTTAATTCACGTGTTCTTTATTATATGTATTGTGATTTTATTGTTTAATGATAATTTTTTTAATTAAATTAAAATTAAGAATAAAATTATTTTTTCATATCAAAGGAAAATAAAAAATAATAATTTAGTTGATTTTCAGGTTCGAACCCATGCGCATTTATGGGCAGAAGATTTAAGTTTTTTTCCTTAAACCTCTCGGGCAAACCAGCAACCATCGACTAACCCTTCACTGTGAAATTTAATTATAAAAAATTAATCACAAAAACAAAGAGAACAAGCAGAGTGAAAAAATAAAGAAAAAAGATTATGTGGGTTAGGGTTTTGACCCTCTGCTAGTAATAAACTGCCCATATGTATAGATATGGTGAGGCAGCCATTTTGGGCCTTTAAAATAGAATAGAACAATAATAATAAATAGTTATGAGATGCTCAGTTTTAATAATTTTCAAAGACAAGAAGCAGTTTTCATGCAAAGAACTTGGACTGACAATCTCTCAATTGAACTATCAAGATTACCTCACATCTCCTCCCACTTGTACATCTTTGTCATTCTTGAGGTTTCCAATACATTTACTCTCATTTTAATTTTCAATTCCAACTTTGTTGCAAAACTCAATACCCATTAAGTAATTTTAAAATAATAATTAGAGCTTAACATGGGTTAAAATGTAAATCTCAATTAATAAAAAAAAATACATATCTACCTATCTAAAAATTTAATATTTTTCAAATTTTGATACAGCTGATCGCGGTTAGTAAATTAAATTTTTGTAATTTAATTATAGTCGTAATCAAATTAATTTAAAATAATATAATATAAAAAACTCACTTTATAATTAAATTTATTTGAATTTAATTATTTTCAATTCAATTAAATTTGGATAAAATTGTTTAATTTAATGCATTCGAGTTTAATTCAATTTGATTATACATCATTCTATTCATCAACGTGCATTGATGGGAATAAAATTGAAATAAAATTAAGTGGTGAATGGGCAAAGACAAAGTATACAAAGATAGGTAGGGCTAGGAGAAATACATAAGTTTGATGACTTAATTATGTCTTCTTCTTTTTTAAGGCTTTTTTGGCTCTATATATTAGAATTATTTTTAATGTTATAAAATTTTAAATTTAAATATTTTTTAAAGTATAATAAATTTTATAGATAAACAAATAAAATGTTAATAATAAAAAACGAATGCTGTAATAATAACGGGAGTTGTTTGTGCATTTTTTTTAAATTATTATTTTGGAGTCTTTTATTAACTAATCACATTTAAAATTTTTGTTTAAGTTAAAATAGCCTATCATTAACTCATCTATAGGATGAATGATTATTTATGCAATTGATTAATAGTGAATAAACGAATAATAATGGGTGAAAGACAATTATTTTTCTTGTCGTGTAGCCATTGATTTTTTACTATTCTATTCTACCATTGTTCTTACCTTGAAATTATCCAAATTCAGCAAGAAATGGCAACGAAATAACATTATTGAAAATGATATTTTGAAAAAACTATATGGAAAAATGGAATGATAGGCAACTAAATAATTTAGATATCCTAAACTTTAACAATGGAGTTTACTTTTCATAGTTATTAAACATTTAAAATTTTTTAATATTATTAAATGAGATATTTATTTCAACTTTATTAAAAATATTCAACTTTATTAAAAATATTTTTTAATTATCAAGAAAAATTTTTAAAAAATATAAGTGCTACATCAAAATTAGATTAAAATAAATAAATAAAAACATTCTAATAAAAACTATAATTGACCGCTATTGCAAAATTGTTTATAAAATCACATTATCAATGTATTAGTATTTCCATTTATATTATACTATTATATGTTATCAAGACTGTTTACTAGCCAATTATTTATACATCCCATTCAATATTAGAATTAAACCATTGGACTTGACCTTAAAATAAATTAGTAATCTTAGACTGGTAATAAACTTTGAGAAGAAAGACTAGACTTAATTAAATTATATTGAAAGGATAGACTTTTATTCAAGTGCAATCAAATTTATTATGGGTATAAAATAAATATAAAACTCGAATTCCTCATTTTAATTAAAAAAATTAGTTATTATTTGAGTTGTACAAAAATATATCGAAGAAATTAAAATATTTTCAAAATTATTCATTTTCATTCCTTCTCTCATATATGTTTAAAACATAAATTTTCAATTTAAAAAATATATATTAAAATTATACATCTAATATATATAATATATCAGGCTTATATATAGGATACATTACGATTAAATTTAAAAATAAGTATTTTTTAACTATATAATTTTTTTATTTTTTTTAAAAAATATTGTATAATTTATTCTTATTTACAAAATTAGTGAATGATTCAAATAACTAACTTAAGCCCAAATTAGATTATAAGCTAAAATTGATTATATATATCAACTGTGAATTTAAATTGCACCTATAAATTGATTATTAAAATTATATTTTGTAATACTCGTATACCATATATATATAATATATACGCTCGATATATGTAATATACACAATATAAGAATGTCACAATTTTTAGTCTTATTAGATTTTTATAAATTCAAAAAAATATTTTACAACTTAAATATACTTTAATAAATAAAAAAAATATTCATTGATAATTTAAAAACTAAAAATACATAATTTAATAAAAAAAATTTAAAAATTTATCAAAATTTTATCTATAATTTAAATAAATCTCAAAACAACGAACACACAACATACATAAAATTTTAACACTTTGAAAACATTAATAATTTCATTTATTTCCCAAACTCAACATTCCATCAATATAAATTTAAATCTCAACAATTTAAACTTTATATATTAAAATTTAATATCGATGGAAATATATATACACTGTCATTTCAAATTTTTATATACCAACACAAATGTTATAAGTTAATTTACATAAATCAAAATATTTAAATCATAAATATACATGTATGCAAATGACATTATTGGTCTTATGGCACACTTAATCCCTAAGCTCCAATTACAGTCCTGCTGATATCGGTCTACACTTTCAATACATGCACGATACATAATACTGCTAAGCTCAAAAGCTTAGTGATACATACTAATAATATAGTCAATATATGTTCTACCATGACACACAGTGTCTCCTTTCTCTATTACAATTCTCAATATATTTCAAGCATTTATATCCCCTCATACCAATATTGCAAGTATTACTTATAAACTTAAACAATACCAACGCAATGCCATATTGATGTGGAACAAAAAATTTTGATTTTTATTGAGCAGTTTGACCGAAAATTGTCATAGTGTTAATTTGATAATTACTGCCAAAAACTGTTATTGCAATCTGGGCGTTCTAAGGGCCTAGCCCAATGGGTAATGGGCCAATGAGTCAAAATCACCCATTTGCGGTGAGATCCGTCATTTTTCGGCCAAATTTCATCATTTAGACATTCAAAAACGCATTTTACTGTAATGACAGCCTAAGGATGAGTTTAATTTTCTTATTTAGAAGTCGTATATCGAGGCGCCGTTTAGGCATTTTGTTTGCCTTACAAATAATATCTTTCCATGTTTGTAATTTCTATTATTTTGTCAGTCTGTTACCTTTTTTTCGAAAAATTTTTCTTATTTGGAATTAGAATTTTCTGTAGCCCTAATACTATATATTGTAATATTTTGAGAAGCTGTAATCAGTTTTTAAGATTTTTAATAATATTACAAACGAGAAGTTTTCTCTCATTATGTGTGTTATTTTCTGGGCATTCACAGACTAAACAGGAATAACACCATTTTACCCTTGCTTATTCTACTTCCGCTACGTCAATTAAGCAGTTTTGTTTTCTTATTCAGAAGTCATATATCGAGGCGTCGTTTAGGTATTTTATTTGCCTCACAATTAATATCTTTCTATGTTTATAATTTCTATTATTTTGTCAGTCTGTTATTTTTTTCAGAAAACTTTCTTTATTTGAAATTAGAATTTTTTGTAACCCTAATATTATATATTGTGATATTTTGAGAAGTTGTAATCAGTTTTTGAGATTTTTAATAACATTACATATGTGAAATTTTCTCTCATTGTGTATTTATTTTTTAGACATTCACAGACTAAATAAGAATAACATAATTTTACTCTTGCTTATTCTACATCTATTACGTCACATATTCACTCTATCATTATTTAAATCAATAAAATTCATCTACATATCACACTCATTAGCACAACACACATATTACAAACAGTTTCCATTTAAGCTTTACTCATTTGTTAATATGCAACATTAGACGTTATAAACACGTCATAAATGTTCTACATCAAACAATTTTCATAATCTTAATATGACAGTTTATGTTTTCAAGAATTTTATCAAAATACTATATTCATATCCATTGGACTCAAATAACCCTATATAATATTTGCATTCTAGAGATATTATTTTGATCAACATATGACACCTAGTGTCTAATCCGAAGGCAAATAATATTAGCATCCAACGTTTGGTCTGAAGATAAATAAAAGTGACCTCAACATCTGGCCTGAAGGCAATAGTAATGACGCTCAACGTCTGGCCCGAAGGTAAATAACAGGTATATTGTATAACACCAAATACAATACTCTGAAAATTAATATTACATAAGGTTCCACACATAACACGAATAATTTCACATTTTTCTCATGCTTTGACAATTATGCCAATTTTTATTTTTTTTTTTGCACTTTTTTCATCTGTTCTCATTATTTTAATACATTCTTATCAATTTTATCAAATTACTTGTCACATTCTCTATGTGGCTAAATTATGTCTATATTTGGCATAATTGTATTTTATCACAAACATAACCAATAATATCAATAGCCATCTTAAAATAACATATATGTTCATATATTATACTTTTCATGCCTTTTAACATTTGTCTATGCATTTCGTATATGAATTCACACATCAAAGTAATATAGTCCCAAAATCAAACAATAATATAGCATATCAAACAAATGCATTTTAACGCGTTTTCTACCAATGTATGACTAACCTTTTTCTTTTTCTTAAAATGCTTAATATCCTTTTTTTTTTCCAACATAACTAATCACATTTTATAATATATGTTACATTTACAATGTGATCTCATTACCTACACACTTTGGACACTTTCTATTCCTTTTTACAAATCACCCATATCAATATTTTTGTCCATTTATAATGGCTTAACATAATGAAATTAATGTATTTTACATATTTTCTTATAAATCTCAATACTCTTACATACAAGACACTATATTATATTAGTCTAACACATTCATAGCATCAAAATATGCTAAGCTAATTAAATATAAACGCAACACACAAAATTAAAGTATGTACTTACCTAGAAATATGTCAAAATTCAAAGCACTATCATTCTTCGACACCGACTTCCACTAAGGCTCTTCATTACTTTAATTTTGCAACTTCTTTTTACACAATTTTAAACCACAATATAAGTTTCAATTTAGCATTAACAATCGATTTAAATTTACTTTAATAATTTAAATACCATTTAAATTAATTCCACCAAGAATTTCACAAAAATACTATTTTCATCATTACTACCTTATTCAAACTTTATTTTATCAAGCTCATGTTTAACATTTAACTATAAAAACATCACTTGTACATCAATATAACATTAAAATAATTCACTTCCATAATTATGAAAATCTCTTGCAGAAATTTAAATTTTACACAATATAACTACTAATATTAACTTCATCAAAACCTATCCATATCACATTTTCAACCTTAACATAATAATATTTACATTAAAATAACACTAATCCATCTCATTAAAATAATTATCAACGTCTATATTAGAAACCATAAATTTTCATAGTAGGTACATAACCCTAAACTGAATCAAACTGTCTCATAATAAATTTCTAATCATGAAATCATCATATACATATTAAAATAACATTAAATTATTACATTTCAACAATTATAAACATTCACACCAAAATCTTAATTAACACATATCTACTACAGCCTTAATTTGATCATTTATGCCCACTTTCATAAATTAATTATTAATTTATCACTCATCTAATATTTTAATTCAGCTATTATCAATTTAAACCATTCAAACATATTTTCTCTCTCTAGCAATTCCTAGCATAACAATAAAACTAAGAATTTAAGGCTTGATACTTACTTGATTCTTTGATAAACCTTCAAAATCTCTTTAAATTCTCTTAAATTTTCTATGAATTTGATGCATATCATGAAACAAAACCCAAGCTCTCACCTATCTAATGATATAAGTTGAAGGAGAATAAGAATAAGAAGAAGAAGAAAAAATATTTTTTCCATTTACTTCTCATCTTTATCCCTTATTTTATAATTAGTTATTTAATTAATTAATTTTTACCGATCTTCTTACTTTCTTCTTTGACTTTCTCACGTCTCTTGATGTTATTATTATTATTATTATCATCATCATCATCACCACCACCATCATCATCATCATCATCTTTTCCGCCATCAATTTATACTTTATATATATATATATATATTCTATGTATATGTATAAATCATATAAATATTATTTATATGTTACATATACTTTTATGTATATATTTATATTATGTATATATTTTATATATACATATTATGTACATAATATTTAATATATATATATATATATATATTTCTATATATATTATATGTACCCCATATACACATTAAATATATCACATACATATTATATATAATATAATCTATACATATATCCAACATATAATATATATATTATACATATACTAAATATATATTAAATATGTATAGCACCTTCTAACTCAAAATACTTATTTAATTTCTCATGAATGTAACACATTCCCTACCACTTGGGAACTTATGCTAAACAAGTATGAGGAGAAATTGACTTATAATTATCAAATTCTAATATTATGTATGATTAATGGCGGCATTGATTTCTCGATAAAAAAAATGGCGGCGTTGATTTTATTCCAAAACTAATTTTCCCTCTATGATAATTCAATTTTAATTGAATTTTAACAAAAATCTATAAATTACAAAGAATAGCCTATAGTATAATTACATTATGAGTATTTAACTTATTTCCCTCCTTTTTTCTCTTAAGAAAAACGTTGAAATTGACCAAAATAATTATCATTACTATTTTTTAAGTTAAATTTAATAATATCGTTATTGCAGAGCAATGGAAAAGCAAGTGAATTGCTTTATTCCACGTTTTACTTGGTGACTTTCAAGACTGGGCATAGCCGTTACATCAAATTAAGAGCCTGTTTGGTTTAGCTGTTCATAGCAGCTGGTAGCTGATAGCTGATAGTTGGTGGCGGATAGCTGGTAGCTGATTCGGGTTAGTGTTTGGTAAAAATACAATAGCTGTTGCAGTTTGAATGTAAAATTACCAATAAGCATATTATTATCTAATAAATATTAATTTTTATTTTATTTTAATAGGGTTAATATAGTCTTAATATGAATCAGCTATCAGCTGATATGAAAAAGCTCCGAGTATGAGCTTATTGAAACAGCAGCTGTTTGGGGTTCCTAACAGCTATCAGCTGCTGTTTTAAAATTTTACCAAACATCAAAATTTACCAAACAGCTGCTGTTTGGGGTTCAAACCTCTATCAGCTGCATCAAACAGCTAAACCAAACACCCCCTAATTAATAATTATAAATAGTACCTAAAAAATAGAAAAATAATAAATCATCCTTTTAATCCTTAATGCCACTATTAAAATACCCTTTTATCTCAATTTGAAATGATTACAATTAACTAGTAATTAATCCATATAATACAAATAAAAATGCTTAAAAAAACTTTAGAGTATAAATGAACTTTAATTCATTAATATTTAATTTATAATAAGATTTTAAATTCAAATTCTAATGTATAATCAATAATCAAATAAATTAAACAAAAATTTAATTAATTTTAGTCATACATATAGCTTAATTGGTAAATAAAATGCCTTAAAAAAGCCAAAATTATTAATGGATTTAAACTCATTAATATTGAAATCAATTTTAAAATTACAAAGTTTTAAATTCAAACTATAATCATAAATAAGAAATAAATTACCTCATTCATTTAAATTTTTCTAAAAGAAATCAAAATTATTATATTTAGGTTTCATATTTTTTATATATACAACACACTTGCACATAATATAATCAATATTATCTTAATTTCTTTACTAAAATAAATTTAAAATTAATATTGCACAACTTAATTTAATAGTAAATATATATTTTTCTTAAATAATAAATTTAAAACTAATAATCTAATAATTAAAATATTTTCTTATTAACTATCAATATTTAATCTGATGATAAAAATATATATTATTTTTGTTTAAATTTTAAATTTGAGTCTTATTCTATATATATTTAATAAAAAATAAATTTAAAATTGATTTTTTTATATAAGAAAATCGATTCTTCTTTTATATAAATGAAAAACTTAAAATTATTATTTAATTTTTTAAAATAATTTTATTTTCCACATATGTAGGTGAGAATCTTTTCTTGCTTAATTACAAAAACAAAGTGAAAAAGTTGAGTCAACGGTCGCTATGTGTCATCATCATCCTTAAATAGTCCTTGAATCATGGAATTATGGAAGATGGTTTTAGAATTTGTAAGATGCACTCTATAAACTCTAAAAATATATTTATTTTAAAATGAATTTTTTTTAAATTAATATGCTCACTTTATTTTATTTATTTTAAATTATAATTTATTTACTATTTTAATAAATTAATTAATATTTTAAATTTTTATAATACCTTAATTATTAAATATTTTTTATTAAATATATTTAATATTAAAATAAAGATATAGTAAAAAAGACTACATATAAAATTATATTTTTAATAAAAATATTTATTTTTTTAATTTTTATAAAATAAAAAATAAGTCGATTAATTTTAACAGAAAAATTAAGTAATAAACTAATAATAACATTATTATTATATATTTGTCTCTTGTGCTCCCTAAAATCAAGACCACTTTAATTAGCTTTCGGTCATGTACAAGTTTTTGTGGCCTCACTTTTTTGAAAATTTTTTATTTTATTTACAATTTTATAAAAAAATCAGTTAAAAAAAATCAATATATATTGGTTTTGTCATCGACTAACAAGAATATAAATATACTTCCATTAATTTTAAGCTTATTTTAAAGAATTTTATACAAACATGTTCCAACATGGTAGTGTCATCAATCATATTAAATTATTACTGTTTTAAATATTATTATTATTATTATATTAATATTGCCATTATTTTTTATATATTTTATATATTTTTATTTATTATTACTATTTTTAATTTCATTGTATCATTTTTTTTAAACAAATATATATTCATAATTAAAATTGTTTTAAATTGATTTGATGTATATAGAGTGTAATTAAGTACTTTTTACATTTTAGGAAAAAAAGGTTAAATTAAAAAAAATAAAAATATTAAATTTATTATTTTTCATGTAATAAAGGTGCTGTTAATGTAATTGTTAGAGAGTTATTGGTGGCGATTCGAGCAAGTCATAAATGATATATTTATCCTCTTAGGCACATATATAATTAATTAACAGTGCTATGAATTTAATAAAAATATATTTTAACAAATTATAATATTTTATTTTCTTTAAAATTCCTTTAATCTTATAATATTCAGTGAATGTGATAATCAGTTATCTTAACTAATGTGATACTCGATTATCTTAACTATCAATATAAAATAAAATAAAATATTATGTGCATAATCAAGTTATATACATACATATATATATTAATCAAGTTATAACATTTTTTAATTAAAATGTGTAAAATTGACATAATACAAACAATTCAATGCATAATCTTATTAACACGTTAAGATACACAAACATATATTTTTCTAAGCAATCGACTCAACATCGATTTTTTTTTATAATAATATTAAATATATATATATACTGTAGCATATTTATATCCAGAATAATTGAATATTAAATTTAAACTTTGAATGGAAGTGAAATTGTATATATATATATATATATATATTTAAAAAAAATGTATAAAAGAGATGAAAAAGTAGAAAAAATAATGGGTGAAGTAAAAGCAAGGAAAGGGGGAAAAAAGCTGAAGAAGAAATCATATGTATCTTGCATAATTGGTAAAGATCAGAGTACATTTTTTTTTTTTTGCATAATTGTTAGCGGTTATGGTTATTCAGATGCCTCACTTCCCAGGTAAGATAATATACATATATATATATATATATATATGTATAGACGGCTATTTATTACAACATGTGATGTTCCAATTTCCATAACATGATTCTTGGTCTTTTGCAACTGTTCCTTGTTTTTTTTCCCTCGATTCATATATATACATATAATAATTTTAACTTTTTATATAAAAAATTAATGAATTCATATTAATTTTAATTTTTTATATAAAAAATTAATGAATTCATTTTCTGATTGAAAAATTAGTGTATGAAATGCATATAACGCCCGTAAAATTATATATTCAAAATTTACTAACTTTAACTCAATTTAATAAAGTTTTAATATTATGTTAATTGAGATAGATGGCATGAATTTTCTTTTTATTTGAAGCGATTATGAAATATTTTTATGTTATTTTCTCATATTTAATAAGGATATTAGTTATTTTATTTTATTTTTTGATATATAGCTTCACATGGCCATATGAAGTTCATGATATCATCCCTTATTTGAAAAATTAAGCTAAAAAATTTAATGAGAAAAAATGAAAATTGAGAAATTTATCAGAATAAATTGGTATTTGGAAATATTAGTGATACACATGGAAGAGTTGAAAATACAATGAAATTAACTTATTAAACATCAGAAAAAGAGAGCTTAGGTCCTCCAAACTTTTAACCCATTTTATTTGCAAATATATATATATATTATTTATTTTTTAAATCATTCTTTCATTGTTTTTTTTTTTATATCCGTATCTTAATGTTTGATAATATTCTGATTTTGTTGTATACATGTCTATAATACTTTTTTTTAAATTATTTTTTATAATTGGCAGAAGAGGAACACAATAAAACAGAAAAAATACTTGAAACAATATTAATTTATAGTATAAGTAAGACAGCAAATATCATGTATAGGAGAAGATCTAAAATACCTGTGTAAGATTATAAATTAATGAAATAAGTTGAGTTAAGTTATATTTAATTTATTTAAAAAACTTTTAATTCTAAATTGAGTTTCGTTGATTTGACAAAAATATATCATAATTAACTTTTAAATTTGTAATTTTAAATTAATTTTTTGGTGTTGTGAAAATTTGAGTATATAAGTCATAAATTTCACAAAAAAAAATATTTATTTAAAATTATGAATATATCTAATATTATATGTCATTTTATAACAAAGTAAATGATAGAACATAAAATTTAATTAAAAATATTATATTAATTATATATAAACTATATATACTATATATTATGGATTAAAAATATTAATAATAAAATTTAAAAATCATTATTCTTTATATATAATTAAGAAACCAAGTCATTACTAAAATTTCCATAACCATTCACCAACAGTTTTGTTAGTCATCATTCCAATACATATTATCATTCATATATCCACAAATACATACATACATATATATATATATATATATTATCATAGTTGGTGATGAGATCACAATCCTATAAAAGTGAAACAAATCTTAATTAATTTTTTAACTTAGTTCATATCCTATATAATGATAAATAAATAAATATTAAAATATGCTATAGAAATACCCTTTTTATCTTATTAATTAGGCCACTAGCTAGGAGAAGCAAAATAGCTAGTCATATCCAACCCATATATCGCATATGAAATAAAAAAATGGAATAATAATAATAATAATAATAAAATCTTTTATTAATTAGCATTATTTTTTTGGTCAAATTGAACCTTTTTGTGCCTATTTGTAGTCCACAATAAAGCTCAAATTGGTCCCTTGCTAAAAAAGGCATGGGATATAGATTACCTAAAATTTTAAGCAAGTGGCCACCAAAAAGCTGGGCCAAAAATATTATGGGATAAACCATCCATTAATTGAACAATAGTCAAATATATAAAATTATATTATATATCATTTTTTTTAATTTTTAAAAATATTTTATAATTTTTATATATTTAATTCTTTAAAATTTTTTATATATTTTTTAGTGTATATATATATGTGTATATATTAGGTTTAGATATCTAAAAATGAAATATATTTTTAATATACTAAGTCTATATTTCTAAAAGTAAAATATTTTTGAAATTAAAATTGATATTTTTTTAAGAAAAATGAAAATTGAGTATTTTCAAAAATATTTTTATTTTGTGATATTTTGAGAAATTAATTAAAAATATTAGAAAATAAAGTTGACAAAAAATAAAGAAAAATACAATTAAAATAAATACTTTAATTTATAAATATTAATTTCACTCTTTTTAATGAATTTTATAAATCGAGATTAAAAATAACTAATTATTGTGATCTTAGTTGAAAAAAGTTCAATATTTTTTAATAGTACTCATAAGATGGAAGCAATTAAAAGAATTTTCTATTTTTTTTACATGATCAGTCATAAAAAGTTAGAATTATATAAATATATTAAAGCAAAATATTGTAATACTTAACATGAATAACATAATTTTTTTAATTTTGTCATATCAAATTTATTTACTTAACGTTGATGTCAAATATTTGACTTATTTGAGAATTATTTTTCTTTCATTTTTAATATTATGATTGGTGATTTAGAAATTTAAAATTTATTCACCATATCTGAATTTGTAAATTATTTTTATATTATATATATAGTATATTAAAACAATGGACAATAATAAATAATATAAGTTTCTTTTTAAATTAATTTGCAACCTTGAGTTGCAGGATTGTGAATGCTTAAGATAAAAAAATTTAATTAATTAATTTGAGTTGCTTTAAATTACTATTTATTTATAAAAGATTTTTCTTATGTTTATAAATTTAATTTCAATTAATATTTAAATTTGAATTTTTTTTCCAATCTATAATTTTGAAAATTAGTAGTGTAAAATCCAAAGATTTGAAAAAAAAAATGGCGTGTCTTACTTGGTAAGTATTATGTAAATGCAACGGCAGAGAAGCAGATACGTGTCAATCTAGGAAAGGAAGACAGAGAATTACAGAGTATTATTACTATTCAAACTTTAAGGGTGTTATCGACACGTGTATTTTCAGCCACGTGGTCTGCATGAGATATTTGGAGGGGCAGAAAACTCCGCGAATTATGGATCTGTGTGAAACAGTAATTATTATTGTGGTTATTTTTAGTTACTGTTATTTGCCACAGAGTTAAAATTTGGTGGGTAAAAAATGACCACGTGGACTTCATGGGACCCACTAATATGTAATAGTATAATAAAAACAGGATAGCGGATTTCTGCTCCGTACTCTTGCATAGAGACAACTGCTATTTTTTATTTACCAAAATGCCCTCCCTATTTTTCTTTTTAAATGTTTCTAATTAATTAATTATATATCGTACCGCAATTTAATAACAAATTTATATTTCATCCGAATAATAAATTCATGATTTATTTGGTCTTCCCCTTCATATAAATATTATAAAAAAAAATTAATTTTTTTTGATAGTCAATGAAAACTTTCGTTAGGAATTGAAAAACTGAACATCAGTGGTTAAAGGAACAGCAATACAACTAGGAAATTCTTCAATACACACAATTTCATCAACTAATTAAAAGATAAATTGCATCATTATTTCTTCAAAATTTTGGAATTTATTAATTTCTAGGATATGATATGATTTTCTTTTGGAAAATTAATTTTAATTTTAATTTCTTTTGTTAGAAAATTAGTTAGAGTTTTGACTAGTAATAATATATAAATATAATGAAACTTTTTAATATTCCATAAGTTTAATTTTGGTAAAATAATTTTTTACATATGTAGATATTATTTTTAGAGAAGTTTGTCTTATTATTAATTATTTAATATATGGAGATAATTAAATAATCTTATTGTTGTAAAAAAATTATTTAATTTCTTTAGAGAACTACATCTCTTTAGAAAACTAAATTTTTTATACAACTACTTGGGTTAGCCCAGTGGTCACCTGATGTTACTCTCCACGGAGAGGTCAGGGGTTTGATCTTCCAAAAACGATTTCTGAAGGTCGAGTTTTTTTTTAATATATATATATATATATATTAACTAATTATCAATTTTTGTTAGATAATCTTATTATTCTAGCATTTTATTTAACATTATTTAAAAAAAAATTAGCTTAATTAATCATCATTTGTAAATTAAAATTTACAATTCAATATATCAATTTGATAAATCATTTTCCATTTTGATTTCTTATTCTTTTTTTTTTATCAGTTTTGACTTATTCTAATTTTCAATTTTGATTTCTTATTCTAATTTTTAAATCATCATTTATGACTTATTTATCTTTAAATAAATTTCGTATAACCAATGTCCTTTTCATGTTAACTTTTTTATTAGTAAATTATACAATCATGATTCCTAGTGACTTTTTTTTTTTTGCTTTTTTTAACTAGACAAGAGAGTTGAAGAATAAAAATTAATTATGTTATAATTCTACTATAATTGTAACAACATGATTGGGTTTAATAATACAAACTAGTCCATAAAAAAATCTAAATTGAATTTGTAACATTTATAAATATAAAAATGATAAACTATTGTAAATAAATATATAAATATAAAATATAATATTTGGATTTTTGTTGCATATTCAACTTATGTTGCAATTGTTTTCTTGATCTACCCAATTATTTTAGGAAGCTTTTTTTTTAATGTTATATTTTGAAAAAAATATACAATAAGTCAATTTTTGTTATTTTCAAAAGCAAACATATTTGATGAGATTTTTTCGACTATAATTTTAAAAGTTAATTTAATTAATAATTTTGTTATCTCTATTAATTGAAATTTGATTTTGAATCAACATTATTAAGAAATTTTCAATTACAAAGAAGCGTATTACAAGCTATCTTTTTGCATATATATTAAAATTTTTATATCATTAAAAATATATTATTATCCAAAAAAATCACTAGCACTCTTAAATTTGTTACTGAAAAAAGTTTTATCATTCGTAAAATGACTCCAAAAATTAAATATCCCTAAAACGAAACCCACAAAATAAGTTTTAAAAGTATAAAAGAGCAAAGAAATATATATATATATATATATTAAATTTATCTTAAAGAGAATATTTAATTTATTTTTAAACTTATCTTAAAGAGAATATTTGATTTCAGCTATTATATGCATTGATTTGAGAATATCATAATTTCTTTTGTGTAAAAGCATTATATACTTCACATATAAAACCCTTAAATTAATAGTGTATTTAATAAATTATTGAGAAAATTAATTATTAAAAATATATTTTATAGAGATATATTACATAAATTATATTTTATTGATAAATATTATATTATCATGTTTAGATAATATAATAAAATATTAAAAAATAGATTAAAAAAATATTCATTTATTTAGTTATAATTCAGCTTTATAAAAAAATATACAATAATTAAACTATTATTATAATATATTTTTTATTATTTTATCATATTTTAAATTAAGAGTATGATTATTTTTTAAAATAAAATTTATTAATTCTCTTTTTTAATTAATTTTTTTTTATTTTATTATATAAAATATTTTATCAATTAGTAAAATTTAATGGCCCAATATCTTATTTTTATATAATTTTTTATAAATAAATATAATATTATTAATAAAAAAACTATATAGTTAATTTTTTTGTGATTATAGCACAGCCAAACACAACATAATACTTTAATTTAACAAATACAGTAGAAAAAATTCATAAAAAATGCATTAAATTCAACAATGATAAAGAAAATTAATAGTAGTTATTTTTAGGCTTTGAAATTGATAGTTCAAAGCAACAGTCTTCAATAAATTTGTGAGCTTAAAATCAATCACTCACTCAAAAACAAAACGTAAACACTCTTCACAGTAAGTTATAATAAATTTTCATAATGAAAAGGACAATATTGTAATTTGGTTAGCATTTATGACAGATCCGCTAACCGACAAACAATTAGATCGGCGACCGTCGGCCGGTGAACCGGGGAGACACAATTAGCGGCGAAAATTCCAAAATCCCCCACACAAAAGTCAAAATGATTTATTTTATATTTTATACTTACTTTTCTCCTTAATAATAGTAATACTTTTCTCCTTAATAATAAACTGCTAAATATTCAAATAAATCTCTAAATTATGAAAAAAATTGAAAAAAGGATATATATATTTTTTGATATATATTGATTATGTAGTTAATATTTCTTTTAATATATATCATAAAAATATAAAAAATTAAAAAATAATAAATATTAATTTTATCATATGAAATAAAAATAGAATGATGTGTTTATTAAAAAAATTTAATAAATTAAAATAGATATAATTTTCTAAAAAACAACCTAATATTAAGATAGATATAACTATAAAGATAGTGTAGTTTAGATAAAGTTTGCCAAAAATAATTTAAAATAATATTATTAATTTTTTATATTTTTTAAAATATAGTCCTAAATTAGATTGAGTGAAAAAAAATTAAATTGCATCAAATAAAAAAATCAATATTTTCAAGTTAATTAATTTAGAACGGTAAAAAAGAGAGTGTATATAATAAATATAATTAATTTGTAATTAAAATTTTATTGAATTTAATTAAATTATAAATTAAAAAAATGAAATTAAAACAAATATTATTTCATAAAATTTCTTCTTAATATTTTTTTTAAAATATCTATACGTTTTTTTTTTCTAGTAAAAATGGATCAAATATGTTATTGTTATTACAGAATATCAATTTAAAATTAAATGGAGCTCAGTAAATTTATCCTAATTTTAATAAAAAAATATATAAATAGTTAAAACATTATTAAAATTCAACTTGCGATATTCTCTATAATGTAAGATTTTTTTTAACCTTTGCCCAATAATGAACTATTAATTCTCAGTTAAACCGAGTCATAGTAATTTATTTACTCATTATTATTTCATTTATTCATTTTTTATTTTTTAAATACTATATTTCACCAATTCACCCCCCAAAATATTCCCATTTCTTGTTATTTTCTCCTTTTTTAATTTTTTCGTTTCCAATTTCTCTTCTTCTTCTTCTCCTTCTCCTTCTCCTTCCTATTGTTATCACTAGAAATCGGCAAAAAAATTTGCAATCTTTGCAAGAAATTGATTACGGGATACTTGAAAAATCTAGTCTGGATTGAGATGGGACGGCACAGATCATCAAAACCCTTTTAATTCTGTTGTTTAGCTGCTTTTGCTTAGTCTTGTTGTTTGTCAATGCTCTTTTATGAAGCCTCCCTGGCTATATCCGATACTGCCGGTAGGTTTTTTTATTTTCATTTTGAGCAAAAACCCTTTTGCTTATTTTAGTAAGGTTTAGTTAGTTAGTTATTTATTTGGGTTCGAATATAATGGGAGGGTATTTTTTAATTTTATTTTTGGTTGTGTTTTCAACGAATAGAAATTTCATAGGAAATTCGCCTTTTTGATAGCAAAAATTTTGCTGTTCTTTGTTGTTACAGTTCCTGGGGAGATTTTGGGTTTATTTAGGCTTATTTTATTTTCAGCTGGTTTTAGAGTATCTATAGGTGACGGTGATTGTTATTTTTCTGAGTGGTTATTGTTTAGGTAAAAGAAAGATCTTAGATATGGTCATTTTCGATGTGAAAATATCTATTCTTTTATGCTGATTTTTGGGAATCTTTCCAACTTTCCGTGTGTTTGACGAAGTGTCTAAATCAGCCGTTGTGTTCTCTTTCTAATTTTTCTTTTCCTTTCCTTGGTTTGTGAAAGTTTTTCGTTTTTGGGTATACGAATTTTCGGTTTTTTAATAAAATGTCTTACTCACATGATGTTCTTAGTTCATATTCGAATATGTATTATGTCTCGTTAACGTGATTGTTGAATAGAAGTTCAAATTCTATGCCAATTAGGTTGTTTATTAAATTCTTCGTTGTTGGCTTGTTGTTTCATTTATTCTGGCAAAATTCTGTTTGAAGTTTTCAGAATTATTATATTTCAAAGGGTCGTTTTAACTTTTTATCTAATTTTATTTGATTCTTATTTTATGTTTTTTCAGTCATTATAGAATTGCAATATAACATTCCCTGGTGAATGTGGATTATGGATGTTGCTGAGGTCGAAGAGAATTTATTTGCAGCAACCGATGCCAAGGTATGAATTTCAATGTTCATGTTAATATATTTTTGTTTGCTTATCATTCCTAATATGCGTTTAAGGAAAAGCTTATGAAAAAATAAAACGATTTCATAGTTTTTTAATTTCTAAATTCCTATAGTTTTGTGGGGTTGCATATGTTAGAGAAATTGGTATTGCATTTATAATTTATTGGTTAGGGAGACTGGTATATTGGGTTGTGTTTGGTTGAGGTCAATGTAGTTTTACTTGCTTAATTGGGGTTTGTTACTTGATTACAAAGTTATAAGGTGATCACATGCTAAACTGTTTCTGTCTTATGGAAGCACTTCGTCGGTTTTTCTATAATTGTAAATAAATAAACGGTTTCTATAATTGTAAATAAATAAACGGTTTCTAACTATTTATTCCAAGGATTTGTCCATTCCGTAGATTGATTGACTTATGTGTTCTGTTGTTCAGCTACATGGAGATATGTGTAAAGCATTTTCTGTAATTTACTGCAAAATCTTGTCGATTTTCCCTTCTTTGGAAGCCGCACGGCCTAGGAGCAAATCAGGCATTCAAGCTTTATGTTCATTGCATATAGCACTTGAAAAGGCCAAGAATATTCTTCAGCACTGCACGGAATGCAGCAAGCTTTATTTGGTATATTTTTATTTCTGTTGCTTTAGTATTTTGTATCTATTATTTTCTTAATATGATTTTATTTTTTGCTGGAATTTTTTACCAATAGAGCTGCATTTATGATGTAGGCTATTACTGGGGATGCTGTCCTTCTAAAATTTGAGAAGGCTAGATCTGCTCTTATAGATAGTCTTAGACGTGTTGAAGATATTGTACCACAATCTATTGGTTGCCAGGTAATGAATTTTTTCTCCAGACTATTCAGTTAGGTTACCCTAGGAGAAATTTTTGTTGGTAATATGGTAGCCATAACGGAGGAGGGAATCTGGAATAGAATTAACTGTTGAAGGATTGATTTGGTAGCTGTTTTGTTGAGTCTACATGAAATTAACCGCTGTTCACCTTTATTTTTTCTTTTTGGAATTGCCAATAATTTTTGCATGGAGTCTATATTTATAGCTTTTATTAATGTTGATTAAAGTTTTTTTCTGCTCCATTTAGGACATATTTCATTCACATTGCTTATTATAGTTACTTAAAAATTCTTTTGAATTGACCACTGTGTGATCATTGCTTGTCAGAGACTGGGTAAGCTTCCAGCCTGCTTGTCTTACTATGCTATTTCACTTGGAATTATTTTTTATTCCTTTTTTAATTTGAAATCTTCTCAGATTTTGGAGATTGTAAGTGAATTGGAGGCTGTCGTGTTCTCACTTGATCCATTAGAGAAGCAAGTTGGTGATGAAATAATTGCATTGCTTCAGCAGGGAAGAAAATTTGACAACTGTAATGACAGTAATGAACTAGAATCTTTTCATCTGGCAGCCACTAGACTTGGTATTACCTCTTCCAGATCAGCTCTTACAGAGAGAAGGGCTCTTAAGAAACTCATAGAAAGAGCTCGGGTGGAGGAAGACAAGCGAAAGGAATCAATTGTGGCTTATCTTTTGCATTTGATGAGGAAATACTCTAAATTATTTAGAAGTGAGCTCGCAGATGACAATGATTCACAGGGGTCGGGACCTGGTTCACCCACTGTTAAGGGTTTTTTTGACGAAGTTGGTGATGGTCATACCTTTGAACGGCAGCTGTCAAAGCTTAGTTCTTTCAATTTCAAGCCGAACAATAGGAAATCTGGGCAGTTGGCTGTTCCACCAGAAGAATTAAGGTGCCCAATATCGTTGCAACTAATGTATGATCCAGTCATCATTGCATCTGGACAAACATATGAGAGGATTTGCATTGAGAAATGGTTCAATGACGGGCATGATACCTGCCCAAAAACTCAACAGAAGCTGGCTCATCTTTGTTTGACTCCTAATTATTGTGTCAAGGGCCTTGTTACTAGTTGGTGTGAACAGAATGGAGTTCCAGTCCCTGATGGCCCATCTGAATCTCTTAATCTCAACTATTTTAGGCTGTCATTGTCTCAGTCTGAGTCTGCAAATTCAAGGTCGGCGAACAGCATCTGCTCTGGAAAATTAAAACAAGGGATGAAGGTAGTTCCTTTAGAGGAAAGTGGTACCATTGAGGAGGCAGAACCCCCCGAAATGGAAAATTTGACTTTGCAACAGGAAGAAACTTCACAGGAAGAAGACTGTGAGCAGAGGAAGAAACAGGAAGAAAATTTGATTCTACAAGAGGAAGAATCTCCACAGGAAGAAGACTGCGAGCACGATATATTTCAAAAGTATCAGAGTTTTTTGAACACCTTGAATGAAGAGGAAGATTTGAAGAAAAAGTGCAAGGTAGTTGAAAAAATAAGGCATCTGCTGAAAGATGATGAGGAGGCCAGGATTTGCATGGGGGCTAATGGGTTTGTTGAAGCACTATTGCAGTTTCTAGTGTCAGCTGTTCATGCAAGGAATGAATTGGCTGAGGAGATTGGAGCCATGGCGCTCTTTAACCTTGCTGTCAACAATAACAGGTTTGTGAAGCTTCTGTACATCAAATATACTTGTGCTGGTAAATGTATAAACTGTACCAAGACTCTAGTTGACAATATGGTGTTGGAATATTTGTTGTAGTACACTGTCAAATAGCTTGCTAATACGAGCATAGGCTTCATTGCAGAAAAAAAATTATGAGATATTTGTTGACTTGGAAATTCTGTATGATTGATATATTTTTTTCTATTTCTTAATTTCAGAAATAAGGAAATGATGCTGGCTGCTGGTGTAATTCCACTGCTGGAGATGATGATCTCCAATTCTGATTTCCATGGATCTGCAACAGCCCTTTATTTGAATCTCTCATGCCTTGAAGAAGCAAAGTCCATAATTGGCTCAAGCCAGGCTGTTCCCTTTTTAGTTCAGATCCTTCAAGGTGAAGATGAACCCCAATGCAAGATGGATGCCCTCCATGCCCTCTATAATCTCTCCTCTCAGGCCTCCAATATTTTGAACCTCCTTTCAGCGGGCATAATCAGTGGCCTCCAGTCCCTTCTTGCTGCCCCTGGTGATCTTGCATGGACAGAAAAATCCATGGCTGTGTTGATAAATTTAGCCACAAATAAATCAGGAAAAGAGGAAATGGTTGCTGCCCCTGGCCTTATTAGTGGCCTGGCAACAATATTGGACACGGGTGAGCCCATTGAGCAGGAGCAAGCAGCCTCGTTCCTTTACATTCTGTGTAATGGGAGTGAAAAGTGTAGTCTAATGCTCTTACAAGAAGGGGTGATCCCTGCATTAGTTTCCATCTCAGTGAATGGGACCACACGAGGAAAAGAGAAGGCACAGAAACTTCTGATGCTCTTCCGGGAGCAACGGCAAAGAGATCAACTTCCACCTCAACCACCAACTGAGGTTAAGTTTCAGCGGGTTGAAAGTAGTTCAAAGCCCATGCCTACTCAGGAATCAAAGCCACTGTGTAAATCAGTCTCAAGAAGGAGGATGGGGAAAGCTTTAAGTTTTTTCTGGAAGAGCAAAAGCTATTCAGTTTACCAATGTTAAAAACTCGGTCTTGTAAATTTCTACTGTATCTTCTTTTTCTCTCTTTCTTGTCCTGTTCCCATGGGCACCATTTAATTTTGTCTACATATAGAAGAAATGTACAGGCCCATGCAAGCTATGGATTTTTCTTTCTTTTTTGCTTCTTTGCCTTTCCTCTTCTGGGTAGGAAATACGTGTACCATGTATGTCTTTGTAATTTGAAGCCTTAGAAGATTACTCTTCATGATGAAACAAGTTTTGCCATTTCTTGATATCAAACAACTAAATTATAAACTAGGTAAACTTAAATTATTGAAGAAATTAATTACAAAATAGTGAGTGATTGCAGATAAACAATTTTTTTTTTACTTGTCAGTTTGTATTTTAAAGCAACAGGGACGAGAGATGCAATGGGATATGTCTGCATCAACTCTTCACATCATTTTGAACTTCTACAGGACTCCAACATTTTCTTGCCCTTTTCTTTTTATTTTTCTTGACTTTCTTCATTTCTTGGTTTTTCATTTTCTTGTTTAGTTTTCTTTATCCTCTTCAACCTGGGATTCTTATTCTTTAGATTTCATTTCCTTCTTCAAAGCAGGAATCCAAAAAATCCTTATAGTACAGCATCAACGTCATCACCTTTCATTAGCTCTTCTGCAACTTCAGCTGGAGTCACTTCCACTTCCTGTATGAGTCTTTCTATTTCTGTGAAAAGACAATGATTCTTGATCTCGAGGTAGTTAGAAGCAAGAATCTTGAATGCACTAAAAGTGCAATAAGACATGCTTGTGTGCATGTCCATTCTGCCAGGTCTCAGCAATGCAGGATCTAATTTTTCTTTATAGTTAGTCGTGAACACGATTATCCTCTCATCTCCACAGCTCGACCATAATCCATCAATGAAGTTGAGCAATCCTGATAATGTCAACTGCAACCACCAGATGTAAAAATAACTTGATTGCAAAGAGTGTACTTTTGCATAGTTCATATATATGTATATATATTGCTTAATATTGAGGTTTAATCAGCAAGTTGATTCAAGTAGCTCGAAAATCCGGTAACCCTTACCCGAGTTTTTCACCCTATTTGAAATGAAATAATTTTGCAAAATTTTATGGTATTTATATAACTTTTAAGAATTATTTATTTGAAATAAAATTTTTTATTCATTTTAATTCTATAAATTTAAGTTTATAGAATTTAATTAGTGTAAATAAAATATCACTAAAATAGATAAAATTTATAAATCAATTTTATAAATTAATGAAATCAATTTTTTTTCATAAAATTGCCCTGAATAGATCTATATCCTTTTATTCTACCATACTCTTTCAATTTTTCATCTTTTTTATTATGCTAATTTCATAAAATTTATTATTTCTCTTATTTTAAAATTTTAAAATTAGTTTTTAACAAAATTATGCTATAAATTTTTAATTTTTTAAAGCTAAATAATCAATTTGGATATTTTTTTAGCTTCATCAATAGTTATATTTTTATCTTAATATTTTATTAAATTTTTATTTTTAATAATTATTTAAAATTTTAAAAAATTATTCATTATATATAAACCCTTTTGTGAAATTTATTATAAAATAATATTCTTACAAATATAAATAATAATCCAATAAGTAAAAATTTTTTAAATCTGAATATTTTTATCTAAAATTATATTAAAAAAATTTATAGTTCCGAATAAAAATTATTATAAATAAAATTATAATAGTTTCAATCAATTAAATTTATATAAATTTAAAAATATATTTTTTAATATTAAAAAATAAAATATTCATATATAATAATTATTTAATTGAAAAATATATTATTGTCAATTTATAGAAATAAATTTAAAGAGAATATTTTTTTTAATATTATTTGAGCATAAACTTTATATATAATACTAGAAAATTATCTGTGCTATGCCACGGGTGTTATTAATAATTAAAAAATATCTAAGTTTATTAAATTTTAGTACTACATTATATAATATTAAATTGAATCACTATAATTATGTCAATATACTCTTAGTAAAAATTTAGAATTCTTCATAATATAATTTTTTAATATAAAAGATATTTTATTTTTAAATTAATTGGTTTATTATCATTTTTAATAAAAATTATTTTTCATTATTTTAATTCTGGACAAAGATAAAATTTATTAAAAATTAAAAATTATAATATAAATAGAAATTGTCATTTTAATGATATTCTAATTAATATTTCAATAACTATTTGAATAAATAATTGTATTATGGATATATAATTCTGGACAAAGATAAAATTTATGTTACCACTGTTGCTAAAATTCAAGATGCATGCATTTGTGAGGGCGTATTACTTGAGAGTTAATATACCCCAAGGTAGCAAAATTGAGAAAGAAATATGGTTGGATTTTGTAGTTCTTAATAGAGCTTGGGCTAGTCTGGGATCTTTTCTTGTTATTGGCTTAGCTTAGATATGGAATGCAGTGCTTAGTGAGAGTCAGAACAGGTTCCTGTATAGCCCATATGATTTACTTTTTCAGAGTACCATTAGCTGACTAGATGACTGTTTCAGCTCCTGTTTATCTCTTGTGAGCAAACTGATTGTAAATCTGATAAATGTTCTGCACTGCTATCTTTTTGCAAGAAATTACTTATTGTGGTTATGTTTTAGATTATCCTTGCCTTTGTTAATGGAACTATTTCATTGGTTTCTTGGCAGGTGCAAGAAAAGATGAAGAAATTGTTCATTGTTTTAACAATAATAAACTGTAATCCATTGTGCTGTAAAATCTCGGGTTTGCTATCTGAACACTATCTTATTCCTTCATGGATTTGAATTGTCCAATTCTACTTATTAGATGGATGGATTACAATGTTAATTACCCCCCCTAACTCTAAGAAACTTTAAACTGCTTAGATAATTGCAAATTTGATCTTCTTTCATGTAATAAAATATTTTCCAGTAATCTAAATTCTCGAACCCAATCTTTATATAGATATACCTCTAACCGCTTTTATTGGTTTATTTCCAAGTTCAATTTTTCTTTTCTTCTTTTTTTTTGAAAAAGAAAATAGTTGCTGGAGTTGTTTTCAGCGGACGGTAGTAGTTTGTATTTAGAGACTTTGTAACTGTGATATCTATAACTGTGGTTTTGTTTATATTGTGTCTTGAATTACAACTCAATAACATCCTTCCTTTTGCTAGGTAAAGCTTTGTAACTTTAGGTTTATAAATTGGATTTGGCATAGCTGCAGGTGGTGCTGTAGCTCATATCTGCAACTGCATTCAAGTGGAACAGAAGTTGTCAATTTTTTATAATTTTTTGAGCTTCTTAGAGTATGAACATTTTATTCTGTTATAGCAAGTGATGTTATCTCTAGATTAAGATCCTCCATTAGTCCAGTTATCCGAATAATGGAGTCAAATATTACATTTTTTCTGTTTCTCTTTCCTTAAAGCATGGAAGAAATATATATATATATATATATTAATTTTCAAAAAGCTCGACCCTCATAAATCATTTTTGGAGGATCGAATCCCCGACCTCTCCGTGGAGAGTAACATCAGATGGCCACTGGGCTAACCCTTTTGCTGTAAGCTTTGCTCTGGAATAAAAAATAATCAGAATTAGTGGATATTGTTTTAGAGCTTGTACACTACGTTAGGTTATACAGATCAAAGCATCATTCAACAATTGTGAGGACAGTGTAATTTAATAAGAATCTGGGTCTGCATAATAGTGTATATTTCTAGGCAATAAGTCTAGAATTGATTTTCCCCTTCCCCATATATATATATATATGTACTAAAAAAGAACCTGCCCCTAATTTTCTGATAAATGTAATATTTCTGTTCCCTAAATCCCTAATCCCTGTTTTTTGTCTAGCTCAGCACCATCTTTATAAAACTGTTTTCAATTATATTTTACATGTTTCTGAAGGCGGAGATAGAAATGGGATTTTAACCTTTGACCTGCCTGCGCTAGAAGGTCGGTACATGTGTTGACCTGAACTACTAGCACCACAAGAATGAAGCTTTATTTTGAATGGAAACTGTGGAAGTAAGTACCCATTTCTGTTTTAATTCGCAGAAACAAAATTTACAGCTCAAAACAACATTAACCAGCCTACAAAATGACATTTTCTATACACATATATGACGATCAGAAAGAGAGAGCGAGAGAGAGAGAGAGAGAGAGAGGCAAATGAACAAGTTTATTCACAATCCTTCCATACTTGCCGGAGAAGTTGATATCGGATAACTTTCCGGCCTCTATTACCTTTTGGCATCGAATTTGATACAGTTGGAAGAGGGGAAATCCTGGAATTGTCGATGGCAATAGAAGTCATAGGTGAATCCAATTCATCAAGCTCATCATCACTAGTATATGATTTTCGAAGCACTATCCGCTCCTCTGCAGAGTTTGAGTTTCCACCTCTCCTATAATGTTTGTTAGTGAAGCGGCAGAAGGTGGTGAATAGATCGTAGGAGTGGCAATGCATGGAAAGCTTGTAATAATAGACTCCTTCCCACCCTCGTCAAGGTCCTAAATCAAGAGAAGACAATCTTATAAATGCATTTCTTGCAAATTATCTGTTAGTTGCACTAGTTGGTCATCAGAATGACAAATCAAGTAGATCAAACAGCTCTGATCCCATGTGATCAAAAGAGTATGCAGGTAAGTTTAACAAATACGGGAACAAATAACTTTCAGAATTCAGGGACTAACCTCAGAATCCAGGGAGTCAAAAACTGCCTCTGGGATAGGGTCTGGGTTGAATTCATCTGGGACAAAATTGTTAAGAATCCGCTCGATAATCCGTGCACCAAATATAGGGCAGATCTTCAAATAGTCAAATTTAAACAACAAAACATTGGAAATATCATCATGGGGAAGATTAAGTAAAATTGGAGGACCAGATATGTCTACAGGCATGTCCCGGCAGTGAAAAAGTCAGTATTTTTACCTCTTTTCTTGTGGACCTATCTGCAAGCATTTCAAAGGGAAGCATCATAAGATCACTCAATGCACAAAGGAGGTGGAAAGCCTTAAATGAAGTCTCACATTCCTGCCTGTTGCTGTCAAGTTCATTGGTATCTTCTGGGGAGTCGTCGTCATCAATTCCAAACAAATCTGTGAGCCATCTGGACCAGTTTCCTACCTGTTTCACATAAATACATTCAAGATACTTAGATCAAGAGAAACCAAGAGAACCCACATCAAAGAAAGGAGTATTTATTATCAAATACAACGTTTAGAAGGCTTATGGCTTCTCGTATGCCTTTCGTTTTAAGTTCCTTTATATTTCTTCAGCATATTTGTTGTCTAAAAGGTTTTGATATAAAATAAGAACATAAATAAGATCAATTGATCATTTCTGAACTAATTCATTTGACATACTTGTCAGCAGTGACTTCCAAGAAAATGTTTTCTGGACTTGGGCAGATAGCATTGTTGAATGGGAAACAGTTTGTTAAATGTGGATAGGCCGGGAAATAAGTGTATTTTACTCACAGCATTTTTCAGTTGTGCACCAGCCCCAAAGCTTGATTTTCCAGCTGGGATTGGCAGGACCTTTGGATCACTGATGGGGTCAGAAACAGGATCTGTAGGCATCTCTTCTGCTGATTCACGAAGAATGGCATTGAACATGGCCACATCTAACCTATGCACCAACTGTTCCATTACCTGGAAAAATGAATGCAGTGTCATATTTCTATCAGACTGCTTTATAAATTGTAATTACATTATCAATGGGCCACAAACAATTACAGCATCCAAAAATTGGCATAAAGATGGAAGCATCATGAGCTAATAGAAGATGGGGAAAACAAAAATCAACAGTTCAACATGCCAACTTCTTGGAAAAAGTAAACTATATGCCAATTTTTTATCATAGGAAAAAGATTAACACAAAGCTACTTCTGAGAAGTATCAATGTGCTGCCTTATCTCTTAGGACACGTATCATACCCACCCTTATAGGAAAACTTGCAGAATTTTCTTGCAGAAAATAGATCAATATGCCATCTTTTTCCTAAACAGGAACATAATAAATTTTCATATACGAACTGCATGATAATGAACAAGACCTGAGCTATGAATGAAAATGATGATCAGAATGGTGCTAAACAATGATAAAATCAAATCCAAGGCAGTAGTAAATTAATAATGATGAGATAACAAAAGTTTCTGATAGGTTTTGCGGTACATGCCACTTTCTCTCATGGTAAATAGATAGATAAGCAGCCTTTTGTTACAGGAACAAATCAATAGTCCACTTTCTGTACAAGAAACAGATTGTTGTTCTTGTATGAAATAAGCTAAAAATAAGGAATTGAAAAAAATTCCAATAATTGCTAGTATTTTTCTTGTGGGAAAATGTGCTTTCCTCAAAGGAAGAAAAATTAAAATGGAATATAGGACAATAGCAAGGTTCATAGTAAGCATCCACTCCCAACAATCTGAGCACTGTGCATTCTGGGATTTAGAAACTCAATTGCACCTTGAAGGTACTATTTAACTCATTCAGATTGACATGTCCCTGAAAGGATTATGTTCAGCCCAGTGCAAATAGCAGGATGAATTTGTTCCAACTGGACCAATAATCTCACTAGAAAATGCCACTCTGACAAACATATTTTTTGAAGGATAATGCAACACATAAAACATACCAATCTAGACAGCACAGGCAAGCAACCACATTCAAGGCCTCAAGCTCGAATAGGGCAAAGCCTTTCACATGCATCCTTGAAGGCCTTCTTCCACAGATCAATAGCAAAATGCCCCTGTTCTTGGTCACCCAAACCATGCCTCCTAGCGTGGTTCTTCTTTGAGCTCGAGCCCTTCACCATTGCGGACTGCATATGTGGAGTTAGGGTCTGGAGTACAACAGAAAATAAAGTGAGTACTTTTAATTTTTATGCTAAAATTTTAAAAAATGAGAAACTGCATAAACCATAAAGAAGTAGGACCAGACCTGCCACCAAATTGACTCAACAATTCGCGAGAAGATCCAAGTTTCAACTCTTTCCAATGCTTCTATATATGTCTGAGGTTCCTCCCACTCATCAAAAATTTGTGTTTTATTTGTTTCCTCATATTCATAAGGAGAGGAGCCACACTCTCCCATTTGACCACCGTTTTTATTATTAGATGGTGGTGCTGCAAGTTGCAATTTCCCAACAACTTGGCTTACAATCACTCTCAGCATAATTGAATTTGACAGCCAGAAAGTTAACCTGATTAAAGGAGATAGAATGTTCGATGAGTCATTCAGATGGTAACTTTGCATACTTAAGTTTTATCACTGTGGAACAAAGTTTCAGTGTCATGACCACTGGCATCTGTTCTGAATTTTGCAAACAGGGATTGGCATTGTTATAGTTAAGTAATGCACTAAATTAACAGGTCAGATTTGTAAAGCTACATAAAACTAGTATTATGGCATACCTAGGAACATCATTTCCACATGCTTTAGAAACCAAAACTAATCCTGATATGATAGCTCTAGCTGCACTTGCCCTCTTAGCACACGAACTTGCCTTGCAAGCATGAAGATAGAACCTTGAAAGACGCCTAGCTGGAGTATGGACTTTGTTTGTGGAACTCCCATGCTCAGCAACAACAGAGTAAAGGCCAACCTCGAGAGCAGCAGCTTCCATCAACTCTTCCTCGAGCATTTCAACTTTGAATTCCAATTCAACTTTGTTTCCAGAAAAACTATGTTCTGTTTGTTCTCTTTCATTTAGTGCACAACTTAAGCCAACTTTATGAATGTCTCCAGATTGATCTATTTCCTTTGCCTTCTCCATAAGCTGGAGCTTGTTCTCAGACTTGTCATGCCTGGCAAGAGCTGAGTAAAGGCTAAACTCTTCAGTAGCAGCTTCAGCTAACTCCTTCTCAGGCATTTTAATTTCAGATTTCAATTGGAGTTTGTTGTCAGAATTGTTGTCTGTTATTTTTTGTCTTTCGCTTGGTGTGTAATTTGAACTGCCTTTATGAACATTTTCAAAAATATCAATTTGCCTTGTCCTCTCCTTGAATTGGATATTTCTAACAGGCTCATCACTTTCAGCTGCATTGAACTGTAATTGAACAGACTTCAGATGTTTTAGTCTATCTCTACGTGTATTGCCCTGCACCCCGTTTGCCATCTTGTTGGATGCAAGGGTATAACTCCTTAATTTGATTTGCTTTCTCATAGCTTCTTGAGGTAATTTACCAACTACCTGTTCTTCCTCTAAAGTATGTTTCTTCTCCAACATAAATTCCTCATACAGTCCATCATCTTGCTGCTCCTTTTTCAGTTCATCTTCCATAAGACTAACATGTAAACTACTACTTGTAGCTGCATCTACTCCAGCTTTATCATTTTTCCAGCCATTTTTATCAGCCTGTTGATTGGTTTGAGACACTCTGAGACCATCAGGGTTTGAGTTCTTACCCACCTGAATATAATCATCTGATGGCACAGCTTTGTCCACATCATTTACAGAATTCTGTAAATTAGACAACAAACCAGTTGATGATGGAGGGATTGAAGCTCCATTCAGAAGTTTGGAAGCTTCAGTTGTAGAATTCACATCTGGGTTTGAAGGTGGAACACCTGAGGAGATAGCCGGCTTCCCATTGACCCTCCTTATGTCACCATTTGCTGATCCGAGTAAATTCTGCAGTTCAAGGGCAATTCACCATTATAGTCTAAAAACCAAACCCTCATGCAGGTATTGCTGTATTCTATCTGAATCTGATATAAACCGGACAGTGAGAAAATGTACATCAGAATATGGAAAAAATTAAAATATATGCACAGAATGCATGTCTAATTTATCCATACCACCAAATGCTGCCCAACTGATCAAGAAAACATCTAAGCTCTGATTGCAAGGAGTTCAGGCAGTGGGATTTGAATCCAAAGATATAGTCATAATATCTCTATTGGGTCATTTAACATTTCAGTACACTTCAATGTTGAATTTAAGTCATAAAACTGAATTCTTCAAATTAGAATTCTGGATCCATCCAATTTTACGTTACAAGCACATGATTCTATTTTTTTCTGGTCACTTGTTGAAAAATAGTTCATTAAAGAGAAATTTCTCCAAAGTATGGAATGACTATAATTGGAAACTGTACCTGTTCATCTTCACCTGGTAAACCTTTACTAGATTCCACAGGAAAAGAGGAAGCAGTCATTGATGAATGTGAAGAAACATTATTATCAACATCAACATCATCATCAGTGAATGAGGCAATCTCACTTTCCTCGTCATTCCCTTCATTTGTCACTTCTGAAACAGATTCACTTCCGTCCTTGTCCAGTGACACTTCTTTAGACACACTACTATCACTATCCAATGGTTGAATATTAATGTAAAGAAGTGACTGTGCTGTGCTCTTTGAACTCTTCTTGAAGTTTATTGGAGTGCTTATGGTTATGGCATCTTTGATGATGCCATAATCTGCAAGGTTTACAGCTGCTGACCCCAAGAGTTGACCTTTCATTGCCCTGCCCTTTCGAGGTTCATACAAGCTTAATTCTAAGTAATTCTTCTGGAAACTGTCACAAGCAGTGCCTTTCCTGGATGTTTCCCTATATAAGGCAACTGGAAGCCGGAAAGACTCGCCGAATTCAACTTTCCCATCTCCAGCAGTGGAAGTCAAAGATCCAGAATTCTGATGACCATTCTCCCATTGAAGCAATATAGATTCTATAGACTTCAAAGACTGGGATGGCGGCCAAGGCTTGATTTCTTGTATGTGAATGAGGTAATCAACCTGAACTGAAGTGCCTTTTCGGTTCTTTGATCTCAACCCAAGAACCATTTTTATAAGAAATCCTGGTTTTGTTGTTGTTTGGTCTGATCAATCAATTGCAATGCTGCTATATTGATCAAACCTCAGAAAAACTGAAAAGTCAATACAGAAAGAAAACATCAGCAAAAAACTATTAAAATGAGCATAAATTGTGGTTGTGGAACAGAACATAAATTTATTTGCAAACTAGACTGCAATTTTCCAAGATTAAGTTCACTTAACACATTGAGGAAAAAAAGAGAAAATTTTGTTTGTGAAAGAACGAAAAGTAGAGAGAACGTGGGCAGGTCTTCACACAATTACCAGCAATATTTTTTAATATGACTCAGCCCACTCTTGCAATGCATTAGCTTTAAATAAAGCAAAAATTGTGCAGTCAGGACCTTACCATGAATATTTTATATCCATGAAAAGGACCTCTACAAATGAAACAACTAATGATTTAAAAATTAATAAAAAAAAAGAATCAGTTCATTTTATGGAGAGACTAGAGAGGGAGAGAGAGGGAGAGAGAGAGAGAGAGGTAATCAGAAGTTGAAATAAATAAATGCAATGAATTCAAGTGAGAGATAGAGATGAAAAACATAAAACTAACATTCAAACAAAGCTAAATTAAGATCAAAACAAAAACTATAGCACAGTGAATGCTGATTATCACAATTCACAAGCAGATAATTCAAGAAAAAAAATACAAAAAAAAACGACAAAACAGCACACTTCATCAAAGCAGTAGTATAATAAATAATCAAACCATCAGATCCAGATAAGACCAAGACCAATCCAAAAACCAAAACAACTAAGAAAAAAAGAACACCACAAACCCAATAAAGAATCAATGCAGTGCAGCAATTATATACAAGAAAGCAAAGAGTAAAGATTGCAACTTTATCAAATAAAATTCAAATTTACTCAAGTGATTACCTGAAAAGACACAGTTGGGAGCTGGAAAGCAAGGAATGTAAGAACAGGACAAGTAGACAAGAGAGAGTGAATGAGAAGCTAAAGCTAAGAACAATAAAGACAGTAAAAAATAATTCTTTTTCACAAAGTGTAATACTGTTTCTTGGAGCTGAGTTGGGGTTTCTTTTTCAATTTTCTTTTTTTTTTCAGTTAGTTTATGAAGTGGGAAATTTGTATATGAAAATCTTGAAACGGCAAAGCGAAGAAAAAGGAACAAAGGCAATTAGAAATGAAAGGACGCGTTGCTACCCCAACCATAACCAGCCAAAACCGTGTCATGTCAATTCTTTGTTTTACTATTAAATTTCTTTTTTATTTTCAACAACAGGAAGATTCTGTTCCTTTTATTTACGTTTTAATTATTAAAAAATAAATATTTTTTGGTTTTAAATTATTTTAAAGCCTATATGCGGATTAGTTAATAGTTAGGGTCCACCGTTCTCATTGCATAATTAAAGATTTTATTATTTGTTTTATTTTTATAATAATTTTTATAAATTTATTAAGATATACTAGAATAATGAATATACATTATTTAAATTTAAGAAATTTTTAAAAAATCCAAAGTTATTAGTTATATGTCAATGAAAGTGTTTGTATAAAGCAAAAGAAATTTGTTTTAAATTTAAGGAAATTGTGTGTGATTAATATGGAAATTTAAAAATTATTATTATATAAAAAATTAAACACATTATTTTATATCACATTAAAATATAATTTAATAATAAGTATATTTTTTTTTCTATTAATGGTTATTCACATTCCGAGCAAATAATTTTTTTATTGTAATGCTTATATTAATTTTCACAAAAAGAGAAATTGCATTTTGTCATAATTAACATTAAAACAATCATGAGTTTATGACTTAATTAATAGATATTTTTTTTCTTTTTTAGCATTACATAAAGGCTAAAGCAATGGCTTTTTTAATTAAGTTCTTAAGTCTTAATTATGTTCTCTCATTACATTAAATAATAGAAAACTTGTTTCATTGATGTTTATTAATCATGATTAATTTCAAACGTTATTTATGCATATAATGATTTTCTTTATGATTGGTATCATTTATTCAACCTTGAAAATTTTAGAGGGTGTTTCTCAAAACTAGATCTTTTCAGCTTATTATAAATAAGTGATTTTTAAATTATAATCAGATTAAAAATAAGCAGTTAAGCGTTTCTGTAAACTAATTAATAATCAGCTGATAATCGGTTTATAATCAGTTAAGTGTTTCTGTAAAATCAGCTTATAATCAGTTTTTAATTACAGAAATTGTCAAAATGACCAAATTATCCCTAAGTTTATTTATTGTATAAAAATAATTTTTTAAATGTCAATTCAAAATTTATTTTACAATAATAATAATAATAAAATTTATTTAATAATAATAATAAAAAAATTATTTAATAATAATAATAATAATAATAATAAACGTAAAAGAATTTTGATGGGAACTAAAGTGCATAAGTTAGGTAAATTTGAAATATTGAAGATTATGTAGGGATAGTATGGTTTTTTACTTGGTCAAAACTGCTTAAAAAAAAGTAGCAAAACTCAACTTTTAAAAAACTGATTAAAATCAGATTATAATCTACTATTTAAGTTTTCAAAAACACTTAAATAAACAACTTATAATCTAAAAACTGCTTATAATCAGTTTTGACCGGTTTTTAAGTTTTGAGAAACACCCTCTTAATTAAGACTATACTTTAAATTTATAAAAATATATTAACTAATTCAAGAAATTTTTAATTATATTTTTAAAAAATTTTTAATTCTATCCTTCAAAATTGAAAAAGAAAAATAAATGTAATTAAAATATAACTTCCATTTATATTTCGATTTGAGTTTATATTTGTAATATTTATTTTATATGTTTTAATTTTAATATTTAATTATGTAATTCTAATATATATAAAATATTTAAAAATAAAATAAAATATTTTTAACTGAAAGAGATCTTACCAAAACTTTTCGATATATATAATAATCTATAATTACTTAACTTTGCACAAAATTAATAATTAGGCCTTAAAAGTCAAAAGTGGCCTAATCGAATTGAAAATAACGAAGAAAATAATAATTTTTTTTAATAAATTTCTTTGTTGATGGCAATTGTGCAACTTGCATTACGTTTGCCAATGCATAAATGAAAGCTTGATTTTATTTATGGGGGAATATCTTCAAAAATACTCTAAAAAATAAAATTATTTTTAAAAATATTTAATATTTTATTTTAATTTTAAAATTTTCTTTTTAAAAATATATTTTTATATACATTTAATATATTAAAAATATATTTTATTTTTAAAAATATAAATTGAATATATATTTAATATATCAAAAGGTATATTAAAAATACAATATTTTAAAAAATTAAAAATATATTATACAGTATTATTTATTTATTTATTACTATTAATACATTTGCAAAATTTTCAAGCTCACCAACTTCGAAAAACTTATGTCAAAAGACTCCATGTGCTTGAAGACGTTTTGGATGGGAATGAAATTTTCAATGATGAAATTATTATTGATTATGTTCACCAAATTTATCGTAACTTTTATTGAAATTTTTTATTTATATTATGGTCTGAAACTAATAAAAAATTAAAGGTTTACGGATTGATATATAAATTTATCTTAAATTGTAAGCATTACAAATTATATTTTCAATTTAAAATTTTAGTTATAATTTTACTATAAATATTGTAATTAAATTTTTATTAAATATTAAGATGATTTATGAACCTGTTATATGATATTGTTAATTTAATTTTTAAATTTTAATTGGATTTAATGAAATTTATTAATTTTATAAGCTTAATTAATTAATGAATAATACTTTAAATTAAAAAATAATTAGTTTATATTGAAATAAAATTAAATGAATAGTGAAATAATGTAATGAATTCTAACATTAACTTTATTTTTGTCTTTCAAATTAATATCAATATATTAATGTTATTAATAGTTTAACCTTTAATATAGAATTACAATTAAAATTTTGAAATTAAAATTAAATTAAAAGATAAAATATAATTATAAAAGCATGCAAAAATAATTTATTTTTAAGTGAATATTTAATCGTAATAGAAAAAAAAAATAAAAAATTTATATCACTTACTAGCATTTACTAATTTTTTATAATCTTTATACAAAATCACAAATGGATTGATATATGAGTTAAAATGTGTAAATTTTATAAACAAATAATTAAAATAGTGAATCTAAAGCTATATTTGGGACGGTTCAAACACAAGCGGACAAGGTTAAAGCATGGGTTAAAGGATCAATTGTGATTTTTAAAAAAGAATAATCAAGGTAGAAAGTTTTATAAGTTCAATAAAAGATTAAAAATTTTTATTTTTTTAAATAATTAATACATTGTTTTGGGGGCATTAGGAGGTTTTATGGTTTTATTTTATTTATTATGCATTTTTTTATTTTAGCAGGGCAATTGTGAGTTCTTTTTCCTCATCTATTACTTTATTTTTATATTATTTTCTTTTTAATTTTATATTTTTTTAATTTTAAAATAATTTTTAAATCAAAATAAATATAAAATTTTAGCATTTGTTTTTATTTATGTGTTGTTCTTTTTTAACTTCATGTGTTTTTATTTATTTTCAAAATAGTTTTTATATCAATATAATCTATAGATCTAAAATCTAGCATTTATTATATAATTTAAATATTATACAATTTAAATTTTTATTATAAAATTATGTCATTATTTAAATTAAATAGAGATTTATTTTTCTCTAATAAATAAAATTCTTTATTTTTAAATAGTATTCTATTGAAATTCACGTTACCCGCGATATATTATTACTATTTATAATTTACATTAAAAAAATTTAAACAAATCTAGTAATTTATTAATTATACACGTCTTATATACTTTAAATTATATAATATTATTTATTCAACATAAATATTTTTTAATTTTTTAATAAAATTTGATTTTAAATTTATACCTTCAATCCAAACAATATAAATCAAAAAAATATTTACCATAATTTTATCTTACGTTCCTTCTAAACCCAAACAAATAAACACCCTACTGTATTTAACTCTAAGCACAATGTAAATTTTCAATATATTAATACTCATTCCCGTACAAACGACGTCGGTTCGAATCTGTCGGTGCATTGCCGGGGAAGAGAGAAGCTCAAAGCAAGTACAGTCTCAGCAAGAAATTTGCCTGATCCAGAGTCAGTTTTCGATTCCTTTTCCTTTTCTCTTTACTAGAACAATGTGCATTTTTTCTGTTTGGTTTTCGGGAAAATGCTGGAATTGAATTAAAGAGGAAACTGCTGGTGTTATATATTCCTTTCAATTCTCAATTTAGTAGTCTAAAACCTCCATTGATCTAATCTCGGCTTTGTTTTTCCCTATGTTTAGTGTTATATTTTGTCATTAGATTCGAGTTTTTAATCTTTTGGCTTATGATGTCAATAATTGTTTTTGAGAATCTGAATTAGGTGAAAATTATGACATGACTTAGAAAGAGAGTGGAGATATTTTGATATGAAAATAGATGAAATAAGCTGTTGAAAGAGTAGGTTTTGACAGTGATATAGTCAACATTGAAATAAAGGGCCAAATGGGGGTGTGTGAAGAAATTCAGGTTAAGTGTAATAGTGTGATTTGTATGTTTGGGTAGTTCAAAGTTGACAAAATCACATTCAAGTGAAAGTGAGTTGTCTATCAAGTGGAAACTTAGGGTTCACTAGTGTTTGGTTTATTGATACTGCGAATTAGGGAAGAATGCGAATTACGTGTTGTATTTGAAGAAATTCAACAATGTGGAATTGGATTTTTATTAAGCTGTAATGGGTTTTGTTGATTCTCTGTTGTGGGTTAAGAATGGTAGCTTTTCACAGTTTCTCAATTCAATCATCTTTGTTTCGTTGATGGACATAATTGAGAGATTGACCATTTGTAATGGATTGCATGTATAAATCTGTGTATTCCGGTACAAATTTAAGCTTGCTTATTATTTTTCAAGAGTGGACAGTGGGATGAGAAAAAGAAAATTAAGTTTCAGTATGCCGTTATCTTTGCTGTCTCTAGCATACCGCGATAAAATTTAGATTTGCTTTATGTTGTGTAGTTAACAAGGCCTTGGAGTGGATTCAAATTTTTAGAACGTTTGAAGGAAAAATTATTGCGTTAGTACTCACCATATGATTTCAATCTGCTGGCTTTAAACTGACATGTTTTTTATCCAACTGGACTAGTTTTTTTACAGATGTCTGATGATGTGGAGAATCCTAAAGTTGGTGAGAACCTAAAACATCCAGGAGCCTCATCTCCTGCTAATGAAATTCAGGCAACCTGGTACAGTAACTTTCTTCGTCAAACCTCTATTTATGGTATAGCTGCTGGATACTGCGTTTCAGCATCTCTTCTCTCCATCATCAACAAGTGGGCTGTCATGAAGTTCCCTTATCCTGGAGCTCTGACTGCCTTGCAGTATTTCACTAGTGCTGCAGGTGTTTTTGTACTTGGGTTGTTCAAACTCTTGGAGCATGACCCACTTGACCTTCTAACCATGTGGCGTTTCCTACCTGCAGCCATTATGTTCTACCTTTCACTCTTTACCAACAGCGAACTTTTACTTCATGCCAATGTTGATACCTTTATTGTCTTCCGTTCTGTAGTTCCCATTTTTGTTGCTATTGGAGAAACCCTGTTTCTGCACCAGCCATGGCCAGCATTAAAGACATGGGTCTCACTTGCTACCATCTTTGGTGGTAGTGTTCTTTATGTTTTAACAGATTACCAGTTCACAGTCACTGCTTACAGTTGGGCTCTAGCTTATTTGGTAAGCATGACAGTAGATTTTGTTTACATTAAACATGTTGTGATGACTGTAGGTTTAAACACTTGGGGTCTTGTATTATACAACAATCTTGAGGCCCTCCTACTCTTTCCCTTAGAATTGCTTATAATGGGTGAACTGAAGAAGATAAGGCATGAAATCACAGACGAGTCACATTGGTACTCTTTTGGGGTGGTTCTGCCTGTTGGGTTATCTTGTTTGTTTGGTTTATCCATCTCTTTTTTTGGGTTTTCTTGCCGGAAGGCAATTTCTGCTACGGGATATACTGTTTTAGGTGTGGTGAACAAGCTGTTGACAGTAGTAATAAATCTGGTTATATGGGATAAACATTCATCATTCATTGGTACAGTAGGGCTTCTCATTTGTATGCTAGGTGGGATTATGTATCAGCAAGCCACAAGTAAGCCTAAGCCTGTACCAGAAGTAAAAGCAAAAGAGACTGATGAAGAACAACATAAGCTACTGGAAATGCAAAGCAATATTGAAACCATCGACAATGAGAAAGAAGTTACTGAATCTCATCAGGGAAAATGATACTGTTCTGAGAATTTGATTAATCGACTTCATTTGGTTAAATATCACTCAAAATTTTGGTGTATTTTAAGGTAATTGCTTTCCTTATGCATCCTCTTCTATAGATTTTATTTTATTAGAACTAGAAAAATAGGTCAGGCAGATTGTTACATTATATTGTTTTAGAAAGCATCTATTTATCCAAATTAGTGCCAAAAATTACAATTTACTCTGAATAATCTATTGCTAGAATTCGGCTTTTTGAGTGCTAAATTTCTTTGCTTGTTTGAAGAATTTAGGCAACAAAACAATATAGAAGCTTGAGAAGTAACGCAAAAATACATATATAGATTTTGAATTATTTTAAAATCTCATTGCTTTCTTGCAAAAATTATAAATTTGTCTACTTATTAACTCTGCAATGGATTGGAGCAGCTAAAAACTAAGGGAAGTAAGCAGTTTATGACATTCAAAATCCAATGTTTCTTTTTCCTTCTTATATTCTTCATTGCTCTTTCCCTTCTATAAAACTCCAAAATCTCTTCTTTTTCCTTTTTCTCTTTGATTTCATTCACATCATCGGTACCAAAATGTATATCTGAATAAATATTATTAGCATTCAACGGCTGAAAATCTATAGAAGAAATTTCTCTTCTGCATGGCTTTTTGTAAATGCCTCCGCCACCGTCTGCGGCAATATCTTCATCACCACCATAGCATGAAATTCCTCTTGCCATTGATGAAACTCTAATACTCTACACAAACATGGATGAGGCTCTGGATTCTACATAAATATAAACGCACTTTATGCATCTTTTTTTTTTTTCCAAATTCTATCAGGATTTGGAAATTTAATCTTCTGATAAACAATCTTACTAATTATTTTATTTGCTTAATCTAATTAATTTCATGGTTATTTGGTTAAGTTAATCCTACTAGAATATGGAATGGTATTTATTAGAGTGTATGGTTCTTGTTCGCATAATGGGTTAACTTTAATATTAATTATGTATCTTATTTCTCATTTTTTACACCGTTATTTTAATAGAATAAATGGAAATATCGTAGAAAAATATTTAAATTAGTTATATGTGAAAGAAAAAATAAAATTTCAATTCTTAAGACGTACCGAACATGCAAGCAAATTATGTAAATGTCTCTCTTTGTATCTGTAATGTGGAACTTTGTGGTCATTGCGAGTATTTCCAGTCTTTAATACATTATTTCATGAGAATTATATTTTATCATATTAATTCAAAAAGTACCAAAATTTTCAAGAAACCAACCCTTTTATTTTATCCTTCAATTTCCTTTTAACAAATTACTCCCTCTGTTCTGTCGTGTAATACACAAACTAAAAAAATATTTAATTATTATAAATTTTATAAAAAAAATTATAATAATTAGTCTAATTATACAGTTTATACCTATTTTCCAATATTAAGAAAATTTAGTAAGCATGCCTCAAAAGAAAAAAAAATAGTAAACGAAAATAAATTTAAAATTTTTTAATTAATACTATCTTATAATCACAAAAGCAAAAACTACAAAGAGAGTACAAAATATAGGCTCAATCCATAGACGTCTATTGCCAAACCTTACCAACTCGCTTACCGTCGATGCAACTCAAACAACAAATTATCAACAATCTTGTCCCTTGGTTCCACATTTGACAGCAGGCCAACGAGCTCGGTGAGGCAATATAAGTAAATATAAATAAGCTCAATGGGGCAAAAATTATTTCGGTGTGGACCCAAATCAATCTCATTCAAATCCATACTTGAATTGCCTAATCATAAAATTCATAATTTGGAATCACTTACCAATAAGATTAAAAAAAAAAGAGGAAAGAAAGAGAGAGCATCCCATTTATATCTTTTCATGACATAATCACCTTACTGCAGCGAGCACTTCCAAATCATTAGAAATTCAGCAATATGTTCCTCTTATCAGTGTGTGAAATAAGGATATTATTAACAATGTTTTTTTTTTTTGTTTTTCCTTTCAAAATGTGTTCAGAGAAATGTTAAAACACATAAACTAAAAAAAAAATCATTGGCTCCCAGATAAATCATTATTTCTCTGGGGCTGTGAAACTCATATGTAATACAGCTTTAAAACAAACAAAGAGAGCTAATGATGTCTGTTGCCAGAGTCAACTAACTGCCACACTAAAAAAATAGTTCTTCATTTATTCTGTAATGCCCACATTGCCGCCATTTCCCTACATAAAAAGAAGGCAAACCAATCATTGCTCGCTCATTCAGAAAACTTCTAAAATTTAGGATGTTATTGCCCAATGCCCATTAAGCTGTGCGAAAGAAGCCTAGACATCAGCACAGCTGCTAAACATAGTGTCGACCTCATAAAAAGGGGAGCTTGTTATGCCTAAATCTAGTGATTTTAGTTGGATGTTATATTTGTCATAATGAATAGTCCAAATATTAGTCCTACGAATAATTTATCCTCAACGTGAAGAGGTGTGTAAAGTACAAAACATCATAAATGATAAATATCTACTAATACCCTTGTATTTAACAAGAGCTCCTCATAATATTTAATAAAAGTTTGTAGAAAGTTCTTCATGCAGCAGTTGTTATCATGCATATCTAGTGGTGTCTGCTTATAGTTCAATGTTGCAGTAGCAATCAATTAAAAAATGTCTTTATAGCAGTAGTAGTCATGGTAGTAATAATAATAATAATAATAGTAGATGTATTCCAAGTGATTTACAATTCCCTCCCCAACCCCAAATACAAGTCTTAGGAACCATTACATTGCTTGAAAATGAAGTATCTCATTGCTCTCTACTAAAAGAGAGGCAAGTCTAAAGAGGATTGTGTGGAAGGTGCTGGCTCCAAATGTTCCCACCATGAGGAAAATTGATAAGATCCATAGTGTAGCCACTAAGACCTTTATTTGAAACCTAGATCATCCAAAATCCCCCTTTCTGTCTTCAATGATAAGAAATAGTGACCTAATGTTCTCACAAAACAGATTAAAAAGATACAAGCATTTTAGTAAGTGTTACATCCTATACACCAATCATGATTGCAAAAAGTAAGCTAAACTTTTTCATTAAGTCATCACCCAATCGAACAACTAAAGCTAACTTAACCATCCATATGCAATGGTTTACCTATAAGGGACAAAACTTCATGATAATCACCCCCGTCCATGCATATTCATGATGCAAATATTACATTCCCTAGTTTAAGTCTACTTCAGAAGTATAAAAAACAATAAGAAACCTGTTTAGAAAATTTTATGCAGCAGCCTCCAGCAACTCCCTCTCCGCACGCTCCTTGATCCTTCTTTCAAGTTCTGGCCTAAAATGCCTTATGAGGCCCTGCACAGGCCATGCTGCAGCATCACCCAATGCACAGATAGTGTGCCCTTCAATTTGTTTTGTGACCTCTTGAAGCATATCAATCTCTTCCAGCTTTGCATTTCCAACCTTCAACCTTTCCATGATCATCCAAAGCCATCCAGTACCCTCCCTGCATGGCGTGCACTGTCCACAGCTCTCATGCTTGTAGAAGTAAGACAGCCTAGCAATTGCATCCACAACATCAGTCGATTTATCCATCACAATAACGGCTGCAGTCCCCAATCCAGACTGGACAGCCTTGAGAGCATCATAATCCATCAGAACATCATCACATATGTGCTTGGGAAGCAATGGGACAGAAGAACCCCCTGGTATTACAGCAAGTAGATTGTCCCATCCACCACGAACACCTCCACAGTGCCTCTCTAATAACTCTTTTAGAGATATACTCATCTCCTCTTCAACCGTGCAAGGCTTGTTCACATGTCCTGATATACAAAACAATTTTGTTCCAGAATTGTTCTTCCTGCCAAAACTTGCAAACCATTCTGGCCCACGCCTCAAAATGGTGGGAGAGACAGCCACTGTTTCCACATTTGTGACAGTAGTAGGACAGCCATATAATCCTGCATTAGCTGGGAACGGAGGCTTCAGCCTTGGTTTCCCTTGTTTTCCTTCTAGGCTTTCTAAAAGTGCAGTCTCTTCACCACAAATATAAGCACCAGCACCAAAGTGGATATGGACATCAAAATCATAGCCAGATCCACAAGCATTCTTTCCCAAAAACCCAGCTTCATAAGCTTCTTTTCTTGCTCTTTCTAGATTTTTACGTTCATTCACATATTCACCCCTAATGTAGATATAAGCAGCAGAGGCTCTCATTCCCACACCTGCAATTAAGCAGCCTTCTAACAGCTTGTGTGGATCATGACGCATAATTTCCCTGTCCTTACAAGTTCCAGGTTCACTTTCATCAGCATTGACGACAAGATAAGAAGGTCGACCATCAGATACCTTTGGCATAAATGACCATTTGAGGCCAGAGGGGAAACCAGCACCACCACGTCCACGGAGGCCAGACCTCTTGACTTCATTAACAATCCAATCAGCACCCTTGAGTACCAAGTCCTTTGTTCTGTACCAATCACCCCGTCTCATGGCACCTTTCAGGAAGGGATCATGCAACCCATACAAGTTGGTAAAAATCCTATCCTCATCTTTCAAGCCACCAAAATGGGTTTTCTCTGGAGGTGGAGGAGGTAGTGGAGGCTGTGGAGTGCCAGCATTTGTTGCAGCTTGGGCGCTGAATGATCTCAATCCTATGTCCAATCTATCACTATGACGCCGAATTAAAGAAGCTCTTTGCAAGGACAAAATGCCCCTAATGGGTGCCTATACAAAAAATAGAATATTAACATACATGCCCACAAACTGATTTCAGATCAGTTAGAACGCAAACTAAATTTGCCTGCTACATTTTCTATTCAAAACTCCAATATAAATATTACTGAACACATGTAGCTTCCATAAAATTGCTTGTGCAGAAGCTGAAAAATCAGCAACAATAATACAATTACAACAGATATACTTGGTGGTCTAAAAATATGATTGAACTATAACTATAATGCCACAGAACCATTTCATAAAGATAAGTTGAAGGGTACAATGCATATCCATGTTATATTGGTGCCTGAAAATACACACACATTATTGATATAACCAAGTTGAGTTGGCTTACTTCTGAGCATGGAAAATAAAATAAACTCGAATCAAGTTTTAGCCTCGAATTTTCTAATCGAATGAGCTGAATAAACATACTCTATTCACCAAATCAACTCGGCTAGATTACACTCGTAATGATACAACTCCTTTTTCACCTATTAACAGTAATGTCACAGAGCCATTCAATTCAATTGATAAGCACATATCAATATCATACCAGAACCAAGATTTAAGGTAAGATTTCATGATCTCTAGTGAAAGATGCAAGCCCTTATTGCGACCATAAACCACAAAAATGATAGGAAATATGACCAAATTTGACTTCCAATAAACAATAAAAGTTTCATTTCTTTCTAAATTACAAATTCGGAAGAAAGTTTCTTCTGCTAAAAACCTAACAAAGCATCACAATAAGATATGCGATTAGCCAAAAACAAACTTATCCAAAACACACAAACAAATTACAACTTCGACTCCAATTAGCCAGAAGAAAAAAAAACAAACAAATTAGCCTAATACGATAGATAGCTAGAGCTTAAAAGAACTAATCAATGAAATGGATCTAAACAGAATAAAATGCTTAAATTCAAAAGAAACTAAATTGCAAAAAGCCTAAAATTCTGTGAATATGAGAGTGATACCATACCATGGCGAGAACTGCCACAGATTAGCTTTTTTCCGATTCGTTTTCAGCTAAATCGAGAAAGGCGACAGAGAAGAAAATGAAAATTTAGAGAATGGAGTGTGGAGTTCCCTACTCTATCGAAGATCGATTATACAAATTTAACGGTCGTGATCGTCTTATGTTTGTGATGATCATCGCTAATACGTAGACATGCTCACATGTTGCTACGATGCATAGAGAGTGAATGGTTCCTTTTTGGGATAATTACATAAATACCTTTAAAATAAATGCACTTTTCAAAAATACGGGAGTTATAAAAAACTTTCACTTATACCGTATTTTAGTTTTAGAATTACAAATATACGGTGGCCCACTTTTTAAATCTTCGCAACACAGATTTTTATATCTTCAAAGTTGTCCACTAAAAAAACACTTAGTACACTTTTTCATATAAAAGTAAAGTTGTTTACTTCAAAAATATATATTTAATATTTTTAAATTATTTTTAGCGTTAAATTATAATATTATAAATTAATTAATTAATATTAACAAAATTTAATTTCTAAAATTATAAATATTTTTTATTTTTTATACTTTTAATTTTGTGATCATTATTTTTTTCTAATTTTTTTCTATTTTTCATCTATTTATTTTTTTGTGTATTCATTTTTTATAATTTTTATCTTTTTTTAATCTATTTATTTTTATCTTTTTATACTCTTTATATTATTTATACTATTTATTTTTAAGTTTTTATATAAATTATAAATTAAAATTTTTAAAATATTAAATTAAATATATTTATATTAAATTTATATTTATATATAACTTATACCAATATATAACTAAATATATCTACTTATATTTAATATATAAATGCATATGACTAAATATATAACAAATTATTCCTTTAAAATTTAACACATTTATTTACTTATATTTAACGTATAATAACATATAAACATACATATAATAGTTATATATCATTATTGTTTTTTTAATTAAACATATATCTCTAATTATATATAATACATATACATATATACTCACGTAGAATAAATCATATATCCATATATATCTAGTTATATATAACATATATCAATATATATTGTTATTCTTTTCGATATATCTAATTATTTGTAATATATACCAACATATATTATTATTATTTTCGATATATCTAGTTACATGTAGCATATACCTACATATAAATAAATATATAAAATAGTTATGTGCCAACATATATCTATATATACTGATATATATCCTCGTATATATTGTTATTATTTAGTTAAGGTATATGTAACACATATGCACATATATATAACATATATTGTTATTTTCCTGTAATAGATTAGCACATATATATAGTTATATGTAACATATACCAACATATATTATTATTCTTTTTAGTAAATCGAGTTATATTTAGCATATGTTCACATATAAATAAATATATAAAATAGTTATATGTCGACATATATCTATATATACTGACATATATTGTTATTATTTAGTTAAAATATATGTAACATATATCCACATATATATAACATATATTGTTATTTTCTTGTAGCATTTTAGCATACATATATAGTTATATGTAACATATATCAACATATATTGTTATTCTTTTCAGTATCAAGTTATATGTAACATGTGTTCACATATAAATAAATATAAAAAATAGTTATATGTCAACATATATCTATATATACTGACACATACACACATATATATTGTTATTATTTAGTTAAAATATATGTAACATATATCAATATATATACCAATATATACCTATATATATCGACATATACCGACATATATATCAATATATATACACATATATGTAATATATATACTGACATCTATCTATATATACTGGCAAATACTGTTATTATTTAATTAATGTATATGTAATACATTGACATATATTAATATATACTGATATATACCAATACATGTCCACATATATTCACACATATATATAATATATATTATTATTCTTTTTGATATATCTAATTATATGTAACACATGTACACATATAAATAAAAATATAAAATAATCATATACCAACATATATTAATATACACCCACATATATCGATATATATTCTCATATATTGTTATTCTATAGTTAAAGTATATGTAACATATGCCAATATATATCAACATATACTAACATATGTCAATATATGCCCATATATATTATTATTCGTCAATTAAAATATATACAACATGTACTGGCATATATCCATATATATTGTTATTTTTTAGTTAAAGTACATGTAACATATACCAATATATATTCACATATATTATTATTCTTTAATTAAAAGTATATATAATATATACTCAGTATCTGATTAATATATTAATATATGAAGGTATATGTAACATATACCTGTTTTACATATACCTGTTGTCTTGGAGAAATAATATCAGTATGCAGATAGTATGTACAGGTATATAATAACTATAACTATATATATCTAGTTTTTTAAAATAAAATGTCAGAATGTAGCTGTAATATTTTAATATACGAAGGTATATGTAATATATATTTACATATATTTATCATATTAGAGAAAAAAATATTAATATGCAGCTATTATATTTTATTATATATAGGTATATATTAACTATAATTACATATATTATCAATTATATTTTAAAAATAATATCAATATACAGTTATAATATCTTAGTATATAATGGTATATATAGCATATATCTACATGTACAGTATATATTATATATAACTACACAATAAAAATTATTTTCAAAATACTATAAAATAAGAAAAAATAAAAAAGTACTACATAAAGATTAAAATTTAAAATTACTATAATTTGTGGACACTTTAAAATAAAAAAGGAAAACAAAAACAAATAAAAAAGGAAAAAACAAAAATTATAAAAAGAAAAAAAATAGTGAATTAATTTTATAGTTTTGATATGAATTAATTTATATTCTTTTTCATTTTTTTAATAGGAAAATTTGAGAGAACAATTAGTATTAGTAAATGACAATTTTAATTTATAAATATTTATTGTTTGATTATGATAATTTAAGAACAAATAATAATTTTAATTTGCAAATATTTATTGTCTCATTATGATAACGATTTCTCTATATTATATGACATTAGAGTAGAGAATCATTTTGTGCATATACCGACAGTGCGAGAGGATACCACATTTAACCAAGGAATGAAATTTGTCATAGACGATGCCACTATCTTATCAATTTTATACAAAAGGATATTATGTGATTTTACATATTAACTTACCATAACTTCAACATTTTAGAAATATTATTTTACTAATTATAAAACTTAATTTAAAGAAAAAAATAAAGATTTACAAAAATAATGTAATTTTTTCTTTGAAGCATTTTATCAAACATTTAGAGTGTATTATATTTAAAGAAAAACAAAATCCTTAATAATTATATTTGAAATAAAAAAATAATAAAAAAACAAAAACAACAATAAAAAATTTACAACATAAAAAACCAAAAAAAAAAAAAGAAGGTTGTTAATGTTGGGAAAATCGGGTAATTTTCCCTCAAACTACAACTAGTGAATTGCACTGATTCGGTAATTTCCAGGAAAGACTACTGAATAGTCTCCTTAGACAAAATTACCATTCCAAATAAATTCCCAGGAAAGGCTGGAGGGGTCACAAATGGTCCCTCTTAAAACCCAGTCTCCTAGACAGAACTTACTTGCACAGTATATTATCACAACCTAAACCCGTGTATATATGAATAGTACCGTACACGTGAATAGTAAAATATACCCAAATGAATAGTACAATACACTACAAATAAACCCGACAAATAAATATTGAATACTATACTAATACAGAAAAGAAACAAAATAAATGCGGAATAAATAAAAGAGACAAGGAAAGAACACACCCGGAAATTTGATAACGGAGTTCGGCTAAATATGCCTACGTCTCCGAGCACCACTTGAGGCAGCCTGCTCTTATTAATTTGGGAAGAGAAGACCAAAATTTACAATATACAAATTTTCGAAAATGTATACTAATTTTTTGGGATACAAATAATTTGGAAGGGATGAGTTATTTATAAGGCAACTAACTCACCCCTATCTTTAAAACTTCCGATGTGGGATTGCAACAAATTAAGCCACACCAACCAAAGCCATCAAATTTGACAAATCTCCACCTTGGCATAATTTCTAATCCCACCAAATGCAAACATTCTTCATCTTCCCAATCAAACAAAACAGTCTTCGTAGTGCTTCCAATTTGCGCCTTCAGGCGCCAACTCAAATGTGCAGGATATTGACCAAGTCTAAACAATGTTTAAACTTGGCTTTTGCCACCACCTTGGTCATCATATCTGCAGGATTCTCCGTAGTCTGAATCTTCTGGAGAAGTATCTCCTCTTCTTCGAGAATTTCCCGCACAAAGTGATAGCGAACATCAATGTGCTTCGTTCTTGCATGAAAAACTTGATTTTTTGCTAAGTGAATAGCACTCTGACTGTCACAATACACCTCAAGGTGTTTCTGACCAACTCCCAAGTCTCTTAGCAATCCTTGAAGCCAAATTGCCTCTTTTACAGCCTCTGTAATTGCCATATACTCTGCCTCTGTTGTAGACAAAGCCACTGTTGACTGCAAAGTAGACTTCCAACTTACTGGCGCCTTAGCTAAAGTGAATAAGTAGCCAGTTGTAGATCGTCGCTTATCCAAGTCACCTGCATAGTCAGAATCACAATATCCAACTACGCATTGACCAAGTGATTCATCCCGCTCAAACACTAAGCCAACATCTACAGTACCTTGAATATACTGTAGAATCCATTTCACAGCTTGCCAATGAACTTTGCCAGGATCATGCATATATCTACTCACAACACTGACTGCCTGTGAAATATCGGGTCTCGTACACACATATGCATGTCATCTCATTAATCGACTTCCATCAACTGCTATCGGTGGTAAAACGCCTATGGAAGCATGATCGGGAAAACCTGCTAAATATTATGATTCCTTACGTGTATTTGGTTCCACTACATACTATCACGTTAAGGAATCAAAGCTGGATCCAAGAGCAAAAGAAGCCATTTTCATGGGGATAACCACAGGAGTTAAAGGTTACCGGCTATGGTGTCCAGAAACGAAGAAGATAATCTTTAGCAGAGATGTCACTTTTGATGAATCTACCATATTGAAAAAGATGGCTTCAATTCTAACCAAATTGGTCAAAAATGGTGGTTCAAAATTGGTGGCTCAAAATTGGTGGATTGGATTGAATTCCCACATGGTAATTAATTGTAAGTGGCTTGGGATTTTGCCTATAAATATGAGCTCAATTCCTCAATTGTAACTTGTCCCAAAATAGCTTGTTCTAAAGCTTTCTCTTCTCTCTCCCTTTGTAATATTTCTTTAGTGAAATATATTTTTGGTAGTGTCCGAGGACGCAGGCAAAATTTTGGCCGAACCTCGTTAAATTTTGGTGTTCTCTCGTTTATTTATTTAATAGCTATTTGTTGGGCAAAACTCTATTTTGGTGGTTATTGTGAAAAGGGATTACATGTCTAGGTAAATTCTGTCAAACGACTCGTAAGTCTAAGGAAAGTGGGTTTTAAGTGAAACCGCTTGTGACTCCTCCACTTTCCTGGGAATTTACCTGGTGTAGTTTTTATCACAGTAATTCACAAATTATTTGGTGGAAAAAGCCCAATTTCCACAACAGTTAAATGTGCTTGTCCTCCTCGTTTTGATTTCATTGATTAGAGCCAAAAGAATTTGGAATGCCAAGTGCCAACTGAATATTAGCCATGTAAATATTTGCATGAATATGCTATCGTGAGTAGTCAACATGTACTCTACTCTACCAATTACCATAAAAGAAGCTTGCAAAGATGAATGCTCAAGAGAGTGTTACTGTAAAACCGCAGTCTCCAGAAGCCAACAATGAGAAAGCAAAAGCTTCCATTCACATTTGGGAAAGTCGAACTCATATTAAAGTGGCAAATTTTATCAAATAACTCTTATAAAAAATTGTTACTTTAATCGGAAAAAAAAAAAAAAAGCGCAGCAATGGAGAAGGAGAATAGCCAACATATCTAAAAAAGAAAGCAACGTAAAAATGAACATAAAGTAAGAGGAAGTGGAATAAGAAAATAAGAAAGGAAGTGTGCAGTATTTTTTAAAAAATTAAACATAAAATAAAGTAAAATTGGAATTTAAAAAAATTAAAAATAAAAAAAAATTAACAGAAGTAAAATTGAAAAAGAAACTTAAAAGGTAATATTTGGTGAAATTTCTTCTTCTTTTTTTCACTAGGCCGTAGTGAATGATACAGTGCGTTTTAATCCTTGGGCTGAGTTGGGCTTGTGCAACTCTAACAAGACTTGTAGCCTAATCAATATTAGCTTTTGTAGCTGCACCTCGGTCCAAAAATTAAGCAAAAATCATTATTATAAAATAAAACTTTGTACAAAGATAAAATATTTTTTAAAAAATCCATTTTTTATCCGCTTTCAATTTTTAATTTTAAAAACATTAACTTTTTATTTGGAGCAATTAATACATAAAAAAATATACATACAGTATACAAGAATATACATACAACATATTTTTAGTTATATTTTAAAAATAGATATTTTTTAAAAATTTCAAAAAATTGTAAGATATTTTTGAATAAAAAGGTTAAAAGAGTGATATTATGTAATTTTCTTTAAGAAACTGAGGAAATTACGTAGCATTTCACTTTTTCAAGTTTTAAAAAATATTTTATGATTTTTTTAAATAATTTTTTAATTTAACTGAAAACATATTCTATATATATCTCTTGTATACAGTGTAATTTTGCTACTCCATAATTAATATTTAAATATGATTTAATTATTCACTAATATAATTTTTATATTAATTTTTTATTAAAATTTTGATTTTTCCCATAAATTAATATTATTTTGGTATTGAACAGATATATACATTTTGTAGACAATACGTATTAATTATGATCATAGAATGAACATTGGCATAAAAAGGGGCTTTTTTTTTTTAAATATTTATTTTTTCTTTTGATATATATTTGTCTCTCTAGCTTCTTTTTTTTTTATTTACAATAATTTTAATAGGTAATGTTCTAGCTCCACAAATTTTTAATTTTTTTTTCATCATAGTTTCTCCTAAATATTTTATTTTTCCCTTTAACTCTAAGATTTTTCATAATTAAATGTTCACATTTATACATAATCTAGATGACACTTGTAATAAATACATGACAAACATAGCAAAAAAATTGAAATTATCAATAGTTAAAAACTTAAAAAATTTATATTTAATCAAGTGTATAAATCAAGAATATATTTGACGGTCTCTTGATGACATGAGATACGAGTTTTAAGAAGGTGAATGACAAAATTGCAGTAGATGTCATTTAAAGGAATGATTCTAATCCTTTTTATTTTTATCTTATGAAGACTGTTAAGTCTTTAATAGGTAGAGAAAAATAAAAATGATTAAAAATGACCCAATACTTTCATAACGTCCGATTTATTAGAACCGACATTCTTTTCAGATATAAATATTTTTATATTTTTAAGTATTATAATATTATACATACCACATATAATGTGAATAAAGAAATATTCATTAAAATCAAGAAAGTCTAAACTAATAAAATTGACACTCGTATAAAAAGAAAATATGTCATTATAATAATATCCAATATCCACAAAGAAAGTAAAATAAATAAAATAGAACACTCACCATGAGTAAAAACGTGTCTCTTCCAATAGTTTTAAAAATCTTAAAATAAATTAAATTACATAAAATAAATAAACTAAAAAGATAAGACATCCATGAGTGAAAACACGCATTTTACATTTTTTAAATTCAAATAATAAAATTAATACTATTCAACCATTCATAGCAAAGTAAATAATTCAAACATGTAATTTAATCATTACACAAATAATAGTAAATTAGGGTTTAATAAAAAAATTAAGATTAATTACAAAGAATTACAAATTCATAAATAAATATTGACCCCATTAACGAGGTGTCACGTACGGTGGTCCTACTAGCTGGTTGGCGGGCGAGGGTCAAGGGGGCAGTGCCCTCGAAAGATACACGATTTTATAGGATAATATTTATTGGAAAATTAAGATTTCTATCTAAAATAGGGTTTTATATTTATACAAATTATGATTTTTTTAAACTAGAATTTTATACGTGAATTAAGGTTTAATCATGTGATTTAGGGTTCTGAATTTATAAAAATAATGGTAGAATATATATTGATACTACTGTTTATATATATTGATACGAACTATAATTAAATCTAGAGTTTGATGCTAATTGTAGCTTAATTTTAATATTTTTAAGAATAAAAACATGCTATTAAAAATTTAAATAACTGTATGATAATAATAAACGTAGCTTACTGTAAGTTAAAAGTAAATTAAATTTTAAAAAAACTAAACTTGCGGTTGAAAGCTCCACTAATATTGATATGTTGAGCCAAGTTTTATTCATGCTATTGCCTAATCCAACCTTGATTTTGGATGAACGAAGCAATTCTGGAGACAATGATTACTATCTCCTTTTGGTTGTGTTCTGTTTTGGCTCGATGTGTTCTGTGTTCACTGCTGCTTATTCTTATTTTTGATGTTGCTTGCTAGTTTAATTGCTAATTACCGCTCTAAGTCTCTTGTAATCTTAATTACTTAATTGATGATTTCGGCTTCCTTTTTCACTGAATGTAACCTTATATTTATAAGGCACAACTAGCACAACCTTAGCTTGGCAATCTTCATCCAACTCAAACTCTCCCTTATCTATCCAAAGTTTATTTGTATTTAAACCACTTAAAATTCAATTTGGTTTGAATTAGAGGTTGACTTAAGGTTAATATCGATTTGGAGCGTCCAAATTAACATGGGTTGAGCTCATGTCAGATTTGGACACTCCAAATCAACATGAGCACTAGCTTACGTTGATTTGAGCCCATTCCGACTCAAACCTAATATAAACTTTTAATTTTCAGACCGAATCTTTTTTACAAATTTAATTTGGGTTTTTATGAATTGTAGTAGTTTAATTTCAAAAATTTAAATTAGGTTTATTCTCTTTAAAATTATAACGGATCAAGTTAAGTTTATTAAATTTAATCTGGTCTAAATTTAAGGGTCTATAAATAGTTCATGAATGGACCACTATTATGTATAAATCTTGCAACTAAGAATTCCAAATCTTTTGCTTTCCTATATGGAACTGAAACACCAAACTCGGTGTGCCTGACAACAGGATAAAGCAATGAACAAAAAAAAAAGCTATTGGTGTTAGAAAAAGAATTATGATTTTAAATTAAATCCAATTTTAGATATTAAACAGATTAAATTTACAATAAGAACATGAAAAAGTTAAAGTTTCTAGTTTGTATGCTCATCTGTGTAACTTACATGCCGGTCCAGGTATTGGGTTTGTAATCCTTGTTTGGTTTGAAGTTTTTACAGTAAAATTCATTACAGTTTAATTTATACATCATCAAGTAGATGTAAGTTTGTATAAATTGACAACATCCCGCAATAAATATTTTGAGTCAAACGAATCACATCATATCCATATTTCATTAAAATCTTTACCAGCAAATTTTTACTATAAACATTTAAAAAATTTTATAATTAATCATAAAGTGGACAGACTCATCATTTTCATCATTGAAATTCCAAAAGCTTCAGAGCATATCAAAGCAAAAGACAAACACAAAAAATTGATAGGATCCATAAAATTAAACTGAAAAAAGATGTTAAGAAATAAAGCATGATGGATCTTCATTTAAGGGCCACCTATGTAACAACAATTAGAAACCCCACCAAGAAAGGGTCACACTGGATAAAATATACCAACAATTCATATGAGAATATGACACCATTAAAGTGAATGAAAACTTGAAAATTGACAAAAGAAAAATCACTTACAACAGAATCAGGGGCATCTTCTTGCTTGCACATGACACATGGGACCCCTGTACCAAGGCTCACTGCCATCTCGGCTGCCCATTTTGTATAAGCTTTACCTAGTCCTCCAATATCCCATTCTGTTGGTCCAAATTCATTTTCTATCTGTAAAATACAAACGAAATTCTCATGAGCATTTGCACATCTTACAGCTTCTCAATCTAATGAATCCATAATGTATGGTGTTCTTTCTCTTTTTCTAATATTAGCTTCCGCCTGAATTCTCAAATCATCCCAATCAATGTCATTTCTTATTTCCTAAATTATACACAAATGCTACTGGAATTGAAAATAAACAAAAACATAAAATATTCAAAAGCGTTCAATTGTATATGGTAATATGAAGAACCCTTAATTGAATCCTCCTTGCTTTACCTCTAAATTGAGAAAATGTAAAATGGAAAATTGAGAAAAAAAATACAAATCTGTTGACCTTGTTGGCGTAGAGAGGAACAGATCACCTTCTTGGTATCGGTGATCGCCTTTCTTGTTTTATGGAAATTATGGTGGATTCTCTGGGTAAGGAACAAACTGTTTGAAAATGAAACCAAAGCAACAGATTATTTTAAAATGGAAGCTGAGGACGTGAAAACCCATCAAAATAATCTCTGGCATTAAATTGAACTACAGAAAAGGTGAAATAATAACCCAAGATTGTTTGAAAATGGAACCCAAGCTTTTCATCGGGCATGGAATCGAGCTACGGAATAGCGGTTATTTTAAAAAATTGCAGAAGTGGCAGAGTGAGAAGAAATCTAAAATCCTCAGCACCAAATCATGGAGAAAGAAATGCATATCTCAAAAATAGAACATTTTTTTTTTTTCAATAAATGATTTTTCCCTTTTCAGAACATAGGTAGGCAACAAAGCATCATTCACCGGAAAGTAAGGAGAAGTTACTATTTAACTAAATTGCTGACATGGCGGCATGAAAATGATTTTAGAACCCTCAACTTTTATATATTAGATATAGATATCAATAATATCATTATAATTTGTTTGAAATTAAAATTAACATAAAATAAATTTGTAAAAATGAAAAATATATAAAAAAAAACTGAAAAAAAATTCAACTTTTTTTTAAAATATCAAACAGCAATTGAGTTTCTTTTTGAAAAATTTATAAAAAAATTTATAAAAAAATTGTAAAAATAGAATGCTATTGAAAACTTTACAAAAATACTCTCTCTCTCTCTATATATATATCAAAATGTACAAAACTAAGGTATATTTCTAGCATGTGCTAATATATTTTTGATATATGTCACTAAAACGTAAAAAATAAAAACGTATTTTTATAAACTAAAAAACACAGTGAAAATGAAATTTTGAAAAAAAGTAATATTTTATGTAATTAAAACACTGTTTAAATAAGTTCCAAAAAAAGGCTGTTTGAAAGCACTCGGAAGAAACGACATCGTTTCAACGCAAACCCGCCTGATTATGTAATGGTGGACTTCAGAATTCAGATTGCTGAAAAGCAAATTTGAAGATAAATAACAATACTACCACTCTGTGTTGCTGCAATTGTTTGATTTCTTCAGCAATGGCAAATCTTCCAATTACACAATATGAAGAGAAGATAATAAGAACAGTGGAAGATAATCCGGTGGTGGTGATAATCGGAGAGACAGGTTCCGGAAAGAGTACGCAGCTCTCTCAGATGCTACACCGTAGAGGTTACTCTAAGTCTGGAATCATCGGCGTCACTCAGCCCCGTCGAGTCGCCGCCGTCTCTGTTGCGAGGTATAATTTTTAAAAATTAACTGTTGAATTCAATTACTAATGATTATTATGATTTTCATAATGGTTTAATTAGAGTTTTAGGTTATGTAGGTAGATTTCTTAGCTATCTTATGCTATAGGTCTTTAATCCTTGTTTGGTAGCTGAAAAATTGCAGACGTTCCTTCGGTTGCTTAGAAGATTGAGGAGAAGAAAAGAAACTTAGCTTATCAGTGTTAGCTTTGCTAATCTAGGCCCTAGACTAATTTTCATACTTTAGTGTGGGCGTTTCATTGCATTGTTGAAGAATCAAATTGAACTTTGATTATGTGCTCGTTGTTTAATATCTGCAGACGAGTTGCTGAAGAGCTTGGTGTTAAGCTTGGGGAGGAAGTCGGTTATGCCATCCGGTTTGAAGATAGAACTTCAGATTTAACACGAATTAAGTAATGCAGTTCAATGCTAATAGTTTTCACTATTTCTGTTTATGAATATAATATCTCAAGTCTATATGCCGCTTATTATAGCATCGTGATTTTCTCAGATACCTTACTGATGGAGTCCTCCTTCGTGAAAGTTTATCCAATCCAGAGCTTAACCAGTATTCAGTGATCATATTGGATGAAGCCCATGAGAGGAGTCTGAACACGTAAGATCCATATTGTATATGATTTGCCCTATCAAAGTCTACAAGCGAGTGTGTTCTAGCATTATTTCATTGAGCTTAAGAGTGTGGGTAACTTATTACATGTGTCTCTTTGCATGTATTGCACTTTCCATACTCACCATTAATGGATACGTCATTTCTCAGGGACATTTTGCTGGGACTGATGAAACGCTTGGTTAAAATGCGTGCCTCCAATTTAAAGGTTCTTATCACATCAGCAACTCTTGATGGTGAAAAAGTGTCCGAATTTTTTTCAGGTTGCCCTGTACTAAATGTCCCTGGGAAGTTATATCCTGTGGAAATATTGTACAGCAAGGAGCGTCCTACAAGCTACATCGAGTCCTCTTTAAAAACAGCTATTGGTACGATAGGGCATTATTCCTCCGTGATTGGCTTCAAATATTAATTTTGTAGATGTGTTGTACATGCATGCAAATTTAATATTATCCAACACAGTAACGTGAGCTCCTAGGTGTATCTTTTGGACTCTAAATGGCATGTTACAAACATTTACCAGTAAAAAATAATTATCTGTATCTTTCTACCAAAGCTATGCTCAAACACTGAAAACATTTTGCTCATCTAGTTGTTTTTTATTTGGCCAATGAAGCCTAAAATTTCTCTGGTGCACAATATAGAAAAAGAAAACAAAGCAAAACAGCAGTGCTGTTGGGCAATAAAGTATTCATGCATTGTATTCTTTGTTTTAGTTTCGTGAATAAAATCATTTTTGTATGATGTAGTTCTTGTCTGATATGAACCCTCTAAAATCTAGAAGTGGTCTGACTGAACTCCAAAGAATTTATGGCCAATTGTTTCTCTCTATTGAGTAGTCAATGCCAAAGTTAACTTCTTGGAAGCATAATATTTAATAGTAACAATATTTTATTTGTTCTTTTAAGAAGTGAAAGGGAGATCAGAGGATATTCGTACTCCTGGACATATACCTTCTTCAACAAAGAAAATGCTTTGGGGCAAGTTGACAAATATAGATCCTTAAGTTTCACACCCAATAAAAACATAATAAAAATAGTTTTGAGAGTATGAAAACTTAGTGTCCAATTAATAGAAAATTTCAATAGAAAATTAAGTTATATTTTTGAAAAATTCTGGCACCTTCTGAATATTTCATCTTAAAGAGCCACTCAGCCTAAAATTTTAGGTTGTGGGATCCACTAATAGTTTTTGGGAATTTAACTTATACTGAGCAATCTTCTATGGAAAATCCCAATTATTGGTCTTCATTAGAGTTTGAAGGTGAAGCTTAGATGTATTTTCAATTGAATATTTAATTTCATCTGAAATCAACAGCTTTTCATTTGGGTAGATGACCTTGTTGTTGGATGTGATTTTAGTTGTTTAGGTGTTGTTTTCTGGCTGCTAGCACAACAAAATATTTCTTTGCACTAAATGGAATATATTGTTACAGCTGACATATTTCAGCACTTTCTGCTATATACTTTCCATGTTCTAGTTGTAATTCGTAGGTATTCTTACAAGCACCTACCCACCAATTGGAAAAGGGTAGGAAAATATTCATTGGTTTGTTTATGAGATTGTTTGTCATTGGTTTGCAGATATTCCTAGGTATTCTTACAAGCACCTTTTTGTGTGATAACAAGTCAATTTCTTTATGAGATTTTTTGTCATTGGTTTGCAGATATACATGTTCGTGAACCTGAAGGTGACATCTTAATATTCATGACAGGACAGGTGAGATTGAATTGCTCTACCTCAATTTCTGTTTAGATGTTGATTTGACATCAGTCTTAATACGCTTCAATTGATTGTAAAATTCACATTTGGCCTTATGCAGGATGATATAGAGAAGTTGGTGTCAAAGCTGGAAGATAGAATTCAAACTCTAGAGGAAGGGTCCTGCATGGATGCTATTATCCTTCCACTTCATGGTTCCTTGCCACCCGAAATGCAGGCATGTTTTCATTTGCACTTTTTCATAATGAATCCAATGAGCTTATTTGTTTAACTTTTTCTGCAGTTAAGGCATCTGATATTTGGAGTTGTTCCAAATTGGATACCTTTAACATTCTGTACATTGGCATTCAAATTAATTTGAAGTCTTTCCCATCGTTAAGTCTTTCCAATTTATTAGTATACTTGCTTGTGCCATGCACACTTGGTCACAAGTGTGTTGTCACTGATGATATCATGAATATTACTTTGATATGGATGGACAAAGAGAACAAATTGCTGAGGGGCTGAGAGCGCTCTCTGGATTTGGAGAAATAGTATAGATGTGTTATTGCGTCCAGATCTTATAGGCTTCTCCATTTTAGCATAATATAAATCTAGATTCTTTAATAATTGGATAGACTGTAGAAAATATATTAAGATAAGTTTATATTTGATCATATCTTCAGTTAGTCAATCACAAACAACAAAAATTCGTCATTTACAGTTGTCTTTTCTTGAATATTGATTAGCCTGCTAACTGATGGCAGATAGATGTTGGATCATGGGCATCATAGAAATAGTTTCCTGAGTTGTACTGAACGAGTTTTGTGATTCTTGCTAGGCTTGGGACAGGCATAATCTGGTAGTGCATGGTTTTTCCAGTCAGTTCTTTTCTGCACATGGTTTTTGTTTGTTTTTCTCATTCTCATGTGCCCTAAGTGTTGAGCATTAGACTATAATCTAATTTTTTGACATGATATTTCAACTTCTATTAGCTTTTCTGGTTGACAACTTCAGTTTTTCCTAATAAACTACAGGTGCGTGTGTTTACTCCTGCACCTCCAAATTGTCGGCGTTTTATTGTTGCAACAAACATTGCTGAAACTTCTTTGACTGTTGACGGTGTTGTGTAAGGAGACTTGATTATTATACTTTGATATAGTGTGTTGTATGTAAAACTTCTGTTTCTATTTTGTGCATGCAATCTCCATGTCAAGATGATTATTCTACTAATTTTTTTGCCTTCTTTCTCCATTTGAATTTTTATGTTGGGGACAATATGTGTGAATGACAGGTATGTTATCGATTCTGGTTATGTAAAGCAAAGGCAATACAACCCATCGACAGGCATGTATTCCCTTGATGTTGTGCAAATTAGCAAGTAAGTAGTAAATATTTTTGTAACAGCTGTCTAATTGAAATTTCTGCCTATTTTTGGCCCTTGTGTTTTCAAATATTTATGTATCCTTTTGTCTCCCCTTGAAATCATAATATTTTCCAGGGATTCTTTTGTGATCTTTGTAGTTTTATTAAGCATGTTAATAGGGGTAGCCAAGTTTGACAAGAAAGTAACAAGGGGTTTTTTCCCCAAGCCTCCTTTCTGTATTGTATCTTTGTTTCCACAGATCTCTCTGTATTATACATGCCAGCTATTATTCCTGATAGCACTCTCTATTTAAGTCGTAAACAGGAATTTGCAACCTATTTTCTTCTCTTCATTGTCTCTGTTTCTTGCTAACTTTGTGTAGAGGAATTGGGGTGAGTTCCAACAATTATCTAGAAACTTGTGTTGTTACAATGCCCTCTTTTTTACCTCTTTTCTGAGTGCTTTACGCAGAAATTAGATTTTCAATATTATATTAGTATTCTTACCATAAAGGATTCGGTGTTCAAGTGTTCTCCTAAACCAAGAGGATATCATATCCAGTAGTTATGCCGAGCTCACTTGAGTGAGCTTGTAATCAAATGGATTGGTTGTAATAGACCTATATACATCATAAAAAAATATAAGAATGAAAACCCCAACCGTTGGTGGGTTCCCATCCAAGATGGGTGAGTAGCAACACCATATTGTAATGTGGAAATTCTATCCTCGTTAGCTCCTCTCCCATCATGGGTGGGTACCAACCATTTGAAATATGGAAAAATGTTTATGCTTTAATGCATTGTTTTCATTAGGAAGTTAAGATAATCAATCTTAGCAGCTTCATTAAGTAGTTAAAGGTAACTTCACTGCATCTGTGAACAATTTCTGGGCAGTAACACAGCATTAGCTCCTATCTGTTGGCATACTTTTATCATTATAGCAGTGGAAGCTTGATTTCTAGAAGGGAAACTAGTTCCAATTCTGCCATTCTTATCATAATATAATACATTTCTGGGCTTTGGCTCTTTCCAAAAAAAAAAAGAAACAAAAATCAGTATACTGTTCGTAGCCAAAAATTGCTATTATGTTTGATGCTTTCATCCATTTTGGCTGCTAGATTGTCTCGCTATAACAGCTTGTTGAGCAAATCATTTTCTTTTACTAGAAAGTAAGCTTTTTTGAGCTTTTTGTTTATATGCTCACTGACTGCAGGGTGCAAGCCAATCAGCGAGCAGGACGAGCAGGAAGAACACGTCCTGGGAAGTGCTATCGGTTATACCCTTCCATGGTTTACGAAGATGATTTCCTTGATGTAACAGTTCCTGAGATACAGCGATCTTCACTTGCTGGCAGTGTTCTATACTTGAAATCATTGGATCTTCCAGATATTGATGTCCTCAAGTTTGATTTTCTTGACCCGCCTTCATGTACGCAATCTTTATGTGTTTCTTCGCTGTTCATGTGCAGAATCAAATACATTAGGGTTTTTTATTTTCATTGCTCTCAACCAATTCACTAGAGCATGAATGGATCAATTCTTTAGCATCCACTTTCTGATCCCTACCTTTTATCATTATCTCTAGTAGATTTTGCTAAATCTGAATGATTTTGTTGCAGATGAGTCACTGATAGATGCTTTAAAGCAGTTATATCTGATTGAGGCCATTGATGAAAATGGATCAATCACTAGTGTTGGACGAACAATGGCTGGTAATGGACTTTCATTCTTTTGATTTAGTGCTGCTTGTTAACTCTATGAGTGCTTGGAGTGTTTGTTCATGATTTGGATGGAATTCTTTGTTGCAATTTCGTCTGGTGTCTTTAAAACGTGTTCAAACATTAATTGCACATTGTATATCTTTATGCTTTCATTTTTGCAACCATCCATTTTAAGGATACATTATAATACATCCTTATGCTTTCATCATTGCGACCATCCATTTTAAGGATACATTTTTCATTTGAGATTGATTTGTGTTTTTCTTATACATTTTTCATTTGAGATTGATTTGCGTTTATCTTATACATTTTTCATTTGAGATTGATTTGCTTTTATCTTGTTGCTAGATATGACCTTCAACCTACAAAACTATAGCGTTTATTTTTGTATAGTTTACACAAATTTATGCCCTGAGTTAAACAATTAGTTTCTGTGGTTTTATGCAGAACTTCCATTAGAGCCCTCACTCTCAAGAACCTTAATGGAGGCAAACGAGAATGGCTGTTTGTCCCAGGCATTGACTGTGGTGGCTATGTTATCAGCAGAAACCACATTACTTCCTGGTCGGAGGTTAGTTCAAATGGAAATTGAGATTTAATGATCCTTCTCTGATGCCTTCTTTTGTTATTTTTATGAGCACTGTGCAGCATTTTTTTTTTTTTGAATTTGACTAATGCCAAGAGATGGAGTATTTACTTACTGCAAAAAATGTAAAACCAAACTGATGCAACAATATGCTTTGCTGTTTGTCCGAGGATGAATTTATGTTCATGCTTTCTTAGTTTCTTCATATTTTTCACCTTATAGATATTGATTTCTGTTTTGACTGTTTGTTGAAACCTCTTCACCCAATTAAACGTGTATGGTCTCTTATTATTTTCTTTTTCAAAATTTCCTTGCATCTGAATATTTTTAAGGAACAAAAACTCATGCTGACCTGATAAGTCAAGGATGCTGGTTGACTGAAAATTTTGTTTTCTAAATATAATTTTCATGCTAGATGATAGTTTTCCAGCATGCTATATCACTAGCTTGAATATATCGTATCTGTCCTTGAGTGTGACACCTATCTGAATTTTCTCTATCTGGAAGTTGCTTTTTTGAGTGCCTAAAAAAAATTGCAAACTGAAGGCCTACTTCAAAATGAACTTGCTTAATTTAAGTAGTCCCTGTAATTTTTGTAGGGAATTGAATCTTGAAACTTATTATTTAGCCAATTAGATTGTCATTTGGGATAAGCATGCCTTTGTCTCTGTATGCAGCAGTAGGAATACTGAAAAGAAGCGGAAACGCAATTCCTGTGACTATGACCTTCCTGACGGCTCAGGGTTGGGTGATCACATCCAGTTGCTACAGATTTATGAGTACTGGGATCAAAATGACTATGATATTGGTTGGTGCAAAGATAATGGTTTACAGGTAATTTTTTCTCTCTTCTACACAAGAAAGCATGATGGCTTTAAGCTTCAGTTGTTTCATGGAAAATAATTTTTTAAAAACAATTTTTGGTGTCGGGATACTAAGCAAAATTGGTCAACATAAAATGTTATCATGGCTGAAGAAAAAACTTAAAAATGACTGTTTTTACTATTGAATATCATTTCTGGATTCTTATCAATTCACAAAAGGAGAAGAAATATCAGGAAACCACATAAATATGTAACCATTAGTCCACTGAGTACTCCCAAATCTATGGCTATTACCCACTCCTAGCTTCGGCAGCCAGTCACCAACAATAAATATCATCTACCGTTTTAAGCAATTTTTTCTCTCACTTATGAATTACAAGTAGAAGAATATAAAGCTTTTATTAAGTCCAAATATTTTTTGTTGTCTTCTTTACGGAAAGAAAATTTAAGTTTCCAATTTACTCTTAATGGTAGAAAACAATTTCCTTAAACAAGTTATTTCCATGAAATAAACAGAGCTTTTGAAAGTCATGAAAAAAGAATAAAAAGTTTTAGACGCTGAGACTTCTAAATTTTCTTTTGTTGATTATTCTATTAAGGTGAAGTCTAATGCAGCATGTTTCCATATTTGCAATATATGGCCATTCCTTCTAGACTTCTTTAAAAATATGGGGTCTATACATTATTTGCTTTTTCGGCTCAACAGGCCGAATAATTTGCTGCTGCCAATATTTCCATTGTGAATTTTTTCCATTTACGAATCTGCTGTCTTAGTATAATGTCTTAATATGAAGTTTGTTGAATTTACCATATACAGGTGCGAGGAATGAAGTTTGTCAAAGATGTTCGGAAACAGTTGTGTCAGATAATGCAGAAAATAGCAAAGGGTCAGTATTTATTATTTATATATATGTATGCATGAGGAAATGGAATTTATATATTTTTGAGGAACTCGCACTATGAGTGATTAATAACTTTAGAATATTTATTTTTAACAAAACTAAGACGACCCTGATTTCTTATGTTCTTTGGGCATAACTCTGATTTGGTATTCTTTGTACTGTACTGTTTGTCATTCATCATTTATCCTGGTCTCCTGGTTTTGTTCTTCCACTTATTTTTCTTTTCCTTTCATGTGTCATGGCACCTCAAGGTAGTTTAATCTTTGTTCCTAAGTTTACATCCAAAATATCACCAAACCATCCACTTAAAGTGCAAGTGGTATTTTTTTTTTGACTTTCAGAAGATTGAATTCTGATCCTCTGTGGCAACTGTAAAATACAGTACACATGAACTTTTGGTGGTGGAATTGGAAAATGTAGTGAATGCTTCATTAAATGTATAAAATTTTTAGTATTCTATCCTAAGCTGTTTTCAGTTTTCTTTCAGCTAAGGATGCATTTTTGACGTTAATCTTTTCTCTCACTTCTTAATAAATTATGTTTAATATGGAAGCAGGATCCTTGGATGTACAAGCGGACAAAAGATATAGAAAAGGTCAACAAGAGTATAAGAATCTGAGGAATGCCTTGTCAGTGGGCTATGCATGTAAACTTGCTCGTAGGAGTTTTCAACACAATGGCTACAAAACTATAGGTTTTGAGCATCAACTCGTTCAGGTACTAAAAGTTGGCATATTATATCCTGAATTTGAGTTGTTGGGTAACAATATACATTTGGAAATTTTTGATTGAATTTCTAGATATTAAACTCCATTACAGAAGCCAATGATTGAATATGTGTATTTGGATCTGGAAAGAGATCATGTTCCAAAAAAATTGCCTGAAAAGAGATTTAGAAAGTCTTTGTATTTTGGTGCTGGCTAAAGTGAATTAATTTGGCTGAGGCTTGGGAAAGAAAACTCGAGATCCTAAATTTGACTCTCCAGTTGTCTTACAAATGTGCTATCTGAATTCTAGGTGTTTGCATGTGTGTGACTTAGGAAATATAATCAAATTAATGAATAAATAAATATTAAAGCAGTAAAATAATTAGGGTTTAGCTTCGACTAATTGTAATTTACAATTTTTCAAGTCAACTGTTGTTTTTTCTTCAAAATAAGCCTGAATTACTTGTTCATGGTATTAGGTGCATCCATCTTCTGTTCTAAGCACAGATGAATATGGAATGTTCCCAGAATATGTTGTATACCATGAGCTCATTGCTACCTCGCGTCCATTCATGCGCACTGTTTGCGCTATAGAAGCTTCATGGGTTGATCCAATCTGGGAGAAGCTGAAGAACCTAGATATCAGCAAACTGAGGTAACTTTATTTTTTCCTGAAGTACTTTCAATGCAAAATAGAACAATATATGGTTTATCGCCCTTTTTTATATGCAGTGGAGGTCTTGGTCAAAGCATCAAAGATGGAACTGGGGGAGAGATCTCAGACTTGCCACAGAAAGAGCCTGTTGCTATTTCTGGGGTTCCTGATGACCATAAAAGCAGAATTCAGGCAGCTAGGGATCGTTATCTTGCACGCAAAGGAAAGAAATGACCTTGGTTGTTATCTTGCACGCAAAGGAAAGAAATGACCTTGGTTGTCTGTTCGTTATATAAATGATATACAATGATACAGCATTGGCATGTCAAAAGCTGGATCATCTAGTTTTTCCCGGTTTGTTGGGATTATTACTTGTATGAAGCTTGCCAACTCAAGAATGCTGAGGAGACTTGAGGTCAGTGGTTGTTTCTCGCTCTATTTTTCTGTATGTATGTAATTCATATTTTCCATGGTAGACCTAATGCATCTATTATGTTCTCATTTATGAACAGGTCTTGGGAGATGAAAGAGCAATGTGGGCTTCAAGCTGCATTTATTTAAATGCTTGTTCAGAACGCTTAGTATGAAGAAAAGATTGAAATGGTAACATGGTGAAAAAAGCCTACAGCTGTTTGAGGTCTGAGAAATTCAAAGGAAGAAAAATCAGTCTCTGTCGTCATTCACTTATTTTCTGATTTCAGCAAGAGAAAACGAAATCTCAAGTTTTTAAATTTTATTGTTTTCAGTGATCATAGGATAGGGCTTGTTAAATTAAATTAAAATTTGTTTTTGGAGGTACACATTCCACAGTAAAAATGGAAGTGGCTAGAAATATAGCATCACAACTGACGCCTCCATCCTGAATGACGCAAAAACTAGAAATTCCATTAGAAACTTTCAAGCTTGGTAGTTGGTACTATTTTTTTAATATTCAATTATTTTTATAGTATTTTAAGTCACGTCATATGTTTTTTTCTATAATTCAAATAATACATTACAAAAGGTTAAGAAATATTAACAAAATTATTAAAATAAACATTAATCGAATATTATTTTTTTGCCAATATTTACTATATATTAATTAAATAATGATTCTTAAAATTACTCAGATACTATAATAATAATATTTAAATATTTTTATCAAAATCAAATATTAATTTGGATATATACTTTACGGCTGATTGAATTTGAATATTTGTATAAATTTATAAATTTATAATAAATATAAAAAAGGAAAATAGTTAAATAAAAGTATGATAGCATATTTTTTTATAATTAAAAGATGAAAAACTAACTTTAATCTTACCATTATGAATTGAGAATTAAAAGGTTTTCAAATATTAAAAATAAAAATCATATTTATTCACTTTCTTCTATATATGTAAGTATATATATATAAACTAGCAAATATAATTACAAGTTCTTGGATGATTTTTTAATGTCATTGATCATATGAGATTTTGCTTTCTTGTGCTTTATGACTTGTAGCAGATTTAAATCTTAGATTTAGTTTGTGTCTTGGATTTAATCAGGCTTTCAGAAAAATTCAAACTAATTAAAACATAAAATTATAAAAATGTTTTGATAAAAATATATGGAAAATAAGTTTCGCACTTATCAACTACAAAGTATATATGAATAATTAATATGAAAATGAAAAGGTATATATGAATAATTAATATGAAAATGAATTTTTTAACTATAACAATTAACTTTTAAATTAAATTTATATTAAAAAATTTAACTTATAATCAATTGTTGTAATACTTCATTTTACAAATTTGAATTGAGATTTTAATTTATTTTAAAATTAGAAAAGGTCTCGCACGAATGTTATAAATATTTTTACTTAATATATATACTGATTTTAAAGTTTATAATAATTTTTGACAAATAAAATAAAAATTAAATCACAAAAATTATAAAATTAAATCTAAACAAAATTTAAATAATAACAATTAAAAAATAAATCAATAAAAAATTAAATAAACTTAAAATACAATTAAATAATAGAAATCAAAAAATAAAACCAAATGAAATGATTTGATTATAATACAATAACAATACTGAAATTTTAACAGTGATTAGTTAAATGATTTGATTATAATACAATCACAATCAGCGCCGGTGAAGGTCATGTGCAAATTGGGCTACTGCACAGGGTCCCAGCTTGCACAGGGCCCCAAGATAAAATAAAAATTTGTAAATATATTTATTTAAATATATATATTTTTTTTTTCTCCCTCCAGTGATAAAATTTTTTTTTTCTCTCCCTCCAGTCTCAAATTATAATTTTTTTTTTAATTTTTAAAAATAATTTGGTTCAAATTAGGAATAGGGTCTAATTTATTCTGTTTTTCTCTAAAAATAAGACCCCTTAAATATTTAAGACGACCCTGATCACAATTCAAATATTTCTAATTACCATGAAATATTTGATATTCTTAACGGAGTTGACTTTTACCTAACATAGAATCTTCAGATTTAAACTCTGTCTCTTGAATATGACAGGAACCGGGCCGGAACAGAGACAACCTACCCAACTAACCAACCCACTGAAAAGTCCAACCAAACCGCTCCTCTGACAAAATTGAACACCTCTCTCTCTCTCTCTCTCACACACACACATTCAATATTTGAAATTTTTTTGGTTGAGAGAGACAGAAGGTACACTTGAAGATGTACCTTCTGTTGATCTGACCGAACTCCTCCGCCGCCTCCACTGCTCCTCCAAGCCTAACAAGCGTCTCGTTCTTATTGGTTCTCTCTCTTCTGCTAATTTGAGTGGCTTTTAGTTCAGTTCGTTTGTTTACTTGTTACGTTTCAAGACGATTTTTTTTGTTTGTTGTAGTTTCTTTATTCGTTGAATTTTGGTGAAAGAAATGTTCTTTTCACCTTGTAGATAAATGGGTATATTATTTTCAATTCGTTATATATTATTTATATCTTATATTAGTTGAATATAAAAGCTTTCAAACTTTGCCCAATGTCTTAAAAGGGCTTATTAACACTGAGCATCCCTTTTATAAGATATAAATAATATATAACAAATTGGTTGCTTAATTGGTGTGTCTCCAGACGTCCAGGCTAGTCTTGTGGCTATTGCTGGTACCACCTTTTGAGTTAATCAATTTCGTTTTTCTTTTTGAGGGAAAAAAAAAAGATAAATGGGTAGTTTTCATTTTCCATTCACTAGCACTGGTTGAAGAATTAATTTTTATTTTTGCTTTATTTTGGACAAAGAAATGTTCTTTTCATCTCATAGATAAATGGGTTGTTTTCATTTTCTGTTCACTAGCATTGGTTGAATGTCAATTTGTCTACAATGTGAGTTTCGAGATTTTAATAAAGAATTGAATGAATTGCTTCAGGTCCACCTGGTTCAGGGAAAGGTACTCAGTCTCCCATTATTAAAGATGATTACTGTTTATGCCACTTAGCTACTGGTGATATGTTTAGAGCTGCAGTTGCTGCTAATACTCCCCTTGGAATTAAGGCTAAAGAAGCAATGGATAAGGTAAATGTTAATCTCCTTTGTGTGTTGGTCTTTCAATGATGTTTTCTGTCTTTCAATGATGTTTCTAATAATTGCTTTTTGTTTCTGGATTTGTTTTGTGGTATGCAGGGAGAACTTGTATCTGATGATTTGATTGTTGGAATAATTGATGAAGGGATGAAGAAGTCGTCCTGTCAGAAAGGTTTCATTCTAGATGGCTTTCCAAGGACTGTTGTGCAAGCGCAGAAGGTTATATTCTTTATTCTGTGATCTAGTTGTTGTTGTTGTGTTGCATTTGTTTCTTTTCAAAGTTTTCTTGGCTTTGGCAATTTTTCCAACTCACATATGATATTTGGCATTTTGTTACAGCTTGATGAGATGCTTCAGATTCAGGGAGCTAAAATTGATAAGGTGCTCAACTTTGCAATTGATGACTCCATTTTAGAGGAAAGGATTACTGGCCGTTGGATCCATCCTTCTAGTGGTCGGACTTACCACACTAAATTTCCACCGCCCAAAGTTCCTGGCGTTTATGATGTAAGTTGGCATCTATTAACCTGCTTTCTCCCAGTTGTTTTTGAAATTATTTTTTTCTCAGAATATGTTCCCTTATTGTTATGCTTTGGTGGATCACTGAACTATGCAGTCACATGAATCAAGTAATATGTTATTTCTATTTGCTTGTATTCAGCATTCAAAATTATAAACTTCAAACCAGTTTCGATATATGTTTTTTGCAATGTCATTCTGAAATCTTTGGACTTGAATTGCGCTAAAATGGAATAAGTTCAACCCAAAGCTTAGTTGTAGATTTCATAAGCGGAGTCCTTTAGTGAAGAATAAGATGTTTGGCTGGACCATTCACCTTCTTTACTTCTCATAATAAAACTTGCATTTGATGTATGCAAAATAAACAGAATACGGGACTACGGGTACCATAACTCGTTAGTCCTAAAATGTTTTTCCTCTGTTTTTGCTGTGGCAAAAAAGGTTACAGGAGAGCCTTTGATTCAACGAAAAGATGACACCCCAGAAGTTCTGAAGTCAAGGCTGGAAGCATTTCACAGGCAAACTGAACCTGTAAGTTTTTCCACCTTATTCTGTACTTACAGTTTTCCTCCATTTAATAGACATTGTGGGTAATGAATTTACCTTCTGGAAGACCAACATTTAAGGCTTCATGCTTGAAACATGTTCTGAAAATCATTAATTTGGTTGTATTGGAGTTGTCACTAGTTGATCAACATCTTTTATTCTTTTTCGCTGTTTGTGTGTGACCCAATCTACAGCTTTGAAGCAAGTGATCGTGGTTATCTTTTTGCATACCTAAAGCTCCATTAGAGGTGAAGTTGATTTGTTCGTTATCGTTTTGCATACCTAAAGCTTCAATAGATCCAGGAATTATCTCAACCTTAATTAGATTAGCGAATGCTTGCACAACAGAAACATAATCTTTTTTGTCTTGTTTAACCTATCATCATAGTCACAGTCGTGTGTAAATTTTTTCGGCTTAATCAGCTTTTCTTGTCAAAACTCAGAAATGGTTATGATTATCCATACAAGTGGACCTTGATGTTATCCGACAGTTATCGGCACATTATGCCTGTGCAGACTATATCAATGTTATATGCTATTATATATGCCAATGCATGCCTTAGTTCAGAGACTTTGTTGCCATTATGTATGTTTTTATTGTATCCTAATCTCATTTAACAAACTATTCTGATATTTGTGTTCTACAGGTGATTGATTATTATGCCAAGAAAGGTGTTCTTGCACAGGTTCATGCAGAGAAACCTTCAAAAGATGTAACTGTTGAGGTTCAGAAAGCTCTCTCATAGAAGTGCTCTTTCATTTTTAGATTTTTTAGTTAGTCTGATAAATTATCAGATAGGCCAATCAGGTTTTTTTTTTGTCCAATTTCCATCCACTAAGTTCCTGATAGTTTATGGAACATTTGAGTCATTGGAGCATTTTGAATTAGTTACCAAATAAAAAATTTTTCGTATGAAATATGAGAATTTTTGCAACAAAATTTGATTCTGTGGTTAGATCATTGTTCTTCAATTTTTATTTTCTTATTCTGATATTGAGATTGAAAACCACCTAAATAGTGTTAATTGAACTGCATAAATTGAAGCTTGGTAATTTTTAGATATACATCTAATATATCATAGGCATTTTGTTTTATATATATAAGAGATATACGTATAATATAGTTTTAGTTAAATTAAAAAATATATTACTAAAATAACAATGATAAATTTTAAAAAATAAAAATACATATTATACAAATTTTTTGAAAAATTATGTTCATTATAAGATTTTTTAAATTTTTTATTTTTTATAAAAAATATTTTGATCATTTTATAAAAAATTACTTATATCATAAGATTTTTTAATATTTATACTTTTTATTAAAAATATTTTAGTCGTTTTATAAAGTGTATAATAAATTTAGAGTTAATAAATTTAAAAAATTTAAAAAATCTAATAATATTTTTATGGTATGAAAAATTTATAATATTAATATTGTAAATAAATTTATAAATTTTTTTTATTGATGATGACTACAATAACAGATGTCTAATCGAGTACTTTATATGGGCCAGTAGTTGGGCTGACTTGGACTCGCTCTAGAATTTGAAAAGCCACGAGGACACGTACAATCAGCGGAATATAAAAATGCAGGGCTTTTAATAAAAATATAAAAATAATTAAAATAATTTTAAATTTATTATATTTATAAATTATTTATTAAAATATTAAAATTTATAAAATATTTATTAAAATATTATATCTTTATTAATTATAATAAATTTATTATAAATTTATAAAATTTATAATATAATTTTATATAATTTATAATAAATTTATTACGGTTATAAGATTTTATAACAAAAAAAATAAAATTTGAAAAAAAAAACGATATAGGGCCATTTTTTTCAAATATATACGACAAATATTAAATATCTAATTTTTCCTTTAAAAAAATTCTCGGGAAACAAACATAAACAGAGCAGGTGGCTGTCAGGAATTGATCGGTACAAACATTTTAGCGGTATAAGACAAAAATGAGACGTTGCTTTTTCTAATAAAGCTCGAATTCCTCGTCTTCAGCTTCTAATACAGTCTCCGAATACATCATTTGATGCGATTCTCTTCAATTTCTGTTTAATTTTTGTCAATTTATTAATTGGTATCACAGAGAGATTTGAAAAAATGAAGCTAGCACCGAGAGAGGTGGAGAAATTAGGACTCCACAACGCTGGTTTTCTTGCTCAGAAACGTCTCGCTCGTGGCCTCAAACTCAATTACACTGAGTCTGTAGCTCTCATTGCTACTCAGGTTGCTTTCTATTCTTAGTTGTTTTTTTTTAAAAACAAAACTCCATTTTATGTGAACGAACTTGCTTTGTAGATTTTGGAGTTTGTTCGCGATGGTGACAAAACAGTTGCTGAATTGATGGACCTTGGGAAACAATTGCTTGGAAGGTATAATTTTCAATTCTTTAATTTTGTTGAATTTGAATTGCTAGCTCTTTGTATAAAAAATATATATCAATGTTTGTTAATTTCTTCAATTTCAGGAGACAAGTTCTTCCAGCTGTTCCACACCTTCTGAATACTGTACAGGTATAATATAATATAAGATAGAACTCCATTAAGGTAGTTTTTAGTTTGTCCTGAAGCTAAAGAGTGTTCAAGAGCATGCTCTTAAACTAATGCTATCTCCGTTCCACTAAAATTATCAATTAAGATAATCATTGTATTCTCTTAATTTTATAAAAAAAATATTCTTAATGTACTAAAGTATCATCTATTAATTCATTAGTATTAACATTATTATATTTTCACTTCATTAACGGACTTATTGAAAATAAAGGTATGGTTAGAAAAAAAGAATTAATTAATTTTTTAGATTTCATAATATGACAATTTTAATAGAATAATTTTTTTTAAAAGTGATAATTTCAGTGGGAGGAAGGGAGTAAAAATTATGCATTTTGTTGGGCTCTTGTCAAGCTCATGAACCTTGTTATTCATGATGCTCTTTTTTATCATAAAAGAATTACATCCATTGCTTTGTTATTTAAACTTACATACATGTAGGTTGAAGGAACATTTCCTGATGGTACCAAGTTAATCACTGTTCATGATCCTATTGCTACTGAAAATGGAAATCTGGAGCTAGCTTTACATGGTTCCTTTCTTCCAGGTAATAGCTTAACTTGGGCTGTATTCTTAAATGAAAGATTTCGATGCCTAATGGATTAGGATAAGTCAGTATCTTTGACATAGAATGTGATTGACTTTTTCACTCATATGTACGCCTGACATTTTTTTTCTTCTTCAGAGTTGCTTCTCTAAGCTTAATGAGTTTATTGCGAAAATTAAATCTTTTCAATGTGGTTGGGAATTTTATCATGTACTCTAGCTTTCAACAAGGACTAATGGTTTAATAAGTAAAAGTAAGTGTTATAGAACATCTTGGATTGACATGATGGAAAATAATTAATTTTGCAGTTCCTTCACTTGACAAGTATCCTCGAATAGAAGCCAATGAAGTTCCGGGTGCAATAATATTTGGAGATGGAAATATTACACTTAATCCTGGAAGGAAAGCAGTGATTCTCAAAGTCGTGAACAGAGGAGACAGACCAATTCAGGTGTTTTATTTTAACTTACTATTTCAGACTTCCTTCCTCAGGACACTCTAGCTAGTGCATAACAATAACCAGGTGTGGCCTTAACAGCCTTTTCACCATTAGCCTCTTCTGATCATTCATCATTTTTTCAGGTAGGCAGCCACTATCATTTCATTGAGACAAATCCTTATTTATATTTTGATAGAATGAAAGCATATGGCATGCGCTTGAACATTCCAGCAGGAACAGCTACACGATTTGAGGTTGGACTTGGTAACTTTTTTCATTATCTTTTTTTTTATTATTTTTTGCCTATTATTTTCTTTTAACTCATTCATCATTTTGTATATGCATATATTGTGCAAGTTAGTGCATCTTCAGTGGCATATTTTCCCTTAAGAAACACTTATATTTTGATTTTGTTGGACGTTGACCTATTAATTGAAGTAGAATGTGATGCTGATTCCCTAGAATGTGATAAAATCTTGTTTGCTGTGAACTTGTCAAATTGAAAAAGAATTGCTCTAGTTGGTGATCAGAAACACTGGCCTACTGAAAACTATTGGGTGGAGCTGGTCAATTCAAGTAGTAGGAGATCCCATAAAACATCAACTTGAAATTCCAAAATTAAATTCAAATATTGAAGAATGATTATGAGTTTCTAGCAATGGGCATGTGATAGATATTAACTTACAAAAGAGCATTAAGAAAGAAGTTAGAATGTACTTTTTTCCCCTTTGAATTTTATCATGGAATGATGTTACCTTCATGGCCTATAGATATTATCTCCTCTTCAATAAATCTTCTCTATGCATTTTATGTTGTGTTCTAGAACTTATTTTACTTTGCCAGCCAGGGGAAAGTAAAAGTGTTATCCTAGTAAGCATTGGAGGTAAAATGGTGATCAGAGGTGGAAATGGTATTGTTGATGGTCCAGTTGATCATGCCAATCATGCAGCAATAGCAGCGGCTATAACCTTAAGAGAATTTGGCAATCAGGAAGAAACAAATGCTAGGTTTAAATCTCAAACTCGGCAAAATTTTCATTTTTATTATGTGCTATCAAGAGGATTTTCTTCTTCTTCTTCTTCTTCTTTGTACGTGATTTGGCCTAGTCAACCTGATTCATTTCATGAGGATATCTTACTTTAGAACTGATCTTTTGCAGTGAAGGTGTAACTGGAGAAGATTCTACTTTCACAACTGTTGTTTCTCATGAGGCATATGCTAACATGTATGGCCCTACTACTGGTGACAAAATTCGGCTTGGTGATACTAATCTTTATGCTGAAATTGAGAGAGATTTTGCTACTTATGGAGATGAATGTGTTTTTGGAGGTGGGAAAGTTATAAGGGATGGAATGGGCCAATCGTGTGGGCATCAACCAGTTGACTCTCTTGATACTGTTATAACAAATGCTGTGATCATTGATTATAGTGGAATCTACAAGGCAGATATTGGTATTAGAGGTGGTCGTATTGCTGCCATTGGAAAAGCAGGAAATCCTGATACCATGAATGGTGTTCATTCTGATATGACCATTGGGGTAAGTTCCATTTCACAGTGCTTTCAAAAGTGTAATTGGCATGTTAATGCAACATCTTCACTTCACACCTTTCTTCATCTTTTTTTTTTAATTATTAGGTTAACATTGAGATGATATTCACAATTAGGTTAACACTGAGGCTATTGCGGGCGAAGGAATGATTGTAACTGCTGGGGCCATAGATTGTCATGTCCACTTCATATGCCCCCAATTGGCATATGAAGCAATATCAAGTGGTGAGATACAGAGTTGGAAGTACTTCAGCTTTTAACGGCATGCAAACGTCCATCCTTTCATTTTATTTTGTGTGAATAAAAATACTAAAAGATAATAAATTTTATTTATTACTTGTGGGCTTTTACTGTACTTATGAAAGTTACACAGGTAGTATGAATGGCTCCTGACTATAATGTGTTTGATTTCCACAAATCTTTTGTAAATTCTCCGTCACCTTTGATGCTGTGTTAAAATTTTTAAGCTACCAGTTGCAGTGCAACTGAGAATTTGAGTCCTCAGAGGTTCTGTAAGTGAGAGTTATATCCACATTTGGCATATACAAGGTTATTCCCATTTGCTATTCTAGTTCTCTCTTGTGCTCGTGAGCAGAAATTAACCGGGTAGATTGAACAGTTAATTTCTTGGAATAATATCCATATAGCAGGCATATATTCAAGGGAATCATTCTTCAAACTCATTTCATGTACTTCTATCCTTTTCCTGATTGATGATATCTACTCTTGGACTTGTTTTGATATCTCAAACTCAATAGCATAATTTTTCATTTTAAGTAACCTCTATATAAGTTATATGGATCAGCTATAAAAATAAAACTAAATAAATATCCTTGTGAAATGTCCAACAGATTCTCATCCCAAAACTGCCTGATGTATGTAGGCATTACAACACTTGTGGGAGGTGGAACTGGACCTGCTGATGGCACACGTGCAACTACCTGTACTCCTGCTCCATTACAAATGAAATTGATGCTGCAGTCTACTGATGACCTGCCTTTAAACTTTGGGTTCACAGGAAAAGTATGCTTAAATGTTACTTGTTTTTCCTTTTTATTTTTTCCATCTGTGTTATTGCTGTTGTAGTTTCCAGATGAACTTCATTAATCATCATATAATTCGCTTGGATGACTGAAGTTGTGAATTAAGAAAGACCCTTCGTACTCCTATCTTATCTTCTTTGTTAATCATATTTGCTTATTTTAGGGTAATGGTGCCAAGCCTCACGAGCTCCATGAAATAGTCAAAGCTGGGGCAATGGGATTAAAGCTACACGAGGACTGGGGCACCACTCCTGCTGCAATTGACAATTGTTTGGTTGTTGCAGAAGAATTTGACATACAGGTCTCTCTCTTGAAAAGAAGAAGAGAAACTCAGACTTGCACATTAAGAGCAGAATCTTTATTTTTGTTTGACTCTGGCAGGTTAATATCCACACAGATACCTTGAATGAGTCAGGATTTGTGGAACACACAATTGCTGCATTTAAAGGAAGAACAATTCATACCTATCACAGGTATGGTTGCATTTGTAAATTTGTTTTCGAATTTCTCTAGGACCATTTCTGTGACTTGAAAATCAAGCATTTTGGTTTATATAGCTAGATACTCGAAAAGATGAAAATCCATGCTTATTTGTGCAGGATACTCTCTTTCATAATGCTTATGCATGCAAAAAGATATGTAATTAGGAGTTTTCAGTGGCCGAAACCTTCGTAGTTGTCTTATGTTGACTCCACTCCTGATAGAGGGTATCAAGTCAAGTAATTAACAGTTAGGGGTTTCGGTTGTCTGATGGTCTGTATTATATTTATGTTTTTTGCGTACTTTCAATCCTTTTTTTAGAACTTTCCATTGTGATTGGATGGGAAAATTTGATCTTTAGCATCTTTGGTTAGTCCTGAGAATGATATTTGTGTGAACATATACTTTCTGGTTAATTGTTTAATTTCTTAGCTCTTTGATGTTAACATTGGTACCTTATTGGGCAGTGAAGGTGCAGGTGGTGGTCATGCTCCAGATATTATCAAAGTATGTGGAGTAAAAAATGTCATACCATCATCAACAAACCCTACCCGGCCTTATACTTCCAATACTATTGATGAGCATCTTGATATGCTGGTATTATCAGATCCTAAAAGTGTTGGCATGAAATGCTTCATGGATGTTTTGTTCTAAATCTGCGTTGGGGACTTGCAGATGGTTTGCCATCACCTTGATAAAGACATTCCAGAAGATGTAGCCTTCGCTGAATCGAGGATTAGGGCTGAAACAATAGCTGCAGAGGACATATTGCATGATATGGGGGCGATTAGTATTATATCTTCTGATTCACAGGCTATGGGTCGCATTGGAGAGGTTCTCTTTTTCCTTTTCTTATTGTTTCCTCTCTTTTTTTATATGAATATTGATTTTCATACGAATATTACTGAATAATAAATTAAAACTGTTTGACTTGTGCATGTGAAGAACATTGTTTTTCTCTTTCATTTTGTGATCTTGCTATGGACATGCTTGAAATGAAACACAGCTATTCTGTGATTCCTTAAATGCATGTAAATATATGGATTCTTTTAATATTATTTGTGAAAAGTCAGTCTTTCTCTAGAGCCAAGGTCTAAATGAATCGAATTCGTTTCTTACCAGGTCATAAGTAGAACTTGGCAAACTGCTCACAAGATGAAATCACAAAGAGGATTAATTGGCCCTAGTGGATCAGACAATGACAATTTTCGTATCAAAAGATACATTGCAAAGTATACTATAAACCCAGCAATAGCAAATGGGTTTGCTGAATTAGTTGGTTCTGTTGAGGTATCGTATTATGAATGTTTATGTGCCGTAGTGTTTGCACAAATTCTTATAAGAGCATGCAGAAGCCAATCATTGCAATTTATTCAACTTACAAATAATGACTTCTTGGCTAATTCATCAAACAAACTTCACATAATTGACATTAAAATCACTATAAAATCTCCCTTTCCTTCTGTCATTAATATATATTCCTGCAGGTAAATAAGTTGGCTGATCTTGTTTTGTGGAAGCCATCTTTCTTTGGGGCAAAACCTGAAATGGTGATTAAAGGTGGCGACATTGCATGGGCCAACATGGGTGATCCAAATGCAAGCATCCCGACACCTGAACCGGTAATATATTCTATATTGTTACAAATGCGAGTGAGAAGTGCCTTATGTGATGGATTGTCAGGCTTGACCAGGCATTTTAATTGATCTTATTTGTGGATTTAATATATTCATTTCATTGATTGAATTCTAGTCTCTGCTTATGCTCACTTGGGTGATTTCAGACTTTTTTATGCGAATGCTATGTTCCATATGGGATCATTATCAGCTATTGCATTTCCTATATTATTTCCATAAGATCAGGAAATCTATGTTAAATTGGCCTGACAAGATTGCATATAACTTGGAAAAGAGAAATTTAAGAGCATCAAGTTGAACATTTTCTTAATGATATGAGTTGCTGCAGGTGATATCAAGGCCTATGTTTGGAGCATTTGGCAAGGCTGGAAGTGCCAACTCCATTGCTTTTGTCAGCAAGGCACGACTGTCCAGCTCTGTCCTCTCTCTCTTGCTTATGTCTTCATATGTTTAACAGATTCTTTTTCCCTCTTTTTATTTTTTTTTATTTTTTATTTTTAACAGGCTGCAGCAGATAATGGTATAAAGGCCTTGTATGGACTGAACAAAAGGGTTGAAGCTGTAGGCAATGTTAGGAAACTTACCAAACTTGACATGGAGCTCAATGATGCTCTTCCAAATATCAAAGTGGATCCAGAAACATACATAGTATCAGCAAATGATGAAGTTCTCACCTGTGCTGCTGCCACCACAGTTCCACTGTCGCAGAATTATTTCCTTTTCTAGGTATCATCATCAACACCATAATTAAATTCAAATAAATAAAAGCATTTGCAAATGGTGAAATCCACTATTGTGTTGTGTCTGCTAAATGTGATTTTGTAGGTATAATAAAATCCTTCCCATAAAAAATGTAATGCCATACGTATTGGTATTATATATGAAGCTAGAAGGAAGAGCGTAATTGATTGCATCTCTTTCTTTTAGTTACAATTAGGTGTAGGAGTGACAACAAATCGACTATTTTCTAATACCGATCTATTTTTATCAATTTATACAGGATAAAAGTAATTTATAAACAAATTTAGATTGGTATGTATAATTAGTATTTTTGCTATTTATGGTGAGTTTGAATCGAGTTTGGATCCATATCTTAAGCATCCATTATTTGAATTTGATTATATAATAATATTTATATTAGTTGTGTTTGATTGAATTTTTTACTGCAACAAATTAGATGTACTAGAGGTTGAAACTCACATAATCCAAATGCTTGTGAAACTTGCACTATTTAAAAATGTGATATATTCTGAAATCAAGACGAGTGTGAAGATGCCATGTGAAAGCCCTCATAAACAATAAATTAAACACAACTTACCATTACAGAATTGTATAATAATCATGTGGATGATATGCATGATCATAATAATCTAAATAGAAAATTGATTTTCTTTTTTCCATAGATAATTCCATGGATGCAAACAAATTAATCTAGAAGACAAACAAAAATTACCTTGTTTGTTCGAAAAAGGCCAGCAGATATTTTTTTTTTTGTTTTAAAAAAAAGTTCTTGGAGTTTCAATCTTTTTTTTTTATACTACGAGGCAGACATTTGATCACTCGATTATTAGTCTCGAAAATATAATTATTAAATTTATCATCCTGACATTTAATATAATAGTGAAAAAAAACTAGACAAGAGTATAAATTTTTATCTTTTTAAATTTTATGATAATTCTAAATAAATAATTACTTGCTTGCAATATCATTTAATGATCATAAATAAAAAAATAAAATTAGTTCATATATTGATAAATACTCTTTATTATTATATTATTAATAATAATTCATATAAATAATAAAAATATTTGCTCCTTAAAATCTTCTAATTTAGAGCAAAATTTCAAATGAAGAGGTTAAAAAAATTTAATCATCCAATTAATTTACTTTTTTTTATCAGAAAATGAAGCATTTTATTAAGAGGGTGTTTGACTTAGTTTATAAGTTGGTCAAACTGGTTTATAAACTGTAAATTTAAGTTAATGTATTTTTTTAGATAATTTTATAAGCTTATAAATTTGATTTATAAGCTAAAAAAATATTAGGAAGGAATAATTTATTATTTTAGTGTTTATAAACACATAATTTATAAATTAATTTGATTAAGTAAATTATTATATTATCTCTATTTAATTTTACTAAATGATCTTAATAATATAATTTTATATTTATTTAGTCATTATCTGTAAATGTGCTTATAAGTTATTTTTTATCAAACATATTAAAAACTTATTAGCCAATTATAAATATTTATAATAAATATATAACTATTTAAAATTTTAATTACTTATAAATTTAAATTAATTTATAGACATTTAGCTAAGCTAAATTCCCTCTAAAATAAATAACTGGAAAATAATACAAGAGTAATAAGAGAATAACTGCAAACACAAACAGTAAATACACATAATCACTATAAAAAAGAAAGGATCTGAAATTTAGTACAAATGCAATAAGACAAAAACTAAAACACAGACAATCGATTACTTTGAATATTAAACTTTGTTAGGTATGAATATTATTTATTATGTCATTGAAATAAGCAAGTCTTTTACAATACTTTTGTTAACCAATAATTTACATATTAATTTGGGGGCAAAATGAGAAGAAAATAATTTAATTATATATATAAAAATATACTTCTTTTAGTTAAGCCACATGAATCACGCAATTTGATTTAAATTATTTTTATAATATTTTAATAATGGACTTGGAAAGTCTAGAATCTAGATGATGGAAAATCCTTTTTATATTGTAATTTCTTTTTTATATTATAATTTCTCATGTTTAGGTTAGTAATATAGATGGGGCCATTGCAGACTTGCGGTTGTGTCAATATCAACAAAAATAAAATAAGATTAATTGCAAAAACAAAGAAAGGTCTTTAATTTTTGCCTAATTTTCTGATCTATCAAATAATAATAATAATAATGATGATAAAAATATAGCTTGATAAATAAAAATACATGTTATTTTTATTTAAATATAATAATAATAATAATAAATTTATGATATGATCAAATAAAGAATATTATACATTTTAAAATTTTAATGAAATAATTTATTCTATCATTTGATATGGCGTTATAATATTAAGCATAATGTAAATAAATAAAATAATATTACATTGATTAAAAAATAAAATAAAAATTATGAAATAACTTGCAATTAGTGGTTCATAATCAATGAATTTGGATTGTAGTGTTAAAATAATTTCTATGCAAATTAATTAAACATTTGACGACAGCTGAGCTAGACTGAGGAAGATCATATTGTTTTTGTTAATTTGTTAATTAAGATGCAGATCCATCTAATCTTAAATCTTTCTATCTTATTTCAAATAATAAAAATAAAATTGATGATGCATATCAAATTTGCTGCCAAAAAATAATAAATTAAAAGATTACAAAAATCATGTGCATTATTCTTTTAATATATTTTTAGTTAAAAAGAGAGAGATATTAAAATCAAAACTTCTGCTTACTATTAAAGTAAAATATATTTTTTTAAAAAAAGTAGTGTATCTTTATTTTATACACTCAAGCTAATTAAAGAAAATTATACCCCTCACTATTTTTTAAAATTTTTTTACTAAAAAATTTATCATCATTTACAAAAAATATGCAATGAAAAAAATTATTATGTATATAATAATAAATTTTATAAATATTATACAGATCCAATAAATTTCTAAATTAATAAAAAATTTGATATATTTTTTTTTTAACTCATAAATTTATAATATTATAATTCTTTTAATAATTTTATAAAAAAAATTCAATTGATTAACGGATAAAATGATATTTAGTTAATAATATTTTTTATTCATTTTCTTTTCTATAAATTGATATAATTGACTTATTTTATTTGAATGTTATTAAAATTATATTAAAAATTAAAATTTTAAAGAAAAAAAATAGGAGGATTTTTTTTTAAAAAAAATTATTTTTTAAGACCACAAAAATAATAAATCTCTCCAGCTAAGTTATTATCTTTGAATTAATTTTTATCATTGAACAATTTTTTTTTTACAAAAAAAAATCTTTTTTTACCCAATTCATAATTCACACGTCAAAGATAATCATAATTATTTTTATATAATCATTCACAGCTTTCTTGGATCCACATTTAAGCCTCTTACAGTGGCAAGTGTTGTCCACGCGCCACTGTCTGAAAGTTGTCTTTTTCAATCCTCAGCTTTAATTAAATTCAGCTGCTAGCGAGCGCCTTTATCAACCTTCAATTTTCAACTACTTGCGCTCCACTTTCTTTGACTTCAGAAAGAAATGTATGCAGTGAAACAAATATCTCCCCTCAAATCAGAGATCGCTTTCCGGCGATCACCGGCTGTAAGTGGCACCGGAAAGAATGGGGTGACCCGAGTACGAGTTTCACGGGTCAATTGTGGTGGGTCAATCCGATCAATGCTAAGCAGTGAGGACAAAGCTGTAGAGTCTGCTAAGTCTAAGGAAGCAAAAGCAAGGGAGAGGTCCGTTTTATCAGAAGGAGAAAGAGGAGTTCATGTGAGAGCTGTGATCACCATAAGGAAGAAAATGAAAGAGAAGATCCATGAAAAGTTTGAAGATCAGTGGCAGTATTTTATTAATGGATTTGGTAGGATCTCAATTCAGCTGATTAGTGAAGAAATTGACCCTGGTTAGTCTTTCTTCTTCTCTTCTTTTGATTTTGAGGTGCTTTTTATGTCTGAGTAAGTAGCCAAATGAAGTGTTGTTGATATATCGAGGAAAAAGAGAATACACATAACCGACTCCAATTAACTTGATCAAGGCTCAGCTGAGTTGAGTTGAAGTGTTTTTTAAATATAATGGAAGATATAATCGCTCCGAGCGGAGAAACAGAATCTATATACTCAATCCCGATTAATTTGAATTAAGGATTAGTCGAGTTGAGTTAAAGTGTTTTTGATATATATTAGCAAATTGAAGTGTTTTTGATATATAGCGGAAGATGAGACTCATAATCACTCCGAGTAAAAAAATAGAATTCACGTAAACGATTCTAATTAACTTGGGATTGAGGCTTAGTTGAGTTTTTGAAATGTTTTTGATATATATATTAGCAAACTGAGCTGTAATTGCTTACTCTGTTTATGCAGTGACCAACTCAGGAAAGAGTGTGCAATCTTATGTAAGAGGCTGGTTGCCAAAGCCACCAAACCATGTTCATATTGTTGAATATGCAGCTGATTTTACAGTCCCACATGACTTTGGCAACCCAGGAGCTGTTCTTATTACCAATCTTCATGGAAAGGAGTTTTATTTGGTGGAGATTGTTGTTCATGGTTTTGATGGAAGTCCCTTTTTCTTTTCTGCAAATACGTGGATTCATTCTCAGAAAGATAATCCTGAAAGTAGAATTATCTTTAGAAATCAAGTGAGAAATAAATTAGCTCTGTTTAATTCAATACTTGTTTCAATTATCTAAATTGTTTGTTTTGTTTTAAATAATACCCATTTTGTTTTAATAGGCATATTTACCATCACAAACACCTCCAGGCACTAAAGATCTGCGTCGTGAAGACTTGCTTAGTATTCGTGGTAATGGAAAAGGCGTGAGAAAGCCTTATGATAGAATTTATGATTATGCACCTTATAATGATCTTGGTAATCCTGATAAACATGAAGATCTTGCTAGGCCAGTCGTTGGTGGGAGTAAGGATTGGCCTTATCCAAGGCGATGTAGAACTGGCAGACCTCCAACTAAGACTGGTATATAGAATTCTCTAAAGCATTTGATTAATTATACTTGCAACATTGTGAAGGGGAGCATTGGCGCAATGGTAAGCGTTGTCGCCGTGTGATCTGAGATCACGGGTTTGAGTTGTGGAAACGGCCTCTTGCAATTGCAAAGAAAGGCTGTGTACAAAGGCCCAATGGGTTCGACCCTTCCCCGGACCCCGCACATAGCGAGAGCTTTTGTGCACCGGGCTGCCCTATACTTGCAACATTGTGTATGTACTTATTGTAATGGAATTTGCTATTTCTTTAGATCCACTTTCTGAGAGTAGGATTGAGAAGCCACATCCTGTTTATGTTCCTCGAGATGAAACTTTTGAGGAAATTAAGCAGAACACTTTCTCTGCTGGAAGGTTGAAAGCTCTGCTTCACAATCTGATTCCTTCTATCGCTGCTGCATTGTCAAGTTCAGATATTCCCTTCTCATGCTTCTCTGATATTGATAAACTATACAATGACGGTCTTCTCTTAAGAGCTGAAGAACATAAACTAGTTCATCCTGCCTTGGGTAATGCTGTGAAAAAAGTTCTTAGCATTGGTGAAAGGTTGCTGAAATATGAAATTCCAGCTATTATAAAACGTATGTGATTTTGTACTTCAGCTATTATAAAACGTATGTGATTTTGTACTTTCTCTATCTTAACTTAATTGCTTTGCTCGTAAACTCGATGATAGGTTCATATTTTTTGCTGCATATAGTAGCTTTTTTAAGTCTCAACTCGATTTCCTTGTGCTTACTAAAAGGTGGATGATTGATTCTATCTTGTGTGATATGTATGTATGTTCAGGGGATAGATTTGCTTGGTTGCGTGATAATGAGTTTGCACGCCAGGCTTTGGCTGGGGTCAATCCAGTGAACATTGAGCTTTTGAGGGTAAATTTGAAACCATTTTCTGTTCTTGATGTTTGCAGGTTGCATTTTTTGCCAATTTTATCATTTTCAGTCCTTACATCAGGATCTATTTTGCAGGAATTTCCGATTCTCAGTAAACTAGACCCTGCTATTTATGGCCCTCCAGAATCAGCACTCACCAAGGATTTAATAGAGCATGAACTCAATGGAATGAGCGTAGAAAAGGTATATGCTTTCTGCATATGCTTATATCTTACATCTGAAGAGGGGTATTCTGGATTCCTTTTGTTGTGATTCTGCGAAAGTACACATTTGATAAACTTGCCTTCTACCATTTTTTTTCGCTACTCTTTTCCCTTTGATTTCATATTCGGATCAAAATGCTGGACCAATCAACATCTCATGTTGTTGCACACTTTAATGTGATGTTAATTGGTTCCTGGTGTATAACTATACTTTTCTAACCAGATACTGGATACAGGCAATTGAAGAGAAGAGGCTATTTATAATTGATTACTACGACATGCTTTTACCATTTATTGGAAAGATGAACACCTTGCCAGGGAGAAAAGCTTATGCCTCGCGGACAATTTTTTTCCATAATCGCGCTGGTATGCTGAGGCCAATAGCTATTGAGCTTTCACTTCCTCCAACACCTTATTCGCCTAGTAATAAACATGTTTACACTCACGGGCATGATGCTACAACACACTGGATTTGGAAACTAGCCAAAGCCCATGTCTGCTCAAATGATGCTGGAGTCCATCAACTAGTAAATCACTGGTAAAAGAATGATTTCAACTCTGTAACATTCTAGATATTGTCCTCCTCTCCATTTCTTTTGACTTCTAAAGCAAATTTCTTTTGAGATGGACGTTTGATTTTTGTCTAGACTGGATTTGATGTCGAAACTGGCTTTTATTAAAGGAACTTGCTGCTACATATTTCATTGCTAACTTCATAAGATATAAAGCATGTACACTTCTTACTTGTCTGTAATCTTAAATTATCAGGTTGAGGACTCATGCTTGCATGGAGTCTTATATAATTGCAACACACAGACAGCTCAGTGCAATGCACCCAATTTACAAGCTGCTTCACCCTCATATGCGGTATACTTTAGAAATTAATGCACTGGCAAGGCAAAGTTTAATAAATGGAGGAGGAATAATTGAAGCTTCTTTTAGTCCTGGAAAGTATGCCATGGAGATTAGCTCTGCAGCCTACAAGAGTACTTGGCAATTTGACATGGAGGCATTGCCTGCAGATCTTATACGCCGGTAAAATTATAATGCATATTTCAATGCCTTAAGCCACTGCTTTCTCTCTCTCCTATCTCCTTACTTTCTATATGCCCTTGGATGCCTGTCTTGGCTTCTCCCTCACTCCTCTCCCTTGCTTGCGTTAATCTCTAACAGCATTGCTGCCATTTTTAAATATGCCCTGCCTTAGTGTCATTGTTGACCTTCTTGTAGAGCAAACACTTTCTAATTGTGTTGAAATTTTCAGAGGCATGGCAGTGGAGGATCCTTCAATGCCCGATGGTGTGCGACTTGTGATTGAAGACTACCCTTATGCTTCAGATGGACTCCTTATCTGGTCAGCCATCAAAGAATGGGTAGAATCATATGTTGATCACTTCTATTCTGAGCCTAATTCTGTCAAATCTGACATTGAGCTCCAAGCTTGGTGGGATGAGATCAAGAACAAAGGTCACTATGACAAGCGGAACGAATCATGGTGGCCTAAACTCAATTCTATAGAAGACTTGTCTGGTATACTAACTATAATGATCTGGATTGCTTCTGGTCAACATGCAGCTATAAATTTTGGGCAGTATCCCTTTGGAGGGTATGTGCCTAATCGTCCAACCCTAATGAGAAAACTCATTCCCCAAGAAGAAGATGAACCTGATTACGAGAAATTTATCCTAAGCCCCCAGCAAACTTTCCTGGCATCATTGCCAACTCAACTTCAAGCCACAAAAGTGATGGCTGTCCAAGACACTTTGTCCACTCACTCCCCAGATGAAGAATACTTGGGTCAGGTGAACCATCTCCACAGCCATTGGATAAATGATCATGAAATATTACAACTGTTCAATAATTTTTCTACTCGATTAGAAGAAATAGAGCAGACGATAAACAAGAGAAATAAGGACATCCGTCTTAAAAACAGGAATGGCGCAGGCATTCCCCCATATGAATTACTTCTTCCCTCTTCAGGTCCTGGGGTAACTGGTCGCGGAATCCCCAACAGTGTCTCTATCTAGTGGATTAAACTGGTTTGGAGTTTGTATAGTTCTGGGTTAGTACAAACAGGTACGAACTATGAAGCTATTTATGTAGTTAGCTATGGTTATAGTTCATATACTATTTTCTTTGCCAATGAGTTTTCTTTCTCAAGCATCTGCATTGAAATGATATTACCATTTAGGGTCTAATGCTATTTTTATGGGTACATGTTGTACATCAGGCTTCTATTGCAATGATATTTCATCAATTCTTAATAAACTCTTAAGCAAATAAAACGTATATTCCTAGTTATGTTGGGGAAGAAATCAAAGATGTAATTGATGAAATATCCCAATTTTTAGTTATTATCTGGCTGCTTAATTTCACAGCTTGAGATGATATTTAACCAAATCAGTAGACAAATGTGGAGCTAAAGTTTAGATTATAATTTTTAAATATGCATTAATTCTAATCAATTTTGAAGTAATACCCATTTGAAGTTGAGAGGAAATTACAACTTTGAGCTAGGGCTTGATATTGCAAGTTCTGTCAAGACCTTTCTGAGAACCTTCCCAGTAGCATTCTTTGGTAATGAATAAATGAAGATTACTCTTCGTATTCTCTTGTATGGTGCAACCTACAACAAAAATTTTTTTAGAAGGTAATGAGAAAGATAGAACAGATTCTTAACTTATACTTTATCGGCAGGATAAACTGGAGGCAAGTACCATAATACCTGTTGAGCTATAAAATCCTTGATTTGTGATTCATCAATGGCGCTTCTACTTTGTCGAACTATGAAGGCCACAGGTATCTGAACTGCTTCCTCGTCAGGATACCTGTTCATTTATGTATTTCTGGTGAGATTTAACTGTATTAATTAAAAAAATATGGCACTAGAATGATTTTTTCGAGAAATCTATAATACAAGAAGCAGTTTATTGAATCATCAAAAGGAACTACATACGTAATCACTGCTGCCTCAGCAATCTCTGAATGGGATTGAAGCAGATGTTCTAGTTCTGCTGGAGCAACCTATATATTGAAGGCGAAAACCATGAAAATGCACTGCAAATGATTAATCAAGGAAGACTATTGAAACTGAAAATCTAAACAAGGGTGAGATTGATAGTGAACCTGGTAGCCTTTGTACTTGATTAGTTCCTTGATACGATCCACAGAGAATAGGAACCCTTCATTGTCAATATAACAAAGGTCTCCAGTTTTTAACCATCCCTCAGAATCCAAAGTTGCAGCAGTTGCTTCTTCATCACCAACATAACCTACACTAAAAAGGAGAAACCCTCTTGAAGATCAATTTAAATACAAACACAATAAAAATTAGAGCTCCTAATATCGAAAGAGCGAAGTAATGTCAAAGCATTCTTGAAAATCAAGAAACTACAAGCATATATATTACCCTTCATAATGGCTGGTCCTCTAATCCACAGCTCACCAGGAGAGTCAGGTGGTAGAGAAATGCCAGTATCAGGATCAACAATCTTTGCTTGGCAATTAGGCATAACCTTTCCTGTTGCCCCCATTACTCGACCTTCTTGAGGGCCTACAGTTCCAAAGACTCGGCCTGTTGATTCAGTTAACCCATATGCCTTCATTTTGATTGTTATTAGCATAATTAATTCATTAATTAGTATCAGTTAAATCACAAATAAAATTAACCAGAATATCCGTAACAGTTATTAGAACAATATATAGCATATATGTATGGGTGGAACTAGCCGTTCACAGAGGGGGATAAAGAATGGATGGTCGATGGCTTACCAGTGTGGTTTGCCTGTAATTGCCGGCGAGAGAGGGTCGTCAGCCTCGATCCTATAGATTCACACCTATATATATATATATATATATATATATATATTTCAATAGAATCTTCTTTTGTTAACAGAGTCAAGCTCAACTAACCTGACCCATAATCACATGGGGCCTAAAAAGTTCAACAACACTCTTCCTAAGCGGAGCTCTGCAACAAGCCACAACTTCAAGAGAACTCAAATCATACCCGTCTATCAATCCATTATTCTTAACCATCGCCACAACCACCGGTGGAGCCAAAGCCATGTGAGTGATTCTAAACTACTGAATCGCTTCCAACATTGTCTTCATATCAAACTTTGCCATGGACACCGCCGTTTCCCCCATTGCTATCGTTCTCGTGATATAAGCTAATCCATAAACATGAAAATACGGCACCACACCTCGCCGAGCGAATAGCTTGGCCTACAGCCACCGTAAATGTAAAATTCTGATGAGTTAACATCACTCCTTTAACTCGCCCTGTAGTTCCCGATGAATACAAAATGGCAGCAGGATCCGATTGATAAACCTTAACTCCAAATTCTTCAACATTGTAACTATGACTCGCCATCATCAGCGATTCAAACTCGGGCGAGTCAATGATAATTGTTCTAAGACTCGGGATTTTGTGAGCAACGTCTGACGTGGCAAACGCAATTACAGGTTTCGAGAGCCGAATTTGGTGGAGAATTTCAGATTTCGAGGAGGTTGGATTTGAAGGAGAAACAATAACACCGATTGAGAAGAGAGAAAAACAGAGAATCGGAAAATAAATCGAATTAGCTGAAAGTATAAAACCAGTATCTCCTTTATTAAGCCCGAATACTTACGAAGAGAAGAGGACGAAGTTTTAGTACGAAGAATGAATTCAGGAAAGGTAATTCGGCGGCGGGTGACGGCATCGAGAAGAGCAGTGGCTTTTGGAGGCGGCGAAGGAAACGAATGAATAAGAGAAAAAGGGAAATGAGTAACGGAAATCGAATCGGAAATTGAAGGAAGTGGAAGGTGAGGTCTTAGGCTATTGAAAACTCTGGTTTTAGGGCAAAATTCAGTGTTAAAATCGATTGAGTTCTTCTCGTCCGCCATGGTTGAAGCTTCTGAGAAGACGAAGCAGAGTACAGATTTAGAAGAAAAGTAGATTCTGTAAAGTTATTGGCTTTGTTTTTGGGTAAGATTCAGTTGCGTAAGGCTTTTAAAAGGCCGCCACTTGTCAGCTAGCTAAAAGTCCACTGAATAATAGCAAGTAATATTTGCTGATTTCTTGGGCCCATTGCGCCAATTATCTCCAAATATCGTATTCTCGTTAATGAGTTTTTTTATTTTTAAGAAAGATTCACTTTTTATTTTTTAAAATATTTTTATATTAATATAACTTATAACTATATATTTTTTTAATAAAGTGTCTTATTGAGTATCTGTTAATATATATATATAATATATTTTTATTATATGTCATAAAAATATAAAAAAATTAAAAAATAGCATTTTTATAAGCAGAAAAAAATGGTAAACATAAAATTTAAAAGAAAATAATAATTTATATAATTTTCTCAAAAATTAAATATAATCCTAGAACATTTTTTTTTGATAAAATATAACCCTGCCATTGACATTGTTGGACAAGTAAATGTGGCAAAATCAAAAGCTATACTTTTAAATAATAATCATAATGAATATGAATGATTGGGGTTTTAGTTCAGACTTCTCTCTAACTAAAGGACTTAATCGAGTTGGGAGTAACTAACAAGAATGTGGCAAATTGGAGCAGAAAAAGCACAAATCTCCAATGCCTTTTTTTAACAAATATCAACCTAATGACAAATAAAAACTTTACAATTATGCACCAACACATTGTGGTGTTTTTTGCAAATGAATTGGAACCAACAGAAACCAATTGGCAATAATCTAAACAGCCCTTCAAACACAGGAAAAAAGAAGAAGAAGAAGAAGAAGAAGAAAAACCATTAACATACAAGCACTCATCGACTTCTCATCATGGCTGAAGGGAGTAGCAGAGTTACGTGGAGGGCAGGCACCGTCAGCATGGTTTGAATGAAAGACCTTCACATTATTGTGCAATTGCACTTAGATTCCAGCTTTGGAGGCTTTGTACTGTCCATGTTATTAGGAAGGCCAACATTTCGCATCATAGATTCGTTGGCGTTTTCATCATTCTCAGTCTTGTTAGGAGATGATTTTACATCCAATTCCATCTTTTTCTGTCTGGTTTTATGGGATTTTGATGTACGTTTCCCAGTAGTTCTGCTGCGTGAATCCTTTCTATCAGCAGTAGATTTCCCCAAAATCGTAACGGTGGGCCGAAAACCTTCTAGAGGGACTGAACTTTCTTTTTCAATGGCTATTGTTGCAGCCTGGTAGGCCAGATCGTGGACAATGGAACTACAGAAAAGTATTGTATCTGTTGCTTCTTCAAGGGTTAGGCTTCTTGACTTGCTTCCTTCCCGGACCATTACTGTAGAATCATCTATTACAAGCAAAGAATGTGTCAGAGAATCATGTTTCATGATAATAATCTCATGTCAAAACTGAAATTATCATAAAATATGTTGGGAGCACATGGAAACCACATAAAGCATTATTTTATAGTTCTAGTTAAAGATAAAAGCATGACATTGTCACTTTACAACTAAAAAAACATGACAATGTCATTCTATTTGTATGAGAACCCATTCAAAAGAATACTCTAAACAAGGTTTTGCATGCAACAACAACAACAACAACTAAGCCTTAATCCCAAACAAATTGGGGTCGGCTGTATGGATTCTCAACAAAATAAGCTCAAAAGACACCAAAAAAAAAAACTCCAGCCTTAGGCCCCTTCCAAGACACGGATTTTACGTCTCCATTCAAGTCTGTCATTAATCAAATCCGCATCAAGATCTAAGGCACGAAAGTCTCTTGCTATCACCTCCTTCCACACAGTTCTAGGTCTGCCACGACCTCTAGCCCCCTCAATCAACAAATTCTCACACTTACGAACCGCAGCATTAGGAGGTCTTCTTAAAACATGCCCATACCATCTAAGTCTTCCTTCCCTCACCTTATCTCCGACGTCCGCTACTTGGACTTTTTGTCGAATATGAACATTCTTAATTTTGTCCAGTCTGGTATGTCCACACATCCATCTTAGCATCCTCATTTCTGCCACACTCATCTTATGCAAACGTTGTCCCGTTGGTGCCCAACACTCACTACCATAGAGCATCGCAGGTCTAACAACCGTCCTATAGAATTTACCTTTCACTTTCAGAGGTATTTTCTTATCACATAAAACCCCAGTCGCACCCTTCCACTTCAACCACCCTACCTGTATTCTGTGAGCCACATCTTCATCTATACAGCCATCATTCTGGAACACCGAACCCAAATATTTGAAGTGGTTGGTTTTAGGAACCAAAACTCCATCCAACTTAACCTCATGTTCCTGCTTCTTCCTTAGACTGAACTCACAGTGCATATATTCCGTTTTACTCCTACTTAACTTAAAACCCTTGTCCTCGAGGGTTTTTCTCCACACTTCCAACTTACGGTTTACACCAGCACTAGTCTCATCAATTAAAATAATGTCATCAGCAAACAATATACACCAAGGAACATCGTCTTGTATGCTTCTGGTTAGCTCGTCCATAACCAGGGTAAATAAATATGGACTCATGGCCGAACCTTGATGCAATCCGGCAGTAATAGGGAAAGTCTCAGTGTCTCCACCAGGTGTTTTCACACTAGTGGATGCATTCTCATACATGTCCTTGATGATGTTGATATATTTGCCGTTGACTCCTTTCCTCTTCAAAACCCACCATAACACTTCTCTTGGTACTCTATCATAGGCTTTCTCCAAGTCAATAAATACCATGTGGAGATCTTTCTTCTTCTCTTGATACAATTCCATTAGTCTTCTTAGAAGAGAAATAGCCTCCATGGTAGATCTCCCTGGCATAAACCCAAACTGATTCTCCGAAACTCTTGTAAGCTTCCTCAATCTGTGTTCAATAATCCTTTCCCATAATTTCATAGTATGGCTCATAAGTTTGATACCCCGATAATTTGTACAGCATTGAATGTCTCCCTTATTTTTATATATGGGTACCATGATACTCTTCCTCCAGGCATTCGGCATCTTACGTCCTTTCACAATAGCATTAAAGAGTTTAGTTAACCAGGCAACTCCTACCTCTCCAAGGTTCTTCCAAACCTCTATAGGAATACCATCCGGGCCACAAGCTTTACCAACTTTCATATACTTCAAGGCTTCTCTTACTTCACTATGCAAGATCCTCCTAGACCAGCTGATATAATCATTTGTTGCATGAAGACCTTGAAAATCTTGTTCATGTTCAGGATTGAATAACTGCTCAAAATAAGCCTTCCACCTCTCCTTAATCTCAACATCTCTTGTCAACACCCGTTGATCTTCATCCTTTATACATTTGACTTGGCTTAAATCTCTGCTTTTCCTTTCTCTCATCCTTGCAATCTTATAAATGCCCATTTCTCCCTCTTTAGTACCTAACTTTTGATAAATCCCTTCATCAATGAGAGGCATGTCTAAATTAATCAATGAGAAGCATCATTTTATAGTTCTAGTTAAAGATAAAAGCATGACATTGTAACTTTACAACTAAAAAAACATGACAATGTCATTCTATTTGTATAAAAACCCATTCAAAAGAATACTCTAAACAAGGTTTTACATGCAAATCAGAAAAAGATATCACCTTCATCAATGAGAGGCATGTCTAAATTAATCAAAGTCGAGCACCAAAACAGACATAATACAACTCAAGATTAATAACAATAAGGATAAGGATAATAATGCAAGAATATACATACCCAATATGCCATGTAAGTGGCCTGAGTTGCTGTGCTCCAGAACAGAAGCAGACACATCCTTGTCTGATGTGCTCTTAGAATTTGTAGAGACATCATCATCTGAACCAGGTGCACTTTGACATAAGTTTTCAGCTTCTATTTCTGATATTGAGGCCAAAGAACTATGCGTGGGTACCCCAGCATCATTTGGTCCATCAAGACTAGTGTTTGACATAGTCTGCTCCGTTTCAACAAGGGGATCTGGAGGAGTCACGGATGCTTCTATATCTGAGACACCGGTTGCTTTGTCTGGCAAATCATCTTCATTTTCACGAGAATGATAATCTTCATAATTTGGAAATGAAGCTACTGAATTCTCCTCTAACCGAATGCCGACTGTATGGTCCAACAAGGCAGAGGTAGAAGCATCCATTATTCTATTATTCTCATTCTGCTGACACAAATTTTCCTCTTGAACTACAGCATCAGCCATTTCTTTATTTTCTGAAGCTAACAAATTTCCATAAGTTACAGTTGCTCCTTCTGTATCATCATGTTTCACATCACCAACAAAAGACTCAATATTCTCTTCATGGATGCTTGTTGCAAGACCTAAAGCATGGTAATTGTGGTTTGAAGTTCCAGACAATGATGCTCCAGTGCTTTGAGGTCTAGTGTTTATGTCATATCTGTAGTTCTCCATATCAGATTTCTTGCCACTTAACTGCCGTTGCACACGAATTTCTACTTGCCTAGCAGAGCTGAAATCGATAGAGGATGAAGCAGAGGTACTACCATGTCCAATGGAGTTTCTGAAACTGTTTGCACTGTCTCTACTGTAAGAGAAATCATCATAAGAAATGGTAGAGGCAACAAAAGTCCTGGCCTGAACAACAGGCCCCTTGCTGCTGCTTGACCTCTTAAGCAGTACAGAAATGCCAGCACCTTCTGGAACATCGATCTTCAGACTTCGATGATCATTAAGAGGCGGCAATTGCTGACCTCCAGAGTCACTATCTGATGGTCCATGACTACCAGCCAGTTGTCCAGCACCATGCTGACTTGCAATCCTCTGCTCATCTATCTCCACCAGCTGGGAAGTATGGCTTTGCCCATAGTATGAAGTTTGGCCATGCCTAGCATTGTCTGCTTGCTGAGTAACTGTTGCCTCTACTGCATCAAAAACTTCTGATTGAGTCTCATTTATGGCCACTTGGGTCTCAGGCTCATCAAATGGTTTGAATTTTTCAGAAACATCCATAGGCAACAACAGGGAGTTCTCAGGAGCTACTGTTGTTGTCTCTGAACTGATGGCAGCCTCAAGATTGTCTTGTCTCCTGCAATCTGGACAAAGATTTACATCCTTTTCTACCATTTCAATAGCACGGTACCTGCAACCGCATTTAGAACAAACTTGTGTGTTTTCAAGACCATCAACCTCTGAAAAATCAGCTTTGGGACATAATATGTCAGAAGCAGAACTGATATCCACATCAATCTCCTGGTGGCTGAACTGTTCAGAGTCATTAGGCTCAGATTCAGTTAAATCGATTCTGTTAAAATCAACGCCAAGGTGAAGTGAACTATCATCTGTACCACGATCGACATCCTTATTCAATGTATCCACCGGATCAAAGGCAAATACTTCTTCCTGAACATCAGAGTGTACTGTTTTTCCACTTTCAATTGCAGTATCTTCCTGGTGATGGTCACTTGCTTCAGTATCAGGCACAACATTGGTACCTTGATCAGAACTTGTATTACTACTGGTTGTAACTGAAGGATTCCGAGATATCAAGGGACGATGTGCAGAATTTGCTTTTCCAACATAGAAGGTAGAACTAGCTACACTAGATAAGAGTGGTCTGAACATGTTCTGAGGACTCTTCCGATTATCCTACACAAAAATATTGGTAAAGATAAATGATCTAAGCACTAGTACAAGTTAACATTTAAGAAGGTACAAGACAGCCATTGTAATTATATTTCAATTTGCAGCAAAGAACTATGACTAGTTAAGGTTTATGAGAAATTACATAACCCTTACAGACCCAATAAACCGCTCCATAATGGAAAAACATTTAGGATGGCTCAGTCTTCTTTATTTATTACTAGTATAATTAATCTCATTTCATTACTATTATTATTATCATTATTGTTACAGAGACTGAGGTGTTTGATATTACTTATCATGAGAACGAACAGTTTTGCCCTTTTTTTTTTCTTAAGGAAGGAGTGGAAATTCTAATTCAGACTGAGCTCAAATAGGATTGGTTCAACAAGAGCCTCTCGCATGTTTTCAGAAATTACAGTCAACTTCCTCATAACTTTTAGGCTTTAGAAATGGTTTAATCCTTAAATAGCAAGGATATGGACAATGGTCTTATGCTTTTTAGTTTCTAATGTGCGTAATAAGAACAAAATTTACAATAACTTCGGGTATATTGATCTATTCTACCAAACTTTTAAGTTCAATGCTGCAGATGACAAGTGAAGGAATGATTGTAAAAATAGAAGTTATTGAAACTGTCTATTAAACAACCTGCAACAGGGAGGCAAAACTTAAATTCTGAAGTACTGCAAGGAAGATCTTTGTATATATTCTAATGCTGCAGAAGCAAGGAATTATTTTTCCTATAAACATGATATATAATTTTGTGATAGATTTATGTGAAGCAAGCAAAATGAACAACTTCACTTTCCAGAATTTTGCTAAAAGGCATATGATTACAGTTAACTGCAAGTTAGTAACCAGCTACTGATTCGATATTTGCCAAAAATGTTCACTTGTAAAAGTTTGATCATAAAGGATGCAATTTTAGTGAAATAGACAATAAATACCATTTGACGAAGAGCAGAGTCAAAGGGTCTTTTTGGAGCAGAACTGGGGGATACTATTCTTGTTGATTTCTTAGAAAATGCCACAACTCTATTATTTGGAAATGTGCCCGTCCTCTTTGAAGCTAAGCGATCTAAGCTACCCACATGAATGGATTGCAAAGAGTCCACATCATCATCGCCAAATGATGCCACAGAACCTCTACTATGTGAGCTAATATGATCTCGATCATGACTGTGTGACGAACTCACACTTCTAGAAGCAGTTGGAGACATCGATTGCCGGCCAAATTTTGAGCTAGAGTCCCTCCCATTTCTAGATGCTGGTGATGAACCCCTAACATATGATGCTGGTCTATCTTCTAGAGAAGTGCGAAGATTGGGTGGTGCTTCAGAAGAGAAACCAGGGATATTTGACTGCCATGCCCTTATTTTAGGTGAAGCAGAGTTTCCTCGATTTGTCCTTATAGGGGAAACTCCCCTTGTCCCTGACCCTGTGCTTGCTCTCCTCGGAGTTGGAGTTGAAGACCTTGGAGCAGGTGTTGAAGCTTTACTTGGGGGAGGAGAAGGTCTTCGAGATGGAGTACCAGGACGTTGGCTAAGAGTGGGGCTAGAATGAGGTGCTGATGATGGTCTTCCCCTTGACTGAAATGAACCACTACCAGACCTAGGTGATGGGCTCAAGCGATTTGGACTTGCACTGCCCCTACTGCTTCTATAACTCTTCTCCATCTGCATTAAACGAACTCTCATTGTGGGAAAATGAAAATGTTCAACAATTTTTTTTCCCTTTTTAGGTCAACCTTTAAGGGGGATGAAACTAAAATCGTGTTCCGTTCTAAATAAGTGATCAGTGACCTACCGTGGATGACCTTGATATAGTAATAGGCTGACTCCGCGGTCTGCCCCTTGATGCAAGATTTACAGGTGTCGGCTCATCATCCAACGATGGAAAAAGAGGAGTGTCGGGAGGAGTTAATAACCTTAAACATCAAGAACAACAGGCAATCTGTCAATACCATGCACTGTGAACAATACTATATAGTAGCTGAAAACCGTGATGAAAAAGATCTAATGCAACATAAATCCTTCTAAGCCAACATAAGCACCATTCATCTCGGCTTTATGAATAAATTGAACAATTGATATAAATAGAATTATCAACACTTATAGCAAAAAATTTAAATTATCATCCACAATAAAATCCAATACTAAAGACAATTTCAGGAGCATTCTTTCAGTTTATTTGTAACAAAACTTTGCTCGGTGTTGTAAAGCCAGTGAATTGACGACTGAAAATTCACGAAGGATTAAAAATAAGAAATCATATCCCACCAATCATAGTCATTCTTCTCCCCATCTGCATTAAGCTCGCTACTCTCTCCTCGAGCAGGAATATAAATTCCAAGCTTGAAATCTGAAAAGTGTTTCAACTTTGAAGCTGTGCAAATAGTTTAAAAACAAAAAAAAAGCAGATAAAGCAACATCATTAGTAAGAAGAAACAGACAAATAATTCTGTTAGAACACCTGACATAAACTCAATAACAGTATAGAAGTTAGCCTAGAAAATTACAAAATGTGTCTTCAAAGTCATCAGATGACCGAAGCAAAAAATTCTCTCTTTCTTTGGTCTGCATTTCATTGAACAAAGCAAGATCGTCATCTTTCTCCTTGAAGAGCAATCCACCTTCAAAACTGCGGCCTCGCCTGTGATTCTCAGCTCTAAGCTCCCTTCCAGGAGAATATCTCATTGCTGGAGAAAGAGGCATTTCCACCACAAACTAAAATTCCAAAAATGATCACTTCAATCTCTCTTTGCAACACCAAAACCAAAACAACCCTTTTTCCAAATCCAATTGCCCATTATTTGCATACAACTAAAATAACTTATCCTTGAATTCAAATTGCCATCTTCGAAGCTTCCATTAACTTAAACCCACTTTCAGCAACCCCGAAACAGAGCACAATTATACACAAATAATTCACAGAAAAAATGAATCAACTGTACCATTCAAAATGCAGAAGTTCAACAACCATATCCAATAAGAACCAAATCAAATCCTTCAACTTCCAACACAATCTCTAAAAACCCTAGATACCCATTAACCAAAATTATCCCATGGTTCCTAAAACCATCACATTTACCCCTCACCCCTCCAATTCATACTCAAATCGAAGTTCTGCCGACCTTGATAGTCTTCCACTGAAGCTCAAATTCCAAAAAACAAAAGTAAAAACTGACCACCGTTTAAAGCTCAGTGAAAGTTCATAGCTTGACTTGACCAAACCAAACCAACGAACTCGAAAGTCAAAATTTCTTCAAATACAGAGTTGAAACCTCGTTGAACACGAATAAGATCTCGAATTTGAAGTTAAAAAATAAACTTTAAATGCAAATTACAATGCAAAGAATTTTGGGTAGTGAACTTAGATCTAAGGGCATTTACTGTCCCTTCTCTATGTTTAGTGATAAAGGGTGATATGCAGATCGGAAAGGATCGGTTACAAAGTTTCTAGCTTTCTCTCTCCTCCAGGAAAATGAGAGAAAGTTAAAGAAAGAAAATTTCGAGAGAGTAACTAATTTTCTGGTTGCTCAGATTTGCTTCTTTCCTCCGTATCAAGTTTTCATTCTTTTTTTTCTTTTCTTTTATTTTTTTGCTTTTTCTTTTGCTCTGTAATTTTTCTTTCTTTTCATTTCTTTTCTTTCTTTTTTAGTTAATTATGTTTAACACAATAATTATTTATTTTTCGTGAAAAAAGTATAATAATAATTGCTTTAAAATTTATGCATTTTTTCTTAAAAAGTACAATAATAATTATTGCTTAAAATTTTTATTTTTGCATAAGAAAAGAATACTAGTAATAATTGCTTAATATACAATAATTTATATAATTATTTTTGGAATAGAAATTAAATTGGGTTATTATATTTTTATAAAAAAATAAGAATAAATATTTTTTTTAATTGACACTATGCTATAGAACAACATATAATTGACCCATTAATTGGCAACTCGTCATTCCTTTGGGTGGGATTCATGCCACTCACAAAAATATGCTCAAATTTAAAATATATATACATATAATTAAAGATATAATTTAACTCAAATTAATTAAATCTGAATTTTAATTTAATATATCAATTCTATAATTTTTTCACTATAAATAATTATAAATTATATTTTTCGATAAATATAAAATTATAAAATAATTATGAACCAAATTATATGATTAAATATCTTTAAAAAAATATTAGATTTCATACCCTCCTAATTATTAAAGTTCATTGAATATTTTGAATATAATTAATGGTATTTCTTATGTCAAATGGATAATAAAAGAAAATGTTTAATATAAATGGAATAGAATCAATGATTATAATAATTAGTTAGTTAGTTAATTAATTGTGTAAAAGCCAAAACAGAAGAATAAATAAGGGAGTTATCGTTAGCAATGTCCACTAATGGAAAGATATAGAATGATGTCGTTTTAATTGGTAGGTGATAGAGAAAACTTAAAAGGCTCCAAACATAATGATAACATTTCTTTACTAATAAGTGTTTTGGTTTCCAACAAAACTTGCTCATAAATAATCATCTTACATATCAACAATTTAAATATATATATATATATATATTAATAAATAAATTTATACTAATTAAGGAAGTTTTAATTTACAATCTTTCTATGTGTATATGAAAACATATATTAAACAGTAATAAATATTTTTTTTTATTATATGACATACTTTTATTAGAAGAAAACTTGTTACTTAACATGTGCTTTCATTGATAACATATATATAACTCTATCAAAAACCTAGTCTATATTGTTGTTACAATAAATTAAATTTGATTTGTATATTTAACTTTTTTTCATTTTATAATTTTGTTTTTCAGTTAATTCTATAAATATATACTTATAATTAGACTATAACTTGTATTCAAATGGTATATATTATTTCTATTTCGCTCAACAAAGTATATAAAAAGAAATATTTTTTTTCATTATTTGGTATAGTATGAGAGCAACTGATTTAATATAAGAGTCAAAAGTTAAGTTATTAATTAAGATTAAAGTATTAAAAGGGCAAAAAGAAATTAATGGGGGGTGGACAATAAATGTGTTTAGGTGGGTATGTGTTTTGATTAAGATGTGTTTAATATTGTTAATGTTGTGACTTATTAACAAATAAAAATTTGGATAAAGAGTAATTAAACTTTGGTTACAAGTCAATATCAAGATTCTATTGGCCCATCATGACCTTACTTTCATTTTTATTTTTCTTCTTTTAGACCTTGCATCTAGTTTCTTGTCAATATTAAGGTACTATGCAAATTTAATTTCATCTTCCATTTAATTAAGAGATTTGGTGTCCCATGTCAACTATCAAGAGATAAAAATAAAATAAAATATGCCTATAATAATAATAATAATATAGGATTAAATTCTCTCATCAACATATATGAAATCAAGAAATTGAAATTTATTAATATATTAAAGAAAGTTAATAAAAATATAAAAAAGTAAAATGATCAAATTCATGGAAATATATAGCATTTTATTTTATAAATAATAATATTTATTATAAAAAAAAAGAAAAAGAGTAGACTAGCAGAGATACGTTTGTTGGTAGCCAAAAGTTATTGAAATAATAATAATAATAATAATAATAATAATATATTATTTACCAATTTAAAGTGAGGTGTGAAAAAATTTTGATATTGAGTATTCTATTTATAATTATTATATAAACTTTTACTAATTAATAACAATCATCTACGATTATAATAAAAAATAATAATTTTTTAAAAAATGTCATTTGTAGTAAGTAAAAATTAATATTATCCTTTAATTTAAAATAATTTATTAAGTTTGAAAAAAAATTTATATGATAAAATCAAAAGATTAAAATTTGTTAACATCTGAAAATTTTCTTAATAATAACCTAAAAATAAAAGTAATAAAAAAGAAAATTATCAAATTCATGGAAGTATTATTTTTTCATAAAAAATTTACCATAAATAACATAATATTTATTATTGTTATTATTATTATTATTATTATAAAAATATTAATAAAAAAAAGAGTGGACTAGTAGAGATACTTTTGTTGGTAGCTAAAAGTACGAGTTGTTATGTAGCGGTAAAAGACGACGCAGTTTTGGACTTTTGACTTCAAATATTAAAAAAAAAAAACAACTTTTTGAAAGAACACGTGAGGCTCGTGCTGTATGGATTTCCGTTCTTGTTAATAACATCAAAAGCTAAGTCAGCTTTGAGCTTTACCATATGATCAAATGATTAGGACAAGTGGACACTTGGATGTAAGTATTTTTATGACACGTGGCACTTACTTTCTTTAATTTTATCATCCAACGGTTGAAAATGTAGATTTATTTCATTTAATTAATTGTTTAACTTTTTCAAGTTGACGAGGTTGTCTTAATTACATAACACAATACTCCAATTAAGTAGTAATTAACAATATCCTGTTGTCTCATAGTTGACCTCTTTGCTAATCTTATCGTCAAAAAAAAAAATCAAGCCAAGATGAATAAGTCCAAAGGATTTGAACTTTGTTTCATTATTTATTAGTGTGATTTGATTTTTTAACTAATAATTGTAATTAAATATAAAAAAAATTATTACTCTATTCATCTCCATAAATTAAATTTAAATTTAAAAACATTAAATTTTTAAAATATTAAATCTATTTATTTATAAAAAAAATTTATTAAGTAAAACTAGCAGTTTAATTCACGATCAGATTTATCTTTATTTTAAATTAATAAAAATATTTTTTATTTTAAATTATAATAATTATTTTATTGTTGTGATAAATTAATTAATATGTTAAATCTCTATTAAATTCATATTTAATATCATTTATTAAAAATTTTTAATAAACATATCTTAATGTAAGAGAAGAAGTTTATATATATTTATATTTTTTTAAAAAATTATTTATTTATTTGTAATTATTGTGAAATAAAATGTATGCTTATCAATTCAAGATTGAATAAGTAATATATAAATTGACTTAAATATATTTATAATTATTTGAATAAAAAATAATCATAAATCTAAATTAATTCAATAATAAATCAATTTAAAAAATGTGTTGGATGGTAATTATTATTTTAATTAAAACACATGTATTTATGTTGCATGATTTTGGATAAACAAGTTATCTTTTTATTTTTTTATTTTTGGAATTTTTATATTCCTTTCCAAAACCAAATTTAGATTCAATTTGTCCATATAATATTTTCTTTTTAGGTCTGATACAATTTTTGTTTGGATATTATATGGCTTTTTCTTGGAGGTGCAAGGAGCACTCAATGGTTGAAGGTCCTACTTCAAAGATATGACATTTACTACTTTCCAAATAAAGGACATGTTTGGTTTAGGTAAGGCTAATATAAGGTAATCACAAATAATCAAGTGATTAATAATGATTATAATAGGTAGAAAATTAATATTTGAAAAATTATACTTATTTTTATTATTATTTTATCTATACTTTTCTTATAAGTATGAATATAATAATTATTACAAATGTTATTTTTGATAAAATTATTTAATGAATAATATAGTTTTAAATTCAAATTAGATAATTTATTGGAAAATGTTTCAAAATGAGTTTATTCGAACAATGGACAACAATAAACTAAATATTTTTAGATATTCAATTTTATTAAGATATGTTTTATACGTGGTGAATGATCTTTAGTAGATATAGATAATATTTTCATTATTTGTGACGGATTCATATAAAGATTCAAATGTATTCTCATATGTATTTATTTTCCCAATATGATTACATAGTATAATTTATATTGATTGTATTTTTATTATATAGTATAACCTATATAATACATATCTATTTAGTTTGTTATTCACTATTTTTGTGGAAAAATGTGTCAATAAGATGAGCTTGAAGATTTTAATTTCATATATTATTAGGAGAATAAGGTGTCCTTGCCTATCCAACAAGGACTAATAAAATGATCATTATTGGAAGTTTAGGATGATAATCAATAACTAATGATGTGATAATTACTTGCCAAAATAGTTTGGTGATTATTATTATTATCAAAATTACAGTAGTTAGTGATGGCAAACAATGACTTTTTAACTATTTAATGATAGTGTTATATAGTTTGCTCAAATATTATTATTATTGATATATGATTAGAAGTTTACACCACAAAAAAATGGTAGCTAATTTTTCAAAATTTATCAAAGTCAAATGTAGTTTGGAGTTCCTAAGTTTTACCCTATTTGACTATTAAATTTTGATAATTTTATTTGTTTTTATTGAGTTTTTTCAACTATTAATTTTCTACCGACTAGAGATAAATAAATAAATACATATTTGTAATTTTCTTTACTAAAGTTTTGATGTTCAATATATTTATGGCTTAAAAATCTAGTTATAATATATATATATATAATTACATATTTTATATGAATTAAAGATTTTTATCTTTATTATTAGGGACATTCATGGTGGCTATTAACATTTCAATATGATATTTTACAAATTAATAATTAAACGATTTAAATGCTAATATTAGTGATAGTTTTACTTATTATACTATTCTATTTATTTTTGATATTCAATCGTGTGTACGATCTGTCTTTGTAAATCAATTTAATAATTTTAGTTAATGATAAAATAATTAAACCTTTTTTTTGAGAAAAAAATTAAATTTATTTCATTCGATATAGTAATATTTTCACTTTTATAACTCAAACTTAAATATTTTAATGCAATTAGAAAAATAATGGTAAAAAAAAGTCAAAGTTTAAAGATAAGATGCTGTTTATCATTCGACAATTGTATTTTTTTCAATAATATTTGATCCCTTCCAAATTAAAAAATATATTTTATTTAAAAATTTAAAAATTAATTATTTTAGCTAAAAATATAAATTTATATACATTTCTTATTATGCATATAAATAGAATGATCTCTTTGCATTGTTTTATGGATATAAATATTTTAATTTGTTTATAAATAATATAATATATAATTAATAATTTTTTTAAAAGATGGACAAAAATAAATTAAAAATTTATAATAAAATATTATCAATTAAATGTAAATAAATAAATTATTAATATAATTGTTATAAATATTATCTATTAAATATAAATATATAAATAATGTAATTATTTATGATTTTTCAAATATCAAATTTATAAATTTTAAATTTTTTTACATAATATATTATCAATTTTATTTAATATGTTTAATTTGTACAATTTATTAATTTTTTATTATTTTAAATTTGTTAATTTTAGCTTATTTTTTAATATAATTAAAGATACAAAATATAAATTCTGTTAAAGTAAATAAAATTTATAATTTATAATTTTTTTATAAAAATTAATAGAAAATATTACATATTTTTTAATTTATAGAATTAAAAAAATTTAGAAATAATATATAAAATTTAAAATTTAAAAGTAACATGCAGTTAAATTATCTAAAAGAATATAAATTTTAAAAAATATATAAATAATAATTAACAAAAAGAGTAATACTAAAAATAAATAATACAAATAAAAATAAGGGATAAAATAATAAAAAATAAAATAGAATAAATATACCTATTAAATAATATTTAATATAATATTAAATATTAATATAATAGAAATGTAATATATTAATTAATTTATTAAAATTTGGAAGTATTTTATTAAAAAAAATTAAAAGTAATAATTAGAACTTAATGTCTAAAATAGCATAACGTCACCGTTTAGAGCAAAGCTAAACCGAAGCAGTGCTCGGCAATACACAAGCTTTCGTCAGGCTCAACACTTTCGAGCGTTGCTTTTCCAATGTTGGCGGCGCTGCGATCTCAGTCTCTCCCTTTCCGCTCACCGCCGCCGTCACTCCTCGACCGATTATGGAAGTTGGGGTTTTCAGGCTTCGGCCACGCTTTCTCTTCATTAAGTTTTGAATCAAGGGCCAACGACAACAAAGGGTTACTGGACATAAACGAGGTTGAGAAGGTTCTCACCGCCGTGAAAGCGGACGATGTGAAAGTGATACCGGTTAAGAAGCACGTCGATTGGGCAGATTATATGGTTATCGCCACCGGTAGGTCTACATGGCATGTCAAGAACATCGCTCAAGCTCTTATTTACAAGGTAGGTTCGTTTTTCTCTTGTATTTGTTTTTGAAACTTTAATTTCCTGTTTGTTTATAGGGAAATTTGCGATGGAAATTGATTTTGTTGATTATTTGTAAGAATAGGCCAAGCAAAAGCAGAAAGGAGCTCAGCGGATGATACTTCCAAGCGTGGAAGGGCAAGAAGGAGGAAAGTGGATTGTTGTTGACTCTGGTTTGTTCTGTACTCTGTAAATGCAGAAGTAACTTCTATTTGGCAAGAAAATTGATAAACTTATTAGCGGATAATTTGTTTTGTTGTTTAAATCGACTTGAAATCTTCTGGAAAAATTTCCAAAATTGCAGTATTCTGATGAAATTTTATGGTGTTTATTGCATTCTTTTGGTTTCTTTATCTTTTTTTAGGCACAGTGGTTGTTCATGCTCTCGATGAGAAGGCTAGAGCTTATTACAATTTGGAAAATCTTTGGACCTCTGACAAGCCTCGAAATGAACCAGTTCAGGTAAATTATAAATTTATGGTCTCCCATAATCATAATCTCTGAAACTTTGCCTATATTTGTTTGTTTTGCTACATCTCACTGATGCACACACATGATACACTCTTAGCTGCATTCAAACTTCTACTAAAATAGATATAAAATGCCTTCTGTAGTAACACTTTCCTTAGCTTTCTAGGGAAGAAAAGAAAAAAAAAGATAATGGATATACAAGAGGGATTGTCCATTGTTAAGAATTTTCATAGATATGATTTCTTCCCTTTATTTATTTCCCATATCTTAAGTTCCTAGTGCAATGCAGTATGCATATGTTAAATGGTAAATGAAGTTAAGCATCTATAGTTTTTCATTGCTCATTCACCTTGTCATATGTACTTTTTCTAATGTTATTATTATTACTTGTGGGGTTATGCGTCTTGCCAATTTTAGCACTACGATTTGATCTTTAGTGGCCTTCGAGGGAAACTTGTACTTTACCATGCTCTTGTTGTTTTCAATCCTTGCATTATTGTCTCCTTATTATTAGACCTCATAACCCCTGATGTGAAAAGAAGAAAAAGGAGAGACTGGAGGATATATCAACTAATGGCATGGTTTTTATCCTTCATTTAGTTTTTCTTGAATCCCTAGTGCGCTGAGGTGATAATCCTTAGTGCACTAGCATCTCTAATTTGCACAGACAAGCATTTAACTTGAACAAAAATCCAACATCATTTGGGTAATTAAGTATCCAAATTCCATAGTGTAAGATGTACTAAAAAACATTGCCTATGCTTGTCAAAAGATTTTTGGAATGTTGAAAGTAATCTTCCGCGTTTGGATTTATGTCTATGAAAACCATGTTTTGGAAATTTCTCAACCTATATCTGATAAATTGTTAGCTTGCATGTTTGTACACCTTTAGCTTTTGTTATCATTTGGAGGAGTACAGGAGAGTGTTTGTAGTGTTTATTTTTCTTGTTTGTCAAGTATTTTACAGATGTTGCAGACTTCTTAGGCTTTAATGTACCACCCATTTAAATTTCTTTCAGACAACACAAACTGATATCCATCTTTTTATTTTTCACTTTTCAGGATTTAGAAAAAGCTCTTGTGAAGATTCGACCGAAGAATAATTCTAAAAGACCAGTACAAAACCATGCTTAAGTTAAGCCTCAACATTAGTTGCATGAGCAGCTGAATTAGTTATTGCCTTGTTGGTTTTCACATTGTAATGTTCTTTGCTTCGTCATGTTTTTTCTCTTACAGTGAGTGGAACTGTTGATATTAATGCCTGAAACTTGCTTGCCATTTTTGCCTTGCCTCTAGTATAAACTGTATAATAGTGAAGACCTCTGAATTCCTTGTGCTGCTCTCTATATTTACTAAATTTACAATTGTCTCTAATATTTTTCATTAAGAATTATCGACTGAAATTCTTGTCGAATAGCCTCTCAATCATTCCTAATCTTTTTAATGGTAAAATAAGTTGTAAGTTGTTTCTTGAAGCAGCCTAAGAAGATTACATCTTTGAGAATGTTACAACCAATTATTTCTTGGAAAATTAAAGAGTGTATTTTCTTTCTTGGAAAAGTGCAAGAATATTGGAAATTCAGAAGCATTGTTGATTATTTTAGCGAGTTCAAAATTAAATTTAAATGATTGTTAATCTTTTTACATTTGGGTATCGGTTAATTAAAAGAACTTTTAAATGAGTATTATAAATAAAGAAAATTTTTTAAAAAAATTATTTTTAAGACATTGTGACCTAGTAATTTTCTTTTGAAACTAAAATTTTATTAAATAAAAAGTCAATAGAAATTTTTAAAAAAAAAAGTGTAGTGCTATCTAACGCGAGCCAATAGACTTAACACATGCAAGTCGAATATTACATTGAATCAATGTCTTAAATCAAAGATTCTCTCTTTTTTCTACTTCCTTTAGAAGTTATGGTTCTCCCTTTCATGGAGTTTGTTCTCTCTCTCGTCTTCGACAGGCTTAAATCTTTCTTCCTTATACTACCTTTTTCTTTACCTTAGTTTTTTCTTTGTTCTTTTAGTATTTTGGGCTTTTCCCTTATCCAAATCGGCTATAAAAAGCTTTTCTCTTCATGTTTTTCCAAATCTGAATAACCTTAACTTAGTGATTAGATACTTGTTCTATTAGTTGGAGTTTTTTTGAAGTCAATGTATATCTTGGGTTGGTTTAATTTTTGGCGTTTCAAATATTGCTCAAGGACTCCTATTATGCTTCAATCTCTTCCCTACAAATCTTCTTGTTCATAGAGCCCATGTTTCTACCATATAAATACACCCAGAGGAGGCAACACGTTGGTGCCTTAGATAACCTCTTGTCTCAAGTTCAACATTTCTGCAAAATCTGAGCTTTTCTCTATGTGGTGTCTCTTGTCTTATGGATGCTTCATCCTTCGATTCCTTCGTTTTTTTTTTGGGGTGCTGTTATCCGAGGATATTTGGGATTTTTGCTGTAAAAAGTTCTTCTTCTTTTTAATTTTTATATTACTTCTTTTGGAGTTTTTCTTCAAGGCTTTAACAATGGTTTTTTATGTAGGCTATTTCTCGGTTTATTCTTGATCCTTTTTTTATGGGGTTGTTGTGTTGTTTCTCCTTAGTTTATGGGATTAGAGGAAGGTTGTATGTAGTCTGTTTGTTTTTGTGCTTTTGCCTTTCAGGCTTTTGTGTTGTTCTTTTGTTGTTCTAATAAAATTTGCTTTGCCTGATAAAAAAAATGCCTTAAATCAATATTTTTAAGACACTGTAATTTAGTAATTTAATTTTTAATTGTCTGTCTCTAGTTTTTATAATAAATTGATGAAAAAAATTCATGTTTAATGACGTATTTTATATGTGAGGAATTCATGTGAAACGACGCAGTTTAAGTTGTTTACACTGAAGTGGGTTGATATTAGTTGGGCGGACGAACCTAATTTTTCTTCCTCTCCATTTGATTATATGAGCTGCAAAAAAAAATACCCTTTCCAAACAAAATATTACTACTTCGCCATTCTCCGAAAGTAGTTGCATTTCAAGTTCATTGGTTATATGGTAAATAAAACAAAAAACCAGACCCAATAACCAAAACAAAAAAAAAGGAGGAGCCACGTAGACCTCGTTTGCATCGCCACTGTTACTACTTGTCTCCGGAAGACGGAGGTTCCAAAGCAAATGAAAAACCAAACAAAATTGAAAAAAAAAAAATTCATTTCTGTCTTTGCTTTTTTATAGTATATAAATAACTAGCAAAGGTTGAGCAAAAAATTTGTTTCTCTGGCTACTCTCTCTTCTTCCATTTCCATTCTTCTGAGACACTTGAGGAGGCCTTCTCTTGCCATGGCTGCTTCTGGATCCAATGTCGTTTCGTTCAAATACGCCGGAATCTCGGCGAGTTTCGGTAATTCTAGTGATCGGAAAGTTTGTCAGGTTCGGCAATGGTCTCCGATTACTGCTGGAGTCGGACAGCTCTGTCCTCCTCGCCTTGGTCTCTGTTGCAGATCGAGAAGCTCATTCGCTTCTTCTTCTTCTGGTATGCTTTTTGATTAATTTGTGATTTTGAGTGAAGTGAAGCTCTATTTTTGTAAATAATTTGATAATTTTTTAGAAATCTAGTTGGATTACTGTTGATTGTACTGTATTAGCACGTGCAGGCGTAAGAGCTCAAGTTGCTACTACTGAGCAATCAAGTGCTGAGGCAGTTCAGAAGGTGGAAGCGCCTGTTGTTGTAATTACTGGAGCTTCTAGAGGTATTGGTAAAGCAATTGCATTGTCCTTGGGAAAAGCATCTTGTAAGGTTAGTGAAGTTGTTTTACTCTAAATTTCCACCGTTTCAATTGCTGAATGCTTTTCTATTTTCGTGGATCTGAAATATTTGCTGACGTTGAAGTAATTGGTTGCCGTTGTGGTTCCTCTGGCTTGTTAAAAATGGTTTGCTTAGTGATTTATAGATCAAGTTAAATGTTGCCTCATTTTTTGAACTCAGACTATACTTGCTTTATTACTGTTATTCATTGTATTCTGGATATTGTAAAGACTCAAAAGTAGCGTCTTATATCTTTGTTTTTGCTTATGTCCTTAGATTCATTATTGCTGTATTCTTTCTTCCATTACAGGTCTTGGTAAATTATGCAAAGTCATCAAAACAAGCTGAGGAAGTTACTAAAGAGGTGAATAACGATTCTTGAGAAGTTCATATAAACATTCCTTTATGATTCACTATAATTGTGGTATATTTCGTACAAGTGATAACGACCTCTATTTTCAAATCCTAAGTAGTTTTTTTTTATATATATCATTTGAACCGAAGATTTATCCTTGGCGCAACGGTAAATATTGTCACCGTGTGATCTGAGGTCACGGGTTCGAGTCGTGAAAACGGTCTCACGTAATTGCAAGGGAAGGCTGCGTACAAAGACTCAATGGGTCCGATCCTTCTCCGGACCCGCTCATTGCGGGAGCATTCGTGCACCGGGCTGTCTTTTTTTATTTGAACCGAAGATTCCTAGATTTTGTGCTGTTTTTGTGGTTTATTAATTGCCATTCTGCTTCCCTGTATGTACAATTGTCATCTATTATTTTCACTGGAAACGCTGCTAAATTACAATGCATTTTTGAATTGGTCACGCATTTTTGTGGGTATACCTTGCAGATTGAGGCTTATGGTGGTCAGGCTCTCACTTTTGGAGGCGATGTTTCAAAAGAAGCTGATGTAGAAGCAATGATAAAAACTGTGAGCAAATATTCCTTTTTTTGGTTTAACATTTATTAGCTGTGGCATACTTCATGATTTATCACATTGTTACCTGCAGGCTGTTGATGCATGGGGAACAGTTGATATATTAGTAAATAATGCAGGTAAAAACCAAGTCTCTTTGTGATACGATTTTTTGGTCTTCCCTCCTCTCCTAATTTATTTATGATGGCTTCAGGAATAACACGAGATACATTGTTAATGAGAATGAAGAAAACTCAGTGGCAGGAAGTTATTGATCTGAATCTCACTGGTGTATTCCTTTCCACACAGGTATTTGCATCAAGACCCAACTAATTACTCTATTTGATACATGAGTTCTATTATTTAAACTGAGGTAGTGTAAGCCTTGCAGGCAGCAGCCAAAATCATGATGAAGAAGAAAAAGGTAATCACATGCCTATCTTAAGTACATCATTCTTCTTTGTTCTTGGATTTTTCATATAACATATCAATTTTAATTTTTCATTCTGGAATTTTCTGTTTAAAGAATATCAATTTTAATTTTTCATTCTGGAATTTTCTGTTTAAAGAATAATCTCCTCCATTATTTGGGTTTCTCAGGGAAGGATCATTAACATCTCATCAGTTGTGGGTTTGGTTGGCAATGTTGGCCAAGCCAACTACAGTGCTGCTAAGGCAGGAGTTATTGGACTAACAAAGTCTGTGGCAAAGGAATATGCAAGCAGAAATATTAATGTGAGTTTGAAGTGGTAATTTGGCACATTCCAGGATATATAATGCTGGAATGAATACAGGAAAATTAGCTCTAATGGTGTTATATTTTCAGGTAAATGTTGTTGCCCCTGGATTTATTGCATCCGATATGACTGCTAAGCTTGGAGAAGACATTGAGAAGAAAATCTTGGCGACAATCCCTTTAGGTGAGATACAAAATTAGCTCTAAGACGATTAATTTTACTTTTTATTGTATAAATCACTGAAATTTGAATTTTGTAACTATAAAACCACTAAAACCAAAATCTGGCCAACTTAGACCCAGAGTATGTTATGGCAAACATTTCTTTATTATATCTTGTGTGTTTGATAGGCTGCCTGAGATTTCTTCTCATTCCTCTCTCCTTTCTCTACTGGTAAAAACAAAAGAAAAAAATTGTTTGTTGTCTCATTCCACACTTTCTCCCACCTAGGTGTTTTTCTCTCTCTTTTTTTTTGCCATTGCAAAAATATGGGGGAGAGAGAGAGGAGCGAAATTGTCTTTGGTGGCCAGTTAAGCTTAGTAAATATAAAAAATTCCAAATGATTATTACCAAGTCAATCTTTCAAACTGATTACTAAAATTTGGTTTTAGTGATTTTAATATTTTACAATTAGAACAATTAAGTTTGGTGATTTTAGCATTTGCTGGCTAAATTAACTTCCATTAATAATTCTTCACATGCAATTTTGCTTGTTTTCAGAAGTTTTTTTTTTTTGAAATTCACATGTACTCTACCAATTTCATAAGTTAAAAAACTTAATCAAATATTTCACCAGATAATGTTCAATTGGTGCTGATAATATAATCTGTGTTCAGGAAGGTATGGCCAACCAGAGGAGGTTGCAGGATTGGTGGAATTCCTGGCTCTTAGTCCTGCTGCAAGCTACATCACTGGGCAGGTTTAAAATCTATTTCATTTCTATTCCTTTTGTTTTGAAAGGTCCAACCATGCCATAGGTAGCCAAAGTTGTTTTATTTAATTCTTTGTTGGGTTGTTTTGATCGTGGCCAAATGCTTTGATTTGCCCTTGCATAAAGAGAAGCCATGATCATGACATGCGAAGTCTTAGTGAGCTACATTTATTTGGCTATCCTATATATAATCACTTTGTAATTGCGTGATTATAATTTGTTGTCCAAAAAAATAATCAACTCAATATTAGTCTCTTGATCAAGAGACTATTGACATATAAACATACCCTTCTACCCAAGGACTACTGGGTATCATGAGCTTAATCATCGTCTAATCAATTCCTCCTTCGCTACCTACGGCATGGCTCACCTGGCCAATTTTCTTTTTTTTTTTTCCTCTTTTTTCGTGTTCAACATAAGGTAGTTGTGCAGGATAATGTATTAATGTGTGCATGATAAAGCAGAGCCCCCATTCATCCTCACTGTTGCCAAGTCACATATTTCTTTTTTGCAGGTGTTTACAATTGATGGAGGAATGGTTATGTAAGTTAGCTAGGTGGCCTTTCTGGTTTAAGCTTTTAGAAGTTTCTGAGGTCTAGTGGTCATACAGGCAAATTTCTTTCAAGTGGACACGACTAGCTTACGCGTTGCGATGCAGTTTTTGACGTCATACAACTCTATAATAAACTAGTAGTAGAACTTTGTGGTAGAATCTCAATTAATTATGCTATGAGATATATTACATTTTTTCTAAGGTTCGCTTATTGATTAACAAGTGGAATGTGATTTTTATATTTTTGCCTATCAATTTGGTATAGGTAATCTGTTTTTAGTTTTTATGGATGTTGGGATGGTTTGTTGACCGTCATATCACATGAAAAAAATAAATTGGCTTCACATGATGGTGCCACCGCCCATCGCAGACTGAGAAATTGTTTTTTTTTTTTTTTGCTAAAAAAGATAAAATAGTATATATATTATTATTTTTTAGATATCAAAAAGTTATTAAAATTTTGTATTATATTATCATACTATACTTGTTTTTTTTTAATTTATATTTTTCTATATCTAAACCTATTATTATTCTTATGAAGTTTCCAGCTCGTGCTTTACTCACAGTTTGTCTTTTTCTTTTTATTTAACTTCTATTTTTTAAAATACATCTAAATTTAACTTAGCAGTAATGTGCACATTCTCAAATAATAGATTCAGATTAAAATTTTTTTTCTAATGTAATATTCAAAAAAAACTTTTATTTTTTTAAAAAATTTAAATCTATAAAATTGTTATTATTATTATATCAAATTTAAATTATTTTTTGATAATTTAAGTATTAACATAAAGGAAAACATATAGATTAAAACGTTATATATATTAGTTTATATAAATTTTTAGTTGTAATTCACAGAAATATACTCACAAAAAACTGTCATGATATATACTAAATTTTATTTTATCTTATTAATATGTTTAATAATTATTAAGTGCAAATATTAATGTTACTAATGATATTTATTTTTAATATTTTAATATTTTTACTTTGATAAATATAAACAATTTAGAAAAGAGTTCCAGGATTTGATTTTGCTGTTTTACCAAACACTAAATCAAATACTTAATTTAATATTTTGAGCATTTATTATACTGATAGCAGCCTTACAAATTACCTTTTTGTGATTAGGATTATAAGCTTTTGTGCTGCAATCTTTATCTTAAACAAACAATAAGATAACTCAGTAGCCAAAAATAGTCTCCAAAACGTAAAAGGAAAAAAAATAATTCAATTTTCAATCTTTATAAAAAATAAAAAAAAATCCTTTTTTTTTTTAAATTTCTTCTATTAAAAGAAAAAATTGAATAGCCATCTAACAACGTATAAATCCTAACTCTATTCCGTGAACAACGCTCAAATTTCTTCTTTTTCTTTTCCTTGTACAAATCAATTTTGTTCGGAAAATAGTTTTATAGCATGCTAAAATATAATCCAGCGATAATTGTGTTTTTTTTAGACAATTTTTTTTAATCGGCATGTTTTCTCTAGACAATAGAATCATATTCGATTCCCTCTCCCAATGATAATACTAAAAAAATAACCAAATTGAGCCTACCCACTTAGTAAATCTCTGTTTATTTTTAGAATTGATAGTGACAACATTGAAAGACCATTAACACAAGCTTTGGATATTATCTTTTCACAAGAATACTTCATACCTCTCATGTTCTTCTCAATCTAGAATCTTCGGCCTCTTAGCTCCTTTTCAAAATCTCATTTCTTGCTTCAAATCAATCAAAACTTCGCTCCCTCTAAAATGGATTCTACAGTTTTGTCTTCTACCTATGTTTTACCTGCTTCCTTCTTTATGTTTCTCTGCATATATCTCCTCGCCTACTTTGTAATTTTCAGAAACTGGGATCCAAAATTCAGAACAGAAGCTTCAAGTAGTTTCATGTCCCTAACTCATGGAACTCCTGCTGTTATCTTTGCTTTTTCTGCACTATTTCACACTTATAGTCATACCTCACATACTTTTGCTTCTCCAAACTCTAGTTTACATAACAGAGTTCTTGAGTTTAGCATGGGTTATTTCTTGATGGACCTTTTACATTACATAGTTTTCTTCCCTACTGACATTCTCTTCATTCTTCATCACCTAGCAACATTGTATGTGTTTGTGACTTGTCGATTCGTGGTTAATCATGGAGCTTATGGGCCACTGTTACTTCTTATACTAGCTGAAGTTACAAGTGCTTGCCAGAATGTGTGGAGCATTGCTGGGTTTAGGAAAGCTGATGCTCCTATTGCTGCAAGATTTTATAAAGTACTGTCTCTTCCTTTCCTAGCTTTCTACTCTATTGTTAGAGGTATTCTTGGCCCTCTCTTGATGTTTAAGATGGTGATGTTTTATCTAAGTGGAAAAGCTGATGGTTTGATTCTTAGATGGGCATGGAGTTCTTGGTTGGTAGTGATTATAACTGCAATTTTGGTTAGTATATTATGGGTTTCAAATCACTGGATAAGCTTGTTAAGCGAAAGAAGTCGTCTTGCCCAGAAGAAGGTAAGCTAGTTTATATAGGTTCTTCTGGGTTTTTTTTATAACACTAAACCTAAATTGGCAATGGGGAAACTGTGGATTTCAACAATCCCCTCATAATTCCTCTTTTATCATAGGGATCTGTAATTGTACTAATGGGTAGAATAGTTAGAAAATATTCATTTGTAAATGAATTTGTTCAAGGGAGATAAGAAGAGTATTTCCTATATGTTTCTATGATTTCTTCCACTACTAAATATCAAATCCATAAGAAGGGTATTGTATGTTTCTTCTATCCATAGAAAAAAGAATGAAATTGAAATGAATGCAATTATAGCACTGATAGCTAATCACTAACATAATTGTTACAAGAATATATATCACTTGATTACTGATAATGGCATTGCAAATGACAATAAAAGAAATAAGAGTAACGAGACCCTCCTGATTTGGCCAAACTATGCAATTAAATACAGTTAATTGCTGTGATAATGCAATGGAGTTATGTAAACTCACTGATTTATCTGAGAAGTTGAATCATAGGTCTGCCAGATCTTTGATTCTGATATTATGAGCTAGAAGTTGCCAAATCAAATGTGCCTTGAATAGTTTCAATCCAGGATTTATATGCCTATGATTGAAGCGTTCACCTTGTCAGCACTTCCATGGTAGTAAAGCTCTGCAAAGGTACCACCTCCTTCTCCCTTTGCCAGTCTTCCTGGGTTTATGCAAATGCACTTCGTCTGCTCTTCCCCTTCACTTCTTCCACCCAGAGACAGTACCTATACCAAGAGTTGCAGAAAGTTGAACCCATTTGCCAAAAAGAATCACTTGCACTTTGATTTTTTTTTTTGCACATTTTATTTTAATGCGGCTTTGAGACTGGGTCTAACAGAAAATGATGCCCACGGTGGAGGTGCTTGGACAAGTATCTACCTTTATAAAGTACTTCATGTCTGAAGGTAGGATGAGGATATCAGGAATTGAAGTGATGCAAAAAGCTTCTGGAGCAAGTGAAAAATCCAATGGAACATCTTCTGCTGGTGGATATAATGGATAAAAGCTGCCAATAATTAAAACAAAAAACTGTTGGACATTTCCAAACTCTGACTTTCTGAACCAACTATTATATCAAGTTCCACAAGAGATTGGTTTTGGAGCATGCCTGCGCTGGCTAAGAATATGCCTAACAAGCCTACTCATTCGATCACTGGAAGTTCCATCTGTTGGATTTCGCGACATTTCCTCTCCACTGAGCTGTCTTAGAATATCCACAGTGCAGCAACCTACTCTGACCTAGAATCAAAACTGTTAGCAGAATAAACGTCTCATGCCTTGATGCACATGTATAGTTATCGAGGAAAAATAATCTGGAGTGCGCTTGAAGATTTTAAACTATGCGATGGTTATCTACTTGGCTAAGGAAATTTCTAGCAGCTCAGCTAATAGAATTCTTGAAACATATAAGCCAGCAAAACAACATCAATAACTGTTTTCCACAAACGTAAAAACTGAAATTGTAAGCACAAAAAAAGCATGCTAGATTTTTTCAAGTCTAAAGCATCAGAAATTAATTGCCAACATTTTACCTGATTTGCTTCAAAGATGCTTGGATTCCTCAGACTAGTTATCTTGTAAAAGCACAGAAAATTAATTAAAATGTGTGGCCTGCATATCGTAAACATTTGGGAAACATATTCCAGTTCCAAAAAATGAAACCCTCAGTTTGTAGATCGTGTACCTGATGTTGTAGATTGGGTGGATGAATTTCAAAAGCAGGCTGCAGAACCAAAATTTTAAGAATAAATCTCGAGTTTTACACACACATATGTATATATGCTGCTCTCCTAAACAAAACACCACTTCCATTCAATCACCTAGAGACACACACACAAAAAAAGGAAAAAAAGAACTAAAGAGACAGCTTAACAATGTTATCACCTGTGGGAAAACAAAATCATGGTTAGCATCCCGCGTAGATGGCACAACTAACACGTGTACATCAGAACCCATATATTCCACATAGTCTTGCAACTGAAACAATACACACAAAAAAAAATGGTGATAATATTACAAATTTTCCCTAAATAAATGAAACCATTATTTGAGTAGATACCCTTCTGAGAATCTCTAGACGAAATATCTCATCAAAGCTCCTGTCTAAAGTTCCTTTTTTAATCTCTGGATGTTCCGAATCAATAAATGGTCCCAGCTGAGAGAAATGCAAACAATCAATGATATGATACTTTAGCAAGTACTGCAAACATGTTGAATGTAGAGAGGGTTCATACCAGTATAAGCAACTGCGGAAGCTTTCTGCTTGCATATGCCAGTAGTTCTGTTAGAGGCTCAAATAATAAATTGTCTGTTGTGGTAAAAGGACCTGAGGCAATAAGCTAGCAGAAAAAAAAGAGTTACCTATAGGTTTCAAGAGAATGTCATTCGGTTAAAAAAAATATGATCATAACATCATAATCTAATACCATTTATATTAGTGAATTAGTATCAAGCACTGGAAGTTCAAGTTTTTCTGTTCATTTTGAGAAGCAACTCAAATTCAAAGTCCTCTCACTTGCAAAAGAATTTTCCCAATTAGCAAATGAAATTTGCATGTCCTTGGTGACTATGTTTGCAACTCAAGCCTTCATTCATTTATTCCTCAATTCAGTATAGTTGATCCTCAAACGTGTTAGAACTATCTCAATTCCCAAATTTATCATTAAACAGTCTACTATTGGATTCTTTATTTCTTGGAGTTGTAAATCCTAGCACACTGGTGGCCTATAAGATACATTGCATCTAAGATGTATGATTGGACATGCTAAACAATATCATTTCATCTGTCTGGTATTCCAATGATGCAGAAGACAAGCTTCCATACCATTGATATCTCCTTTGGCGTATATGATGAATCAATTGATTGAATCTCCTGGTCCAGTGCCTGCTTCTTTGCAGGAGGCAAATCCACATCAGGAGTAGCAGATAAAGGAACAGAGTCTACCACTTGTGATGCAATTAAACAATGTCCACTGGGATTGTGACCTTCAACACCTACAATCTGCAGAAAAGGAATCCTTCAATGTTAAGCATGAATTTGGCATGTAAAATCAAAGAACTGAGACCTTATTAATTTTAGACTCTGACCTGTCCAGGGAAAATGGAGAACTGGCTCAATTTATGCAAGTCTAAACGAACACGCTGCCCTCCAGAATGCTCAACACTGTTAAATTTAAAAATTAAAACCCTATAATTAACAACAAAAGTAAAGATATGGAACGCAAATATCACAGTCCATAAGGACTTGCAGTTTACATCCCATTCTAGTGCCAAGTAACCCTGATCATCAATGCTGATATATTTTTCAAATAAAAAAACTTCCCTATATATTTGTCAAATAAAAAAACTTCCCTATCTTTTCCATTGCTACAATATGGATGCATAGGGACAGTATCACAGGAAATTCCAGGAATTTCTCACCTGCTTTGGAGCATGATTGACTTCTCATTCAAATGACCTTCTCCATCACAACAAATCATTCCAACGGCAAACATATTTCTCTGAAATGACAGTTTCCATTAGATGCATAGATGTGTACCTTTATTACCACATATAAGTTCTTGACTTAAAGCAGACTGGAATATTTTGATATTAATTTGATATTTCATTAGAAACTCAAAATAAATTAAAATTTAAAAAAGCTAGCAGATAAAACAAAAAAGTAAATAAAGGAATCAGGATATAGGAAAAGGTTTAATGATAAAGCAACATGTTTCTGAATGTGATAAATTAACCGAGTACAAATAAATGAAATATCATGAACAGAGTGGCATGGAATTTTATGTTGATGTTACCACATTCCCCAAACATAGAAAGATTAACAAAAGAAGCAGCCAACTACCTGCGAGGCAACTGTAGGGTCAGTTGGTTCCTCATAGAGCCCAGAAGCGAAAAGCATAGAGGCATGCTTCCTAATTCGGTTGTCAATTGCATTAAACTGGATGGAAGAAAAGGAAATGTTAGTTCAATACGTTAATTTGAAGTCAGGAAGAACCACTTTATGCTATAACAAGAATTATATACCCTGTTTTGATAAAAGAAAAAAAGAATAAGATACCCTATCTTCAATCCTGTCATACATGAACCTGCAACCTGGCTCTGGCCCGGATCCATGAACTACCAAGGCACACTTCTTGCGAGGTTGCACCCTCTTAATAACATCATCCTCAAGATTCTCATGAATATGTGCATTGTCACCATTTCCTGTATCAGGTAGATTACTGATGTCGAACTTCACTACAAACTTATCAGTTCGTTGTCCAAAGGGTGTGACATGCTTTGATGGTTTTCCAGAAGAATAGCCATTTCCTTTTGATTTGACTGATGAATCAAATGTTTCTGAATAACGCTCTAGAGATTTCTCTGTCGGAGTACTAGGTATTTCTTCTCTTAAAGCTTCTTCCTCATAATTCAAGATCCTGGACAGAGTTCATTCACTTGAACTGTTGAATATTCAAAAATATGTAAATTAAAATCTGTAAACTAAACATACTATTTATAACCGGAGTTTTTGGATCTTGGTTATGGTATTATAACAAGGGGTTTAATCCTTCCAACTACAAGTTAAAATGATTTCGTTACAACTGGGTATAACTGTATAAGCCACTTTGCAACTGGCTGTAGAAAGCAAATAACATCATATGTCAATGCAACAAAGATATAACACCAACAAGAAATATATAAATAATACAAATGCATTCAGGTCCCTATGTGTGCCAGAGAGATAAATAATACACTTATAACATTTACGAGTGAATCCATTTTTTTACCAACAACGCATGTCAATTTGATTCAAGCCCTTAAATTTTCCTTGTATGCAGAAAAACAAACAAGATAATAATAACAGGGAATTGTAACACTATAAACTGCTTACATATCCACATCTTTGCTAGAGTAGATGTGTAAATCAGGTTCTTCTTTAATAATTGCTTCTTTCTGTTCATTTTGCAGGTGCAATAAAAATCCATCCATTTCTGCATTTTGTACTGTTGATTCATCTAGTTGCCTGTCCCACATCACAAAACATAAAAAATTAATCCATTAAAAGCAAAACCAATAATTCAAAATTAGAAAAAGAAAAAACAAAGCCACCAATTTATCTGACAAATAATTAGCAAACAAAAAAAAACTAAGAAAAATATTAATTTAATTGAGAATTTACATTTTACCTATTAAGATAATAAACCTCCCAGCTTGAAACGAGATCTGATGGCTTGAGATTGTAATTTATACAGAAAGTAAGACCTAATAGTCAAATCAGATTGAAAAGGCCATGAAGTATCAGAATAGCAAATAGGAAGTGAAACAGCCATTGGCAAATTGAGGAAAAATTAAAAAAATATATATTAAAAATGAAGCTTTTACTTTTCGCCAGAATTTCTTCTTCGTCCTGTAGCGTGAACCCAATTTTGTTGAATTCTGCTTTAATCTCTTCTTCCATTTTGATCTCCCTCAATCTAGGGTTTCTGTGAATTGCAGAGAATTGAGGGGCAAATGAGAAAATTGGCGCGAAAATTCTCGTTTTGGAGTAAATAAATTATGGATTTCGCGGGTTTTTTGTTTGCCGATTATACCCTCCATGCTTTGCTGTTACAACAAAAATGCCCTAGCAGAGCAATAGGGCCTAGGCCCAAAATAGTTAGTCTCTGGTTCAGCCCATTACGCCTAATTCTCTTAATTTTTTAGTGTAAATTACATTTTCGAAAACAGTAAAATTCTTGAGAAATATTACATTCTCCCCTATATTTTTTAAATTTTTTATTTTTTTATTAGAAATATTTTAGTTATTTTATTATAAATTAATAATAAACTCATTATAAACTGTGTGAAATTTATAAACTCATTATAAACTTTCTGTAAACTAATAAATTTAGTATTTTGATAAATATTTTATAAATTCTGGTATTTTAGTAAATATTTTATAAATATGGTATATTTGAAATTATTTTTAATTTTAATTGTATTTTTATCAAAAGCTCAAATTTTTTTTATTAATTTTTTACACAACTGCATATCTAGGACTGGAATTTAAAATTTATAATTAAGCTATAACATGCTTTTAATAACTGATTTATACGCTTGATAATCTGTTTAATTTTTTTAAAATTGATAAAGAGACAGTTTCTTATAATATTTTTTTAAACAATTGTAAACATTATATTAATCACTGTCATAATTATTGTTAAAAATATACTTTGATTATGGGAAAAAAATTATATGATTTCATAATTTTTATAAATATTATTTATAAAAATTTTTAGTTAATAATATCTAGCTAAAAACCGACTAATGATAAATATATATTTCTTAATCAGCAATATTAAAAGACATTGAGTATACATGCTTTTGTTCAAAATCTAAATATTATTTGAATAAAGTAATCAATCAACTTACTGATATAACAAGTCATAAATAAATCAATTAATTAAAGTAAAATATTAAACATGAAACTAATCCTGATATGTCTGTACAACGAAAATAGCAGAAGAATAAATACAAAACTTTAATCTGATGCTGCAGATGTCCCCAGAGACTAAACTTTCCTAGTTGATTTTGCAGAGATATGACCAATTCAAAATAACATGCAATAAATTAAATACTCATCCCATCAACAAAATCAATTCTCATATATGAATTACAGTACGCTTCGGACGTTCTCTTTTGTTCTATTCTCATTGTAATCTACATGAAAATTTTATTATGCTCTTGAATTTCACTAAAATTATGAGTAGACACTTGTGTAAAATTTATGTGATTTATTGCATGATATTTTGATTTAATCGTATTCCTACAGTTTTTTTTTTTGTATAAGCCAACATAACTTGTACAACACAATCACTATATCCTTTCAAACTTGTTTCATTATCATTATTCATTAGTAAGGATCGTCATGAGAAGAATCTGTAAGTCTTGGCCGTAACAATGATCTGCCTTAAGCCACCAATGGGTGCTAGAATCGTTAACAAAACACCAAGTAAAATGCAGACCTGCAAATGTTTATGAAAAAAGCCAAAAAAAAAAATCGATTACGTTGAGAATGAGCAACAAAAACAATTCCAAGTTCAGGTTTTACATACTCAATTTATCCACCAAGAGAAACCAAACTTCCTGGGTTTTTTTATAGCAAACCAAATAATGCAGGGAAGCTGATAAGAGTAAAGCTTCAAACTTTAGATTTCTTTATCTATTATTTGATAAGATGAGGAGCTAATAATGAAAATACAGTGTCTTGTAATAACTTGATGATGGTATTTTTTTTTCTTTTTTTTTTTGCTTACATAGTATGTAGTTGGAGCAAAAGCAAATCCTCCGAAAAATCCTAGCAGACCTCCAAAGAAAGGAATGCATATACCAATAAGCATAGTAAATGCAGCAATCATTAAAAAAAGTTTAGAATACTAGAGACATGTTGATGCATAGCAGAAAGCAAAACAGAAAGCTTTAGCTATCATGGAGTGGTTTGATCGGAAACTATTTCAATTTCGGCTATGTCACATGCACTTGGATATATATTACAAGTCAGTAAAATACAGCTAGGAAAACTAAAGCAACAAATGCATACCAACATATGTCGTGCGAGTAATAAAACGAAGCTTAAACGAAGGTGTGAAATTCATTTGCTTCACCAACACAGTTTCGAGCATGTCAAACACTGGCATAGCATAAATCTGCACATTTCCACAATTGAAAGAAGAAAATATTGCTAAAACACTTTTTAGGTAAAGAAACTATGGCAAAAGGCTGAAATTGGAATGGTTAATAAGAATGCACCTGGTAGCTTCCAATAACATGAATAACAACAAATATGTTAGCAGTTGCAATAAGCCAAACTGGTTTTTCCAAGCTTATGAGGATATTGTCATCTACACTGTTTCCAAAGTACAAATATCCAACTAAAGCAACTGGGAAGTAGCAAATAGCAACAATTAAGTATGTGACAATGAATCCTCTCCACATGGGAATCTTGGAAGGTTTCTCAGGAGTTGAAGGAATTGTTGCCTGGATCTCCAAAACCACATTGTGACCAGCATATGCAAAACCTACATCAACCAATCCACTAAGGAAGTTAAAGACAACTCCAGATGTAGTACTAGCTTTATAACTATAGTCCACATCTGGTTGAAACCCTTTATTGATAGTAGCTGCCCAAGCAATTGTAGAGTAACTGTAACCAACATAATATAAAGAAAACAAAAGGAATGTTGTTAAAAATTTTGATCATATCAACCTAACATTTCCATGTGTGGCAGGAAGTTTTATCATGAGTGAAATGGAAAGAGTTTTAAATCATTTGTGCACCATGAGTATGAGCCTACTGGATCATGATTCTTGCTAGATATAATGATTCATTTACCTCAAGGACATGACAGCTGCAGCAAGAGAGACAACAGTAATGGAGTTGAAGTTGGGCAGATGCGCGAGGACAAAGTGAACAGAAGCGAAAATCATGATGAAAAATGCGGTCTTCATATCTTTGCAGTTTGGGCAAATAACATCATGAACTTTCTTCAATGATTTTCCTCCAGTAACCATATAGACAATATTTACACCAACTTCTACAATTAGTTGCTGAGGTACTACAATCCACAGGCCTAGCTTCTCTCCAAATGCATGCTGACTCAGTTCATGATATCTATCAAACCGCTTACCAGGAACCATTTCATGCATTTCAACCATTTGCCATAGAGTGTACAAGGTAATAATCCATGACAGAATAAGTATAGCAGTACCAGGACCCCTATAAATAATCAAGAACAAGAATGGTCACATATTTTCTTAAAGATTTCAACTTTTTTGGATGCTGGCACATATTATCCTTAATATTGTATTTGTAAAACAAAAGTTTAACTTTTCCTTAAAACAATAGAAATGAAAGAAGCATACCATCCAAGTTCAGCCATGGCATAAGGAAAGCTAAGGACACCGGCACCGACCAGGGCAGTAACATTGTGGAAGGCAGAGTACCACCATTTGGCATTCCTTTTGGAAGTGATAGGAGGCCAATCTTCAATAGCCTTCATTTTTACAGCATCTACATCGACCAGTCGTTGATCATCTTCCATTGCTAATGAGGTCAAGCAAAGTTCAAGTATGGATGATGTTCAAACAAAGTTCTAACTATTGATGATAAGAGCAACGTGATAGACCAAACCCCATAGCTCCACATATTGCACATAAATCTCACTATTCTTGCCTCCTCAATACAAGGAACAATGCTCTTACTAATCTCACCTCCACAATACAAGGAACAATGTCCCCATAAACTTTCAAAATTTCAACAAATGTGGAGACGTCAATGGATCTGAAATGGCTATAATTAGCATATTCATTTAGACAAGGATGGTAATTTGTTCTCTTTATAGTAATTGAATTCTGAATCCCATCTTAACTGTCCATTCAGGGTGGCTCACAACAGTGGCTTGTAACCAGAAAAAGTTCCAGCTTGCCTTAATAATCGTTAGTAATTGAAACTTGAACCAGCTTTGTTGATTCATTTTGAAAATTATGAAGAGTTAAATGACTGATTGTTCATTCAGATAATATATTCCTAAAGATTCAATTTTTACAAAAATATAAATATTAGGTAGCTAAAGAACAGAGGATTTTTCAAGACTTAGTCCTTAAGAACCTATATTATGGAGCATATTAAGGATGTTCATCAGACTGAGCTTTTTATCATATACCACTTGACTAGCCTTGTGGAGTAATAATTAAATATTATTTTTATTCATTTTAATTAAATATAGCATATTATTATAATTAATTCATTCCCAATATCTCAACTTTTCAAATTATATTATAATCAATAAAGTAGTTTAAATATATAGCAGAGTAGAATGACTATAACATGAATATAAAAAATTTGTTGCAACACAAATTTATGATGATTTTAATAATTCATAATTAGTTTTTTTTCAAGTTAATTTTAAGTGAGGCAGTTATGCAAATTTTGATTATCTCTTACTAATATTATTTTTTTTCAGCCAAAATTTGTATGATTTTGTCATGTAAAATTAAGCTAAAAAATGATTATGAATTATTAAAATTATCACAAATTATATTGTAACCACTTTATTTTATATTCATCCTACTTAATTATTTATTTAAAATATTCTATTAATTTACAAAATACTTTGAAGATTTATTATATTATCATTAAATTAAAAAAAAACCTATTTCATTAATTGTAATATAATTTGAAAACTTGAGATATTAGAAATAAATTAATTATAATAATATATTATATTTTATTAAAATGAATAAAAATAATAAATCTATATTTTATTTAATATTTCTAGTTAACCCGTCTATAAAAAAAAAAAAAAAAAAAAAAAACTAGCCCATTGAAGACGTCTAGCTCAGCATGTACCCAATTATTGAGCCATTGGCTCATTGATAGCCGTTAAGGTCATCAATGGTTTTAGTTTTATCTCATGAGAGAAAAGTCTCTTTTGCCAAAACATTAGCCTAATTAGAAGGGATCAGGCAACAGATTAGAACAGACTGTTTGGCAAAAACTTAAATCACTAAATCTCTGCTTAACTACAATAATGACATGTAGGTAGATAGTGTAGGTTTGGTAACGCAAAGATGACAACTTTAATGAGTAATCATAGATCATCAGGTAATCTCCATTGATGGATGATATTTTTACCTTTTACTAGAATCAATTCACACTCAACATTCTAGGAATAAGTTCCATATTTGGCCTAAAAACTTTAGTAGCTTGTTCTTGTGTCAATAATTTCAGCTTTCTCCCTGCTTTTTATCAGCACACAAGAAAGGGAGTTAGCAAATGATGCAGTCCAGAGCTTTCAGAATTCCTAAGTTTTAACCTTATTCATAATAGAATTAGGAACCTTTTTTACGTTCTTTGAACAAAATATTACAATTGCTATAGATATGCTTAGACAAATACACAATCAAACATGAAACAAAAAAACTGTGAAAAAACAAAATGAAAGTTCTGATTCCTCGCCAAAAGTCTAGTCTTTCTGTGGGTTCTGCAAAAACTCTCAACTTTTTTCGTACATTCAATTCAGACCGCCAGAGAAGCAGTACGTCTGTATCTCTGATTTTGCTTTGTATAGCTCATAGAATTTTCCACAGCTAGAGCTTGTGCACCAAAACAAAAATAATGGTTCATCTTCTTCTTATTAAAAGATTGCTGTTTGTGTCTGAAGAATTGATTCAAGCTTGATTGTCCTGCCATACCAATACCCTTTTCTTTATCCAATGAAGCAGGAGACGCCAAGGATGATATCGTTAGGGGACTTGAAGGTGATTCAGCTGGAACAGCTACAGATACATGTGGCATTGCCTGAATGACACCGTGTATTAGTTCTGCAGCAAATTTCTCTCTAGTTAATGGACTTGGAAGACTACTCCTGAAAGATAATGCCCTTCTGTTGGTCGAAAAGGATACCAAATTTGAGTATCTCTGCCTAAGTGGAATTGGCCGGTCTTCCAACCTTCTGGATAAACTAAGTGATTGTAAAAAATCAGCATCTGCCAACTCAGTATCAGCATGCTTTTTCTCTTTCTTACTGGGCCACTGAAGGAGAGATTTCAGGCGCCTTGCCACATTATTTACAGAAGTTGACTTCTGGTCATTCTCTGAGTTAGTGTCAAATTCATTAACTTCACTCAGGCATGTATTGTAATCTACACTTGTTAGCTCACAACTACCATTAGATGCAGTTTCAACACCGGTGTACAAGAATATCTCAGCATCTGGAATTCTGAAAGAAGTGCCAGGACACATTCCTATACCTTGCCCTCTTAAATGGGAAGCAATAACACTTCTAGCCACATTATCCTGACAATTAGAGATCCCTCCAGCTGAAATCAACTGCTTGATTAAAATTTCAGAAGATGCTGTTCTTGGATGTTGCTTGAGGAGATCTAGGGGAGTCATGCCATCAGCATCACGAATATTTAGATCTATTAATGGCACAGTCATGAGAAGTTCCACCAGATTAGATTGAATGTTCTCGATTACGGCCATGTGAAGAGCTGTTCTTCCATCATTGTTCCTTACATTAATGATATCCAGGATGTTTACAATCTTACCACTTAATAACTGCTTCATGAGCTCAATCTGCCTATCCACTCTGCGGAAACCAGGGGTTCGAAAACCTGATACTGCCATATGGAGAAATGTGTCTCCATAATAGTTTGTTACGGAGATTAATGAAGGAGATGCAAGAATTAGAACCTCGGCCACTGCCAAGTAGCCCCTGTAAGCAGCTACATGTAATGCTGTATTGCCATGATAATCAGTGCAGTTTATAAACTCAAAGGATGATATTAGATCCTTAACTACCTGCATGAATAAGAGTTTTCATTATGACCAGAGCAGGCTGATACTCATTTGACAGTTCAGAGTTTCTGTTTCCTTGTCGTTCAAGCTTCAAGAAAAGAAAATCTAAACAGCACATTCAATTTTACACAGCTCATTCCCAACATACTGAAAAGAATATCTAGAAATCTATAATTTAACGTAAAGGCTAAAAGCTTCAAGAAACTGGGCTGCAGTTTGTCACAAGCAAGAAAATAAAAATGGTAACTATTAGCTAGTAAACTACAATGGCAAAACTTAATTAGTAAGCAGAATAAAAAACCATGAATGGCTAAATGAAAAATCTAATAAGCATCAAATGAATGGGCTCTACCTCAACCTGCCCTCTTCCTGAGGCAGTATGCAAAACATTGGATCCTTGAGCATCTCTATAAGCCAAAACATCAGAGCAATCTCCAAGAAGCTCCTTCAAAATCTCCAAATTTCCACCTCTAGCCGCAGCATGAACAGCTCTATTCATCATTTCTTGCCTAAATTCTGAATGATTCTCACTCATCTGCTCCTCCAACTCTTCTCCAGAGCCAAGGCCACACTGTCCCAAAATAGAAAAATCAAGCAAGAGCCTGAAAACCTCAGAATTCTTGCTCCTGGCTGCAGCATAAAATATATCTGTAACACCATATTCTCCTTCTCCAAAAACAAGAAGAGGGTCTCTTTCTAACAATTCCTTGACAAAGTTCACATCACCAGCTGAGGCAGCAGTGTACAAGAGCCAACCACCATACCCAGCCCTAATGAGGGTGTTGTGGCCTTTCTTTGTTTCACAAGCAAGAATTAGCTTCTTGGCCACCAAAGCACGACATTTGGCAACATCATTGAATTGTTCCTCGTCATCCCAGACAGTTTCAAGGCGGCGAATTCGGCAGAGGGAGGTGAGTTTGATGAGGAGATTGGTGTCAAGGTGGAGAAGCTCCCTAACCAAGTCATAGTGACCATTGGCAGCTGCAAAATCAATTGGTGATGCATACCACCATTGATCTCCTGTACTTTCCCACCTAAGAGGGAAAAATGAAGGTGGCATTTTTATTCTAGATTAGAAATTAACTATTATCAGAGTTTTCTGAAAAACCAGTTCAGGTTTTAATCAAGAAAAGACACAGAATTCAAGAATTCAAGAGTTCAAGAATTTCAATTCAGAAAAGTAGTTAAATTTAGAGCAAAATATACTAGTTAAAAGGATGATATCCAATATCCAATAATGACAAGGAAACTGGAGCTTAAAAAGTGAGAGATAAAGAGGAAAAAAAAGTCTCAAATTCGGAATCTTTTTTACATGGGAAAGTTCCGGGAAACTTAACAAGAACAAAGAATCTTGAAATTCAAGAACAAGAAACAGTTGACCATTAGCTGATGAAATGAGAAAACCCATAACAGAATATCCAAGAACAGTTGAGATAGAAGGAAAAAGGGGAAAGAAACAAGGGAAAGACAGATATTTTTGTTAAAACAAGGCATTTTAGGATGATTATTTGAGAAGACAGAAGAGGAAGGGAAGATGGGTCACATAATGGAAAAAAGAATACCATCCATTGAATAGTGTATTTGCAGAAAATAACAAAATAAGAAGGACCACTTGAACTTGATGATTGTGGATTTTTTGCTAGGACCAGTTTCCTATGGTGGAGAAAAAACACTAAAATTGAGCATTAAAAATTTTAGAACTTTAGATTCCTCTGGCTCGTGAAAGTTTCACGCAGAAAGAAAGAGAGAGAGAGAAAGAAAACAATTATGAAAGTCATGACTGAACATGAAAGGATTCTTTATGTTTGTTTCATAAATTTCATTATTATAAGAAAGTGAGAAGAAAGACTAATTATTTTGGGTCTTCATGCTGAATTACTTTGTACACATAAACAGTTGATATCCTTCTTGGACTTTTGTGTTAAAGATCAGAGATCTCCATTGTTATATTAACTCCATTTTCATAGTCCCTGAAATTATTGATGGCTTTTTGTGTTTATAAAAAATTATCATTTGTTAACTCTATTTTCTTCATGGTCCCTTTCTTGAATTTATTAAGCAAAATGTGAGCTTGCTCTCTCTTTATCTCTTTGTCTCAACCTTGAAATATTACCCATTCATTTTTTTAAAAATTGAATTCTCAGTATTGAAATATTATTTTCTTTTTTCTTTTAAACAAAAGCTGAAAATCAACTCCGTTCATTAGTTCGATCAAATTTTAATTTCAAATTAATTAACATCAGATATATATTTTTCATTTTAAATAATTATGAACATATTTCCACAAGAATAAAGGATCATGAAATCGTTCTGAACCATTTGAAAAAAATATTTCTAATTATAGGTATGAATAATTTTTGAAGAAAATAAAATAGTATTTTTTTCTTAGAAATTTCATTTTTTTACTTTTTTTCACTTTGCAAAAATATCATTTTTTATTTTTTTATATATTTTTATAATATATATTAAAAATATATTCAACATGTACCAAAAATATATTCAATAAATATTAAAAATATATCATATTTCTATAAATTTTAGGATACATATAGTATTTTTATTATTTTTTTGCCCAGTATCTTTGTATTTTTTTTATTTTTAAAATTATTTCTGTAAGTTTCCCTAATTTTTAGTTCTAAAGCCCACAAAATCATGGCAAATAATAAAAGAATAAACTTTGGTGAGATAAGAACATTATTAGGTTATTAGGTTGTTAAACCAAAGGTCTTTAGCAAATGTTATTTTCTATATTATTTTACATTATTAAGTTTTTGAATTATCTAATCTTTCTTTGATTTGAAGCTTCTCTTCACTTAAGCTAACTCATAGCAAGGTGGAGAGTTAAGTAGATATAAAATACATCTTGCGTTGTTCAAAAAAAAAATACATCTTTCGCCCACTTTAAATATCATTTTATAAATTTAAAATAATATTAATTTAAAAATTATAATTTTGCCCTTATTTATCAAATCACCTAATCTAATTAATAAGAAGATAATACTTTAAAAAAATTAATTAGATAAGTTATTATAATTTTTTTTATAAAATTTATAATTACTAATCATTATATATATGGTTTTTTAAATGGAGTAATAAAAAAAATGAAGATCCTCTTCTTTAACTATTAGTGAAAAAACATGGGAATCAAGAGCATATGGCGACCTAATTATATAATTATTGTTTAATTATTGAATAACCATGTTGCCTGCCTAACAAATATTATATATAAGTCAAATATCAAATTGTAATATAATGATACAGTATTAGATAAATTTTATAATTTATATTAAACAAAAATAAATAAATTTTATAACACATGTTGGCTAGTAATTGGTTGGCTGTATTTTCTTCTATTTCCTTATAGTATAATCAAAAAATATTAAATAATCTTAAAAATAAAAATTAATAATGGGTAAAAATAGAAAAATAAAATAAAAATATAAGGTCATGTGATAATTTTTTTAGAATAAAAAAAAGTAACAATCTTTTTAAAACAGACATTAATATTTAATAATAAAGATTTTGTATTACTTTTAAGACCAATCAAGAATATCAAGAAGGTAATGTTGTCTGTTGGGGTAATGATATTTTTTTTTGGTAGTTGCTTTAAAATATACGTAAAGATCACAAGCTTAATTGTTAGTAAAGTTTATAATTTCATTATTTATGCTTCTCTCTCTTTATCTGAACTCATCTCAAACACATTTAACACTGTTAATATATTACATGTATCCATTAACACCCATTATAATTTTCTCAATTAAATAATTATAAATAAAAATACAATACCAATTCTATTTTATTAAAATAATTTAATACTACAAAATTCCATAATTAAATATATGATTAAAATTTAATAAAAATACAACTAACACAATATCTATACGCATCTCCTACTCGAATCTATCACAAATAGTAAAAACACTACATGTAGCTGTTCAAATCCATTTATAAAGTACTTATGTCTTACATAATTGGATCAGCTCGGATCATATACTCAAAAATATCCAACTCATTATCAACCCTATTGGCTAATAACCAGTTTGATTGATATTAAAAATAAGAGGCAGATAAGCAATCCCAACATTACTGACAAAAAAATATATATATTACATAGACCCTCCTGATATCAAAGTCAGGACAGAAATTGAAGATAGTTACGTGTATCTGATGTGAATATGGCATTAATCTCATTTTGAAAGAAAAAAATATAAGCTGGAATCCTCAAACATTGAGAATGCTACTTATTGAACCAAATACAGTTAAGAACATATATTGCAAGACTTGGACCCATTTTCCATGAAAGAGATGTCACCTTGATAAAATAATGAAAAGTGACCCAACTGGCACGTGGTGGGTTTATGGCGAGAAATCAATGTGGAGCTTCTTGCATCCTTAGTGCTTGACTGCTTGGATTGATTTGATTTTATATCACCTTTCATAGCTTATCTGAAAACATTGGATCACAAGACCAGTTCTTTATGGTAAAAAATACCACACAGACGAGCATCTGAAGCTGCATTTCCAATGACAATGTGTACCAAACAGTCAAAAGTGACCAAACACAAAAAATCAAGAAATGCAAATGCTAGAAAAAGCAAAAGGCTTATGTTCATGTATGTAATGTAGCTTTACCAAATGGATCCAAGCCATACTACACACAAAGATAAAGAGACACAAGCTCTTGTATTTGTCATCTGGTATGCATCTTTCAACTGCTTAAGCCCCACTTGGATTGTAAGTTTAGTCTTCAAAGCTCAAGTGACTTCACTACAGCACAGGTCACAAAGCATTATCACCGACAAAGCACATTAGGCAAATTATTCACTCAGAATAGAAGTGAGCTTGTCTCATCATCTTAGTATATAAAGCCAAAATGAAGAGTTGAAGGAAATGTAAACACAAACAGTAGATCATAAAGATGCTTACGAAAATATAGTAGCTAAAAACTCGCTAATATTTTTCTCTGGTTCACATGATGCGGGCAAAATCATCATTTTTCATGAGTATATGTCCAGCTTAAGGGAAATCTTAGCCGCCAACTTCTGGTCTGAATTTTCAAGATTTGGTCACACTAGAGAAGCAACTGATGGATATGGTAAAATATATCATAGAATAGTAAACACACTCCCTTGAAGAAAAATTGCCTAATTGGCAATGACTCTAAATGTATGAACCAATCAAATTTCTCTTAATTTGAAAAGGTAGACAACATTAAATTTCCACATTTCTAACTACTAAATCTTTGGAGATCAAGAATTATTGGCACATTTATGATCCTCTATTCTTCCTTGAATTTGCTGTTTTTATTATTTCTATGGGAACAACTCATTGCAGAACAGATAACATGAATCTCCTAAAATTATAGGATAGAAAAATCATATTTTAGAAAGCAAAAGTTGAAAAACATGTATTGCTTGACTAGAAACATTTGAAAAGAAAAAGATGAAATATCTAAGCTTCCTCACCTCTTATGTTTATAATTTCCGCATGACAATTTCAATTTTCTCAGCAGCATCATACATATGGTTTAGTTTCACTTCCTCCAAAAGCAAACTACATGTCTGATATCTAGGTGTCATATCTTTACCAATCATTTCCTCAAACAGGTAATAAGCCTTCTCACATTTGTTAGCTCTACAAAACCCATGAATTAAAAGTGTGTAGGCTGAGATATCAAGACTGAGATGATGCTTTTTAACCATGTCATCCAATAGTTGACTCAACAAATGTATTCTACCACTTTTAAAGCATGATTTCAGCAATGGATAGTAAGTTTGAACATCAGGCTTGCAAATTACTGAAGCTTCCATCTCCTTGAAGATATCCAAAGCTTTTAGTTCTTGACCTTGATGGCATAACATAGCAATCATGGAATTGTAGGTTGATGTATTTCGAGGAACACCTTTATTTGGCATCTCGACCTCAAAAACACGAACAGCCTCATGTGATCTGCCAGCTTTTCCAAGTACATGTATCAGACAATTGTAAAAAAGTGTATCGGGTTTGCATCCAACTAACTTCATCCTCTGGCTTATTTGTAAAGCTTCTTCATACTCCTCTGACTTTGCTAGTGCACTCATCACAGAGGTGTAAGTAACAACATTCGGTGTGACCCCTTGACCTTCCATTTCATCAAGGAGCTCATAGACCTTACCAAATTCATACCTACGACAATAGAATTGGATAATGGTGGAGTAACTTATGACACATGGGGGACAACCATGCCCTTTCATTTCTTGCAATGTCCAGTATGCTTCATCAACCCGATTGGCTTTGCACCAACCATGAATCAAAATGTTAAATGTATTAACATCTGGAGATATGTGCGATTTGAGTTCCCATAAGGTCTCACGCGCCTGCTCCACCTTCCGTTCTTTGCAAAGGGTGTCAAGCAACAAATTCATAGACATTGTGTTCTTCTCCAGGCCAAAAGTTTCTAACTTGTCAAACATCCTTGCAGCATTTTCCCATTGCCCTGCCCCAGAAAACCTCCTCATAGCCTTAGCCACTGTCTTAAGTGTAACAAGATGACTTGTCTTCATTTCCTCTAACAAGGCCTCCATCTGATCCATTTGTTTCATTTTCCCCAGTATGTCCACCATTGTATCACAAGCTTCTGGTGAAAGCTTATATCCGCAAGACTCCACCCAGTTAAAAACACCCAATGCAGATTTCCAATCATCCTTAAACCGAAATAATAATTTGTCAACAAGGCAGTTGGATATCTGTATGCTATTACATTCTTGATCAAGCACAAGTGATTGAAAAATCTCATCATGACTACTCCCAACACGAACTTTGGCTACAAGAAAGTCTATTTCAGATTTTCTAGTTGAGTCCAGACATTGTTCTTGATTATCAAATTTACTTTTCACAAAATGAGAAGTTTCCACTGCTCCAACTGGGGAAGAAGTTTCGAACAAAGAAGAAAAAGTATGTTTACAATGACCAAAGGAAGCATGGTAAAGGGCACAAGAAAACGATGGGTCAACAAGGAAACAGGTAGTTCTAAAACAGTTCTTAAGAAGTGATACCATCAAGAACAACAAGAAGAAGAAGGCGAGCAAATATAAACCTGCATAACAAGTAACTAAATAATGATTAATGTTCAATTGGGTTTTTTTAACTCAATAATTCTAATTTCACCACCTCAGCTACGATCACCATTTCCTGGTCTGAAATTGAACAACAACAACCACTAAACTGGGATAAACTTATAGTAAAAATTGAGGAAAAAAAAAAGAATCCCATTTTCAGAGCATTAACAAACAAGAATTTCATTAGAATAAGAAGATATTAGAAGCTGTACCTGAGAGATTAATAACGCAGTGAAAGTAGGGTTTTAGTGAAATGTTGGATTTTGCATTTCATTAGAGCTAAAACCTGTACGTTTGAGGATACGAAGAAAGAACCCATTCTACTCACCTAACGATGTCGTTTCAATGTCTACAGAATGGTAACTAGACCTTGGGCCTAGCTCAAAACCCCAACTTCAATAATCCCAAGCCCAAGACCTACATAAAAAAAATAAAAAAATTACACTCCTCCTCGTTTTTTTCCTAAATAATCATAAAATTTTTAAAATTTTACATATTATACTAGTTAAATTTTTTTATTTTTAATATCTAATTTTTTTATTTTTTAAAATTAAAATATTTAATCATTTTATTAATATTTTTATTATAATATTATTAACCAATAATTTTAATATTAAAAAATGACAATTTTATCATTTCTTTATATATATTTATCTTTGTTATTTATTAAATTTATATTATTTTTAATTTTATTTTATATATAAAGTATCTGTATAGTAATAAAAAATATTATTTATATTATTAAATATTATTTTTTAGTAATATCTGTAAAATTAAAAATAAATAATATATGAATTATCTGTAAAATAATAAAAAATATTATTCGTATTATTTAAAATTATTTTTAATAATATTTATAAAATTAAAATAAATTATATATAAAAAATATAAATAAAATTAAAAATAAATATATCTTAATAAATAATAAAGATAAATATTTATAAAGAAATGATAAATAAATTATTTTATAATATCAAAATCGGGTGAATAATAATTTTAGGATAAAATAAAAATATAAAAATTAAATATTAAAAATATAAAAATTAACTAATATAATATATAAATTTAAAATTTTTATATTATATTAGTTAATTTTTATATTTTTAATATTTAATAATATATAAAATTAACTAATATATTATATAAATTTTATATTTACTTCAAAAAAATATATAAATTTTATAAATTTTATATTTATTTAGCTTTTTTAATTACATAAATATCTTTAAAATAAAAACAGTTTTAAAAAATACGAAAATTATAAAAACTTTCACTTATATGACATCTTAGTTTTATAATTGCAAATTTACAGTGGCCCACTTTCTAAATCATCACAGCGCATTTGTATCTTCAAAAGTTGTCCACTAAGAAATACACTTTTTTATACAAAAATAAAATTATTTATTTCACAAAAAAATGTATTTAATATTATTTTTAAATTATTTTTTAGCATTCAATTACAATATTATAAACCAATTAATTTTAATTTCTAATTTTATAAATATTTTTTTATTTTTTATTTTTTTATTCTTTTGGTCATGTAGTCATTGTTTTTTTATGTATTTATTTTTTTGTGATTTTAATATTTTTTATGTATTTGTTTTTTTTTTTTGCGTATTTATTTTTTATAATTTTTATCTTTTTTTATTTTTTAATCTATTTTTTTATTTTTTATACTATTTGTATTATTTATACTATTTATTTTTAAATTTTTAGATAAATTTCAAATTAATTTTTTAAAAATATTATATTAAAAATATTTATATTAAATTTCTAATTATATGTAACATATATCAATGATTAACTAAATATATCTACTTATATGTGATATATAAATATAAATAACTAAATATATAATAGTTATATAATGTTATTTCTTTAATATTTATTTGTATGTAGCATAAAAGAACATATAAATATACATATTATAGTTATATATCATTATTTTTTTAAATAAAAAATATATATATTTAATTATATGTAATATATACATCAAGGTATGACAAATCATATATTCACATATATATAATTATATGTAATATATATCAACATATATTATTATTATTTTTTTGGTATATCTAGTTATATATAACATTTATCCACATATAAATAAATATATAAAATAATTATAAATTAATATATATCCATATATCAATATATATCCATATATATTGTTATTTTTTAGTTAAAATATACGTAGCACACACTTACATATATGTAACATATATTGTTATTAACTTGCAACATATATTCCGATATGTTTAATTATATGAAACATATGTCAATATATATTGTTATTATTTTTAGTATATCTAGTTATATATAACATATATTTATATATAAATAAATATATAAAATAATTATAAATCGACATATATCTACATATTCTGATATATATTATTATTTTTTAATTAAAGTATATATAATATATATATATAACACACATATATCTTATATACGTATCATACATATACTCCGTATACATACAATACACATATAAAATATAGAAATATTTAATTAAATATTTAAATTATCAATTAAACCCTTACCTTAATTTCATACCAATTAAATATTTAATTAAAAAATAATTTAAATTATCAAATCTCATGTTTAATAAGTAACATTTTCAAAATCATTAAACTTTTTCATTTGATTATATATATATATATAATTATACATTGTCTTTCTAAAATTCACTTATATACATATGATCAAACTACAACATAATAAAATTGAACATGCATGCACCACCTTCTAGCTGATCTCGAAACATTCTTAGTCTTCTTGTGGCACAATCATCTAACTCTCAGGTTAATAATCTACTCACCTGCGCAATTCACACAACCGCACAAAGCTCAAAAGCTTAGTAGTACATATAAACAACATATGCATGTATTACAGAAAATCACACTCACAACACTAACATCATTTATCATCATATTCTTTGTATTTTCTTTATTATTATTAGCTTTATATTTATACTTATATATATATATATCATCCATAATTTATAATATCATTCTTATCTACCATAAACACATACATTGAGCCCAATTATCCTTGTATAATAAATTAGTTATAGAATCATTGCCTTGGCCTATCTCATCATAATGACACCAATGTGTCTCGCCAGTGGATGTAACAATATTTGTGACACCAGTATCTCATCCATAGAGTATATCAACAGTAATGACACGTAAGTGTCTAACTCAGGGGCATAGTAACATCTCCGTGGCACCCAGTGCCTCCACCCTATCATGTAAGGCATACCAATTACCAAGCGCAATCTTCTACCAACTAGATATTGTATAAGATACACACAATACACATTTATTTTTCAACATATTTTCATATCTCAACTCATATCATGGTTTCCATCAACCATCATCATATATAATGCCAATGTGGCATACATCCACATTTTAATGCACAAATTGAACTTTTCATATCTTTAACAAATATCACATCCATATTTTACATTTCATGATTATTATAACAATAGCATGTTTTCTCTAAAGCCAAGATTGTGCCTCTCACAAAACATAAAACATAAAACATTTGATGGCTTTTCAATCTTTATATAATATTATCACTTGCCATAATTCTATAGCTTACTCACACTGCACAACACTTCATACACATATTTCACATTAAATTGATAATACTATAGTATAACTCATATATAAAGTATTTCAATATCATCATGGCATGTTTTATACCAAGATATTAATAATATCAATATGAATATCTCTATTATACAACTCAAATCCTTTATTTATTTCTCAACTCATGACACTTAATTCAATACTTTATACTTTGGAGTTTCTCATTAAATAAGATTATATTAAGTTTCCATACTAATAATAGTATTATATTCATCTCATCTTTATCATATTCATTATTCATTTATAATTCACACTTGATATCCAACCACATTTCTCACTTCATATTTTTATCATGCAATCATGAGTCACACTCACCATATGACTCCTCAACATACCAACATTTTGCATAATCAATATAGTTTATTAATATTTATTCACTTTATAATCACATATACATTTTTAATTCTGTATATATAAAGATATAGCTATGCAAGCCATGAATCATGGATGAAAGACAATGAAAAGAACTATTTTGGGTAAAATTCTGTAATTGGCACGCCCAAAGATATGGGCGTGTCACCAACAGTGTCATTTATCCACTTTACAGAAGTTTTGACGCGCTCAGTGACATGGGCGTGTAACTGCCCCTATCATTTATATTGAAAAACAACATTTACGATATGCCCAGTGATATGGATATGTCACTGCCCCTGTCAGGCTAATTTTTTGGGTATAAAATCTGAACTGAAGTACGAATTAGGCACCCAATAGCCATACCTATGGCATCTCAAAACCACTCTTTCATGCCATATTTATCAACAAAATACACACCTATCAACTTAGAATGATGCAAACCAAAATCAAGAGCATAATCCAAGTATAAAGTTACTCAAAATCATATGTATCAATCAAAATATTATATGTACAAACCAAAGAAATTATATGTACAAACCTTAGTTAATCCAAACTTACTCTTCTTCTCTTGATCCTCCTTCACCTAAACACAAAACCATAATAATAATCATCATATAATTCATTCATACAATCATCCATATATCAATTCACAACTCATTTTTATAAAACCCTTACTCTTTTTGTCAATTCCAACTACCCATCATCATCCTCAATATCTAACCATATTTACTTCATCTATGCATCAATTCAATATTTATATATACTCCACCTACCATGGTTATCATCTTATTCAATTAATTGTCACTTTCTCTCACTAATCATATCACATATATATACTTAAAATCCATAAAAATCAGCTCAAGAAAAATAATACTTACTTGAATTCTTTGTCAAATCTTCAATATTCACCTTAAAATCTCTTAAAATTCTTATGAATTTGGTATGTATATGAACAAAATCAAGCTCTTCTCTCTCTATTTCTCTCTCAATTCTCACATTCAAAAAGGAAGAAGAAGAAGAAAGAAGAAATATGTCTCTTCTTTTCCCATCTTTATCTCTTATATATATATATATATATATAATATGACAAATGTTCCACCATTCACTTTCTCCCTATCACATATTTAAATATATATACAAATAATTAATCACTTAATTAATTTAAGTAGCCATACACAAAAAATATCTCGACTTTTCCATAATCATCTCTTTTTTTTTTAACTTTTATCTTTTTACTTAATTTCATTATTTAGTGTCTTTATACTTTATATATATCTTATGTATATTTTATGTATATGTATATGTCTTATATACTCTATTTATATTTCTCATATATTTCAAATACATAATATATATGTATAACATCAATCATACACATCCATCTCTTATTATATATATTTTTTTACCTATTTCACCAATATACTCTCTCATAATTATTATTCCAAAATACATCAAAAATCAAAAATATTACAATTTTCTTCCCCTTAAATAATTTCATCATCGAAATCATCCAGTACGATAATAATCCATCCATAATAAAATACCACCTTAAATTTTCATATGAAATTAATCATATCATCAAATTATTATTTTATCAAATCACATAACTTCTACCCTTCTCTTTAAGGTCAATCATCTTCTCCCAATTTCATAACTCATCACTATATTTTTTTAAGCAAAACAATTATGATAAATTATTTCATCACCCATCAAATTTTTATTAGACAAAAATCAGTTCATCTCATTATTATATATGTATCACACATCTATTATACTCAAGATATTTTATCAGCTTATCATTTTATAAATATACTCTCATAACTTTAAATTTAAAGATTATTGAATTATATCTTAACACTGACTATCCAGTCACTACAGTCATTTTTAGGATGATATCTCTGTTCATCTATCTCTTTCCTATATTTACAAATAGGTATTTGTAAAATCATAAATGATAACAATTTTCAATCCCTATGTAATAAGTCTCATTGCGATAATTTATGCATCTCCACCATGATTTTATCCTTTATACAATTATCATATATTATTTCAATAAAATCAATATATAATACTACAAAATTTTATTTTCACCATTAAAATTTATTCTCATAATTTATTCATCAAGCCAACATGTATATGCATTCCAATCACACATAACTGATATCTTTCTCAAATTAACAACCATTCTCTCAAACAATTCTCTTATCATTTAAACTGATATATCTTAACTCACTTCATGTCCATACACATATTAAGACATTGCATCATACTTGCTATCACATATCTCTCATATTTTTAATACAATTATATATATTGAATCTCAATAATTACTCGCAACTTTACCACATTTCATATCAATTGATCTAACTATTGCAATATCAACATCACAACTTTATTTTCTTCTAGTCAATTTTTAGCTTGTTTAAACTCATCATTTTATCTCAATTCACGATCTAACTCTATTAGGTCAAACTTATTTTTAAATTCTAATTTTCTTCGAATCCATCACCAGTAATACTCATTTTACACTTATTGGAGTTAATTACTGTATACAGCCTATATACATCATTTCAAATTAATTATTTTTTTATATTTATTTTCTATTATCTCTTTATTTTTTTTATTACACATAATATCAATTTCATGACTAAACTCTGCTTAAGTCATCAACATATGCATTATAAATCATATATCTTTAATCATATCATATTCAATTCATCATATTTTGAGCTATAATCACAATGTGACCAGTAAATCGTATTCCTTAGAACTCATGTGATTATGTAAAACTATGATCACCATCAAATAGCTCATTAATCATCGCATTACATATTCATATATATAACATACACATATATAAATAACTATTGGGACTAACACTTCTGTACAAGTATCATGTCCAGTTAATACAATATCATGGTCCAACTCTGCTCGGAACCATCACTGATCTTAATCACATGACCTAGTACTGCTTAGGTCAAAACCTAGCCCTGCTCAGGTCAAGACCTAGCCCTGCTCAGGTCTAACAATATATGCATCTCTAGTCCTAGCTCTGCTTAGGACCTCTCATGCATATCCAATCAATCTCAACACAACCGGATAAGTAAGTGTATAGGCTACACATGTATAACATCACTTTACATTTTATTATCACATACTCATTACTCTATACTTTTCCCTTGATCACCACTGTCCGTGATCACGCCATATTAACATTTTACATTTAACATAACTCTTAGTTATATTTCACTTTCTATAACTCATAATATTTTCACAATTCTCTTCTCTTTCACACTTTCTATAATTATAGATAAATTTCTACATAAGATTACTAGTTCCAACTATATAACCTATAAATCTTGCATGTATCTCATGAAACAAAACTATAAATCTCACCAAAACTATCTCACAGCCATGTTATCTCAGGCCCACACCCGTGAATAACAAAACTAATCTGCCAATATACTAAACAAGTCATATGGACGTGTTAATTTAATTAACGCATCTGTGTATAATAAATCTCTTTTACTTTGAATTAATTATCTTACCACTTTCAACACAATTACATGTCCTCTAAAGTCATACTGAATAAATTTAACCATTATAATTTTTCTTCTATCTGTCAACATAATTGATAAATTTATATTCTTAATAAGTATTCAATTAGTTACACGTCAATTTTTCTCATTGCTCAAATCATTCATTTAACTCAAACTTACTCTTTAACATACCATATAACTACTCATGCACTTTTTATAATTAAATAAATATTTTAATATTTCAAATCTTTAATTTTTTTATATCAGAATAATCATTTCATTCCAACAACACATTTCACCTAAAATTAAATAATTGACGTATCGAGTATTCCTTAAATTATATGTATATATATACACCATATTAAAATCTTACTTCTCTATTTATTATTCTATTTTCAATATATCTCTTATAAAAATTCTCATTCATTCCTTTCTCATAATAATTTTACCGAATAACACTCAATGCGCTCGCATAAAATTTTATTAAATCAAATTCCATTTCTCTATTGTCAAACCAATTTTTTTCACGTGTACACTCTTTTCATTATAATTCTATTTTTCTTATAATCTCTTACTTATACACATTTTTATCACAATATACTATAACCAACATAATTCATTTAAATCAACGTCATATCATATATAATTTTACTCAATAGTAAATATTTTATTTTCTTTTATAATCTTATAACTATATTCTAGCATTATTCTCAAATTCATTCTCTTATAACTTATTTCACAAACACATTTCAATAATCAATAATTTCAAAATTAGTTTTACTTAAGTAAAACTCCACTTCTTTAATTCATCAATTAAACTTAAATAATTTTTTTCACATTATTTCTTTCTCTAGCTTTACTCTTATGTGGAACCTCATTTTTCACACTATTATCTAACTCATATCATTCAAATACATGACATCATAAACCATATAATGTTATATCCGAGATCAACCTAAGTGTCAATGAATATGCATATATCACATCTCGCTTCATTTTTTTCTTCTAAAAATTCTATTTCTTTTTCAAAACTCACTTAGGCTGAGAATCTCAAACCTAAGTTCTGATATAAAAAATTGTAACACCCATATATCATATATATGTACTATATATATACTCTGTATACATACAATACACATAAAATATAAGAATATCACGTTATAGTATTGTTTAAACCCTTACTTTAATTTCACATCAATTAAATATTTAATTAAAGAATAATTTAAATTATCAAATCTCATATTTAATAAGTAACATTTTCAAAATCATTAAATTTTTTCATTTGATTACATATGTATAATTATACATTATTTTTCTAAAATTCACTTATATACATATACATATGATCAAAATACAACATAATAAAATTGTACATGTATGCACCACCTTCTAGTTGGTCTCGAAACACTCTTACTCTTTTTGTGGCATAATCGTCTAACTCTTAGATCGATAATCTATTCATCTGCGCAATTTACACAACTGCGCTAAGCTCAAAAGCTTAGTAGTACATATAAACAGCATATACATGCATTACAGAAAATCACACCCACAACACTAACATCATTTATCATCATATTCTTTGTATTTTCTTTATTATTATTATCTTTATATTTATACTTAAATATATATATATATATATCATCAACAATTCATAATATCATTCTTATTTACCACAAACATATACATTAGGTCCAATTATCCTTGTACAATAAACTAGTTCTAGAACCATTGACTTGATCTATCTCATCATAATGACACCAATGTGTCTCACTAGTAGATGTAACAATATCTGTGACACCCAATGTCTCATCCACAGCGTATATCAACAGTAATAACACGTAAGTGTCTAACTCGGGGGAGTAGTAACATCTCTCTGGCACCCAGTGCCTCCACCCCTTCATGTAAGGCATGCCAATTACCAAGCTTAATCTTTTGGCAACTAAATATTGTATAAGGTACACATAATATACATTTATTTTTTACTATATTTTCACATCTCGACTCATATCATGGTTTTCATCAACTATCATCGTATATAATGTCAATGTAGCTTACATCCACATTTTAATGCACAATTGCACTTCTCATATCTTTAACAAATATCATATCCATATTTTACATTTCATGATTATTATAACAATAGCACGTCTTCTCTAAAGCCAAGAATGTGCCTTGCACAAAACATAAAATAATTATCAGTACACATTTCATGACATTTTAATCTTTATATAATATTATCACTTGCCATAATTCTATAGCTCACTCATATTGCACAACACTTTATACACATATTTCACATTAAATTGCTAACATTATAGTACAACTCATATATAAAGTATTTCAATATCATCATGACATATTTTATACCAAGATATTAATAATATCAATCTATATATCTCTATTATACAACTCAAATTCTTTCTTTCTTTCTCATCTCATAACACTTAATTCAATACTCCATACTTTGGAGCTTCTCATTAACTAAGATTATATTAAGTTTCCATACTAGCAATAATATTATATTCATCTCATCTTTATCATATTCATTATTCATTTATAATTCACACTTGATATCTAACCACATTTCTCATTTTATATTTTCATCATGCAATCATAAGCCACACTCACCATATGACTCCTCAACATACCAACATTTTGCATAATCAACATAGTTTATCAGTATTTATTCACTTTATAATCACATATGCATTTTTAATTCAATATATATAAAGATATAGCTATGCAAGTCATGAATCACGGATGAAAGACAATAAAAAGAACTATTTTGGGCAAAATTATATAATTGACACGCCCAAAAACATGAGCGTGTCACCAACTGTGTCATTTATCCACTTTACAGAAGCTTTGACACGCCTAGTGACATGGGCGTGTCACTGCCCCTGTCATTTATATTGAAAAATAACATCTACGATATACTCAGTGACATGGGCGTGTCACTGCCCCTGTCAGGCTAATTTTCTGGGTATAAAATTTGAACTGAAGTACGAATTAGGCACCCAATAGCCATACCTATGGCATCTCAAAACCACTCTTTCATACCATATTTATCAACAAAACACACACCTATCAACTTAGAATGATGCAAACCAAAATCAAGAGCATAATCCAAGTATATACTTACTCAAAATCATATGTACCAATCAAAAAATTATATGTATAAACTAAAGAAATTATATGTACAAAACTTAGTTAACCTAAGCTTACTCTTCTTCTCTTGATCCCCCTTAGCCTAAATACAAAATCATAACAATAATCATCATGTAATTCATTCATACAATCACCCATATATCAATTCACTCAATTCACAACTCATTTCTACAAAACACTTACTCTTTTCCTCAATTTCAACTACCCATCATCATCCTCAACATCTAACCATATTTACTTTATCTATGCATCAATACAACATTTATATATACTCCACCTACCATAGTTATTATCTTATTTAATTAATCATCACTTTTTCTCAGTAATCATATCACATATATATACTTAAAATCCATAAAAATCAGCTCAAGGAAAAGAACATGTATTTGAATTATTTATCAAATATTAAATATCCACCTTCAAATCTCTTAAAACTCTTATGAATTTAGTGTGTATATGAACAAAATCAAGCTCTTCTCTCTCTCTCTCTCAATTCTCACGTTCAAAGAGAAAGAAGAAGAAGGAAGAAGAAATATGCCTCTTCTTTTCCAATCTTTATCTCTTTTATATATATATATATATATATATATATATAATATGACAAATGTTCCACCATTCACTTTCTCGTATCACATATTTAAATATATATACAACAACAACAACAACTAAGCCTTAATCCCAAACAAGTTGGGGTCGGCTGTATGGATTCTCAACAAAATAAGCTCAAAAGACACCAAAAAAGATACTCCAGCCTTAGGCCCCTTCCAAGACACGGATTTTACGTCTCCATTCAAGTCTGTCATTAATCAAATCCGCATCAAGATCTAAGGCACGTAAGTCTCTTGCTATCACCTCCTTCCACACAGTTCTAGGTCTGCCACGACCTCTAGCCCCCTCAATCAACAAATTCTCACACTTACGAACCGCAGCATTAGGAGGTCTTCTTAAAACATGCCCATACCATCTAAGTCTTCCTTCCCTCACCTTATCTCCGACGTCCGCTACTTGGACTTTTTGTCGAATATGAACATTCTTAATTTTGTCCAGTCTGGTATGTCCACACATCCATCTTAGCATCCTCATTTCTGCCACACTCATCTTATGCAAATGTTGTCCTGTTGGTGCCCAACACTCACTACCATAGAGCATCGCAGGTCTAACAACCGTCCTATAGAATTTACCTTTCACTTTCAGAGGTATTTTCTTATCACATAGAACCCCAGTCGCATCCTTCCACTTCAACCACCCTACCTGTATTCTGTGAGCCACATCTTCATCTATACGGCCATCATTCTGGAACACCGAACCTAAATATTTGAAGTGCTTGGTTTTAGGAACCAAAACTCCATCCAACTTAACCTCATGTTCCTGCTTCTTCCTTAGACTGAACTCACAGTGCATATATTCCGTTTTACTCCTACTTAACTTAAAACCCTTGTCCTCGAGGGTTTTTCTCCACACTTCCAACTTACGGTTTACACCAGCACTAGTCTCATCAATTAAAATAATGTCATCAGCAAACAACATACACCAAGGAACATCGTCTTGTATGCTTCTAGTTAGCTCGTCCATAACCAGAGTAAATAAATATGGACTCATGGCCGAACCTTGATGCAATCCGGTAGTAATAGGGAAAGCCTCAGTGTCTCCACCAGGTGTTTTCACACTAGTGGATGCATTCTCATACATGTCCTTGATGATGTTGATATATTTGCCGTTGACTCCTTTCCTCTTCAAAACCCACCATAACACTTCTCTTGGTACTCTATCATAGGCTTTCTCCAAGTCAATAAATACCATGTGGAGATCTTTCTTCTTCTCTTGATACAATTCTATTAGTCTTCTTAGAAGAGAAATAGCCTCCATGGTAGATCTCCCTGGCATAAACCCAAACTGATTCTCCGAAACTCTTGTAAGCTTCCTCAATCTGTGTTCAATAATCCTTTCCCATAATTTCATAGTATGGCTCATAAGTTTGATACCCCGATAATTTGTACAGCATTGAATGTCTCCCTTATTTTTATATATGGGTACCATGATACTCTTCCTCCAGGCATTCGGCATCTTACGTCCTTTCACAATAGCATTAAAGAGTTTAGTTAACCAGACAACTCCTACCTCTCCAAGGTTCTTCCAAACCTCTATAGGAATACCATCCGGGCCACAAGCTTTACCAACTTTCATATACTTCAAGGCTTCTCTTACTTCACTATGCAAGATCCTCCTAGACCAGCTGATATAATCATTTATTGCATGAAGACCTTGAAAATCTTGTTCATGTTCAGGGTTGAATAACTGCTCAAAATAAGCCTTCCACCTCTCCTTAATCTCAACATCTCCTGTCAACACCCGTTGATCTTCGTCCTTTATACATTTGACTTGGCTTAAATCTCTGCTTTTCCTTTCTCTCATCCTTGCAATCTTATAAATGCCCATTTCTCCCTCTTTAGTACCTAACTTTTGATAAATCCCTTCTAAGGCTCTGCCACGAGCTACACTAACAGCCTTCTTTGCCTCTTTCTTAGCCCTCTTATATTCCTCAAAGGCCTCGCTATTAACCGCATTCGGTAACTTTTTATACCATTCCCTCTTAGCCTTAATAGCCTTTTGAACCTCCTCATCCCACCACCATGCATCGTGCGGTCGAGGCCCTGCCCCTTTAGAGATCCCAAGCAATTTACTACCTGCTTTCTTAATGCCACCTTCCATTTTTGTCCACAAGTCCTCTGCACTAGCCTCAAGGTTCCAAATTTCTTCCTTTAGTAACTCCTCCTTAAAGGTACCTTGAGCTAGGTCTTTCAATTTCCACCATCTTATCCTTGGTTCCAATATTTTCTTATCATTCCTCCAGCTACTTTTATTCTTAACATCTAAAACCACAATACGATGTTGCGCCGTCAATGCTTCACCTGGAATGACCTTGCAATCCTTACACTTACTTTTGTCCCGTCTTCGAGTAAGTATGAAGTCTATTTGACTTTGAGTTCGTCCACTCTTAAAGGTAATCAAGTGTGACCCCCTCTTTTCAAAGCAGGTATTCGCCAGCACTAGATCATAAGCCACCGCAAAATCCAAAATGCTCTTTCCCTCCTCATTCCTGTTGCCAAAACCATAACCCCCATGGACCCTGTCATAACCATTACTGTCCTTACCAACATGCCCGTTAAGATCCCCACCAATGAAGATTTGCTGATTATCCGGAATACCTTGCATGATATCATCCATATCTTCCCAGAACTGAACCTTGGATGCTCCGTCCAAACCTACTTGGGGAGCATAAGCACTAATAACATTAATAGTGTCATCTCCCAAAACAAGCCTCAAAGAGATAATCCTGTCTCCCTTTCTCTTCACTTCCACCACCTTGTCTTTAAGCGTAGGCTCAATAATAATGCCCACACCATTCCTATTGTTATCCAAGCCACAATACCACAGCTTATATCCTGAGTTACCAATCTCTTTTGCTTTATTTCCCTTCCACCTGGTTTCCTGCAAACAAGCAATACTAACCTTCCTTCTTTTCAAAGTATCCACAAGCTCTATAGATTTTCCAGTCAGAGTGCCAATATTCCAACTACCTAATCTTAATCGGCTCCCTTGGACTTGCTTCTTTAGCCGCATTCGTCCATAATGCGGTAGCCCTTTCCTGTCTGACACCACATCCGGGCGCTGATATGGCGGGACTAACTTCTTTACCCATACCCGTCCATGGCATGGGAACCTTTGCTCATACTCCACCACACCCAGGCGTCGATGTGATGGAACCCCTTGCTCATTTAACACTACACCCGGGTGCCGATGTAGCGCGTGCCTAGGTGAGCACGTCCCAACGGTATAATGATAGTTTTGAGAATCCATAATCACTATCATTATATGTATCTATCATTATATACATATTTAAATATATATACATATAATTAATCACTTAATTAATTTAAGTAGCCATTCACAAAAAATATCTAGATTTTTTCATAATCATTTCTTCTTTTTTTTTTAATTTTTATCTTTTTATCTAATTATATCATTTAGTGCCTTTATACTTTATATATATCTTATATATATTTTTGTATATGTATATGTTTTATATACTCTATTTATATTTTTCATAAATTTCAAATACATAATATATATGTATAACATCCATCATACACATCCATCTCTTATTATATTTTCTCTACCTATTTCACTAATATACTCTCTCGTAATTATCATTTTAAAATATATTAAAAATCGAGATATTATAATATACATATATATACCAACATATACCGACATAAACCAATATATACCTATATTTATATACCTATATTTATGTAATATATATATATATATATATATCTAATTATATATAGTATATATATCGACATATATCACATATAATGATAAATACCGTTATTCTTTTGTTAAAGTATATATAACATTTGCCGATATATATATGCTAATAGATACCAATATATACCAACATATACTCACATATATTCACATATATATGATATATATTGTTATTCTTTCGCAACATATACTAACATATTTTAGTTATATGTAACATTCAGTAATATTTATTATTATTCTTTTCGGTATATCTGATTTTATGTAAAATATATCCATATATAAATAAAAATATAAAATAGCTATATATCGACATATATTCATATATACTCACATATATACAACATATACCAATATACATCCACATATATTATTATTCTATAGTTAAAATATATGTAACATATATCAATATATACCAATATATCTATATATATTGTTATTCTTTAATTAAAGTAAATATAATATAAAGTAAGATATACCAACATATACCGACATGTACTTATATATAATGCTATGTTTTAGTTAAAGTATATGTAATATATACCGATATATATCTATACATACACACATATATATAACATATATTGTTATTCTTTGTTGTCCCAAGATGGCAACCAAGAGGGGGGGTTGAATTGGTTTCCTCAAGAAGTTATGACAATTTAAAAACTCAACAAACAAGAAATGCGGAATAGAGAGTTGGTTGAGTAATGGAAGAAAGAACACACAAGATTTATAGTGGTTCGGATTTACTTCAATCCTACATCCACTTCCTTAACAACTTATTAAGGTTCCACTAGTCTTTGAAGTTTTTTACAAGCTCACTTCCAACTTTACAAGTGTTTTTCTTAGGCTCACACTTACAACCCAAACAAGAGTTTTACAAGGCTTACTCTCTCAACCTAACAAGAGTTTTACAAGGCTTACTCTCACAACCCAAGTGTTTCCCAAGCTTACACTCAAACTTATACAATGGTGTTTTCAATGCTAACACCTAACATTCATAACAATTCAAATACAAGTTTAAGTAAAAGAAAATTTGTTGCTTGGCTATGAAAATCTTTTCTCAATGTTGTCTTTTTTTTTTTTGTTTTCTCATAGAAACTTTGTATTTATAGCCAATGTGGTCTTACTAGCCGTTATTGATGTTGAGAATAAAGTCTTGGCAGATTAGACCTTCTTTACTTAAACTGTCCGAAGCACTTCGCGGTCGCCCTTCATACAAGGATGGTCGCGCTCATGCTTCACGCGGTCGTCCTTTTAACCAGGGACGGTCGCTACTTTTAAAAAGCTTCAACGGTCGAATTTTAGTGCTCTGCAGCTGGAATCTTGCCCATGATGTGTTTGTCGGACCAGTTCTTGCCCATGCTGTGTTTGTCGGGACGGTCGCGCCAAGCAAAGGTGCGGTCGCCCTTTTTGAATATTGAAGTGGGTTTACAATGGTCATATCACGTGTCATTTTTTGACAGGGCAAAAGAGATGTCCGCCATAATTTGAATCTCGCGGTCGCCCTTGGTAGCCTTTCGCGGTCGAACTCATATTCTCGCGTCGAACTTCTGGACGCACCTGAGGACGTGAACACTACTGTCTCTTTGAGCAATTTCTTCTTGAATTGTTGGGCGGTCGCGACTCTAAATGGGCAATCGCTAAAGTGGTAAGCGAGGTTGAGTCATTCACCGTTCTTGTCACCGCGAACCTTACTGTGATTGTAATGATTTAAGTTCCTTGAGTGGCGGTCGTGCAAGTATTTGGACGGTCGCTATTCTGTAGGAGCGGTCGCGACTGAGGTCGAACTTCTGACCGCGAAACCTACTGTGACAAGGTTTCATTCTGTAATTGCTTGGAGCGGTCGTATTCATCTGAGGTGCGACCGCTATAAATGTTCTGTTCACCTTTAATTGAAACAATCTAATCCTGCAACAAGATTTCTCAAACACAAGTTAAATAGATCATCCATTTGAGTTGTCAAGGATCAAAATTAAGATCATTTGTCTAACAATCTCCCCCATTTTGACTTTGACAATTCAAATGGAATGATGAGAAAAATAATAAGTCTAAAATGCTCCCCCTTAACATATGCAACAATCATGGTTAAGAGCATTGTGATTATGTGCAAATGTTATTGTTTGATGCAAACATTTCTCCCCCATAAACATTTCTCCCCTATTGCAAATGTTCAACAAATTTCACATGTATACTTGTTTCTCCCATTATTGTTCTTATTCTTGTTTTCCCCCATTATTGTATACTGTGTGTTTCATTCCATTTTGGTATTTTTCTCCTCCATTGGCATAGGCAAAATGAAACAAATGTTAAGCAAAACCATTAACAAAGCAATGAAAGGGAATATAAACATTATATATATTAAAGTGGAGGAAAGTACAAAGAGAGATTAAAACAAGCATATTAAAATGCAAACAATAAGAAAAATCTAATGTTATTCTGAGTCATCATCTAACTCTAACTCTTCTTCAACTAAAGGAGCTTTTCCTTTATCTTCAGGTGCAACAGAGGCAGAGCTAGTACTAATGGACTCTTCTTCTTCAGCAATGCTTTGGGTGTGATCACTTATATCCCAATCTTCAAGGTTGCATTGAGGCAAGTCCAATTTGCCTTGCATGTCATAAAGATCATGGTGCATGTGGGATATAAGGTCTATTCTCTTGTTCAAGTGCTGGAATCTCTTGGAGACACTTTTCTTGAACTTAGAGAGTTTCCTGGAGAGAGTTTTGATAGCTTGGAGGATGAGTTGTGTGGAGGATGAAGCAGTTTCTTGAGCAGCTTTTGATGAAGTTGCTTTTGGGGGTAATTCCACAGCAATTTCTACAGAATCTCCCTCTTCCTCAATTGTATACCTTGGCCTTTTCTTTTATTTATCCATAACTCCTTTCTTGCCAAAGCAGTATACATATGATCCTTCTATCTTCCTTACACATCCAGCATGCTCTAAGTAATCGATTGTGATAGCATTGGAGGCTAGAGTGAAAGGGTTTCTCAAAGTAGCTAAGTTCAAATCATTCAGAAGGTTTAGGTGCCTAGCTATTTGAGTAACTTGAGAGGATAGGAAGAAGGTACCAGTTCTTGTAACAGCATGATGGTAAAGGGTGTCAATCAAGAACTTGGTTGTGTTCATTTTGATGTTGTGGGTGAAAGCATAGAGAAAGATAAGGTCTCTTTTGGTTACTTTCTCATTCCCATCTGCTCTTTGATGAATGGTATAGGTGATAATCCTATGGAGCATCCAGTGGGTGAGAGATTTGATGTGCCTGGCTTTAGATTCCTTTTTAAAAGAAGTTTCAATGGAAATTTCTCGCCAGAAATCAGAAAGGGTTTGGTTTGAGAAGATTTGGTCATTGTAAGATGTTATACCTTCAGAAGGGAAGTTCCAAATGTTGCCAAATCCTTCTAGGGTTAAGGAGTGATAGTTATCAAATAGTTTAAACCTAACCCCATACCACCCTAATGCAGAGTTTGCACTCTTCTCTATTTGGAGGGACATCAGAAACTCTTTACTAAGACTAGAGTAGCCTACCTCTTCTGGAAAGACAAAATTTCTCCATCCAAGGACATCCAACAATTCTTCAATTTCGTCCTTAATGTTCAAGGCAGACAGCATCCCACCAAAAGGTGATTTGGTGCCTTCAACCTTCTTTTTCTTTAGCATGGCATACCTAATGTCTTCCTCAGAAGTTTGGTGATGAGGTTTGTGAATTTTCTCACCTCTTCTAGACTGTGGAGGAGATGGAGGATCAACAATAGGTTCTCTAATGGTGATTCCTGGAACTCTCTTGGCTTGACCTTTGATTTTGGAAGTGGTTTTTCTTTTGGGGGCCATCAGAATAGAAAGAACAGAAGAGAGTAGGAAAACAGAGAGTGATTGAGAGACAGATGACATTGAGAGTTTTTTAGGGTTTCAGAGGAAGGTTTGTGTGCTTTAATAGGCAAAATATCAGATAAACTGATGCAAAACACTCTTAAATAGATGTAGTAAAGAAAATAGCCGTTTATGACTGTTGGAAGTTAAGAGTTGCGACCTGTCACACAGCCAACGGTTATAAATTTTCGAGCAGAGTGTACAGGGTGCGGTCGCAGATTTAACAAGGTGCGATCGCGACATGTGGTCTAGCGACCATTAGTAAGATAGGTACGCTCGCGAGGGAAGAAACTGTCTGTAACGGTCGAAACTATTCAAATTGGTGCGGCCGCGCACAAATTTTCTCGACCGCGCACAGAGATTTTTATTGAATGAAACTGACAGACGAGATGGCGATCGCGAAAGGACACTGGAGCGACCGCGACATTATTAAAAATGAAAGATTCAAGGAAAGATGGAAGATATTCGAAGTGTGTTAAGAAAAATTAATTTCATGCACATAGAAACTTTATTTTAAGGCAAAAATTTGAATTAACTCAAAGTGATTCCATCAATCATTCCTAAATTGAGTTTGATGAAGTTAAGTCTATCTTCATTCAAGGGTTTTGTAAAGACATCAGCAAGTTGATTTTCTGTATCTATGAATTCTAAGATTATATTCTGATTTTGTACATTTTCTCTTAAGAAATGATGTCTAATATCTATGTGTTTGGATCTAGAATGTTGGATAGGATTCTTAGACAAATTGATAGCACTAGTGTTGTCACTTTTAATGGAGATATTGTTAAACATTTTACCATAGTCAAGCAATTGTTGTTTCATCCATAATACTTGTGTACAACAAAAACATGCTGCAACATATTCTGCTTCCGTTGTGGATAAAGCAACCGATGCTTGTTTCTTACTATGCCAAGAAACTAGATAATTACCAAGAAAGTGACATGCTCCTGTTGTGCTTTTCCTATCTAAGATGCTACCAGCATAATCTGCATATGAAAATCCTATAATATGAAATGATGTGTTTTTAGGATACCAAAGTCCTAAATGTATTGTACCACTCAAATATTTCAAGATTCTCTTAGTGGCATTCAAGTGTGATTCTTTAGGACTAGTTTGAAATCTAGCACAAAGACATACACTATACATTATATCAGACCTAGAAGCAGTTAAGTAAAGTAGTGATCCGATGATACCTCGATATTTCTTCTCATCTACTGCTTTACCATTATCATCTTTACCTAATTTCAATGATGTGCTCATAGGAGTTTTGCTAGTTTTGCAGCCATCCATTCCAAATTTCTTGATGAGTTCTTTTGTATATTTGGATTGGTTGATGAAGATCCCATCTTTACATTGCTTGACTTGCAGTTCAAGGAAAAACTTGAGTTCACCCATCATGCTCATTTCAAATTCCCTAGTCATACAAGAAGCAAATTCTTTGCACAAGGCTTCATTAGTAGCTCCAAATATTATGTCATCCACATAAATTTGTACAATCAAAATGTTGTGCTTATCCTTTTTAACAAAAAGAGTTGTGTCTACTTTTCCTTTTGAAAAACCATTTTCAAGCAAATATGCACTAAGTTTATCATACCAAGCTCTAGGTGCTTGCATTAATTCATATAAAGCTTTGGTAAGTTTGAAAACATGATCAGGAAATTTGTAGTTTTCAAAACCAGGAGGTTGTTCAACATAAACTTCTTCATTTATGAGTCCGTTTAGGAATGCACTTTTGACATCCATTTGATAAAGCTTAAAATTCATATGACATGCAAAAGCAAGTAATATTCTAATAGCTTCTAATCTGGCTACTGGGGCAAATGTTTCATCATAGTCAATACCTTCTTCTTGATTATAACCTTTGGCTACCAATCTTGCTTTATTTCTAATGATGTGACCATTTTCATCAAGCTTATTCCTATAAACCCATTTACATCCTATTATAGAATGATCTATAGGTCTAGGAGTAAGTTGCCAAACATTATTTCTTTCAAATTGATTAAGTTCATCTTGCATTGCAGTTATCCAATTTTCATCATTTAAAGCTTCCTCAACAGTTTTTGGTTCAATTTGAGAAACAAAAGCAAAATTAACATCAACGTGATTAATTTTAGATCTAGTAGTTACTCCCTTTGATGTTTCTCCAATGATGAGTTCCTTTGGATGATCTTTCTTGTATTGCCAATCCTTAGGTAGATCTTGAGACTTTTCTTCAAGTTGATTGATCTTTGGAACATCAATAGATTCAAGAGGTTCAAGAGTACCTGCAGGGTCATTGAAAGTAATACCTTTCTTTTGATCAAGTTTAGATGATTCATCAAATACAACATGCATTGATTCTTCTATAACTAGAGTTTTCATGTTAAATACTCTATAAGCTTTGCTATATGATGAATATCCTAAGAATATGCCTTCATCTGATTTGGATGAGAATTTTCCAAGATTATCCTTGGTATTCAATATGAAGCATTTGCATCCAAATACTCTAAAATATCCAATTCTGGGTATTCTTCCATTCCATAGCTCATAAGAAGTTTTATTAGTTAAAAGCCTTTTATAAACACGATTTGCAATGTAACAAGCTGTATTAACGGCTTCCGCCCAAAAATAAGATGGTAAATCATATTCATTGAGCATTGTCCTAGCCATTTCGATTAAAGTTCTATTTTTCCTTTCAACTACACCATTTTGCTGTGGAGTTCTAGGAGCAGAAAAATTGTGTGAAATGCCAAGTTCATTGCAAAGGTCTTCAAAGTTCTCATTTTCAAATTCTTTGCCACGATCACTTCTAATAGATGTGATCACATATCCTTTTTCATTTTGAACTCTTTTTGCAAAAGTTTTGAAGTAATTAAAGGCTTCATTCTTTTAAGCTAAGAAATTAACCCATGTGAATCTAGAGTAGTCATCAACAAGAACAAATGCATATGATTTGCCTCCTAAGCTTGTAACTCTATTTGGTCCAAACAAATCTAAATGAATGAGCTCTAAAGGTCTAGAGGTGCTTATAACACTCTTTGATTTAAATGAGCTTTTATGTTGCTTACCATGTTGACAAGGTTCACAAATCCTATCTTTATCATATTTTATCTTAGGTAAGCCATCAACTAAGTTCTCATTACAAATATATTTCAATTGATCCATACCAGCATGTTCTAGTCTTCTATGCCATAACCATGCATCATTATTAGTGGACATTAAACATGTATGATTTGAATGTATGCTGACATTGTAAGTGTTGTTTGTTCTAGTGCCCTTAAATATTATAACATCATTTGAATTTGTGATTTTGCATTCCTTGGAATCAAACTTGACAAAGTATGCTTTATCACAAAGTTGACTAACACTTAGCAAGTTATGTTTCAAACCATCAACAAGCCATACATCTTCAATTAAATCCTTACCAATAGAACCAATGGAGCCAACACCAAGAATTTTACCTTTAGCATTGTTTCCAAAAGTTACGTTACCTCCATGTTTATAGGTAATACTTGTAAAGAGCTTTGCATTTCCAGTCATATGCCTTGAGCATCCACTATCCACAAGCCATGTGCTTTCATTGGTAGTAGATTTTAGGCATACCTGCAAGACAATTGTGATCATCTTCTTTTAGGTACCCACATATAGTTGGGTCCTTGATGGTTAGTAGAAAGAGTGCCTTATAAATTGAGATGAGCTTTTCTTATATAACAATAGAAATTTTTGTGACCAAATTTCATGCAATATGTGCATTGCCATGGTATCCTATGCTTCTGCATTTTTCTTTTTGCATTATACATACAACTACAAGTATGTGATTTCTTTTGTACAAGTTTAGTGAACAACAATGCATAATTATTTTTGGCTTTATCTCCTAGTGAACCATAAGAAGTTCTTTTAGACTTGGTGCAAGCATCTTTGATATGAACATCAGAAATTTTAGTTGTAGATGCTTTCACAAATGTTGGTTTGCTAGGTGCAATGTTGGTTGAGCCATTGAATCCTAATCCATATTTCAAGGAAGGTGATCTTTGATTATTAATTAATGTGTTCAATGCTTTCTTTTCTTTATGAAATCTGGAAATTGATTCTTTTAGTTCTTTTAGTTCATGCTTCAATGCCTCATTCTCTTTAATCACCTTTTCTAAGTCATGTGAGCTTTTATTTAATTCTCCTATTGTATTCATTAAGTGTTCATTTGAGGTTTTCAATTCTAAGGTAGAGTTCTTTAAGCATATAAAATCCTTTTCTAACTTAGAGTTTTTCTCTTTATAGAGCATCATTTTAGAGAAATATTTTTCTATTTTAGAATTCATGTGCTCAATCAAGTCACTATCATCTATATCATTTATATCATCATGTGCTACAAGATCAAAGGATTGAGTACTTACCTCATTGGAATCATCTTCAATAGCCATGAGACAAAGATTTGCAATTCCTTCTTCTTCTTCTTCTTCACTTGAGGAAGAGTCATCCCATGTGGCTTTGAGAGACTTTTTCTTTTCTTTATCCCATTTCCTTTTGTTCTTTAATTTGTAGCAATCCGATTTGATGTGACCAGTTTTTCCACATTCATAGCACTTTACCTCATTTTTCTTTTCTTTATCTTTGAAGGAGAATTTAGGAGGTGTACCTTTGTTTGCTTGTAATCTTTTCTTCCTTTTCCATTCATTCATTCTTTTTGAGAACATTGCCATTTCATCTTCATCATCAGTACCTTCATTGCTTGAGCTCTCAGCTTCTTTGATTGCTTTGAGTGCAATTGGTTTTCTCTTTTCTTTCTCACCTTGATCTTCTTCTTTTTCACTGTGCAGCTCAAAAGTGAGTAATTTACCAACTAGCTCGTCGGTTCTTAATGTGCTGAGATCATGAGCTTCTTCTATGGATGATACTTTGGATTCAAAGTTCTTTCTAGCTCTTAGAGCTCTCAAGATTTTACTGTTTACATCACCTTGATTATATACCTTGCCATACTTCTTTAGTTCATTGACAATTGCAAGTAAGCGATTGGTCATGTCGGTGACATTTTCATTTGGTTTCATCTTGAATAGCTCATACTCATGAACATGCATTTGTTTCTTGGTAAATCTTACCTGAGTTGTACCTTCATTGTAGTTTTCAAGTGTTTTCTAAATGCAATGTGCACAAGTTAAATGTTGAACTCTTCCACCTTCTTCTCTTGAAATGGAGTTCATCAAGATGGAAGCAGCTCTATTTTCTTGAATCGATCTCTGATATTGCTAGTTGACCATTGAGCTTTGGGAAGTGGAACTTGAATACCGTCAACTTCATGAGTGGGAGATTTCCACTCATTTTCCACGAAATCCCATAGTTCAATCCCTTCACTATCTAGAAACAAATACATTTTGTGTTTCCAGTATGAGTAATCCGTTCTATCAAAGTAGGGTCTAAGAATAGAGTTAAGATTTCCATGAGAGCTTGATGAAGAAGAAGTTGCCATTGTGGATCAGATTTCACAATTAAGTTTAAGAAATCTCAGGGCTCTGATACCAATTGTTGTCCCAAGATGGCAACCAAAAGGGGGGGTGAATTGGTTTCCTCAAGAAGTTATGACAATTTAAAAACTCAACAAACAAGAAATGCGGAATAGAGAGTTGGTTGAGTAATGGAAGAAAGAACACACAAGATTTATAGTGGTTCGGATTTACTTCAATCCTACATCCACTTCCTTAACAACTTGTTAAGGTTCCACTAGTCTTTGAAGTTTTTTACAAGCTCACTTCCAACTTTACAAGTGTTTTTCTTAGGCTCACACTTACAACCCAAACAAGAGTTTTACAAGGCTTACTCTCTCAACCTAACAAGAGTTTTACAAGGCTTACTCTCACAACCCAAGTGTTTCCCAAGCTTACACTCAAACTTATACAATGGTGTTTTCAATGCTAACACCTAACATTCATAACAATTCAAATACAAGTTTAAGTAAAAGAAAATTTGTTGCTTGGCTATGAAAATCTTTTCTCAATGTTGTCTTTTTTTTTTGTTTTCTCATAGAAACTTTGTATTTAAAGCCAATGTGGTCTTACTAGCCGTTATTGATGTTGAGAATAAAGTCTTGGCAGATTAGACCTTCTTTACTTAAACTGTCCGAAGCACTTCGCGGTCGCCCTTTATACAAGGATGGTCGCGCTCATGCTTCACGCGGTCGTCCTTTTAACCAGGGACGGTCGCTACTTTTAAAAAGCTTCAACGGTCGAATTTTAGTGCTCTGCAGCTGGAATCTTGCCCGTGATGTGTTTGTCGGACCAGTTCTTGCCCATGCTGTGTTTGTCGGGACGGTCGCGCCAAGCAAAGGTGCGGTCGCCCTTTTTGAATATTGAAGTGGGTTTACAATGGTCATATCACGTGTCATTTTCTGACAGGGCAAAAGAGATGTCCGCCATAATTTGAATCTCGCGGTCGCCCTTGGTAGCCTTTCGCGGTCAAACTCATATTCTCGCGTCGAACTTCTGGACGCACCTGAGGACGCGAACACTACTGTCTCTTTGAGCAATTTCTTCTTGAATTGTTGGGCGGTCGCGACTCTAAATGGGCAATCGCTAAAGTGGTAAGCGAGGTCGAGTCATTCACCGTTCTTGTCACCGCGAACCTTACTGTGATTGTAATGATTTAAGTTCCTTGAGTGGCGGTCGTGCAAGTATTTGGACGGTCGCTATTCTGTAGGAGCGGTCGCGACTGAGGTCGAACTTCTGACCGCGAAACCTACTGTGACAAGGTTTCATTCTGTAATTGCTTGGAGCGGTCGTATTCATCTGAGGTGCGACCGCTATAAATGTTCTGTTCACCTTTAATTGAAACAACCTAATCCTGCAACAAAATTTCTCAAACACAAGTTAAATAGATCATCCATTTGAGTTGTCAATGATCAAAATTAAGATCATTTATCTAACATTCTCTTTGCAACATATACCCATATATATATCTAGTTATATACATATATCTAGTTATAAGTAAAATATACTAATATATAATAATAAAAATTATTTTAAAAATATTTTTTAATATAAAAATACCAATTTATATATAACATATACCGATCTATATTCTCATATATCAATATATATTATTATTTTTTAATTAAAGTATATGTATCCTTATTCTTTTAAATTTTATCAAATATATATTATTATTTGTTGCATATATCATCAAAATTATCATCACCAAAGATATCAAAACATAAGCAATTCTCAAATAGGCACGAAGATATTGGAATTGGGTATTGTAACATTTATTTTTTAAAGAAGAATGACAACAATAAGAAACAACAGAAACACAATTAATGCATTTTCTACAAAATTCCGTCTTATTAAGAAACAACAGTCCTATAGTCTTAAGAAGCTTATGGGTAATTAACATGAAATTCTCTGCTATATATTATCAGGCTTAACCCGTCTCTCAAACATTTTGTCAAATAGTTTCTTTTGCACCATCCAAAAACCTTGTACTTCTCTAAAAGCCTTCCAAAACATTACTATTACCTTCAAAAACTACCAAAATGCAAGCAGCAAGCAATAATAATAATAATAATAATAATAATAATAATAATAATAATAATAATAAAATTCATCGTTTGGTATATGTTAAATTTTATACATAGTTATATGTAACATATATCAAAATTTTTCATCCAAATTTGACAATTATTTCACCGTTAAATCAAAATTTATAATCAAGTGATTTGGTTTAGTAGGTATAAATCAAAATTTCAATGATTGTATCCTCCTTAAAAATTGTATACATTGATTGCTTTGAGCAACTAACTACTTTCCAATGAATAGAACTTAAACCAATCTTCATAATTCAATGTCATTCATAAATAAAATAAACCAGCCAAGGATAATCATATAAATAGATGATAAAAACCGAATTACTGAAAAACAATTCAAGTACTTGTATTAAACTAATGGAATTCTTTCTTCAATATAGCAAACATGGTTTTGAAACTCAAATAGCTTTTACAACCAAAAACAAAAATTACAAAGGCCTGGACTCAAATTTTTTATTTAAACATCAGACTCCTGCATCTAAACATTTGACTCAAAAATCATCATCAATTCCTTCAGTGGAAGGTAGAAGCTATGTGCAGAATCAAGTCGAGTACTCGGGTACTGCAGAAATAAAGTAGCAAACTTACCATAAGCTTTGGAAGAATGAGTGGTACTGTTATCATATCAGGATCAGGAAGAGAAATTAGAAAGGTTACCTGTATCCCACTTCATTATCATACCAAGAGACAAGTTTCACAAAGTTTTCGTTCAGCAAATCAAACAATTATTTTTATATAGTTTTGTCTTCCAATTTACCATATAATAATTTTAAAAGTAATACTTTGACTATTAAAATTAAAAACGTTATTAATATTTTTTTTAATTTCATTAGCAAATATATTTCAATTTATTTTATAAGACCAATACTATCCAAAGATTCAAATTCTAGATTTTTCAATATCAAAATTGATTTTATGATTTTATTTTTATTATAAAGCTCGACATAATTATGTGTATCTTATTGAAAATATAATCTTTAAATGATGTAGTATATGATAAATTAATTATTTGATTTTGATTAATCAATCAAAATCAAAATTAAATTAAAAATAATTAAAATAGAAGAAGCATGAGCACTGATCAAATTTATTCTCTCAAGTTGGGCACTGATAAAAAATGGGCCCACGTCATTATAAGATTAAAATATAATGTAATAAAAAAACACGGCATCCTTCGGGCTCAAAACCGTAAACCGTCAGTGTGTAGACTGACGCGATAACCAACTACACCACAACAGAGAAAATAACTAAATATTTTAATGTTATCAACAAAATTACACAGTTTCTAACAGTCAACAAAAGAATAAGAATGGGGTAATTTATCTGATTATTGTCAATTAAAAAATTGACTAATTCATCTTATTGTATCTTAAATTTAAAATTTTATATCGGTCATTTCTGAATTTAAAAATTTTATAATAAAATAATTCTCAATTCAAATATTATCATTTTCATTAATGACGTCATGTCAGCTTTTAAAATAAATTCATTATAAATTTCATCCGTCGTCCCTTAATAATTTTTTTAATTTTATCAGTCATTCTTAAAGAATTTCTTAATTTTATCGGTCATCTTTAAATAATTTATTAATTTCACTCATTATCTTTAAATAATCTATTAATTTTATATGTCATCTTTAAAAAATTAATTTAAAATCACATATTAATTAGTTTAAAAAATCTTAAATAATTTTAAAAGTTAAATTTTTTTACATTTGAATGATAATTTTAAATATTTTTTTATATTTAAATAATAATAATAATATTTTTATTTTTATTTTTTATAAAATAATATTTAATAATTATTATTATAATTTAACTGTAAAAAATTAAATTTTTTAATTTTAAAAATAGTATAATTATTACTGTAATATTTTTATTTTTTTAAAATTATTTTTAATATTAATTGTTATTATTATTTAAATGTAGAAAAAATAAATTTTTTAAAATTATTTTAAAATGGATAATTTTAAAAATTTTAATTTTTTTTAAAAAAATTTACTAATAGATTTGTTAAATTAATTAATAAGTTTTATTTAATTATTAAATGAAATGACTTTGTAATTAATAACAATTATTGTTACAAATAATTTTAAAAAAATATTATAATAATAATTATACTATTTTTAAAATTAAAAAATTTTAAATAATTCAATTTGTTATAGTTGAATTATAATAATAATTATTAAATATTATTTTATAAAAAATAAAAATAGAATAATAATTATTATTATTCAAATATAAAAAATTATTTAAAATTATTATTCAAATATAAAAAAATTTAAAATTTAAAATTATTTAAGATTTTTTAAACTAATTAATATGTAATTTTAAATTAAAATTTTTAAAGATAACAGATAATATTAAGAGATTATTTAAGAATGACGGATGAAATTAAAAGATTATTTAATAATAATTGATGAAAATAAGAGAATTCTTTAAGAATAATGGATGAAATTTATAATGGTTTTATTTTAAGAGTTGACGTGTCGCAGTTAATGAAAATGATGGTATTTAGATCAAAATGATTTTATTATAAAATTTTAAATTTTAAAAATAATTGATATAAAATTTAAAATTTAAAAATAATAAAATAAATTAATCAATTATTAATGATGGACCTGTTGAAAATCACCCGGGTAAGATGAGGAATACGCATGAGAACTTTCTGCTGACCTCTCGTGCATGCCAGATTGTGAAAAACTGCTTTAAAAAAATAATTAAATTAATACTTTCGGAAAAACACCAACATGTTCGGTGGATCCTTGTTGAATTGTGCTACAATTTTATTTCTTATTTTTTCACCCATTAATTATTAATTTATAATATTTCTTTTTTCTTTTTTAATTTTACATTACTTTTAAATTAATCTCATTATGTCATTTTATAATAATTACTCATTTTATATATGGTAAGAAATCTTGCTAATACAAATTGAATTGATAAAATACTAATCACCGTTGTTTTCTGAGAAATCTCGTTGAGGTCTGCTTTTTAAGAATGGTCCCTATTTAGAACTTAAGGCTATTACCTAAATTTTGTATGAACTAAACTATAACAATTACTGAGTAATTTTTACATTTTTTTTTTGTTTGCCTTGTAAAACAAAATAGTTTAAAAATGAACTAACCTTTTCATTTTTATAATCTTTTATTTGTTTTAACATATAAAATTTTTATGCCAATCATATTAACTCCTCACTCCTCCATGACTATATATGAATGAAAAATGATCTCATTTAAGGTGAATGTCAAAATACACATATCTTAACTAATATTTCTTTATTTCGTTCCAAAAAATATATTTCTTTAAGAAAAGGAAACGAAATAATTAATTATTTTAATTAATTAATTGTTCAATAATCATACAAAGTATAAAATAATTACATTATATTAAAACGAAACTCATTAATATGAATCATAATTAATTAATTACCTTTTGTTATTAGACTCTAGCTTAGAGAAAACACTCTTCAATTTTAATAAAAGGAAAAAAAAAAGATCTTTAAGCATGGAACTCTTGAATATAATGTTACAAAATAAATATATAAAATTAGCAATTTAATTTTCTATATTATGAGATAAATATATACACTACAATTAGCTATGAATAGCAAATTAAGATTTACTCATCATGAAACAAAAACATTAATTCACCTTATAATAAAAGTTATTAGATTTTTCTAGCAAGTCTTCTAAGATACTGATTTAAAAATAATAATTTAAATAAAAATAATTAAAATTAAAATTTTTAATTATATTCATTCTATAATATATTTATCATAAATTGATAATTATATTTTTTTTGTTTTATAAAAATTAAGAAAAGTTATTTATTTATTTTGAAAATCTAAATTTAAATATATTTTTCTTATTATACTTTTATTTCATATCAGATATATTTATTAAAAGTTTAAAAATTTATTGCTATTAAAGTTTTTTTGGGCTCGACTATGAAAGGATGGTAAAAAAAATTTAAAAATTTGGACATATAAAAATAAAAATGTGACTATTAATTCAAAACACATTGACTAACAATAAAAATTGAAAAAAAAAGAAATTGAAAACCGCAAAAATAGAAAATAAAGTCCAATAACGTAAAAAAGGAAAATAAAGTTCAACCTTTCCTTCCCTTTTCTCCATTCTCTTCCCAAATTTTCTTGCAGAAGAAGGAGGAGGAGGGAGTTTTCTTCCTATTTTCTTGATTTTTTTTGGTTATCCAATCATGTCTGCTTCAAGATGGATCAGGCCCGAGGTAAATTTTTCTTTCTCCTGTTTGTTTCTCGACAATGTTTTTTTTTCCTTTATGTTATTTATGTTTTTCTTTTCATATTGGAGATTGGAAGAAAGAATATTTGTAATCAAAGATATAATGGGTTGTTTCTCATGTTAAAATTAATTTTATATTGTTAAAATTAATCATCTAATTAATCATAAGTTTGGACTAAATATATTCAAATATTAAATATGTATTGTAGTCAAATTAAGATAGTTAAATTAAAGTTTTGATCAAATTAGGATTGTTGACTATTGAGGTGTCCTATTCGTAATATGATTATAAGTGTAGAGACCGTTAAATATTTCTATTTTGTTGAATGACCAAAATAGAGATTAATCATCATCATAAGTTATAAATAAAGGGTCGTGGTCTCCAGGGGAACATAACAATTTTGAGAGAACATTATGTTCCTTCATTAGTGCTTCCGCATAATCTAAAGTGTATATCCTCTGGAAGGCGACAAATCCCAGAATTGTCTTTAACATCAACATACGATGATGTCAGGTACGCAATTCTGTCATTTGCAATTTAATTTGAATAATCTAGTGATCTATGCAGGTTTTAGGTTTTAGGGGAATTAAGTTTTCTTCCCCTTTCAATTGGTATCAGAGCCATGTGCTAGGTTGCTAGATTTTTCCAATTAAATTGCGGTATTGATTATTGTTTTGATTCTAGAAAATTAATTCAGTGATGGTAATTTTCTAGAATTAATTTGGAATCAAATTTAGTAATCTGAAATCAATTTTGGTTTGATTTGTTTTTGGATTAAATTACTGTGATTATTTAATTGATTCTGAAAAAAATTAAATTTCTGGACTTGAATTTGTGTTTGTGATTTTTTCTGGAATTAATTAATTTTTGGTTGATTAATTATATAAATAAATTAATTAAAGATTAAAAAAAATATTCTGTTTTGAAACTGTTCTTCGAAGAACAGTTTCGTGAAATTGGGCTATAGACATAAAGTAGGGAACAAAACACAAAGGAGTCACAGGACGAAAATAAAATATATTTTTAAATATTGCAAACAGATCCTCCAACTTCTGATAATTCAATTTTGATCCAGAAAGTTTTGTAATTCCTGTTTTCACCCACAAAACTTTAATTTATTTAATTTTTAGCCCAAAATTTTTTGTTTATTTATTTTTGGCCCAAATTTTTTTTAAAAATTAATTAAAGTTTATTTTTATTTTTTATTGCAATATTTGATTGAGTTTAAATTTAATTAATATAAATATTGCAATCCATTTATTATAATTTAAGAATTTTATTGAGTTTAAATTTTGGTATTTTAGTTCTGATTGTCTAATATTTTTAATAATAAATTAATTGAAGCAAAAAGTTACCAAAGTGATCTCTATTGTGTAAATTAATTTATTTGGGATATTAGACAGGTGTATTAAAATTCATTGCGGGTAGTATACCGGCCCAAAGGAAGGTTGCTATCTGGCTGAATTGAGAATACATTGCGGTAATAAATATGTGATAATTATTATGTGTTCATCTATGTGGATAATAAATCGACCCAAAGGAAGGTTTATTATTTGACAGAACTGAATTGTCAATATTTGATTACTGCGTTGAGATACCAATTACAGTTAATATTTTATGTCCAAATATGAGAATATTAATGTTGTATCCGGTATCTTGTTTTCAATATTTGAACTCTACTTATGTGATTTGTTTCAATTTTTTGTGGATTGTGAGCTTATGTCATTTATTTATTATTTATTTTCTCTGAATTCAGCTAGCATGCCGTGTAATCCCAACTTTGTCCATATAAATGAAAATACTGATAATAAGACTGCTGATAATGAAAAATATTTGGTTTTAGTCTGTTCTGAAGTTAATTTAACTTCGCTACCTAGAAACACTTGGTAGATAGATTCTGGTGCTACTAGTCACATAAGTGTTTTAATACAGGGTTGCCTAAGTTACCGAAAGCCAACTGACGGTGAAAGATACGTTTATATCGGAACTGGCGAACCGGTAGAAGTAGAGGCGATAGGACATTTTATATTGTGTTTAAGAACTGAAAATTTTTTGGATCTAGTAGATACTTTTGTTATTCCGTCTTTTAGGCGGAATTTAATTTCTGTTTTCCATTTGGACAAATCTGGTTTTACTTGTTCATTTGGAAACAATAAAGTTACTTTATCTATGGATTCAAAAATTTTAGGTACTGGTTTCTTGTATGCACTTCATAATCTATATATGTTAGATATCGATGCCTCTTATAATGAGACCCTGCAAGTTAGTACTATAAGTACCAAAAGGAAGCTAAATATGGATAACTCAGCTGCTCTATGGCACAGACGTTTGGGTCACATATCCAAATCTAGAATAGAGCGTCTTGTGTCAGATGGTATCATAAATACACTTGATCTCACAGATTTGGAATCCTGTGTTGAGTGTATTAAAGGTAAACAGACTAAACAAAAGAGATTAGGTGCCAATAGGTCATCAAACGTCTTAGAGTTGATACATACGGACATCTGTGGCCCATTCCCTACAGCAACTAGGAATGGTCAAAGATACTTTATATCATTTATAGACGATTACTCACGTTATGAGTACCTATATCTTATTTATGAGAAATCTGAGTCTCTGGATATTTTCAAATCTTATAAGGCCGAAGTTGAAAACTAACTAGGAAAAGAAGATTAAATCTGTTAGATCTGACCGTGGAGGTGAGTACTATGGCAGATATGACGGTTCGGGTGAACAACATCCAAGACCATTTGCTATTTTCCTACAGGACTGTGGTATAGTCCCTCAATACACCATGCCTGGTACACCCAGCATGAATGGTGTATCTGAGAGACGTAACATGACTCTTATGGATATGGTTAGAAGTATGATTAGTCATTCTTCTTTACCCGAGTCTCTGTGGGGAGAAGCATTAAAAACAGCAGTCTATCTTCTTAACAGAGTACCAACTAAAGCAGCTGTAAAGACACCTTATGAGCTTTAGACTGGACGCAAGCCCAGTCTAAAGCACCTTCATGTCTGGGGATGTCCGGCTGAGGCTAGGCCTTATAGGCCTAATGAGACAAAATTGGAATCCAAAACTGTTAGTAGCTACTTTGTTGGTTATTCTGAGCGATCTCGGAGTTTTAAGTTTTATAATCCTACTTCCAGATCTATTTTTGAGACGGGAATTGCAACATTCTTTGAGGATGTTGAGTTTGGGGGGAGAAATAAGGTTAGAAACATTGTTTTTGAGGAGGGATCGAGTCATGAACACTCAGTGTCGATTCCTATCTTTGCTCCTCGGACTGTTCAGGTTCCTAGAATTGTTAATATTCCAGAAGTAATTCCGAATCCAATACAAGACAATGTTAATCAACTTTCCCATCAGGATGAAGAAGTTGTTCTTCCTCAAGTACAAGCTCAACAACCTCAAGAATTTGAGCCATAACCTGTGCCTTTAAGAAGGTCCACTAGAGAAAGAAGAAATGCTATTCCGGATGACTATGTAGTATATCTTCAGGAACATGAGGACACTGTAGACATGGTGGAAGATGATCCTATCAGCTTTCATCATGTCATGCAGGATTCCAACTCTCAGAAGTGGATTGAGGCAATGAGTGAAGAATATAAATCTATGCAAGACAATCAAGTTTGGGATCTTATCCCATTACCTGAAGGAAAGAAACCTATTGGTTGCAAATGGATATTTAAGATCCCTCTAATGGTAATGTGAAAAGATATAAGGCTCGTCTTGTAGCTAAAGGCTTTACTAAAAAAGAAGGGATTGACTATAAAGAGACATTCTCTCCGGTTTCATCGAAGGACTCTTTTAGGACAATCATGGCTCTATTTGCACATTTTGATCTTGAGTTATATCAAATGGATGTGAAGACTGCGTTTCTCAATGGAGACATTGATGAAACCATATATGGTGCAGCCAGAAAACTTTGTGTTTGGAGACCTAAAGCGACTGGTATGCAGATTAAAGAAATCCATTTATGGACTCAAGCAAGCTTCTCGTCAGTGGTACTTCAAGTTCCATGAAGTAGTTGTCTCTTTCGGTTTTGAGATAAATGCTGTGGAAGATTGTGTGTATCACAAGTTCAGTGAGAGTAGGTTTATCTTTTTGGTCTTATATGTGGATGACATATTGCTTGCTACTAACTGTAAGGACTTGCTGCACGAGACCAAAGTCTTTCTCTCAAAACACTATGAGATGAAAGATTTAGGTGAAGCTTCTTTTGTATTAGGGATTCAAATACATCGAGACCATACTTGAGGTATTCTTGGATTATCACAAAAGGGCTATATTGAGAAAGTGCTCAAGAGATTTAGTATGCACAACAATAGACCAATTTATACCCCAGTTGCTAAAGGAGATAAATTCAGTCTTGATCAGTGTCCAAAGGGTGAACTTGAGATTCAGGAGATGCAGAAGATTCTTTATGCGTCTACAGTTGGGAGTCTGATGTATGCTCAAGTTTGCACTTGTCCAGATATTTCATTCATAGTTGGCATGTTAGGGTGATATCTCAGCAATCCAGGAATGGATCATTGGAAAGCAACCAAAAGAGTCTTGAGATATCTTCAGAGAATGAAGGGACATATGCTCACATACAGGAGATCAGATCAGCTTGAGATCATTGGGTATATTGATTCTGATTTTGCGGGATGCCAAGACAGTAGAAAATTCACATCAGGCTACATATATCTCTTGGCTGGTGGTGCTATTTCTTGGAAGAGTGTGAAACAAACTCTAGTAGCTACCTCCACCATGGAAGCAGAATTTGTAGCAAGTTATGAGGCATCCAATTAGGCAATCTGGCTGAAGAACTTTGTTACAGGGCTGCGCATTGTGAATGGCATTGAAAGGCCATTAAAGTTATACTGTGATAATAACTCAGCAGTTTTATTATCCAACAACAACAGAAGCTCTTCTCGATCGAGACACATTGGGATAAAGTTTCTGGCTGTGAGGGAGAGAGTACAGAGTGGACAGATATCCATAGAGCATATTGGAACGAACTCCATGATTGCGGATCCGCTCACTAAGGTTGTGATACCGAAAGTTTTTCATGAGCACACTGCTCATATGGGTGTCACATTATTTGAGACTATTTAGTTTCAGTGGAAGTTTGTTCATTTAAGTTTGCATTAAGTTTTATGTATGTTCTCTTTGACATTGGATATATTTTATAAAGTACATTCAGTTTCTGCAGAAAAATGAGTTTTTCTTTCATTTTATTATGTGTTTTACACTCTGTATTATATTTATGTTTGATCTCACTTAAGATTGACCAGTTGGAAACAGGCATGATTAGATCACATTACATGTAGTTTCCATGCTACACTCCTATTATTGATCTATGTCATTTGAGAGTATTAATAATGTAATTGATGGTGGTTTGAGTCACAATGAATGTGGTGATTGACCCTTCAGTCCTTTATCGATATAATCAATGGACGAGATTGTTTGAGACACCTTCAGTATGACTGCTTTTATGAGCTCATTAAGGTATATACATTTATATTTAATATATGTTAGCCCAAGTGGGAGATTGTTAGAATTAATTTTATATTGTTAAAATTAATCCTCTAATTAATCATAAGTGTGGGCTAAATATATTCAAATATTAAATATGTATTGCAGTCAAATTAAGATAGTCAAATTAAAGTTTTGATCAAATTAGGATTGTTGACTATTGAGGTGTCCTATTCGTAATAGGATTATAAGTGTAGAGACCGTTAAGTATTTCTGTTTTGTTGAAGGACCAAAATAGAGATTAATCATCATCATCAATTATAAATAAAGGGTCGTGGCCTCCAGGGGAACATAACAAACCCCATAATTGTCTTCAACATCAACATACGATGATGTCAGGTACGTAATTCTGCCCTTTGCAATTTAATTTAAATAATCTAGTGATCTATGCAGATTTTAGGTTTTAGGGGAATTAAGTTTTCTTCCCATTTCATCCTATTTTTTAGACTTCCATTTAATTAACATTAATTTCGGGATTGATTTTGAGTTGCTTGCTGTATGCTGTCTAAGTACATTGAATTCTATTAATTTTCCCATCCCTTGTTTGTTTCTCGAGAAAGTTTTTTATTTCTTTCTGTTATTTCTGTCTTATTTTTTCATATTTGAGATTGGAAAAATTTGTAATCAATGCTATAATGGGTTGTGTCACCTTTTTTTTTTTGATAATTCCATTTAATTAACACCAATCTTGGGATTGATATTGAGTGGTTTGATGTATGTTGTCTTAGTACATTGAATTATATTAATTTTCCCTTCCCTTGTTTGTTTCTCGAGAATTTTGTTTTCTTTAAGTTATTTCTGTTTTCTTTTTTTTTCACATTTGAGATTGGAAAAAGAATAATTGTAATCAAAGATATAATGGATTGTGTCCCTTTTTTCATAATTCCATTTAATTAACACTAATCTTGGGATTGATTTTGAGTTGTTTGCTGTATGTTCTCTAAGTATATTGAGTTCTATTTTGATTTAATTCCAAATCATAATCAAGATTTAAATTATTTTTACAATATTGAATTCCATGCAATTGAATTTATGTGTGAAATTGGATATCTACGTAGCCAAACCCAATTAGTTTGATATCAAGATTTAGTTTTTGATATCAAAATTTAGTTGAGTTGAGTTACATCGAATATGAAAATATAAATTTTATATTGAACATGAAAAAAATATATAATCGGTATGATTAACTTGGAATTAAGACTTAATTGCATTGGTTGAGTTATATAAGATATGAAAACATGAATTTTATATTGAATATGTAACTTGGGATTAAAGCTTAGCTGAGTTATATTGAACATGAAAACAGGGATTTTTATATGAATTTGTGTGTTTTCTTTGTTTTGTGAAATAGGTTTTTCCACTCTTTGCCGCTGTTGGTGTAGCTGTTGGCATTTGTGGGATGCAACTTGTAAGGAACATTTGCACCAACCCTGAAGTCAGGTAAATTTCTTTTCTTTTCTCTTATTTTCCCATCAATTATAAATTTTCTTGCATAAATTTTGAATCTTGATCAAAATAGTATTGAAAACTGATTGAATTCGGTGTTTTTTTAGGGTGACCAAAGAGAACAGGAGTGCTGGAATTCTTGAAAATTTTGCAGAGGGTGAGAAATATGCAGAACATGGTTTAAGAAAGTACGTTCGTAATAAGCCTCCACAGATGATGCCCTCTGTCAATGGCTTCTTCTCTAATCCTAATCTTCCAAGTTCTAAATAGTAGATAAATTCTCATTTTTAACCATTGAAATTAGACTTTGAAATTTGAAGTTTTTGATTCAGAGAAAATTAGGTTGATTAAACCTATTGCCTTTTCCATTTAAAGAGCATGAAGCAATTGCACATTTTTTTCCCCAATTCTCTCAAGTTTTTGATATACATTCATGAATAATAAACTTCATCTTTTATTATTATTTTTTCTTTCTTATGTTATTTGATATCAATTAAATATCAATATTGTCTTATTTTCATGTTAAATTATGGAAAGATGTAACCCACAATCTTTTAGAGTGAAAAAAAATGACTTAAAATTAATTAACGTAAAATTAAAATTTAGTTGAATTGAGCATGCTGTGATCCCCGTTTATACTGTAAAATAAAAACTAAATTTTATTAGCAAATTCTGGCAAAGATAAGTCAATAATTTCTTCATTGTATTTACAAATGTAACAAAGATAAAATACTATTTAGTTATTGAGATTTGATGTAATTAATAAAATCGTTTTTTTTTCTAAATTAATTTAATAATTCTTAATTTTTTTTGGTCAAACAAATTAGATTTTTATTAACCAATTTTTTAATAATAGAAAAAAGAAATAAAATTTTATTCAAAAAATAACATTCTCATCTCTAGTTCCCAGCTCAAACCCATCTCAAATTTCCTTCCTTCATCCATTTTAATGGTTTTATTATAATTTTTTTTTCCTTCTAAAAGATATAAATCTATCTCAAATCCATTTCAAATATCTTTACATTTATAATTTTCTTTATCTCATACCCATTTCAAAAAGAGAATTAATATGCTCAAATATCATGGACTAAATAATATTTTATCCATATAATAATTCATATGCTGTTTCTTGAGATTATTTTTTGAATCTCTTCCTATAAGAGCTATGCTTATGGTTAGCAATTTTACATATACAAGCAGAGCTCAGAAGCTCATCTTCATTTAGTTACTAATTTGCCTTTCTCACTAATGGTACTGTACTCTGTACATGGTATGTATTTTCACTTCTGCTGATTACTCTTGTCTTCAACTTCAAGTTAGTGCCACTGCCATTTCAATCAAATTATATGACCTGAAGCTGGGGCTTAACCTCTCTTACAGTATCAAGAATTATGTCAGTTTCTCTTTGTTGATGATCTCCTCAAGAATTCTGCTACCAACTTTGAAAATGAAGAAGAATTGTCCTTTAGTAACTGAGCTGGGGAGTCATACTCCACCACCTTGCCTGCATTAATCAAAATGATTGCAGAAGTAAATTAAGATTACTCAGGAAAAGCGGTATGAAATATGACCATAAATTAAAAGACTTTTTTTCTTCCAATGATATGATCTCTGTCTCACTTAATATGTATAGCATAGGGCAGTGCAGGAGTTGGGTTGGTCGAGTCAAGATGTTATCATATTGGAGTCTGTCAAATTTAAGGGATAAAAAAATGATATTGTTTAACACATGTGTATATATATATATATATATACATATTATATTTGTATTTATATACAGTGGCAGATTCCCACATGCCCCCCTTCCACCAATAATATTGTGTGTATATATACATGTATATATATGCACACACACAATCTTATTGTGTCTGTAAGTATATTGCCCCCCCTTCCCCCTTAATCATATCATATGCATGCTTACATATATACATATACGTATTTTTATTATTAATATATATAATATATTATAATATATAATATATAATATATATTATATTAAATATTTACAATATATATATTAAATTGATAAATATATTCTACATATTTATTATCTTTAATTATTTTAAATTTGTATCCTAAAATTAATATTAATAATTATGATACAATTTAATTATGAATTAAGTCTAAGAATTTTGTGATTAGATTAATTATTTTGCAAAAAATATTCTATTATATAAATTTATTAAAAAATAATTAGTTTAAATACTTTTTTTTAAAATATTTCAAAAAATATATAAACATTATTTAAAAATAACATATATATAATTTTTCAAAATAACATTTAAATATTAAAATAAAATGATAAAAAATTTAATATTTAAATATTTAATATAAAAATAAAATTGAATATAAATATTAATGTCACCTATTTGTATTAATTTTCTAATATAAAAATAAAATTAAATATAAATTCACTGATAATTTTTTTTCTCTTTAAAATTTTGCCCCCTTGAACTTGATTTTAATTCCGCCACTGTTTATATATAATTATAAAAGAGTTAGTTGGACTTGAGTTCAGATTAACACGATTATCAAACCCGACTGACTGTATATATCTGATCTTTTTATTATTAAAACTGAACCAATAAATGGTTTATTTCTAAATCAACCGAATCTGTCTCAACCGACACAGATCGGTCAGGTTCAATCAGATCCAAAAAATTTGCTCTGCCCTATGTATATATTGTAATTAACATTGTCAATATCCAATATATTGTTTCTGCAGGCCAAATCAATAAAGTGAAATGCAGTTTTAGCTTATGATGCATATATTAATCCAGTAGACCAGCTAATTAAACTCCTGAGAATAATGAATGTAATATATTTTTGTGAAGCAGAAAAGTTTACTTTTTCAGGATAAGTTCACCTCACCTTCATCAAGAACCAAAACCATGTCATTGTCGATGACAGTAGGTATTCGATGTGCCACAGTGATGACTGTGCATCTACTTGTTTCTGCTCTTATAGTCCCTTGAATGATGTTGTCTGTTGCTGTATCAATAGAAGCTGTAGCCTCATCTAACACCAAAATTCTCCTCTTCTTTAGAAGCACTCTAGCCAGACAAACAAGCTGCCTTTGCCCAACACTCCAATTTTCTCCATCTTCAGCAACTGCTTCATCCGCAAGAAAATTCAGAATTAGTTATTAAATAGCGAAGGAATTAAAATGCATAACATTCTGAAGACATAAAAAATCTGACTTCAGAACTTTTAGGTGATATGTACCTGGTGCTTCAAGACGCCTTCGATCCTGCCTTACCATATCAGCAAGGCGACACTTGTTGAGAACCTGACAAGCATATATTGATTCAGGAAATATAATCTCAGATTATGCTTCAAAAGGAACAGAATTTTATTCTTACCTCCCAAATTTCTTGATCCGAGTGTTGCAGAAAAGGATCTAGATTAGTCCTCACAGTTCCTTGAAATAATGTGGGATCCTGTGGTATTATTCCTAGCCTAGACCTCAGTTCTTGCAAACCAATTGTGGAGATATCCACTCCATCAATAAGAATCTGGCCTTCTGAAGGCTCAATCACCCTGAAAAGAGCTTGAATCAAAGTAGACTTTCCACTTCCTGTTCTGCCCACAACACCGATTTTCTTACCCCCCGGGAAAGTGCAGGTTATCGATTTGAGAACCATAGGGAGCGTTGGACTATATTGGACACAAAGGTTTACTAGATCAATTTTTCCATCTTCTGGCCATGCAGGATTTGGCCTACAATGTTCAATCTCCAAGGGAGCTTCACTGGGTATATTGGCAAACTGAAGAATTCTTTCAACTGATATCATTTTGTTCTCAACATTGCATAGGTTCCATATAACCCAAGCCTGAAGAACATTCAGGTTCAGACCATATGTAGCTGCCAGCCCTGCCAAGCCTGATGTCCAGTTTAGCAGTCATTAGTTTAGCATTGACATTTGAATAAATAAACATGTTTGATATATATGAAACAAATAATATCTTAAATAAATTCCATGGAAGTTTGATGGATATTGGTGTATTATTACACTATAGACTATGAGTTTAATTATTATTTTTTCTCCTAAACTCACTCCACAGTTTTCAACTAGAAGAATTTAATCGCTATATTATCAATGCTGCTTCAATTATTTCATCATTTCACTAAGAATGAAATTGTCTATGATATTCACATTTGAAGGTTAATTGTCATGCATATTTCTTCTGAGCTGTTGGATTAATAAATAAAAGGGGCAGGAGGAACTTACTGGGATCAATAACTGATCTAGGAAGGCTGACCAAGATGATCAGAACAAGAAAAAAGACAAGGTTGAAAAGAAAGTTGATTCGAACACATAGCCATTCCATTGCACCTGTGTTATGGAAGACTATGCGAGAATAGTCATCGATCAGGCTCAAGTTTCTTATCGAGAATCGATCTTCCTGATTGAAACAATGAATAGTTGCTGCCCCTGCAATAGATTCTGAAAAGTGATGCAATATAGGGGCCTTTCTGATACCAACCATCCTGGCTAATTCTCTGGCAGTGGTAATGTAATAGGCCTGCAGAATATTTGGATTGATTAAGAAACAATACTCTAAAATATGACTTGGAAATGGAAAGGACAAAAAATGCCGTGTCTATTTTTGAAATTTTGTTCTTGCCTGATACCAGATGGAGAATCCAAGGATGACAAGAAAGAGAAGGAAGACCTGCCAAGCGACCTGAGACATTAGGATAATTATGCTTAACAGCTGAATTAGTGCAAACGCCAATCCAGCTAATCTGTAGGGAATGTCTGTGTCCACTGTGCTTTGATCTGTAGATGACTGTAAAGAAAGAAAAGAAAAGAACATTATTTCTTGGAGACATTAGCATTTATAAGAGAAAAATGAAAATTGTCAACATCGAAATAGATAAAAATTCTCACCCTGTTGAGAATTCTACTTGAAGGGGTGGAATCAAAGAATGAAATAGGTGCTCGAAAAACAGTTTTCATCATCCCAAGGAAGAGTCTCTGAGCGGTCTCAACAGCAATAGTTGCCAGAAGAACTGCTCTCCCTAATATAAAGATTGAGCTTCCACCAGACAACAAAATGAATATCCCAAGCAACTGCTCTCTTGTGACCTTGTGTCTATCCTCTGATGCCCAAGCAATCCAATAATTGCTGCCCATTTGCAGTCCCTGGAAGAGGACTTGACATAGAAGGATGACTGGAACAAGGGCTCCTTTATAAGCTGAAGTAACAAAAGTTGAGTAAACACGCCATTTCACTCTACCAGTTTCAGTTTCTTCTTCTTGAGTTCTCTCTGAAACTCTATTTTTACTAATGGACTCTTCAATATTATCTTCTGTGACTTCATTTTGATTTAACTGAGAGGGTCTGCCGGTTACGACTTTATCTTCTAGGGGTGGATTCACTTGGTTCAGTGACTTTTTATGTGCTGCCATTTGTCGAACAAGTTCACAAGCGGGATCTGCAATTAGATCTTCATATTTTCCTGACTGGACAATCACACCATCTTTCATCACCTATAAGGATGCATTTGAGATGAAAATTACAGGGTCTTAGAGGACAATTATGCGAAAAAAAAAAAAGCTTCAAATTACTTACCAGAACAAGATCTGCAGCATCTAAAAATTCTAGTTGATGAGTAGCATATATGACAGTCTTCTGAGACAAGAGTTGGTTGAGACATTTCTGCAGAAAAAAGGAAATTATAGTATTAAATGAGAATGTAGACGCAAATTTGATGAGACTAATAATAAAAAAAAATCTTAAACAATAAGAGGAAAGTGCTTACCTTGAACAGATGTGTTCCAGTATGTGCATCAACAGCACTGAAAGGGTCATCTAGAATATAAACATCTGAATTACTATATACAGCCCTTGCAAGTTGAATTCTCTGCTTTTGTCCTCCACTTAAGTTCATTCCTCTCTCTCCTACTACAGTTAAATCTCCATGAACCCATAGCCTGATATCCTGGTTTAAAGCACATCCTTCCAGAACATCCTCATAAAGGGCCTTATCCATATCCTTGCCAAACAACACATTTTCTTTCACAGTTCCTGTTTGAACCCAAGCGCTCTGGGGAACATAAGCTTTTGTTCCATAAACCCTGATTCCTGCTCCAGAAATTCTGGGAATCTCATCAAGTATACTACACAAAATGCTAGATTTGCCCGACCCTACTGATCCACAAACTGCAACTTTGTAACCCTTTAATATTTTCATTTTTTCTGTAATTTTAATAGTAGGTTGATGACTTGTTTCCCAAGCATACTCTCCAATCTCAAGTTCAATTGCAACATCAGATTCTTGTGAAATATGATAAGGGATTTGCTTTCTTTGACCCTCTTCTCTTATGAACTCTTGAACACGATCAACTGAGACCTTAGTTTGAGCAATCATAGACACAAGCTCTGGCAGGTTGTAGATGGGTTCTTGAAGAATTTTGAAAGTGGCTAAAGCTGAGAGAACTGTACCTGTGGTTAATGGTGTTTTCAATAAAATGCAGACTCCAAAGGTAATGACAGAAACTAGAGTTGGTGAAGCCCAAAAGAGAAAGGCTATTGCTGAGCTTATATAGAGATACCCTTTCAGATATTTTCTCTCAGTCTCTCTAAGTTGAAGAAGTTTCTCTAAAAATTTAGATTCCCACGAGTACAGTTTCAAGACTCTCATGCTCTTGAGAGTCTCTGAAGTTGCTTTAATTCTTGAATCCTTCGCTTCCATAATCCTGGAATGCAGCTTTTCTTGCTTATTTGCCAATGGTGTGTTGCTTACCATAATCAAAATTGTGGAAGAAAGAGCAGCAAATGAGGGGGCAGCACCTAGATTCTTATACAAAATTACAAGGGCTAAAAAGACCTGAAGTGGCAGCAACCATACTCCATGAATGTTCCAGCAGAAATCCCCAATTCTCTCCACATCAACATTTATCATATTTATGATTTTACCATTGCTTGGGCCTGCAAATTTTATTGATAGAGATTTCTTGTAGATAAGTACCATAAGAGCTGCCCTTACTCTTATGCCAATTCGCTGAGCACCAAAATACCATTGTCTTTGAGTTAGTGATTCAATCATTTTTGAGAAAAAGAAGACACACGCAAGAATCAACCCAGAAAGGTAGCTTGAACCCTCATGTTTCTCTGATAAGAAATTCACAAAGCTTGTTATCAAAAGGGGACCCATAAAGGAGGCAATTGTATTAATTCCTGTAAAACAAAGAAAAGAAGCTGTAAAATAAGGTAGAGGAAACATGGCAAAAGAAAAGAGCTACTAAAAATCCAAAGAAAGTACCTGCAAAAACCCCGTTTATTATCAGGGATTTCCACATAGCAATAGCTATGGCCTTAGGCAAGTTAGAAGTTTCAGTTTTACTTTTCCAAAATGATTCTTCAAGCAATGAAGAAGCAACTTTTGCTGTTTCTGATTGAGGCACAGAAGGTATGTGAGACAATTCTAGTTTTTGTTTTTTCCCCCTCCTAAATAGTGGATTTAGCCACTGAAATGTGATATGGCTCCAAATTCCAGCATTAGTAAAACTGGCTGAATCTTTAAACTCAAATTTATGTTCAGAAATAGTAGAACTGAATCTTAAAGCATTGAAACAAAGCAGTATGGATAATGGTAAGGAAATTAAATCAACAATTTTAGCTTCAGGCAAGGGAATTGGCAATTCTATGGAACTGAAATTGTTAATCAAGTAAATAGAGAAAGAAAGTGAATAGAAAATGCAGGAAAAGATCCACCAAACAATGAGGACTATGGGCCACCTTTTGCCTTCTCTAAGAATTGTCTTTTCAGAATAGAAAGCAACTATTGCAGCTAAAAACCAGGTCATAGATGGAAAGATGGATTTAATGTCAAAAATTCTATGACACCAATACTCATAAAACCCAAAACCAAGATTCAAGACAGCAATTAATACATTACAAAAAACAGAGATTTCGCAAACCAAGTTATTAGATTCTTCCCTGCCTAATTCACTCCTACCACCTCTCCTTCTTTTCCAGATTTGTATCAAAAACCATCCCAATAACAATATCGAAAAAGCTACATTGGCAATATCTAAAGAGATATCTAAATCCACTTCTAATAAAGAATCCCGTTTCTTCTTACTCCTCACAAAATAAAAAAAATTAAACCCAGAACCTGAAACTACACTTAAGAAACCATCAGAGACAGCATTATCCGCCATGTGGAGGTAAAAACCTGCAAGAATTTAATGACTCAACAATGACAATAATGAAAACCCATTTGAGAAAACAGTGAAAAACGTAGATGAACAAAAAAGAAGCCAAATTGGGATTGTGACACTGTAATTACTTGAAAGAAACAAAAACCAAACCTGCAAACACTGTGAAGAAAAACACGTGGGGACTAAAGGGTTGGTGAGAAGTTTAGGATCTGTATAAAATAAATAGTAAAAAATTGTTAAAAAAAAGCTTACTACATCACTCGCTATCATCGTATCTTTAAAAATTAAAAACTTTGTTGGCTTTAGCAAAGTTCTATCCAGCTTAGCCCTTCTTGGAGGCTAAAAGAGTATATAATAATCAATAATGGCATTTAATTAAAAATACAGAGATGAGTACAAAACTCTGAAAAAGAGTAACAGAATCAAAATAGTTTCAATATCAGCAAAGTTTTAATCTTTAAATATTATCAGAATCTAAACGGTCACTTTTACCTTATTTTATGCATATTATTATGTTTTCTATTATGTCGTCATTTTAGTGACATGCTTCCTTTTTTTTTATTAATTTGTTTTTGGTCATTACTGCCTATTATCAAGAAAATAAATTTGCAAAAATGTGAGCTTTTTTTTATCTTTATATATTAATGTAAAAATTCAAATTATTAAATGTATAAATTTTATATCAATACTAAAATCATAATACATTCAATGAAAGAAAAATAAATTATAGGATAACATAACAAAATAATTATATTATATTGTAATAAAAGAACAATGAAAAATTGTAATTTTTTTTATCTAATTTGTTTATAATGGTGTTATATGAAAAATTAAGAGGCTTTTAGTTGTAGAAAATAACTCCATTTTTTCATAAATTTTTTTGTAGGAAAATAGAAAATAAAATTTATTATTTAATTAAAAAAATATGTTTTATCTAAAAAATTAAAAAATAATTTTCTATATTTATTAGTTAATAGTTAAATTTTAGAAAACTAATTTTATTTTATTTTTCTAAATGGCAAACACCATTTAAAAGAAAAAAGATAGGAGTTTATTTCACGCTTCGGTTTTTATAGACTTATTTTTATTTTTTTACTTTTTATTTTTATTTTTTATTTAGAAAACAATAAGAGATAGAAAACATAAAAAAATTAAAAAATAAACATAAAAATATTTTCCACAATTAAATAGCCTCTAAGCAACTCTTAAAATTTTCATATTAATATATATATATATATATATCTTATTTTTTTAAATGGAAATTCCAGTTAATAATATGTATAGTACGGTAGTTTACTACATAATCTATCCATTAGGATAATATTATTTAAACTATAAACTAATAATAATATAATATATCTATAAATTGCAGTATTGATTCTGAATTTCATGTTTTGTTTTCTATTATTGACTTAATGTAATGCTTATTTTCTGCCCTAAAAGAAATCTATACATCTAAAATAATATTATAATTTTCTTAACTATAAAACAAAGACCTAGTAGGTATATTATTTATTATAATATTTACTTAATTCGAAATTTTAAAAATATTTTTTAGAAAACATAGATATCAGAACTATTGTATAAAATAATATGTATAGATATATGTATAGATATATATAGAGAAATATAGGGGAATTTGATTTTTTTTTTTCATATTAATGGGGATTTTCTAAAAGTAGAAAAAGTATAGAACTTTATAAGTTGGGTGGAAATAACCCATTAACAACTTTATTACTTCCCCATTGCAAAATAAATTTCATGCCATGTGTTTGCTTTATAGTTTGTGCTTTTATAGTCCCATTAATTGTAGCCGCCTTACTACTAATTTAAATTTGTACATATTTTAGAATATAAGTAAATGATTTGATTTGAAAATGATTTTTATTATACTAATAATTAGGTAAAATTTTAAATTACATACACAAATAATACTCATTAAAAAAACTTTGAACCTTAAAACTATTTATTAATTATTATTATATCAATTTTAATAACAAAGTGAAATTTAATTTTAAAATTTTATTTAAATAAAAATATATATTTATCAATGTAATAAAATGATTTATAAATATTTTGAGATATTAGAAAAAGAAATAAATGAGTCAGAAATTTTTAATTATATTTATTTTTTAGGCAAAATCTACTTAAAAATTTCATGATTTTTATCAAACATTGTTAGATTTTAATTTTATTAAATATATCATTTGATAAAATAATTGGATATGAATAGTTTAAATTTAACCATAAAAAATAAATGTAATATAAAACATGAAAATCAATCAATTTTTAATTATGAAAATATAAACTAACTCAATTTACAATGATTAAAAGAAAATTATCAACTATATATATGTATATAATTATCTCAAATGCAAAAGAGAATCTTGGATGATGTATGGCAATGGGATTATCCAATGCAAAAAGTGGAATATTTTTTACTACTTTTTTTCCTTTTTTATATCATGCGTCTGAGGATTTTTGGACCCATTTCAAAGATTCCAAGTCAATTTATTATTTTTGTCAATTTTCTTTATTAGGGTTTTTTTTAGTGATAATAAAAGTTAATTATTATTATTATTTTAGTAATAATGTGAAGAAAAGATAAATGGGTTAGAGTTTATTATTTTAAAAAAGAGTTATAAATTTATTATTTAAAAAAAATATATTCATCATCAAGCTATATTTTATTATTATTATTAATTTTCTTTATTTTTATTAGGATTTGGTCAATTTTGGCTAATGTGATTATTAATTAATATTTTTGCCTAATCCCAACTTTCTTTTGAGTTTTGACCTAAATTAAAAAAAAAAAAACATGTGGTGGGCACACAATGAACTTGTGGAAAGTGAAAGCAAGCACAAAGTAGAGGAAAGCAAGCACAAAGTAGAGGCGTGTAGATCTTGTGGTATAATAAAGTAATTTTGTCTTGGCGATGATTAGAAATAGTACACATGAAATATGTCTTTACACCTCATCTTCTTACCCATTTTTTGTCTTCTTATCAATCTAATTTTTGGAATTTAAAATAGAAATTTATAATAAAATTAAAAAATGTCGAATTCAAGTCTTAATCAGAATAAAAAAAAATTTAATTAATTTATATCTTAATTAAAATTAATAAAAAAATTGAACCTAGATCAGTAATATTTTTAAAATTTCATGGTTGAATGATGATAACTATCAATCCAAATAAAAACTTTTTATTCTAATTTTTAGGATGATAAATATAAATTTATGACTTATTCAAAGTCCCTTGTCGTCTAATAATTTTCTTACCTAATCAAAGATATATTATTCTTAGCAATAAAGCTGAGATAGCCAAGTGGGAAAAAGTTGAAGAATGAAATTTCTAAATGATTTTGGATTGAAGTATTAAATCCCATAACGGAAAAGTAATCAGTTTGGTGGATTTTTGCTGTGTATGGTTGTGGCCACCGCAATCTAATTTTGCACTATAACTACCTTGAAATCGAGTTGATTAAAATTGACCAATTCAATAAAAATCAAAATCATAACCAACCAAAACCTAAATTATAAAAAAACAATACTTTAATTTCCATTCATGATATACATGAATCATGAACTGCTAATTTCAGAAATCAGGATCAAAACCAATAGTTTGATCCAGTTTGAAACATGATTTCAATTTTTTTAATTTTTTCATTAACGTTAATTTTAAATAATTTTTTAAAATTTTCATTTAAAATCACTTGTAAATTATTTTTCGAGTCTCAAATTACTTCAAAATGATTCTTAAACTGCTCTAAATTGTCCTTAAACAGCTTCAAAATTCTTTTTAACTGACTTAAATCGTCTTCTCAAACTGCAAATAACTGCCCTATCAAATTAAAACTTGAACTAAAATCGATGATTTAAAAATATAATTGAACCATCCTATGAGTAGGAATGGGCAAATTTTAGTTAACCAACCAACTAAATATTCGATTTGATTAACCAAAATTATTATATATCAGTCGGTTCGGTTAATAATTTTAGATTATTTTAATTTTTGATTTGTTTCGGTAAGTTAACAATTAACTGAAAATTTAAAATAAAAAATTATTTAGTTATATTAATTTTTTTACTATAAATATAAATTTTTATTGCAAAATAAAGTTATTTTTTAGTTTTTTTAATAAATTTTATTTAGTTATTTAATTATATTAATTTTTTTATAAATAAAATATTTATTATAAAATTAAAAAATTGATTAATTATGTTAAATAATTAAATTTATCGATTTAATTTGATAAATTAATTAAATTAATTATAATTAAAAATTAATTATTTAATTAAAATATTTTAATTAAATTAATTTAATTAATCAGTCAATTCGGTGAATTAATGCGTACCCCTGCCTATAAGCTGTTGGGTTTAAATATAACGATTTGTTAAATAAAAAACTAATAGTTGCGTAGACAAATTAATCTTGTTAAACACTTTTAAGTGTGATTAGCCTTCTTCACTATTTTGCAGAAAAAAATGACCTGAGTAGGAAAGTTAGATTTTGGTTTTTCTCATTGTTTTGGAATAGTTTAAGCACCAAATTAATTCCACTCTCTGCCTACCAAAATAGAAAGTTGGAAACGACCTCAATTTGGTTATTTTTTTAAAAAAAAATTATCTGCCTGCCAAAATAGAAAGTTAGAAACGACCTCAATTTGATTGTTTTTATAAAAAAAAATTAAAGGAAATATTTTAAAGGATATATATAGTTATTTAAAATAAATTATATTTAAATTTAATACCATATCAATACTTTTTTTAAAAAATTTTATAAATGGGTGTGTTCTTTTATGAATAATCTACATATGAATTGATTTTATTTATTTTTGAGTTTAATGATAATAAAGATCATATTATTTTTTTAATAATAAGTGTTAATCGGCAACCTAAATAAACACAGCCTAATAGTTTTCCTCTCAATAACAATAAGGATAATATTATTTATTCACAATCTTTATATTATTTTAATTTTCTCAATTGATATGATTTCATTTTGCTTATTTTTTATTTCAAAAAAAAATTAATTTCACATGTAAAACAAGTTAATAAATTAGTACAAAAATTGTTGAGATATACAATTCCACGTGATTACACAATATTTTATTTTACTAAAAAAAATCACATGATCTTAATTAACATAAACAAATATTAATTAATTAATTAATTAATTAATTAATTAAAATACTATTGGTCAAAGATGGGATGCAATGGTTGCCATATTAAATGCATCCTTGTTTTCCTTAATCAAATAAAACGTTATAAGCTTTGGCTTTTCATACTTTAATAGCAATATTTTTTTTTATTAATTTAAATTAATGGGTTTTTTGTAAGGTACATATATATACCAGTGAATAATTTTTTTTTAAATTTTATTTCCAAAAATAAAGAATTAATTAAACAAAAAAATAGGTTACGTAATTAGATTTTGGCTTAATGGATAGGTATGCTATTACTCTCTTCTAGCTCTCACTTTGAAGGGGGTGTTTTGTAGGGGGGTGAGGATGAGAATGAGAATCAAATATGTGTTGTATTCAAATTAAATCTAACTTGTATCTTTTTATATATTTAATTTTAAAAAAAAAAAGAAGATAAAATATATAATGTGTTGATAAGTGTTGAAGTTTACTATTATGGTTATTTTTTTAAATATTATAATATAAAGGTAAAAATTGAGTATATTATTCAAAGAAAATATATTATTGTTAAACAAGTTTGAGTATATTGTTTTTCTTCGATAAGAAAATATTTTTCAATCTGATGGAGAGTTTTTTAATATGAAATGTATTGATGTTTAGCAAATTGAAGAGATTAATGAACACATGATGAGGACATTTTTAAAACAAAAATCAATTACAATAAAAGGCTTTGTAACTTTCATGCATTTCATAGGTAGAAGATGAATGATTTTAATGTGTATAGAGAAAGAAAGGGCCACAAGCATAAACCACCAAAAAATTTTCTTTTCTTTTTTTTCCCCTCTAATTTAAACATTTATTTTTTGTAATTATCCTATTATAATAATGAATTTATTTAAAACTTGATGTAATGTTTCTTTCATTTAGGATTGTTTACAATTTTTTTTTATTTATTTTAAGTGAAATTTTAAGTATTTATAATTATAAAAGATATTAAAAGATAAAGTCTCATGCTAATGAATTTTGATTTAATAATATTAGAAGCTTATATATGTTTCGATAGTTGTAAGATTATAGGTTTGAACCTTAATAGGAACGTGTATGTTAAATTAATTTTAGATCAAATTTTTATTTATTTGATCGAAATAAAATATTATTTAATATGAATTTGTATTAAATGATATTTAAAAATTATTATAAATTAGTTTTCATATTTAGATTTTTATAATTCATTTATAAATACTATAAATTTTAATATAATTTAGTTTAATAATAATTAATTTTATACAAAATCAGAACATAAAATTTTAACAAAAATTTAATTTACATCAAATGTGAAGTATGAATTTACAAATAAAAATTAAAAAAAATTTAAGAAATTTATTTTTCATTTTTTTTATCTTTATAGGGAGAAGATTAAAAGCTTTGGAATTGAAAAGGACCAAAAGCATTGGTTCTGTCTGTCCACGAGGCACTAGCCATGCATCAGCTTTTAGTTTTTTTTTTTTTTTTGAGCTCTCATCAGCTTTTAGTTATTCCTTGGTAACACAGACTTTGTTATGCTTTTCTTTGATTTTTTTTTCTTCTTTTAAATTCTTTTATGATTTGGACAAAACCAAGCAAAGTAAAAAAGGACAGAGTTCATCATATCATACACATGGTGTCCTATGAATCATAAGATACTTACTATAATTATCTTGTGAGTCTCAGGATAATTTGGTTTAGATTTTATTCAGATTCGAAATTTATTTAAATTTCATATTAAGATTCGAAATCCACCTTAATTTTCTTTTAATAATCGAATTTGATGAACAGTTCTAATGTTGAGAGAGTAGAATATAAAATAAATGCAATAGAAATTTCAATTGAAATTTAAATTTGAAAAATTATAATTTCAAAATGATTTTGATAATATTTTTTTTTAAAATTCATCGGAGGGATTTAACCCATGGACTACACAATAGGGGGGTAGTCCTCCCCTATCAACACTCATCACAAGGATGATTAACACTCACCACAAAGGTGACGGAATAGGGAATCAAACTCGTGACCAACTGGACACATCACAGCGCACTAATTAACTAGGCTAGGCCCTCAATCCCCAAAATGATTTTGATAATATTGAATTTTACGAGAGACGATGAAAGTAATTTTTTTTTATTTTTATTTTTTTCTAAAAGAAAACTAACATGAGACAACAAAAAGCAAATAACATAAGATAGGATTTCACGGATGACAAAAAAGAAAAATTATTTTGCAGTTCCCACTTTACAGGAAATGCTATATTAATGGTTCAAGGAAGTTGGAAAAAAGATTTCTTGTCAATGTCAGTATTTGCTTTATGATTATATGCTTCTCTTTCTCTATATAGCCTTATTAACCTTTTATTCTTTAAGAAAGAAATTGAAAAGATTAAAAAAAAACCAAGAATGCATCATTTTTCAACTTGCAACTCACTTTCTTTGAGCCTTTGTTATTTGACTTAATTTGATAATTTGATGGCTTGGGCTTGATCTGAATTCAAATTCAAAATTTCATTATAAATAAAATGATTTTTCTAACATATTCTCTTCTCTTAAGCAGCAATATAGATTCTAATTTTTATTGAGAAGCATTTTATTTTTATTAGAGTTTGTTATAATCGTTTTCTTTTAAAGTGATTAATAATAAAACTACACATATTACGAAGCTATGCATATTAAAAAAATTATGGTTTTTTTGTTAACTTATAATTTTATCAAAATATAATTTTATTAAGGTTTCAAAATATCAAATTAGATCATGAACTTGTGCTCAATTCTGAATGTTGAAACTTGAAAGAGAAATGAAGACTTCCTATTAGCTTAGAGGTGCATTTTTTTTTTCTTTTTTGTAACCGGGAATGGCTTATTTAGTGGGACCATCACCCTTCGGAGTCAGCCCGATCCACTAAACAGTCAAATTTGAGAGGAACTAGCCTGATAGTCCACCAGTCAGGGTCCCCCACTTTATTCCGGACTTTTGAAGTGGCTCCTTACAAGGTACATGTCGTGCTAGGGCTATTAAGGCGGTGTTGAGAATCCGAGTTTCGAACTTGCGACCTCACTGCATTACACCAAGTGACTTACTAACCCTTCTACCCGAGGTGCATGTTCCAAATGATTAATGATGATAGTTAGAGGTGTATGTTCATGATTTACATATGTGTTAGCATATCACTTACATGAGCAATAAGTTACAAAATTTTGAGGGCTTTTTTTTTCTTAGTACTTTTGATACTTTATGTGATATTGGAGGAACCTAAATTTGATGAAATTGAACCTCTAGTGTCAATATCCCATTTCAATCCTCTAAAATCATCTCTCTTAGCATCTACAGCAAACATAGCTAAATCATGGCATGTATATAGACGAGTCAAAGACTCGAAAGTGGTCCACCAGGTTAAAGCTTCTATGATGGAAGTTGAGCCAGAGGCTTTGGTTCCAGCTGACTCTGAAGCTTCAGTCGCCTTAACAGCTTCAGAGGAGGGAAAATGTGAATTGTGAATTGATGTCATGTAAAGGGAGTCGCGGGAATTATATAATTTGGAGCGAATTATACAGCTATGAGAGTGTGTGCAGACTAAAAATGAGTTTGTTAGATTTGTTACAAGTCAAGAAATTTTATCAAGAGCAGACTGCAAAGATGAGTCAAGGACTAATGAAGTACTAAATTTTATTTGTAATCATTTTCAATTTTTTGCCATTATCTTTTCTTTTTTTCGAAATATTTTTATCGAATGTTAAACTCGAACAACTGTTTTTTCTTGATTTTTATTGAATGATTTGTAATCATCATAGTCTGCTCTTAATAAAATTCCTTGACTTGTAACAGATATAACAAACTAATCTTTAGTGAATGACTAATGAAGCCTCTAAATATTCTTTGCAATCATTTTCACTTTTCTGCAATTGTCTTTTCTTTTTTCTAAATATTTTAATTGAATGTTAAACTCGAGCAGCTGTTTTTTCTTGATTTTAGCTGTCTGTTGCTAGGATTAGTCATCAGTGTGTAAGGTGTTAGCCACTAATGAACATTGAATTAGTCATTTGATTTAGTTTTGCTTATGTTTTGCTGCTCGATACATTAAGAAATAACAAGAATACTTTCTGATCATTCTGCTGCCAACATTTATTTACAAACCCTGGTTCAATAACTTGTATATGAACAAACATGCACGTTTTAGCTAAATGAATGTTGCCAGCATTCCTTTGCAACTTTGATAGTTTTAAAGTTGAAATAAAAATAAACTGCGAACATTGAAGATTTACATATTATTAATGTGCCTAAATTCTGGAAACTTGGTTGGCCACCATGGCCATATGATGTCATCTGAGATGCAGTCAATTGGTAAATCTTATTGTAGACTTTGCAGTTAATGCAGCTAGGCTGAACCAGCAACCTGAGCATCCATGGCCATATGATGTCATCTGAGATGCAGTCAATTGGTAAATCTTATTGTAGACTTTGCAGTTAATGCAGCTAGGCTGAACCAGCAACCTGAGCATCACAAATCATATCATTGTTATCTCATATTGAACAAAGTACAAATCCCTACTTTGTACCCAACAAAACTAAAGACAAATTAGAAGTGGATGTATTTCTCAGTGCAAGTTGCAGAGTGAGAGAGAGCAAGCAAGGCTATAACAGCCAGAGCTTCTTCATTCCCTTTTAACAATACATAAAGAGACTTAAACAACTCAAAAAACATCAAGCACTACAAAATGTGAATAAAAGATTCACAATAACCACCACTCAAAACATATAAATCTATTTTTCTTGACACCAAGATTGCTTTCTCTCTTTCTCTATTGCTCATCCCATTCATCATTCTTGTATGAAACCAGAGTGTCGACCTTATGTATCTGCCACAAGTCCAATAACAAAATCAATCAATAACATTCCAGTAATGGACTCTCTCTCTCTCTATTATAAGTTTTGTAAAATTCTTTACCTTGGTATCAAAAGAATGCAATTTCACCATTTGTGGATTAGCAATCAATTTTTGATCACTCTCAATCCAAGTGAATGGGACTGCAACATCTTTATCTGTGTATGCTAACACATCAAATACACCTATAACATCCAAAAATCAAGAAGTGAGCAAATGATTAACAAAACAGTTTCAGTAATAATCTTGTACATGGTCAAGAAAGAATTGTAATTAAAAGTTCTTAAAGTTCTTACAAGCTTCATCAAGGCATGGCAAGTAAGTAATACTTGAAGCAATTTGCCGCATGATTGCTTGTATCTCCCTCATTATTTCTTTATCACTCTTTTCTCTTGATACCCTAAAACCATTTTTGTTCATTAAATAAAGAAATCTAAGAAATGGAAAAAAGGACTTAAAGGAGATAAAGTACAAAAGGTTTAATAACTTCGGATTACAGATCATACCCTTTCTCAACAACCTCACTGTCAGTTTCAATGCTGAAATTCCATCTCTCTAAGACTTCATTAGTGGATTTGCTCATTATCACAAGAACAATCCTCTGTAACTTTCCAGCTTCCAGCCATTCTTTTGCAAATTCAAAAATAAAACATTACAAATCACAACTAAATCTCATATGATTTCCAGCTTTACAAAATGATGAAGAGGAGAAAAAAAAGGGGTCCTTTTCGAAAATTTCCGACCAACCAAACAGCATGTGAAAGGAAGATACCACACGATGGCAGAGAGAATCTTACCTGATAACTGAGCGGTTAGGTTAGCAATAAAAGTTTTAACACCTTCATCTTGAGTAAGCAACATTGGGAGCCCATATTTCTTCACCTTTACGAAACTCTCTTCTGGATAAACCCCTCTATTGTACAATATACTAAACAACAATTCATTTATCAGTAATCTTCAAGACCCAAAAAAAAATAACAAACAAAATGCACTGAAAACAAATAACCAATCAATTTTTTTTTACCTGTTCGCTGCATAACCTGAAAAAGGATTAAAGAAAAACAAAAAAGATGAGATTTTTCTTCAAAACCCAACAACGAAATTCAAGAATTGAACTACAAAAGCGACCTAACGAAGCAAATTAAAGACTTTGACATACCAAAGAACTCACTGACAATAGCTGCGGATCCTCGAAGAGTGATGATGTCTTTAGCAACCGTTTTGGATGCCATTACAGGTCTTTTTCACTAAAATTTATACAGGGAAATCCAACGAATAAAAACAGATGGGTTGACTTTTTTTTGGCTGAAACAGAAGATGGGTTTGCTGGGATTAGGGGGAAATTTGATTGAATTGGAAGAAATGGATTTTTAGGGTTTGAGTAAATGGAGTCGAGCGGGAAAAGACAACGGCTAGTTTTTTGGTTTTGTCTCGAGGCCAACGGTAACATTTTAATGCGCCCTAAACGGTTAAAAAATGGATTGGGCTACTTCAATCTAAATTGCTGATTTTTAAACTCCAATTAAGATTTTACAAGACGGTTTGTCGTTTAACAAAGAGGAATAAGAGAAAATAAACCTGAATATCATTTGCGGGCACAATTACTTGACGTTGGAACCAAATTTATTGTCCAGTAACAACTTTATTATATAATAAAATAAAATATCTTGACTTGAATTCATATACACATATTTTTAGTAAATTTTAAATTTTTATAATTATATTTAATATTAGTTGCTACAAATATTTAATAAATATATCTCATATTGAAAATAAAATTATAAAAAAAATGCATATAAATTTATATTTTAAATAAAAATAAAAATATAATAATATATGTAAATTTATATTTTCAATAAAAATAAAATTATAATAAAAAATGCATATAAAGTTATATTTTTAATAAAAATAAATTATAGCAAAAATATAATTATAAAAAAAAATGCATAAAAAGTTATATTTTTAATAAAAATAAATTATAGCAAAAAAATATATATTTATATTTTAATAAAACTATTTAATTTTTTAATTATTATAAAATAAAAATATGAAAATCAAGAAAATATGAATTTTTCTGATTTTTTCTGTTCACATATTTCCTCCTCATCCGTACTTCCGTGCTCTTTATACCTCAAGAAAGTTCAAGAAGATAAAAATTGACAGTAAACAAAAAGCACCACTCTGATCTGCATTGCATTGTTACACTAATTCATTTATGCACTAAAAAAAAGTCAAATATCATCTGCGTTTCTGAATGCCTGAACCAGTTCCCTAAAATTTCAATGTCCAATAAGAAAGCATTAACAGTCAATAACACTCCAATTGAATTCCATAACTGCAGGTGAATAAATGGTTAAAAATTGAAGCCAAGTCTGGAATTCTTTTGTTGTAAATGGAAAATACATATTTACAAACACTGGCATGAGTGAAACTCAGTCCATCTCTACAATTCAACAACGTATTACATCATGTTATACACAATTGAGTGACACAGTTCCACAAAAAATGTGGCATTTATGACTAGATGAAGCATAATAGCAGTCACTTGAAGACCAGCAATAAGAATGGAATGTATAGCCATGCGCCTTGTTTCAGGGTACACCACGATAAATAATACCCGGTTGAAGGTCATCCATGTTATCGATGTTTCTATACCCCTCGAACTCTCTTAGGGATGTCCAGCCCCGACGAGCCAAAAAATAGCGGTAGTCATCTTCGGTGTAGAAAATTTTTTCCTCTGTATGTACTGGTATGTGGTCTGACTCGTCATATAGACACACTTTGACAACTAATCCTGGAAATTAAAAGTTCTAAGAGTTAGTGTTTAATAACTAAGAGAAATTTTCTTTTGAAGAAAAATGAACTTTGATTGTAAAGATCATTAAATAGCATTCACAAAAGAAGCTATATTTAGTATCACAAAAAGGACAAGCTACATTGTTCAAATAGGAAAGAAATTATTTTGATTTCAGGTCATAATAAAATCCTATTACCAGCTAAGAGGATTTCATTTAATTAGTTTTGATGAAAATTAAGGTTCCATTTCAAATTAGACAGATTACTAATATATATTCTTTTACAGGCTAAAAACTACTCAACAGAAACTTCATAAGCCTAAAGCTCCTAAGGATCGATCTTACCGGGTTTAATAAAATATAGACAGCACAATCAAAAGAAACATCTAGCACATTAAAGGTGTTCTTTTTGGAATTTTTAATGTATACTTGCATCAATTACCTTCATCAAGGTGCAGGGTATAATTTCCAACAGGCATCTCCCTGTCTAGACTACGGATTATCTGGTCTTCATCTTCTAACCAGAATGCACGTTTGGTCCTTAATCTGAAAGCTGACTTGATTGCCTCCTTGATCGCATCTGGGGTGCCATCGATGCCAATCCTTCTTGTATAGTCCCCATACTTGACTGTTATCACTCTTCCGCCAAATGACTGACTCTCAGCACCTAGTGAATTATGGAAATCAAGAACATAAACTGTCATCTCCTTTAAAAGCTTGCAGAGCCAATAACTCAAGATTACAAGGGAGGGATGAATAACGGATGGCTTAGGAAGTCATACAGCATAAAATTTTACATCCTATACAAGATAACAAATAGATTCTAATTTAGAAACTTACCATTTCCAGGAGTGTCCCTCCAATTCCATGGAGGAACCCCACCTGCTGTAACTGCATCAGCTGCAGTGATGGCAAGAGGATGTCCATCATGATCCAGACGTCTTTCAAGGTTGAATGATGGCCTGCCACTAGCTGTGCATACCAAGGAACTTCAATGAGGGAAATGCATCTTTTAAAATAAAATTAATAGGAAAAGATGCATAAAGCATGAAAGCATAATACAAAGAGGACGTCTTTCAAGGTTGAATGATGGCCTGCCACTAGCTGTGCATACCAAGGAACTTCAATGAGGGAAATGCATCTTTTAAAATAAAATTAATAGGAAAAGATGCATAAAGCATGAAAGCATAATACAAGGAGGCCAATGAGAATGCACAAAGAAAACATTTAAACCTTTCTTTCACAAAATATTATGCACTCCAGAACTTGGTAATAGTAGATGAGATCGAGAATGCAATTAACAAGTGCAACTGCAAAATAATTCTCAGGAAATTTTTTTGGTAACTGGATGATGTAACCATATAATATAAACCCACGAAGCCTTAGGAAGGAAACAAAATGAAAAACAACTAATTGATAGGGTCCAAGGGTTGACCCAGAAAGCTTTTGTGAACTTAATACCAGTAGCTATCTATAAGAGTTTTAAATTGGAAACGGGAATGGATAAAATACAAATCCAATATAGAAAATAGTCCAAGGTATAATAACATTTTATGCAAGTCCATTTTTCACCAAGGTGTTTTCAACAGTTCAACACTAGACCTATTCATGGACCAGACTTGGATTTGAAAATTGTTAGAATTTCTAAAGGCCCAACTCGCAAAAATTCACAATTTTCTTTACTATTTGCAGCCTGCAGCCTGATCCACGATCAGGTCTATTCAACACCAATATAGGTGGAGCTTAAACACCATCCTCCCTGCAAAATCTAGAAGTGGAAAACTACATAACTATTTCCAAAGATATCATGTTGCATGAGGATGCAATGGACATAAGCCCCAGTATCACAGTCAACAAGTCAAAAGTCTGGGAGGTGTAATTAATTGCTGAATCAAAATATTGATATAATTTGTTTCCTTAACCACTACTTTTAAATATTTTCATGAAGTATCCTTTTATCTTTAGCCATTTTGCAAAATGTTGATAGATCCTTTTACTTATTAATCACATGCCTCATAATTCATATCTTTATTCACATCCTACTTTCAATGTCCTGCGAGAATTTTCATGGCAAGGACTTCATTGATAAACTAATGAGTAAGCATGTGATTGAACAAAACAGAAATTGAAGCATGCAAATAATTGAATATTGTTGGTATACATGAAAATAGATGGTATATTTAAGATGGAAAAAAAAACTAAGGGAATTTGGTTTACTCTAAAAATAGAAGCAATTACTGCAGTTCTCTTTTCGGTATCCAAATCCAAACTTTTTTATTACTTTTTTCCTTGTCTGAATAAGTTGAATTTAGGTGAAAATGAAATATATAGTACAGGTTCTAAAATTACCATCAAATTGTATTTCTCTAATTATCCTGAACTGTTGGCTGCATAAAATAGCCACTGAACTTACTCCTGTATGACCATTAGGCTCTCTCTCTCCTGCATTCACATTTGGGAAGAAAATGTGGAAGGTTTTTAAAACACGCATACTGCATACGTGACTAAATAAATGGCATAAATCTGATGCCATTTCTGGGTAAGAACTCTTGAAGTCTAGATGTTGATATAAGACAGGACATCAAACAATGTGATCTTGATTGTTAATACTGATTGAATAATCCTACCAAGAGTGCACAGCAAAGGATAGGGCAGGAAGTTCCTCAGCTTCAATCCTAGGCATGACAAAATCATATAGCTAAATCAGGATCTGCCACTAGAACTTATTTGCAAAGGACTTCTACAAGAAGAATAACCAATTGTTTTGGGATGAAGCTAAATTTATAAGGCCTGCTCTAAAAAGTCATTCTTACAAGTATGATAGCAAACTGAGAGAAGAGGTGCTTAGAATTCAAGAGTAAGTTAAAAGGAAATGATGCTGAGTACTTTAAAAAATAATTGACTTAATTGAACAGTATACAAAATAGTAACGAAATAAAAGGATATTATGTAAACTCCTGCTTCAATCAGAAATCAGCAGAGTAGTTAAGGTCATAAGATTTTCTAATTAGCTTGCTGAACTAGGTATTTACTACTGAAAATAGTGTATCAGCACACTTGCTCTCTTCCTATTTATAAATCTAGGTTCAGTGCAAAGTCAAGAAAGCAGGAAAAACACAGTGGTACTGAGAAATCAGAACAGATAGTTTTGAAAGAAAACAAAAATCTCGTACAAATGTGTTAATGTCATTTTGACAATTTATTTTCTCACACAAATATGTTTAATGACTTTCAAATGATACAATCAGCTACTAAGATATAGGGGATTGAGATAGTTTGAACATGCCCATCATAGACTAGCAAACGCAATGTCACAGAAAGCTACGCATATTAAAATTGCAGAAGAAAATATCAAAATGTAGAAAGTATTAGAACTGATTTTTTTTTATGGAAAAGGATTAATATTATTAATAATAATTTAAACTGGGGGAAACATGTTTGGGATGCATACTACCCAAGGCAATAGGCTTTCCCAATTACACCCTCAACTAAGGCATCTCCACCCATGTTAAAAAATCCCATACTCAAGGTAAAACCACAGTACAACCAAGATTATATTACAGGTAGAAGTATTAGAACTGATTTAGCTGCCCATTTTCTAAAGATATAACCTTAAACCAAGTGGAATGAATGAAAGTTATCCATATAGCTAATCACAATTAGTTTGGGATTAAGGCTTACCTAAGAAGAAAAATATAATCAATTTTTGGCATAAACAATATTGAGATCTGATGGATATGTTCTTGATTGATTCACCTTAAGACTCATTATTACAGGTTGTAGGAGATCAATGGGGAAAAGGCTAGAAAAGACTCAGCCACTGGCAAGCAAACACACAGACCAAAGAAAAACGAAGAGAAGAAGACCGAGAATCAGAAGAAGGACGTTCATATCATGCAACAAAGAAAATCCAGATACAAACTAGAATGCTTAGATTTCAGTAACAATAGCATACCTTCCACAGGTCCAAAAGTTATACTTGTATCATCAAAGCCTGGGAAAGTCAAATAAACATTGCAATAAATAGTAAAGTCATGATAATAGAACCAAATGGATGGATGGATGGATGGATGGTACTTGCAAAATAAACAATATAAACAATATTTCCATTATGTTCAATAACTAAATACAGTGGTTTCACATATTCTAATAAAACGATTGAAGGACATAATACCATAACAAAATGATATCAAACCCTGAAGGTTTAATCAACAGCAACTTAGAAAAGCTAGATTGTGCACCTGGATACCACAAATAACTATAACACACACACACATGAGTATTAGGTGATTTAAGTGTGTAAGGTATAAACAATCAATTCCAATTCCTCTTGCCTGTAATGTAAGAAAACAAAAGGGCAGGGACTTAATAAGCTGTGTAGTACACAACATTGCTTCGTAATAGTTTTACCAAGCATAAAATCCTCATGCTTCACAGAAAATATATACATATATATCAGAAATCCAGATTCCTTGGCGAATTATGAGTCCTGGCTCCACCCACTATCAAGACATAAAGCTTAACAGGTAACAATTTATGAACCAAAAATAGTACAACATACACTTGAGCATACCGAGTTCTCAAGTCAGAATCTACCATCAGCTACAACAAAGAAATACTTATTAATGATTTATTGCCAAGGAATACTAGTATACCATCATGATCATCAATATATTTAGGAACCTTCTATTCACTTCGAGCCTCAGTTTCCTCCAGTTATTATAGATCCAACAGTCCTAAAGTCTCAGTAACACAAATCCATTGGCCGAATTCCCACTGTTTCCAGAATAATAAAATTCCACCATAAAACTAAATGTTAATGTTCATAGCAAAAAAAGATCAGCTACAAGATGTAGTCCTGGCATTTGCATCAACAGCAAAGTGGGACCCCAGAGACATATGCTTTTGAAATTTACACAAGATATTGTTCCATACAGCATGTTTTGTTTCCAAAGCCTTCTATTTCAATGGTTAAAATAAATTGGTCAATAGAACTGCCAAAGTTTTTCCCCATGGGGGCTGTTCATGGCCCTGTTAAAAGTAAAACAGCATTCTGCATTGTTATATTGCAAACAAGAGCTTAATTTTTGCCTAACACAGTTACATCATCATAATTCATAAACCACACAATTTCCCGACTTATTTTTTTATTTTGCAACAAATCAGCAATAATTATGAGCCTGACTACCCTTTTGTACAGTCAGGACTTCCACCAACAGCCAAATTTACCACCTTCCTAGCTCTCTTCAAGTTGTATCACCATACATCCATGCCACTATCACAACTTCCAAAGCAGAAAACATCTTTAACCATGGCCTATAACACTAGCTTAGTTCTAAAAACAATTTCCTATGTTGATGCCAGTGCTTTCCTACATAACATCAGCTTCAGCTTATGACAGATTCAACATATACCTGTCTTAATTCCAGAAGAAAGGAAGCACCCAAACATATATCACTTCAAACAAAAGTTAAGGGTAACAAAATTCTCCTGAGGCAACCAAAAATAAAAACTTCTACATCCAAAAACAAAAATTCTGAGGATCAAAACTAAAATAGATATTTTTCTTCCTTTAATCCCCAGGAACCCAGAACCTATCAGCCAAATCCGCATCCAAGAAAATCAAATTTGAACAACCCATTTCCAGTTAAACTGAAATTATTAACAAGCTAATCTCAAAACCAAGGAAAACCATAATTACCTTTATCAGCAAATTGCATGTAGGAATCAACTTTAGAAGTAGGAGTAGGACTTTTATACTGGGCATTCTTGCTCCTCTCCTTTATAATCTCATCAATCTCCTTATAATAAGACATTTTCGCCGACCCACTGCCTCTATCTTGATGTTTAGCTTTCTTAAATTCTTTCAACAAGTTCCTCCACTTGTCTGTACACATAGTAGGAGATCGATCGAATCCCTTTTCTCTCATTTTCGCCGATATTTGTTCCCACAAGTGTTTATTTGACTTAGAAGTATTAAACAAGCCATCCATTTCTCTCCGAAGAGTAATTAAGCTACGGGTTTCGTCTTGAACCCAAGTCTCAGCTCGCTTTTTAGGCGCTTTCACTTCATGGTTGTCCTCACCACTGCTATCCCCTAAAATCATCTGTTGTTGCTGATGAGGCGGCGGCGGCTGTTGCTGCTGCTGAGGATGAAGCTGATTCTGATGCTGATGCTGATGAGGAGGCAAATCCCCATTAGTTGAAACAACTTCAATAATCATATTATCTCTAGTACTGGGTGGCGCTGCTTCTTCTTTATAGAAATCAATTGGGCGACGCTTTTCAGACAAGTACATGGTACAATAAGATCGAATTGTTGTTGTTCTCTGATTTTGGGGAAATTCTGAATTTTGGCTAGATGGAGTTAAAGAAATTGATGGATTTCATTAGAAAAAGAACATGAAAATTCACTCTTGATGACTTAGAGACTGAATAAAGGATTGACTGCGTGAAATTTTGTTGGGTTTTGGGATATTTTCAAGTTTCAACCTTTGGAGATTAAAATCAATGGCTGTTTAAAGGGTTTTAGCGCCGATTGAAAGAGAGCAAAGAGAAAGAGACGGAGACAGAGAGTGCGTGAAGTAAAAGCTTTGTTGTGGATGAGTATAGCGGAAAAAGAGGAGATTTTGAGAGGAAGTAGCCTCTCTCTCTCTCTCTCTCTCTATCTCTCACTCAACAATGGTTTTTTTTTTTTAATTGTACTATATATTTCCTAGAATTTGTCATATTTTAATTAATTATTATCTTTATTCTTTTTTAATTTTACATTGTGAGATCTCGAATATATTATTTAGAGATTTGCATTTTACCGCAAAATTATAATTCAGTGTGCTATTATCTTTATTTTTAAAAATCTATTTTATAATTTAAAAAGAAAGCAAAATCACTATATATATATACATTAATTTTACTTCCCTCTTACCAATTTTACTTTTCTATTCTATAATTTTTCATCTTTTTGAAAAATATATTTTTATTATTTTTCTTTTTATAATTTAAAATAAAAAAAATGTTTTTCAATGGTGTTTCTTATTTAAAATCCTAAAATTATATGTAATATCATTTTATTACCAAAATAATATTTATTTATATGTAATAAATTGGTAACATATAAATTTTTAAAAATTTACTAATTTACATACATATGACAAAAAAATTATCATATATATATATATATATATATTAAACAAAATTATAAAATTTTGGAGGGGCTAATTATATCTATTTCATAAAATATGTAGTGTAAAATGTAAAATTTAAAAGATTGAGAGAGCCAATATAATATATTTCTTAAAAATATTAATTTTATGTATGATGAGTTTGTGCTTCAGTAATAATAGAAAATAAAATAAAATTTGTTATAAGAAGTAATTTAGTTATACGTGACAATTAGTTATTTATATTAGATTTTTTTAGTATTATTATTATTGCAATATTTTATGTTAGGAATTAGTTGTTACATATATTATAAAATATAAATATTTAAAAAATTTTATTTATTTTTAAAATAGTATATGACTTATATTATAATTTTTATTTAATTATTTAGTGTCATATAATTTAAATATTACAGACTAATTTAAATTTATATAAAATAGACCCATTAAATAATAAAGCACTCTTGTTAAATTTTGAAGTGATGGCCTATAATTTGAATTCCAAATTTCTAATTAATGAAAGTACACCCCTACCATCTCATAAATTAATATAATTTATCTTTACATTCTTTTGCATGATAATAAATATTCAATAAGTTGATTATTATATATATCTTAATATATAACTATATTTTTTATTTATATCTTAAAAAAATAGATTTTATTTAGGAAAATGACATATAATTTATACTATAATAACACCTTTACGTTATTTCAGGAATATATATATTTTAGTTTTTCTTATAAATAATACAAAAGACGATTAATATTTTTTAAAAAAATAAATCAAAAATTAATAATAAGATATTATCAATTGTGTAATATCCCGATTTTTGATGTATTTTAAAATAATAATTATAGAAGAGTACATTGATGTAATAGATAGATAAAATATGAGATAGATGTGTATGACGGATGTTATATATATATATATATATATATAAGACATCTATATATATCTAAGATATACACCATATATATATTGTATATAATTAGTTATAGAAAAAATTGATTTTAATCAATTAATAATAATAATAATAATAATCATCATCATCATGACAAGAAGAAGTGGAAAGTTAGAAGATGGAAGGAGATGATTGGTGGTGGTTAAATTAGTTATTAACATATATATATATAGATGGGAATTAAAGGGTGAGACATTTCTTCTTCCTTCTTCTTCTTCCTCTTTAAACGTGAGAATTGAGAGAGAGTGAGGAGAGTTTAATTTTGTTCACGTACACACCAAATTTATAAGAGTTTTAAGAGATTTAAAGATGGATATTGAAGATTTGGCAAAAAAAACAAGCATCTTTTTTTAAGCCTATTTTTGGTGTGATTTTGAGTATATGTGTGATATGGTAAGTGAGAGAAAATGATGATTAATTGAATAAAATGATAAGTATGATATGTTGGAGCGTATATATATATATATTGAATTGATGCATAGATGATAAAAATATGATTATTTGTGAGAGATGATGATGGATAGTGAAATTGGGAAAAAGAGAGATAAGGAAAAGAGTAAGAGCTCTGTATAAATGAGTTGGGAATTGAGTAAATTGATATATGGATGATTGTATGAATGGATTATATGATGATTAATGTTATAATTTTGTGTTTAGGCTAAGTGGGATCAAGAGGAGAAAAGTAAGCTTGGAAGTGGTAAAGGTTTGTACGTATAATCTTGAGTTTGTATATATTTAATTTATTATAATTTGGAGTTGCTTATGTGATATGCGAGTATTGTATTGATGAAAAATGTGCAAAAGTGTGATTTTGGGATATTATGGGTATAGCTATTGGTTGTCTAATTTATAATTTTATTTAAATTTTATACCCAAAAATTTAGTCTGACAAGTGCAGTGACACGCCCATATCACTAGACATGTTGTAGATGCTATTTGTCGATATAAATGACAGGAACAGTAATATGTCCATGTCACTGGGCTTGTCAAAGCTTCTGTAAAGTGAATAAATGACATGGCTAGTGATATACATATCACTAGACGTGTCAAAGCTTTTATAAGGTTGATAAATAACACGTTCAGTGACAAGCCCATATTTTTTGGCGTGTCAATTAAAGAATTTTGCCTAAAATAGATATTTTTCTTATCTTTCATTCATGATTCATGGCTTGCATAGCTATATCTTTATATATATTGAATTAAACATGTATATGTGATTATAAAGTGAATATGTATGATAAAATATGTTGATTATGCAACATGTTGGTATGTTGATGAGTCATATGGTGAGTGTTCCTCATGCTTGCATAATGAAAATATGAAATGAAAAATGTGGTTAGATGTCAAGTGTGAATTATAAATGAATAATAAATATGATAAAGATAAGATGAATATAATATTATTGTTAGTTTAAAAACTTAATATAATCTCAGTTAATGAAAAACTCCAAAGTATGTAGTATTAAATTAAATGTTATGAGTTAAGAAGGAAATAAAAGATTTGAATTGTATAATTGAGATATACAGATTGATGTTATTAATATATTGGAATAAAACATGTCATGATGATATTGAAATACTTTATATATGAGTTGTACTATAGTATTAACAATTTAATGTAAAATATGTGTATGAAGTATGTGCAATGTGAGTGAGCTATAGAATTATGGCAAGTGATAATGTTATATAAAGATTGAAAAGTCATGAAATGTATATTGATAAGTGTTTTGTGTTCTGTGCGAGGCATGGTCTTGGCTTTAAAGAAGACGTGCTATTTATTGTGATAATTATGTAATGTAAAATGTGGATGTAATATTGTGAACGATATGAGAAGTGCAATTTGTACATTAAAATATGGATGTAAGCCACATTGGCATTATATATGACGATGGTTGTTGAAAACCATGATATGAGTTGAGATGTGAAAATATGTTGAAAAATAAATGTGTATTGTGTGTACCTTATACAATATCTAGTTATCAAAAGATTGTGTTTAGTAGTTGACATGCCATACATGATGGGGGTGAAACACTTGATGTTACAGATATTGTTACGCTCCTGAATTAGACACATTGATGTCACTATTGTTAATATACGCTATGGATGAGACACTGAGTGTCACATATATTACTACGTCCATTAGCGAGACATATTTGGTGTCATTGTGATGAGATAGGCCAAAATAATGATTCTAAAACTAGTTTATTGTATAAGGATAATTAAGCTCAGTGTATGTGTTTGTGGTAGACAAGAATAATAGTATGAATTGTGGATGATATATATATAAGTATAAATATAAAGCTAATAATAATAAAAAAAATACAAAAAAATGTGATGATAGACGATGTTAGTATTGTAGAGTGATTTTCTGTAATGTATGTATATGTTGTTTATATGTGGTAGTGCGATTGTGTGAATCGCGCAGGTGAGTAGATTGTTGATCTGAAAGTCAAACAGTTGTGTCACAATAAGAGTAAGAGTGTTTCGAGGCCAACTAGAAGGTGGTGTATGCATGTACAATTTTGTTATATTGTATTTTGATCATATGTATATCTATATAATTGAATTTTGAAAAGACAACGTATAATTATATATATGTAATCAAATGAAAAGTTTAATGATTTTGGAAATGTTACTTATTAAAGAATGAGATATGATAATTTAAAATATTCTTTAATTAACAATTTAATTGGTATGGAATTAAGATAAGGGTTTAAACAATACTGTAACGTGACATCTTTATATTTTTTATGCATATTATATATATATACGGAGTATATATATAGTATGTATATAGAGCATATGAATGTTACAAATTGAGTGTAAATAAGTAAAGTATTAGTATAATTGTTATAAGATATTATTAGTCGAGTACAAATAAATAGATGGTGTAATTATTTTGTAATTTTTAAATACCAATTTTATTTTTTACATATTTTATTTGCTCACTGATTTTATTCTTAATTATTTTAATATAATTTAAATATTTATTTTGTATAACTAAACGACAAGATTATTTTATAAAAAAATAAAATATGTATAATCCCCATGCAACACAAATGCACCATAATAGTTATTCTTAAAATTTTAAATTAATTAATTATCAATTTAATCATGTATGATTATTATAAAGTTAATATGTATGATTATTATAAAGGTAATCTTGTATATTAACTATTATTAATATTGTCTTTATCAATTAATTTAATTTTTAGTTGATAATTTAATGAAAAGATATATATTAATTTTATAGTATATTACATGTGTAGGAAAAAAAACTTAATATGCATATAAATTACTATAATTTAATATAATTATGAATTGAAATTAAATTTAGAATCTTAAATAGAAAAATTATGATTTTCAAATAAAATTTTTCTTCATTTTCTTACCAGAAATAAAATAAAAAATTATCAATTTGATTCTTTGCAAATTCACCCCATGGCAATGGTAGTGTTTGATAGATAGGGATGCATAGAATAAGCACGAGCTTTTAAGTTTTAGTCTTGTTAGAAATAAAATATTTAATAAATATATATTTTAGTTTTTTTAAAATATCATTTTTAATTTTTATTTTAAAAATATTTTTTCTAATATAATAAAGTGGACATTTTTATTTAGCTACAATTCAATTTCACCAAAAAAAATTTGAACAGTATCTAAACTATAACTATAATATTTTTTTTATTTTACCATATTTTAAAATATGAGTATAATTATCTTTTGATATAGGATCTCACAATCATCTTTTTCAATAAAATAATTTTTTCTACTCATTTAAGTAAAATATTTTATTAATTAAATAATAAAATTTAATAAACTCAATATTTTATTTTGAAAAAATTAATATGTACACTACATTTCATTTTGCATTTTTATTTTTACGGTACCCAAAACTTTTGTTTTCATAAATACAACTTTTGCTTCTTTTTTTTTCAAAATTATGTTTTAAATGTTTTTTTTTCTTTTTGTAATTTTTTGTTTTCATTTTTTGTAATTTTATTTTAATTTTATTTTTTATTTAAATTTTTTTAATGTTATATTTTTAATATATACATAAAAAATAAATATATATACAATATATATAAAATATACACTCAATAATATAAATTATATCTATAATATTTACAACATATCTACAATATATCTATATAATATTTTTAATATTTGTTTAATTTTATTTTTTAAAATTTTTACTATAACAACATCCACACAATATTCAATAGCTTTTATATAAAATACACACAGTTTAAATAATAAAAATATAACATACATATAATATCTATAACATATCTACAATATCTACATAATAAAATTATATGTATTTTTAAATTTTTTTATGTGTATAATATGTAAAATTTATTTAAAAATAATTTTAATAATTTTTATTAATGTATTTTTTATATTTTTTATTGTTATTTATTTTTTATAATTAATTTTTTTTAAAAAAATTATGATTTTTATATAATAAAAAATAATTTAAAATATTAATTTTTATTATTTTATTAAAATATTTTTATTTTAAATGTGAAGTTTAAAAAAATAAAAATTTAAAGTAAAATATTAATTATACTGAGTGAAAATATATTTTTGAAAAAAAAATATTTTAATGAGGAATGGTGTATTCTTAAAATTTTACACATTTTTTATAAAGAATATAAATATTTTTAGCTTTTATAGTATTTTTGCAATAAAGATTATTTTTTAGATAGCTATATAAATATTTTTTTTATTTTATAAAAATTATTTATATATGAATATGACATTTTTAGTAAAAAATATTATTTTATTAATTTTTTTAAAATTACAATACAATCAAACACTTTACAAAGAGCAATGTTAACATTTTTCTAAGTGATTAACAATGAAAAAGCCTATTAATCTATTTTTATTATATGTACGATGAAAATATACTTTAAATTATTTTTTACGTAACTATAAATTATTCTCATAAATTAATTTTTGTATATCATATTAAATTCATTTCTAATATACAATTATATATATTATCTTACAATTTTATTTCCCAAAGCTAAGAGATATTGATTTATTAATTATTTTCTTTTTAATTGGATAAAAACGACTGCGTTGTTGTGCTAGAGATATTGTTCTATTCAACAAATAAAATTGCTTATCTTGGTGTCTGTCGTTTCTCTCTCTGTCTCTCCAAGTCCGATTCTCTCCCTATTTTACTAGTTGCAGAGTTTGCCATTGAAAACCAAACCCTAAATGCTATTGTTATCCAGTAGTCATTTGGCAGAGAACCCAGTTGAAAAGCTACAATCTTTCACACGGTTTGATAGGGAAATTCTCCAATGAAAAAAACAGTGGTTGCAATGAGAAGATAAGCTTTTTCAAGCCTCTCCCTCCACTCAATTGAGAGCTTAATTTTTTCTTGTTAATGTTAGACCCTTTTCTCGTCTTTCAGTTTCAGCTCAAAGCACTAGGTCTCTTTCAGGTATTTTATCAAACACTTTAACTGTGCTGCTGCAGTTAGGCTTTGTTTCGGATAGCAGAGAGTTGAGTTTCTTTTATTGATTGAAGAATTCAGGTTTAGTAAGTTTATGGGCTTTCTAACATTTGTTTGTAAAATTTATGAATTGGGTTATATCATCTGGAAAAGAAAGTTGAGTTCTTGGTTTGCTTTTGGGTCTGAAAATTTGTTTTTTTTTTGGTATGTTATTAAAGGTCAAAGAATTGTTTTTGTGGTAATATTGGTGTTGAAATAGAGAATTTTGAATATATTTATTTCTTGCATTTTCACATAAAGTTGTAGCTGCTGCTTACTGGCCAAGTTATAGGCCTGAAGCTCTTGCCATTACGGTAGACAATGGCTCTTGGCAAAAGCATATTGCAATTAGCCACAAGGACTAAAGGAGTACCGCTTTCTCATTCTTGGTGCATTGGGTTTTAAGGGTGGTTTGGTAAAGCTGCTAGAAAAGGCTAATTAGTTTTGTGGGGAAATTCAGTTACGTAAAGAATTCGGTGTGTGCTTTTGATTCTTGAATATAACTTTTCTTCAAATCAAAGGTTAATTGATTAACTTGCAAGAATTGAATAATTTGAACTTCGTGATAAGAAGTGGCAAAAAGAAACCTTCTGAGTGATTGATTCCTTTAGAGTTTTTAGTTTAGCAATATCCTATGATTCTATGTATATTTTAAATGAAGTAATCGTGCTGATTTTATGAATTTGGTTGGTGGATATCATATGCGATGGGGTAAAATTTTCGTATATTATGTTTTTTGCCCTACTTTTTAGCTAATCTTTCTGGCTGTGTGCAGCTTCTATAGGATCTCTCAACCAAATAAAGTTGCTATCAAAAGCCTCATTCTGTTGGCAATGACCAATGCCTGCATGAGTAAATTTCACTGTATTCACCATAAATCAGCAAAGCTATTGTCTCCTGGGAGAAGGCATGGAGATGGATCTTTTAGAATGTTATCTACCTGCTCTGCACCATTGATATCTGCAACTGCCTCTCTCATTGCTCGCCCCCCTTCATCACTAGTTTTGGTTGCACACGTTCCCCTATTTGATGCACCTCAACGTTCAGATGAATGGTTTGCACTGAGAAGAGACAAATTGACAACTAGCACCTTCAGCACTGCTTTGGGTTTTTGGAAGGGAAATCGTCGCTTTGAGCTCTGGAATGAGAAGGTGTTTGCATCAGAGACACAGATAGTTGAAACCTCTAAGAGATGTGCCATGGAATGGGGTGTGCTCAATGAAGCAGTTGCAATAAACAGTTACAAAAGCATCACAGGTCGTGAAGTTAGTTATTTGGGGTTCGCTATCCATTCAGTAGAGCAATTTCACTGGCTTGGTGCATCTCCAGATGGCCTTCTTGGTTGTTTTCCCGAAGGTGGCATCCTGGAAGTTAAGTGTCCCTACAACAAAGGGAAGCCAGAAAGGGGTCTGCCATGGTCAGCTATGCCTTTCTATTACATGCCTCAAGTGCAGGGGCAATTGGAAATAATGAATAGAGAATGGGCAGATTTCTATTGCTGGACACCAAATGGAAGCACATTATTTCGTGTACATAGAGAACGTGATTATTGGGAGCTAATACACAGGATTTTACGCGAATTTTGGTGGGAGAATGTGATGCCTGCAAGAGAAGCTCTGTTGCTTGGGAAGGAAGAGGAAGCAAAATCATACAAGCCAACATCCACTCACAGACAGACAGGACTCGTAATTTTTAAAAGCTCAAAGTTAGCTAGTCAATCCAAGCTGTTATGTAAAGAGATTGCTGGCCATGTTGAATTTTATAGGTGATGAAGTCCAAAATGGTATTTTGCAATTTATCATTCCTGCAGTAGCAGGCTGCAAGTTCAGATAGCTTGCTGAAATGAAGCGATGTAGCAGAAATTGTCATTTAGGTTCTGTAATCTGTGGAGTGACTATTGAGCTTCCATATTTTGTGTTCATATTTATGACCTTCTATTAGTTAGGCATTGGATTTTATTATATATTTATATTCTTCCATTCTTCCAGAACTTGATCGATAATATATTTCACTTTTGGATCATTTTAACATAAATTATAAATTGACTTTTCTAATATATGGTTAACAGCATATGTTAAGCAGTGATAAATATTTTAATTTTCATTGGCGCGTGTTTCATTGTGATTGAAATTTGTTGCAATCTCTTTTTTTTTTCAAATTGGTTAATAAGAAACTATATTCAGTATAAAGTGATTGCAATAAATTCCAATAAAAATGGAACTGATTTTAATAAAAAAAAAATAGAATATTCATCATTGCTTAACATGTCTTCAAATCACATGTCAGGAAAATCCAGTACAAATCACTGGATCCAAATATTTTTGCAGTCTGATATATTGTTTTATTCTGTAACAGAATGGAGGATGAGATAAAATCCTCAAAAGAAATCAATTTTGGGACAGCATCTGTGCCAAGACTACAGTTTTCAAAGTTCAAAGGCCATAAACCAAATTCTGCAGTCAAGTTTTCTGTAACAACAGATTGACGGTACAAGTGTAGGCTTTTGCATGAATATTGGTTGTGTTTGAGGTTTAGGGTTATTTTATGGACATGTTATTTCCCAAAATAATGGAATTTTTACGGCCACCATGTTATCTCCCAAAAGCTAGGGAAATTTGCAGGATTTGCAGGTTAGTTAGCAATCTTCAGCTATAATAAGCAAAAGACAGTTGCATACCTATCTAAAACTGTTCAACCAAAACAACTAACTTTATACCATACCGGTTCTATTAATCAAATGAAATCAAATAAGTAAAGGCTTAAATAGAAGTAATCTAAAAAGGGTAATCACCATTGAAGCAATTCTCCATACTTTTTTACTCAAAATAACCCATTTTCACCAAAACAACACTTTTCCAGGTGATCAATGAACATTGCAACACCCATTTAAATTAAGTAAATTGCAGTTTTATGGACATTTTTCTAAAAATTCTCATCTCAAAATGGTAATAATATACAAGAAGTGATGCAGAAGAGAAAAAAGAAAGAAAGAAAAAAGAGAAGAGAAGAAGAAAAACAGGGGAATGGATTCAGGGCTTTCCTGGGCTGATCAATGGGACTATGACACCCCTGACACACCACCACAACAACAAGAATCAGAGAAAGACTCTAAGAAGAAGGGGAAAGATGAAAGCAAGAACAATCATAAGTTTGGGAAGAAAATTCTGAGCTTGAAATGGATGAAAGATTTGCGCAAGAAATATAAATGAACTTTGATAAGAATATATATGGAAAATAAAGTCTCCATGTCAAATAAGTACAAAGAATATGAATGATTAATACAAAAATGAGTTCTCTAACATTAACAGCTAGATTTTGAAGTTGGTTCTCTCAAATTTATATTAGAAATTCATCAGGGTATCGTAGCAATTTCACTATTAATTCATTGTCATGACCAGGAAGAGTCTCTTTGTTCATGTATAGAATCCTTTGTTATTGCCGTTCTTGATTGTTTATTTACTTGTCATAGCTTCTTGTTTCTTTCTTATTGAAATTGAATATTTATGAAATTTCACCACTTTAATTTTTAGATTATATATATAATAAAATACTTTTAAAAATATATAATAATAATAATAATAATAATAATAATAATAATAATAATAATTGTTTGATTTTTCCATCAATTAATGATAGTTGAATTAATAAATATTTTAAAATAATATTAATATGACTACATAAAATTTCATGTAAATTATACAAATATAATATTTATAAAGTAAGGTGGCATTTGATTCAAATTTCAGAATTTAAAACTAAATCGCAATGGAAATAAATTGGAATAAGTTTTCACACTCCAAATAAAATAAAGTAGCTGTGGGAGATGTATGTTTGATACGGGCATATATATCTTACTCGTGCATTTTAAAACATATTTTGCTATAAAATTTTATTAATATGATATGATAAACTAATTAGATGATTGCAGTGAATTTTAATTATAAAATTTTTGTTTTTGTTACAAAAACTTTATTTTTTAGTTGTACAATTCTTTTGCAAATTATATATATATACATATATGGGTAAATCATAAATTTTAAGAATTTTTATTTGAATATGATATTAAAGTAGAGCAAAATGAAGTCAAATTCAAGCTGTTCTAAAATTTATTTGCATTAAAGTCAAAATTCAAGCAGTTGAAACAATTATTTGGATTCAATTGTAGCTGTCAAAATTACTTCAAGTAGTAGTCAAATTTATTTGGATGAAATCAAGCAATTGTCAATTTTATTAAAAGTATCGAATTTGAATAACGAATACATAAATATTCACTTATTAAGAAGCATTTTTAATCCAGAGTTGCAGAAGTATTTATTTAAAAAATTTAATGAAATTATAAATCTTAGAAAAAAAGGCTTATAATAATTGATATTTATAAGTTAGTTTAACTAAAGAATCTATTACATAAAAAAATTTATGAACTTATAAACCCTAAAAAAAATATACTGATAATAATTGATATTTATAAACTAGTTTAACTGAAAGAATTTATTATATTACTTATATTTATTTTAACACTTAATTCATTGAATAATCTTATTTATAATTTCAATAATAAATATACTCATAAATAATAATATTCAAAATTTTAAACGTTCATAAAACTATATTAACTTCTAATTTTTTTACAAAACCCACAAAAAATAAAAAAAATATAAATTTTATTAAAATTTTTAAATTTATCATAATTTATTATCAAAATAACTTTGATAAAATATAAAAAAAAAATTATAAAAGATTTGACAAGAGACTAAATTTTCCGAAGCTTTAATCTAAAGATCTAAATGTAGCATTCAATCTAAAAGCGCATATTGAAAATATTCCTATTTTATTTATTTTTTAATTTTTTCTAATTCAAAGGAGAAATACTACAGTTCTGCCCTCGCGTGTGGCCGATACAATCTTCCTGAGATGGAAACAGCAAAATACAGGCCCTATACTACCAAGTACCAAGTATTAATGGATGATACAACCCACCTGAGCCAGGTAACAACAGAGACTACTGTTTATTCTACATTTAAACAAGCGAGAGACAGCAATGAGAGGTTGACAGTAAGTGAAACTATGAATCAATCAACCAGCACAGGAAGTATATTGACAGGCAGCATCTCCAGCTCAAAGTGGAGAAAGCTCTGGCACGATAAATGGCTCTGCAACTCCCAGAACTGTGCACCCTGACAAAAAGTTTGGGAGGAAACGCCTGCAAATGACACAACCTGCCAAACTCCAAGAACGTTAATCACTCCACTCCTCAGGCAATGAAGAGATCCAGTACATTATTATTACAGCAAGAACAAATCAGTGCTTGCTTCGATGAGGCAGGATACAAGCTCATTTACATGTACACCAAACAAGTCTTTTCATCATTGACAACATCACTCTTCTCACAGTCAACGCTGAATAAATCTGATCCCTCCGCACTGCAGATTCACATGCCAGTTCTGGTTCTGGAAATCAAAGATGTCGACGCATTCTTCATCTGACTTTATTAAGCCATGTGCCAAATAGAAGAAAGCTAGAACAGAAGACCCTTCACCATGAACAATACGTGCAGAACTAATGAAAAAACTGGACACCATTGCCTTCCTGCAACTGTCATTTTTCTCTTTCTGTTATTTTTTTTATCCCCTTTTTCCAAAAAACAATAAATTTGGGCAACTCAATATGCACCCAAGACAACTTGAAGTCCACAATAGCTGCAACTGAGACAGTCAGCATACTCAGAAGGCAAAGACAAGACTGACAGGAACCATAATCCTAGATGGCTGACTCATATTTTTTCAATCTTACATTCTAAACGATCAATTATGCACGTCTCAATCATAACATGACACCAGAAGACAAGAACAGACATCTGTTTCTAGCCATGAAGACGAAGGCTGCAGCTGGATTCACAGGGAACAGAAGACTTAGGTGGACTTATCTTCCTATCCTGCTTCTCCTGGCATTTGAGTAGTTGCTTCCAACAATCTGAACAAAGCAACTCAAGGCAGAATGTTTCCTCATATTCGCTGTCATTAATACACCAGCCACACTGAACACACCTAGCTATACAAAGAGTGCATGCCCTGCATGACTGAGTGGAATGTTCTTTCTGCTGGCAACCCTCTGCAGGGCAATCATATACTAACCTCAGGTTCTGGCATCTTGGACACATTTCAATGTCAATAGCACGATCATCCTCACATGACAGGTAAAAGTTTCCTCTGTGATAAAAATGTGGCTTGTGAGCATTTTGCTGTATATGGTTATCTGTGCCCAACAATAACTTCAGGTCTTCAAAGTGCTTCTGTGTCACTCCATAGAGGCCACCAATCCTTAGATGCTTCACCCCTTGTGCACCCATATTCTTAAATGCCTTTAAGCTAGTTATGATGCCCTCAATGCTGAGTCTTGAACATCCAGGCACACTCAGCTGCATAAAGGAAAAAAAGTTAGCATCCAATTGAATCAGAAAAGCAATACAACAAACATATACTCAAATCAATTAAAAAAATTACAACAAAAATAAAAGGCTAGAAAACCATGATTGTAATAGTTGATGCATATAAAAGCTAGAGGTGCTCACACAGTGAGGAAAAACAGAGAATAAGATAACTTTGACTGCCAGTTAATCCAATACCAAGTCATTTGTGACAACAAGAACAGTAGCACAAAAGAGTGAAATCATAAATCGAGCAAGCAAGCATGGGAGTTCTTCCAGTACTCAAGGTTCCAATCCCTTTTTCATTGTTCTTAATGAAGATTATTCGCCAAAAGGTGGGAAGGGAAGTGACATTCGATATCATTTGAATTGTTTTATAACTACCAAACACATCACACAGTATTTTAGCCATTGAATTTAAATATATATATATATATATATATTAATAATCCAAGCTGCCCAACAGAAGCCTCAACACCTATATATTCAGTTTCACCCCTTGCTTTAAAGGATTTTTAGGAAATCAAGCATAAACAAACTCCTAATCCTACAAGAACCACGCCCAAGTCATTTTCTTTTTCTTTTGGCAAAATATATTGATGATGGAAAATTAACCTAAAAGATGATCTGTCCAGCCTATTAATATTTGTAAGCAGCAGTTAAGCATTTACTGCTCTAACATTTGTGCTACAAATAATTAGCTTTCCCATCTATAACCAGGTCTCAAAGTTTCTTAATTAAGGTTCACAAATTAATCAGTTGTAAGCTGTACAAAGGGAAAAATATCCACTCATCAGGAATGCAAACCTGAATCTATAATAGGAAGGAACCAGGGGTCAATTACCACTAAATCATTAATCATAATAGATTTCGCTAAATACACTTATAATGAGAAAAAGGCAGGAGAGAGTGGGAAGTGAAGATTTGATTTTAAATAAACCAACAGAGACTGAGCAATGTAGGGCAATTAAGTTAATAACATGGCAAAATGAGCAGTAACTAAGATTCATAAACCAATGCAGGAAAATAAAGACTCACCTTAGTTAGCCTTGGATTTTTTTCAAAGACGCGCTTCAACACATCATCAGTAATCCTTGGACACTCAATCAAGCTCAAACATTGCAAGTTACCTTGAGCCCTATTAGTCAATTGCAGAAGAATATCATCAGTGATCTTCTCATTCAAAGGTTGATCTACGTGAATACTCCTCCACAAAAGCGAGTCATTCCGAACTATAGTGCGCAATGACTTGCAAACTGTTTCAACAACAAGAAGATCCCGCACCCCAAGATAACCAAGAGCAAATTCAAAAGCTCCATGAGGAGCTCCTCCATACCCATCAGAACAAACCCCACTACACTCGTGAAACTCCATAATTCCCTCATCCATGACATCTGCATCTCTACTACCCATTATTTCATTTCCCAAACTCAAAATGTCCTCCACATTACAAGCCAATCCAAGAGCACCATGGCCAGGTGCATCCCCTACTTCCTTCTCCTCTATGTACCCATCACCAAATCCCCCAGCTGCATTTAAGCTATTATCAAACCTGATGTTCCCAGGGAACGCTTGAAGCTTCATTGCATTATTCCAAATAAAATTCAACCCAGCAAACAATTGATAATTCCCATCATTTGTGGCAACCTGATCCCTACCATACCCACCACAGTCCACCTCCCAATGTTCAAGAAAACCCGTAATAGCAGTAAACGTAGTGCTAATGTCCATGCCAAAGGGATCTGATGGCAAAAGATCAAGAATATCCTTATGCACCGATTCTTGTGAGCCACACCTATCACTCCTATCCCTCCCGTAATCAAAGCAATTCTCAACTTTGTCTTGCATACCGTCAACAAGATACCCATTCGCAATCCTCATCGGAGAAACCAAATTGTCTTCAGGGAGATGCCCAGGAAACAGTAGTCGATGAGAAAAATTCAAGGCCATTCTACGTGAAGAAACCCTAAAACCCCAATTTTATGTTCAGCCGATATTGCAAGCAGAACGCAACCAAACCCGTGTCCGGAAAGAGTTATCAGGTAAAAAAAAATTACGAATTTAGGTTAGAAAAAAGAGAAGGGGAAAAAGGGGAAAAACAAAAAGAGAAGAAGATAAAGAGATCTAACAAGAAAACCCTCAATTTCGGATAGCAAACTAAAACAAAGCAACCAAAATTTTTACAGAGTTTCCTGTTCAAAGAAAAACCTAAAAATCAGTTAGGAATGAAATTGAAACAAAAGAGTTTATTAATACAATTTCTTTTTTTTCTTTTTTAAATCTATTCAATAACCTAAAAAAAAATCAACCAATTAATCTTCTTTCCCTCTTTTTTTCTTTAGGGTTTACAATAAATGGATTTATATACTAAAAGAAACAACAAACAAGAATTAGATCGAGCAAGTAAAGAAAGAATAAGCTATAGAATTAGTCGATAATCTCAAAAAAAAAAAAAGAAAACCATGGAAAGAATTTACGACAAACCCTAAATTCAGTTCCTCAGAAACACAACCGCAATCGACAGATAAACACCAATCAAAATCTCCAGGTATCGAATCCTCAAACAAGAACAAGGTAGTTCGAAAAAAAGTGGGATTAGAAGCGAAATAAAAGATAAATAAAATCTGGGTTTTTTGAATTTGAATAAAAAGGGGATATTTTTCTGGTAGGGAATTCGATCCAAGAAAAGACGGAGTCTGTCGACCGAGTTGGGCGAGACGAAAGAGAGAGAGAGGGGGAGGGAAAAGGCCAGAAAATAGAGACAACAAACAAAAGAAAGGAAAAAGGGAAAAGAAAAGGTAATCGAGAGAAAGCGTAAAGAGCAACGGTGAATTTGCGTTTGCAGCCCAATTTTAGACGAGAGAGATTGGGCTATTACCCGTTTCGACACGTGTCAGTTTTAGATTTATTTTATTATTATTAAAATTAATTAATTTTAGATAAAATTACATAAAATACGATTTTTATTCTTAAAATATCATTTTTACTGTTGTTTTCCTTTTTTATACATTTTTACGACATAACTTTATATTTATACTATTTTTAGTTTTATTTTATTTTTTTATATGGTTTTTTTACTCTTTCTTCGTCTTTTGCTTTCTTTATCCATTTTTATTTACTTTTTCTTCTTCCAGTGATTTCTGTAAGTTTACCAAAAATATTATTTTATTTTATTCTTAAAAGACCTTTTGTATGCCATTTTTTCTAATAAATATATACCATAAACTATTATTTTTTATTTCTTAAAACAATTAAATATTTTAAATGTATTAAAATATTTTTAAAATGTATCATTTTTAAGAGATAATGCTTTTAGTGTTTTCATATTTGTATTCTCTATATACAAAACTAGTTGCTTATTTATTATTTTTCACATTTTCTATACTTTTTTTTTCTAATAGATAACTATCAACTATTCCTTTTTATTTCTAGAATCAACTATATATTTAAAGTATATCTTAAACATGTTAAAAATATATTTAACATATACTATTTTTAGGAGGTGATATATTTAGTATTTTTTTTTAATTTTGTACTCTATATATAATATCAGTTACAAATATCTAAAATATATCTTTTGTATACCATTTTTTTTTAATAAATGTATATCATCAACTGTTGCTTTTTAACCTCTAAAGCAACTAAATATTTTAAGTATGCCTTAAATATACTAAAAAATAATATACATAACATATCCAATTTGTAGGAGTTGATATTTTTAAATTTTTTGGGTTTGCACTTTATATATATTATATATTAATATTAGTTATATATACCTAAAATACATTTTTTATAAACCATTTAAAAAAAAAACGTATACCATCAACTATTACTATTTGGGTTGTTATATTTTGTCATATTTTTAGTTTTATTTTACAAAAATATTTTTATTTGAGTTTTGTAATTTAGTTGCTTTTTATTTGATTTTAGTATATATTTAGTATATTTTATAATACATGGTATCTTTTTTATATCCATAAATCAATTGGAAAACATATTAAACGTAAACTCAGCATATATTATTTCTCACTTTTAACTTTATTTTCATATTTGAAATGCAAAAATAAATTATAAATTATACCAAACATATACTCAACATATATAAGATTTCTTATTTTGGGATTGCATTTATTACATATCTAAAATTTGAAAAATAGTTATAAAATATATCAAATATGTATTCAAGATATAGTAGTTTTTTTGTATATCTAAAATATACCAAACATATATTTAACTTATACCAATTTAAAATTAATTTACTTTTAGAGGTCTATTATTAATGTGTTATAGGTATATATAAGTTATACCAATAATATATCATACATACAAACACTTTGTTATCAGGTTAGAATTTGTTCAAAAAAAGTTAATGTTTTATTTTTGATTTTTTTTTATTAATTTTGGCTCTCTAAATTAATTTTTTTAATACCACTGCTTGACTAAATAAGAAAATTTCAAAAAACATTTAAAAGTTGCTTGAAGTTGGATGGGTGAAGTCTGATCCATTCATGAAGAATATTAAAAAGTTATTAAGTAACAACATTATGAATTATTATAATTTTGCAAAGTAATTTTGCAACAGAGATTAGAACATATTTTTGTAAACTTTTGCAGTAAAGATCGTAATTTTGCAACTTTTTGTATAAAACCATAATTTTAAAATTATTTTTATTTTTAGGTTATATCTGTAATTTTTCTTTAATTTTATATATTTGTTTATTTATTTTTACCATTAGAAATTACTTTTTAAAATTTATTTATTAAGTCTATGTTTAATTCTTTAAAAATACAAATAAATAAATAAAAGAAGTAAAGAGTATGAAACTTCTAATTCTTTTTGTTTATTTGATTAGCTAATTAATATATAAAAAAGTAAAATTTGTAGAATTTTATTTTCATTATTATATCATTGTTTTTTTAAGTTGATAAATAATAAATTAATAACCTCTTATAGTATGACTTTTTTAATTTTTTCACTTCCCTCCTATTTTTTTTCAAATTGGTGAGAAAAAATGTAAAATGTTCAAGTAAATCGAAGAAAAATAAAAAGGAATTATTTAGAAAGTGTTTGTATATGAAAAATATTTTTTAATTTTTAATTTTAAAATTTTAATTTTTTTTATGTTATTTAATTTTTAAAATTTTTATTCTCTAAATATTTTTTAAATAATAAAAAAATTATAAAAATTAAAGTGAAAAATAAGCTCTCATATTTTTTTAAGAGCGTATTTTCTATTTAAAAAGTAACTAAAAATAGTTTTTTAAAATATAACTGCTAGCAAATAAATATAAAAACTATTTTCTAATTTTCTAAATGAAAAATATTTTTAACTAAATAATAAATTATATTTTTCATTTTCTATTGATTTTTTTTAGAAAATTGAGATTATTTTCTATAACTAAACCGGAGTTATATTATTTTTCTTTATTTTATTTCTTTAATTATTGTCCAAATAAAAAAAGATAAATAAAATTTTTATTCTCCTATTTTCTATTCATTTCTATCAAAATAAACAAAGTCTAAGTATTTCTATTCTTTTATTTTCTCTTCAAATTAGTACAAAAAAAGTTTTAATAAATTAGAGAAAAATGAAAGAAAATTATTTATATTCTTTTTTCTTATTAAAAAATTATAATTTATATTTTCTTCTTTTCCATCCATTTTTTATCAAAATAAACAAATCCTATGTATTTTTTCATCATGAGTTTTATCTTCATCTTTAGTTTGATAGTAAAGAAAATTAAAATACTCTATAAAATATTATCATAATCAACATTACTGATTTTGATAAGAGAAGATGATAATTAATTTTAGAGTTGTTCTCTAAAAAAATATGTAACTTTTATTAGATTATATTTTAGTATATATATTATTATTAGTTATTAAAAAGTAAAAATATATTAAAATAAAAAATATAATAAATTAATATAAATTATTTGTAACACCAATTACAAGTTTATCGATCACTACTTAAAATAAAATTTTAAATTATACTAAACATATAAAATTTTCAAATTAATAATAATTATACCTTTGGGTACAAATTATATATATATAAATAAATTTATTGTACTATTATTCTGATAGGTTTAAGATATATTGGACTTAACGGGAGTAATTTTTTTAAAAATAATGATATGATTCATCAATTTGAAAGATAAAATATTAAGTTATTTTATTATATATTATTTATATAAAGATGGGTTCACAAGTTTAGCACTTCTATTACTCTCAACACAATAATATTACACATTAATTAATCTTTAATTGTATAATAAAAAATATATATATATATATATATATTCATAAAAATAAATTTATTTTAATTTCAATCTATTGTAATTGATGAAACAAATTTGCTTAGGTGGCCCATGTCTACCATTGTCTTTTTTATCTTCAGAAATTCAAAATTAAATTTTGAATTTTAAAACTTTCATCTCAAAATCTAATAAGAAATTTTAGTGCTTATTTTTTTCTTGTACTTATTTATTTTTTATTAAGATCAATCTAATCCATAAAATAATTTACTCATTTTTAGTTATTAGAATTAAATTTATATTTATGAACCATTCAACCCTAATAAATAATAGAATTAACAATAGTTAATTGTCTATCATTTTGGTTGATGAAATATTTAGGATTTGGTAAGCTAAAAACTCTTATGGCCAAGCACAACAACAAAAAAAGAGCAAGTTTTGTCTTAGTACGCAAGCAAACTACTTAATTGCCAAGAAATTGGCTTCTGTTGAACACTCATACGCCATGGCTGTCATCTTAGTAAAATGTCACATCCCCATCCTCTTTTACACCACTCAAGCAAAAAAGAGGATAAAAAAAACCTTTATTTATTACTTATAATTAATTTATACTTAAATTGTTTTCAAAAGGTGTTTATTTGTTTAATTACGATTAAGATATTTTCATTAATATTCAATTGTTGATATAAAAGGTATCATATTTGAATCTTTTGAATAACAATAAATAGTTTATTTTTTAAATATGTTTTATTTTTATTAAAATTTATATAATAATTTTATAATGCATATAGCTTTCATATTAATCATTTAAAAAAAAGAATAATTACAATAATTTTTAATAAAAATAAAGCATATCACAATAAAAATTAAACTATTTATCGCTGGTTAAAATGTATCAATTATATGACTAATTAAAAAGATACTCATAGTGTGTTTGGTAAATTACTGAAAAAATTGATTACATAAAATATATTTTATAGAATTATATTACAGAAATTATATTTTACTAGAAAAAATTATATTACTGTGTTTTAAATATACAACAAAATACTGAAAAAATTGATTGAAAAAAATATTAACTTATTTTGATTGCAATTCAACATTACAGAAAAAGTTTAAGAAATATCTAAAATACCCTTATAATATCTCTTTATTATTTTATAATATCTTAAATTAAAGATATTATTATCTTTTGATATATGGACCTTTCAAACTATTTTTTCAGTGAAATATTTATGTTTTATTTTCATTGAAAATTTTAATTTTTATCAAAATGTATTTATTTTTGTTGTAATATTTTTTTCATTTTTTTTGCTTAAAATGTATATAGAAAGAACATATTGGATAAATTCATATTTAATACGTGGAAAGTGTAATATGTGATAAAATTGCACATGAATATTAATTTAAAAAAAAAAAAGAAAAAGGGAAAACTTGCTACGTAGGGTTATTGACACTTTGAAAAGAATGGGAAAGTAAGAGAGACGTATTCAATTGAAATTCATAGAATTACTTCATAAGCCACGAGAGAGAATTCTTGCCTTTCAAATTCAACTCTTTGCCATGCCCCCACCAATACTTCATGCTTTTTGAAGCATCTCAAAATCCTCAAACGCACGAGACAAAGAAAGAACATTTCCAGCCAAAAAAGAAAAACAAAAAAGGGTCAGAGGAGATCACATGTCATACTAGAATTTTAGAAACTATTACCAAGAAAAACACCACCGGGCGGGCATACCAAAAAAAAAAAATATCAGACCATTTTGCAGCAAGGAAAGTTTTACACCCTATCTAATTCGAATCTAAAAAAATAATTTGCATAAAAATTTTACTTTTTACCATAATAAAAATTTCAATACAGCTAAGAATTACCACTTTCAAATGATATTTTACATACCATCTAAGATGAAATTTACTATTATTCTTAACATGTAGTTTGAGTGATTGATAATATGATTTAATAATATATAATACGATATAATATTAACAAATAACAGCTAAACTATATCATAGATTTCATATTACGGCAAATCCTTAAAAAACCAATGATAATAAATAGTATCATCCAGGGCCGGTGAAGGCCCTGTGCAAAGTGGGCTATTGCACAGGGCCCCCAGCTTGCACAGGGTCCCAAATTTTTTTTTTAAATTTTTGAAAATAATTTGGTTCAAGTTAGAAATATGATCTAATTTATTCTGTTTTTTTCTAAGAACAGGGCTCCTTAAATATTTAAGACGGCCCTGATATCATCCTCATGCTAGGCAAACTTATACATGACAATTGGATTAGACCATTATGTCTAATTTGGCCATGCTTGACACTTGAACTATAGCCAAATATAAGTGCCATAGCTCAAATTATGCCTATCGAATCGGTCCAAGACGACACGATAGGAGATTCAATATGGCCGAATAATTTTAAATAAATTATATAAAAAAAAATTTAAAAAAATTAATTATGAGTTTATTTATCAAAGAGAAAGTACACTTACTACTAAATCATAACTTAACATGTAAATAATTTTTCAATTTAAATATACATACTATCTAACATAATTTTATAAAATAAAATATTTAAAGTGTTAAATAAAATTATACTTATAACAATTTTTATCAATAATTTTTTTTTGTATCAAAAATTAATTTTATTGATAAAAAAATTAATTATTTTTTATCCATATCTATAATTAAGTTAAAATTTTAAACAAATTTCATTAAATGTTTTCATATGCTAAAATAAAATTATTCAACAATATTTTTTTTATTTTTTTTAATAATTAATATGATTTTGATCTTTTGTATTTAATTTAATTATTATTTGTGGTATTATAATTTATTTTATTTTATTTGTATTATAATTCGTGTCGTTATAATTTAATTTGTTTTATTATGCATCTTACTTTATTTGTTTTATCAATTTATATATATAATTTATTTTTAAAAAATAATTATAAATTTTGTACGAAAAAAATTAGACCATCATATATATTGACATGATACAGTACACTCCAATACAATATAATATATATGAGTTAATAAATCGTGTTGAACTATTATTTTTCAAATTTCGATATAATTCAATATGATACGAATAATTTTTTAGATCGATATAACATGATATAAAAAAATCGCAGGCACGATGAATCTAAACTGAACCGGCACAACCCAATTGATATGTATAAACAAACTAATACTTACATTAGCATGCTACATAGCACGAGCAATTCACATGTGAAGTGAACCGCATCATGAATTTAACTCAGGCAAAGCCACAAACAACCATGGGAAAACGAGCAAATAATACTACTATGACCGCTCATAACGTACACTTATATGTGGAAAAAATAATTAAAAAAAGTCCCAAGTATATGTGGAAAAAAGAATTAAAAAAAGTCGCAAGTGTTCCATTTCTATCAAATTAAGCCCGACAACAGTGGCAAACCAACAAAATCTCAGCTTTAACAAAAGAAGCTAAATAAATAATGATAAACAATTGGAAAATTTTTAACCAAAAACTGCAGGTTTTTCCCTCTCTATCTTTGTGTTTTTTTCTCACTTTTTTTAGGGGTGGATGCGAGGGGCATTGGTTTTACGTTTATGAGGCGCTAAGATGAAGCTCTTCCGTTTATTTCCTTGATTTCTTCCTTGATGACTTGGATGAGGCCTTTGATTGCTCTGTAGCTCCCTTGGAAGTTGTAGCTTGGTTTGATTTTGAACTCGAGGTGGTGGAATTGCCAGCTGCAGCACCATCCTCATGCTTTTCTCTAACTACAGCACCCTGAGATCCTCTTACCTGAGCTGCTCTCTTATCCTTTCTCTTAGGCCTGTAACTTGACTTCTCTCTCCTGGGGAGCCACCTTTCTGGATCCGGAGGAGGTCCTGGATTTGCAGGGTCAAACCCTTTAGGGTACCTAGGTTTCCTCTTTCTCTTTTTCTTTGGTTTATCTTTCTTGCCCTCTTCATGTACTTCAGCAGCCAACACTCGCAAAGCTTCAACATGCTTTGCCCCAGAAGTCTTCTCCAAACTATCCACATCAATCCCTTTCAGACCAGGTAAAGGCTTTAGCTGCTTTTCATAAGTTTCTGCCTTGTCAATATCCACACGAGCAACTGTACTAACCAGCCCAGCCAATGCCTCTATGCCCCCACGGCTTTTAACAAGCTGCTCGTATAAGAGGGCAGCATCTTCCTGCCGCCCATGCCTGATCCTAAAGGAAACCGCTTCTTGCATTATAATATCAAGCTTGTTGTCCTCAACCATAGCATTTGACCACCACTTGATAGCAGAAACGAGGACAGAAGATGCACCATCAATATCCCTAGCCCGCTCTTTCAGAGCCACAATGGTGGCAACAGTGGCAGCATGTGCTGAATATCAGGTATCTTAGCCAGGGAGTCAGCTACAATTTGAGGATGGCCAGCAGCAGCAGCAACTTGTGCTCTTGCAAGAAGAACAATCTTGGACTTATCAGGGAACTTTTCAGCAAACTGCCCCAGTATTTCTTCAGCTCTATTTTCAGCAAACTGCCCCAGTATTTCTTCAGCTCTACTGGTCTTATTCTCTCTGACCAAGACTGCAGATTGAAGCAGCACTAGCACAACACTGTCATCAAACATGTCTGTCAATGCCGCAACAATTTCCCGCGCCTGTTAAATATCGACAATAAAAAGAGGTCATTACATGAAGCTGAGAATCTCCTAATTTTATACAGTACGGACAAAATTCACAAACTAAGAAATGCACAAACAAAAGTAGAAGACCTGATCCAGCTTATTTGCATGGAGAAGTAAAAGCACCCTGTTTGCATATATTGTCTCCCTTTGTTTTGGAGAAAGCTTTTCAAGTCCATGAGAAAGCTGGAAACCCTGTGCATCTTTTTCTTTGAGTCGATCAAGTTTCCTCAGGTTATCAGAAACATCTCTTGTTCCTTTCAGAGACACAAGATTGTTAACTGCAACAGCAAAAGATGATTCATCTGCCAGATTTCTGTTAATAATTTCCGCATAAGCCTCCATGGCCTCTTGTGGGGTCCTAAGAGCTGATCAAATAAACTATATGCATTATTGGCTATCTTAAAAAATCCATAAATAAAAAATAATAATGGTAAATTATTCACATTGTATCATTATCATACCTGCTGAACATATGCCAATTGAACAGCTATAGGAGCCAATTCAATCTCTATATCATCTTCAGCCAAATTGTCATCCATTAATGTTTCCTGACCAATTCTGACAAATGTGGAAAACAATGGACCATTTTAGTCCATAATACTTTGTATCTTTGGAGAAATTTACAGCTCAAAAAATAATCCACGTTAAAAAATTTGATTAAGAAGGAAAGTAGCACGCATGTTGCTGACATGTCACCTTTGTTACAAATACAACAACAACAACTAAGCCTTAATCCCAAACAAGTTGGGGTCGGCTGTATGGATTCTCAACAAAATAAGCTCAAAAGACACCAAAAAAGATACTCCAGCCTTAGGCCCCTTCAGAAGATGTGCATAAAGCAAGTGCTGAAGCTGAGCGGAGAATAGATGCTCACATCTCCACTTGCAGGTTTCATTTGCTTATTCCAATCATTGTACACTGCATGTTTTGGTGTTATTATACTTGCAGTTTAGCCTGCGTAGAAGAGGTAGAGGCAAAAGTACTTGATAGCAATATTTATAATTAAGACTGCTAATGCAAGTTTGTAGCGTACATATTTTATCAACATTGAAATGCACATGTCATATCACTTGATGGTTTCATTAGGAAACATATTTCACGTAAATATACGAAGTTCATATTTATTTGTCATGGAAAATTATGTTTGAAACACTTATACAGAGTTCAATGTTAAATCTTCTATAGTTGAAGGTCTATATTTTAACCTTTTGAGTCCAGAGGTTGAATTAAATCATACAACTTAAACACTCGATTAGGCATCAGCTGTTTTAATTTTTTCTTCTGTTGTTGAACTAAGTTAGTGATATACATCATGCATATTGCAGTTAGATGATTGTGACAGTGAAAATTTTAAGTGGCAATGATACCAATAGGTTGAGTTACATATATTTTTTTCTTAGTCATTTTTTTAAAAAGAAAGACGTGGGAAATGTTTTGATAGTGTTAAATAAGATGATATGCTTGATAACACATGGAGAGTACTGAGAAAGATCAGACAGCATGTTGAACCTTTTTTGGCATATCAAATCCTAAAGTAGAGTCAATGCTTGGTAAAACTGTATTTAGAGCTTAATAGAAACACTAAGAAAATGTTAAAGGTGGTTTAAGCCTTCCATGCTTTAATATTTGATAACTGTGTCGATATTTGCAAATAAGGTAAGGATGTAAATATGGTTTCAGCAGATTTGGTAAATATTAAGTTGGCACAAGCCTTTAATATTAATGTGACATTCAGTTGCTTGGGAGAAATTTTTACCTTCTATGTAGATGCAATCAACATTATCATGAGCCTGAACTTACATGTGTTGCAATCAAACTGAAATTCTGAAAAAGTGATAAATTGAACACTGAATGCCCGCTGACTTCTCATTTATGAAACTGAACACTTTCATAATTCATGCAAGCTGATCAGTAAACGTGAAGATATATACCATGTGGTGAAAGCTTTTGCTGTGAAAGGAGAGTGGCAGAGTCCTGAAGCAAAACGCTATATCAAGTGCCTGGTAAGGGAATTTATGATTTTTATTATTTTCCTGATGGGAACATCATTTTCTATAATATGCTTTATGAGCTTCAGCTGATCAGTTTGCATTTTCTTTAGGAACTTTAAAGTCTCTTGTTCATTGAATAATTCATTAGCCTGAATGAATCATTCAATTCAATTTTTAATTTATCTCTGATTAGTGACAGGTTACTGACTTTGAGCGGAATGGTCTAAACCTTACTGTTACAAAGAGAGAAGAAGCTCAGCGCTTGAAAGCTCAAATTGATGAGCTAAGCTTGCAATATGTCCAAAATCTGAATGATGATTGCGCTTTTCTTCTTTTCAATTACTCAGAGCTGATTGGATTACCAGTAGAGTATCTGAAGGTGATTTCTTGTTCATTCTCTTTCTCTCTCTCCATTGCATGGGATTGGGCAAAGGTGTGGAGAAGGCTTGCTCTTTCGTGTTCCTCTTCCTTTGACACGGTCAATACTTGAATATATAAATTCATAGAGGTGCTTTTATAAGATATCCATTATTGAAATAATTAAGCTTTCCTTTATGGACCCTTAAAAAATTTGATATATTCATTGTAGCCAAAGGAAATGACAGAGAGCTACTGATGTTTTTGAATAGATTATATGCTGCTTATATATTAATCAACTAGATTTTCACTTGTACTGTTTTTGTTCACTGGGATGAATTTTTCCCTTACAGAGCTTGGACAAGGTTGAGGATGGGAAATATAAGGTCACAATGAAAAGTCATCATGTTCTGGCACTGCTGGAGCTTTGCAAGGTATGATATTCATGGTTCATTATTTTGTGCCTCGCGCCCTCAGTTGGGGATGTCTTGTTAATTAGTTGTAAGCTCTACTGCACCTTACAAAATTTTCAATTAAGACCAGTTTTTATTCTCGAAGTAATTGAAAATTGAGGACGCATGCATTAAGTCAAATGTGGATTATCTACATGTCAAGCACAATTTGAATTATTATAATATAAAATGGAGGAGGTTGTTATTTCTTTACACAATTTTGCTAAGTTTTCTTATGCTGATTTTGGACAAGTGACATATATTCTCCATTAGGAGGCACTTTAACTGCAGAGAGTTTGCTGTCATTATTGCATGTGTAGAATGGCATTTAGTAAGGACCAGGGACGAATCTACACTTTTTTCCCTGGGAGAACTGAGTTTAAATATCCTTTTCACATTAGAAATATAGTATTTGGTCATAATTTCTACTTTTATCATAAAATCAAAACGAAATGAGAAATATTTTCTTGGGGTAAAAATTAATTTTAAAGTCTTTTTTTTAATATTATTTATTTATATTTTTATGCTAAAAGTAAAGGATCTTTTTTGGGCGTGGGGGAGCCTCATTCCCTTCATTCTTGATTGAGACCAAAATGACTAGAAAGAGAGTTATAATGAAGATGAATAAAATGCACGCATGGGAAGAAAAATCAACTTGATCAAAATTAACCTGTTGAATATTTTGTGGAGTGTGGAATATGATAAAATTTGAACAATTGCTCTTGCCAATGTTATTACTATTACATAGAATGATGCAATATCCAACTGGCAATGACAAATTGATTCAATGGACAAACAAGCTATTTCAAGGTTCCACTTCATCTTATTGTGGGCATTGGTCTCAGAAGAGCCTTCTGATTTCAATTTTTTGGCTCATTATTTGTTCTTTATTGCAGTTTGACCTGCTTATGTTTAAAGCAATAATATACCATTGTGATATTTATTTTGAAATTGTGAAGGTAGGAACAACGAGGAGGATTGTTGCAACAGCATATGGGAAGAGGTGTGGAGAAGTCAATCTTTCTATCTTAGAACGTTTGGTAAATGTTGTGTTTTTGTTATTTGGAAAAAATGTAATGTTTTATGTTCATGCTGTCGTTAGCAAGACTTAAACATTCATGTTTTCACTCCAATTGTCATTTTGCAAATGCGATGGTCATTTGCACCTTTAGTTTTAGGTTACTTTGGGATGAAAACTCCTTATAGTGTTTTTTTATGGCGTAAAACTCTACCTATATCTTGTGAATTCTAGGTATTCTACCGTCCTATCAGAATTGCAATAGCCTTCACATCAGAATCATCCATTTTTAACTGTTTTAATCTTTTGGTTGCAATCTTATTTATTTATCTTGTGTTTTGGACATTGTATTTGTAATATTGTTTTGGAAGCAAGTGCATGAAATAAAACAATATATGTTATGGTATTTTAGGTTGATCTACGCCACAAATATGCTAGGCTATTTGGTTATTCAAACTATGCTGATTATGCTGTTGATCTTAGAATGGCTTAGACATCCTCAAAGGTTTGTATCATATTTTTAATTTCTTAAAGCAACATTTTATATAAGTTTTGTTATTGTAGTAAGATTAAAGTTAAAAAGTATGAGTTTATGGATTTCTAATTTTATCAGTTATACGGAGGCTAGTTCATATAATGATTCGTTATCATCAAGTACTGAATTAAATAATCATTTGACTATAGCTTTTTTTTTCCTTTGTCTGGCAACCACCAAGGTACCTAGTCAAAAGGGACCAACATGTTTTTATTTGATAGTAAACCTGTTAGTTGCTGTTACCAGTTTAACCTTGAGACACTCAGGATTTGGAGTTTCCTGTTACTGACATTGTCTTTTTCTAGTTCTCTTTTTTTTTTGCCTTCCCTTTCAAAAAAAAAAAAAGAAGAGATGCTGAATTGCTGATTGCATCATAGCCTTGCCTTTAGTAAAATTTTATCATTTATGTAATGGTTGCTCAAATAGCTGGAACTATATTCTTGTTTCTAATTAGAAGTAATTTTGACTGTTTATGCTTGTAAATCAATCATGTGTAAGTTAGATGCAAGTCAACTTTTTTAATGTTTGAATAAAGAATCGGCTGAATGAATTGGAATTTCAATAAATTGTTCAGTAATTTGGATAGAGGTTTAGTGGTCTCTTCATCAGGGTGGTTGACTGTTTTAGCCAGACCAGCTTATCATTTGTCCTATTTCCTGAGATTTCATTCATGAAGCTCACCCTATCATATCAGGTATTTGAATTCTTAGAGGATATCTCTGCCAGTTTAACAGACATGGCAACTAGGGAACTCGCAATGTTGAAAGATTTAAAGGTTAGCATGTGTTTGACCCAGTCCTTCGTGTGAAAAGTTTTTCTGTTTGTCAGTTTTTTTAATATTTATTTTTCTGGTGTCATGATACATCAGAAGAAAGAGGAAGGAGAGCTTCCATTTGGAATTGAGGATCTATTATACTATGTGAAGAGGCTTGAAGAAAAGCAGCTTGATACTTTGGAGCTCTTAGGTAATTCTTCCCTGTTGATTTGGTTTTGTCTGGGATCTTCAAAATAGTGCAAGACCTTTTCGGTAATCATATATAGATTTAGATTGTATTTTTTAAAATTTTTGGTGTCTGTGCTTCATGAAGTCTAGTTAAACATTCATCTCATATGCAATAAATCTTATAATCATTTCCCTATCTTTGCCTTCGACAGGATTAAGAATTGAAGAAATTGTGGATGCTGAGATTTGGCATAGTAATGTTAGTGTCTTTTCAGTGTTTGACTTAGGTTCTGGTGAACTCCTGGGTTATTTCTACCTTGATTTATACAAAAGGTACACCTGTTAATTTGACTTCTCATTTCAGTCTTTCAGTCATACTTTCATTTTTGAAAGAAATGGGATTGTGCTATGTAACAGGGAAGGGAAATACGGTAATACTTGTGTGGTGGCTTTTCAAAATGGTGCATTAACATGTAATGAAGCACGGCAGGTGATATTTTTGGGTGCCTACTCCTTAAAAATTTAAATATTGAAATGTATTTGATTCCTATAGCTCCTTTCAATATTCCTTATGTGAGAAATTGTATTGTGCTACAGGAGCCATGCCTTTGGCTATGTTAGGCACTCATGCCTTTTCTCATTGCTTTTTACCAACTTTGCAATTACTGTTCATTTTCTAGATCATCTTGAATTGTACAAAACACTTCTTGTACATCTGCTGGTTTTGGAAAATAGTAGGATTTTGGAATTTCACTGGAATGGAAGGATTTACAAGCTCCTTTTCTCTCTAACTTCCTTTTCCGTGGATACGTCTTCAATTCCACTTTTAGTTGTCTCTTTTTTCCATGATGGACTAGCAAAAGAAAGTAGTTAGCCACTTGGTCAAATACAGAAGAAAAAAGAACAATGAATTTTTAAATGCTTTTATCTTGGTTTCCAATTCAAGAAGTCAAGACAATCCCCTGCTTGATATTCTGTGTACTTAAAGTAATTGGCTGCTTCTTGTTTGAGGTTTGCATTTGTTATGAATTAAAAGCACCACAAGCGCTTGATTTTTCTGATGTGCATTAGTTAAACTTATTAATGTTTGGTTTTATGCAAATAGATTCCAGTGGCATTACTTATATCTCAACTGCAAATGGATATTGGCGGCCAGCCTGTTTTATTGAGATTCTCTGAAGTGGTTAGCCTTTTCCACGAGTTTGGCCATGTGGTACGCTCCGTTCATGTCTTTTCTAATTTGGACATGTAATAACATTTGTTACAGTATTGTTGAGATGAAAACAGGACATATCCCTTGACTTTTATTGAAATGATCTTTTAGGTGCAACACATTTGTAATTGTGCCTCATTTGCCCGCTTCTCTGGGTTGCGTGTGGATTCTGACTTTGTGGAGATCCCTGCTTTGGTGCTAGAGAACTGGCAAGTGATGTTATGATGTTTCACCTTATTCTGATTGGACTGTGCATACTTACTTTGTTTTCTTCTGGATCATTGTAGGTGTTATGGGAGTTTCTCTTTGAAGTTGATATCTGGTTTCCATCAGGTAATTCATGCTTTTGAGATTCTCTTTTGTGGATTCTTAAAAAAATAATACATTTTTCCTCCTTAACAATCAAAACATGAGAAAAATGGGAGGGGATTGGGGCATGGTCATCTCCCCTATCTCTCATGAGAGTGTATTTCTGTGCCTGTGCATGCTAGTGTGTCTATTTGTCTCTCTGTGGGTTTCTTTATAGATTTATGTTTAGATACACTGTTGAACAGATATTAAAATGGCCCTTCCAGATCTACTTTCATCAATTTAGGCTATATCTATAGTTTCACAATGTTCATGATTTATAGGATATTACGAAGCCCATCAATGGAGAAGTATGCAAATCACTAAAAAGATGGCGATGTTTCTTTTCTGCACTCAAATTGAAGCAGGAAATTCTTTATTGTAAGTCTTACCTTATCCTTGTTTTGGGAACTGGTGATTTTATTTAATTCCTTGAGATATCATTCTTGACATCTGTGCAAGAACATCTACTAGGTTTCAAATGTTATATTGAGAGTTCATATAATTGTCCGATTACTCTTTTTGGTATAGTTTTTAAGGTGAAGATAAAAATTGGTCATTTACCTGGTAAATAACTTGCTGGGCATCCAGGTGAGCTCCTTCCAGTTTTTGTCAGGGAAAACTGCATTGTTAGGTGTATTCTGGCTGTCTGTGCCCTGCAAAAGTGCAAGCACAATTGTCTTCACACTTAGGCATATAAACTCACAAGGGATGTCTGCTCATGGAAAGCAAGTGGAGAATTAATAAATTCATTTGATGTATTTTCCTGATGGCTGTGGATAATGATGCACTTGCATAAGCAAGACGCGAGGGTGACAATTTGCATCTTGATGCTCAGTAACTGTCAGGAATTGTAGGAAACAATAATTACGAAGTTAATGCTTCTTGTGAAACTGAAATTTCTCTTTTGTAAAAATTGGTGCTAAAATCTACTTGTGTAACTACCACATGGCTTCTACGCATTGCACATGCAATAGTTCACATGGTTTTTGTATATTATATGTTAACTTGCCCACCATACAGTATAATTTAGGCAAAATAATATTACATTAAACATTTTTCTGAAAATTTACATGGATTTGATGCTGAAGGATCAGTTATGAATGACAAGAGTTGTGTATAAGGTCTTCTTGATCAAATTATATTAGATTACCCCATCCTATGATGTGCTGTGACTAAAATATTGTTTGTGTTGTCAGGTCTTTTTGATCAAATTATACATTCTGCTGACAATGTTGACATTGTCGAGTTATTCAGGCATCTTCATCCAAAGGTAAAGGACTACTACAATTAGGCTGTAAAGTTGGGTTTATAATTTTTGTCTCCCTCCCAACCATACCAAATGAGGTTCTAATAAGAGTGTTCAACTTTGTTTTTCCCAGGTCATGTTAGGTCTACCGATGTTGGATGGGGCAAACTCAGCTTCATGTTTCCCACGTAGTGCTATTGGTTATGAAGCTGCTTGTTACAGTCGTATTTGGAGTGAGGTTTGAAACACACTTCTATAAATTCTCTACCACACTGGAGTACTATACTCTGCAGTTATTTTTCTATTTTTTTAAATTAATATTGTTTTCTCATATGGAAGCTTCGTTTCCTCATCAATGATGATTATATCAAAATTATAACTGATTCCTCAAATTCCTTTAGGTCTTTGCTGCTGACATATTTGCCTCAAAATTCCGCGATAACCTTTTGAACCATAATATTGGGATACAGTTCAGAGCCAAGGTAAATTATTTGTTCCTTTGATATGCTACTAGGCCTTGTTCTGAAACGGTAAATCTTAAAAGTTTCATTTTTATTTATCTAAGGGATTTCTTCAAAAATAGCCCCAAACATAAAATGAAAAAAAAAAATTCACTTTTCCCTTTTTTTTGACTTTCAATTTAAAAAATATCCATTTTTAGAGGTATACATTTAGTATAGTAAATGTATACTCTACTTTCAAATGTATATACGTTTATATTTGATATATTGAAGGAATATTAAAATAATGGAGTATTTTTGGAAAAAAAGGGTGATATTGTGTATTTTTCTCTTTATCTAAAGCCTTGTATACCATTTGTATGTGGATCATGTGCTTCTTTGCAAATGAATATGTTATCTTTAATGTTGATCTTTTTTTTCTTCTTTAATTTGTTCAATTTTCATGGCAGGTATTGGCTCTAGGAGGAGCAAAAGAACCCATTGAAATTTTATCAGCTTTTCTTGGGAGAGAACCATCAATTCAAGCTTTTATTGATAATAGGACCGAATATGATATATGATACTAAATTAATTTATAAAGCAGTGAAGCTTATGGAGTCAATCAGAGCTTAGTTTTTTTTTCCTTCTCTGTTTTCTTTCAAAGGCCAGCCTTGGCGTGCTGCGCCGACCGAGTGATTTGAGAACACGGATTCAACACAGTGTGACTTTTTTTTTTCCTCTTTTCTTACAAAATGTAATTAATTTAGCTCATACATGTTACAAAACAGGATATGTACTATCTACTTGTAAGCTTGTCTTGTTAAATTTTCTTAGTTTTTTCATTGATTAGAAGAGTTCTTTTGTTGATAAGGCCATTCCAATTTCATATTCATATATATGTATATATATATATATATGTATATGTATATGCAAAAAGTAATTTGGCTCTTGTATGTTCGGCCTAAAGGAGCCTTCAATTTTTCGAAAGGTTCATCGAACACCCTGAGTCTGAATTTGTAGACTTGCAAATATTTGACCCTTTTTCGTTGAAAAGCTAAATAATTCGATTAAAAAATTTTTGGTTTATTAGAATTTAATAGGTTTGGTCATGGCTCGATGGCAGGTTATACTTAGTAAATAAAATTACGGATTAGCAATCATATAATTAATGAATATAATTACAAATTCAAAAATTAAAATTTAATATTTAGTCATCTTTAGAGTTATGACATTTTGAATTTTTGATATGAATAATGAAATCATATTATTACTATTATAAGAGAAAATTGTACGATGACTTTTCGCTTTTGACTGAGCTCTCAAAGTTATTACCACATTAGCACATAAAAGTGGACAAATATAGGATTGCCCGGTTTTTAATTGCAAGAATACAGCAAAAGAAAACAACTTTCTCAGTCAACAAACACTAGCGAGAAAAAAATAACAACACATTTGAAATTCAGACTCTTTAAGGTAAGTGCATGCTCATCAATCATCAAGAACTATACTTTCTTATTTTATTTCATTTATATTCTTTTTCCAATCTTGGGTTTTTCCTTTTTTCACTTCCCTACAACTTTGTATTCAACTTTCATGTGCTTTCTATTTTCCCAATCTTCTGATTGTTTTATATATTTATATATTCACATTCAAAGGCATTCTCTGATGATTGTTGCATTTGATTCAGGGAAGCTGAGATAGATAAGGGAATGTGTATGTGGTAAAGAAATCGTCTTTGAGAATTGTGAGTTCTCTTTCTTTTGCTTTTCTTGAATTTTATTTAGGAAGTTCCTTGCTGATCTTGTGCTTATGGAGACTTGAACTTTTTGGGTTTTTTCAATTCTAGTCAAAAGTTTGGGTTTTTATATTTGGTTTTAGGCGGAGAGGGTTATTATCAGTTCTGGTTTGACTGAGGTTGAATTAGAGAAATCAGGGATTGGTTTGTTGCTTGGGTCGTGAAGTGAGTTTGCTTTTGACTTTGTCAGTGAGAAAGAGGGTTTTGATCCCCTTTTTTTGTGTTGTTCTTGGAACTACAGACATTGAATGAACTTTTAGTTGGGTTTGAGAACATTGGTTTTGTTGCTAGCACTTCTCTTCAAGTGGGTTTTATGATTATGAGAAGTTTGGATTTTGGGGTTTTTTGATGGACTCATAGTATTGGACTGGCTAGCAAAGGTTTTTGAAATCAGTTGTTTTGTTCTTCAGAAGGTGGCATTTTGCTTGTTTATGTAAATTATGTTAAAGCAAATACTTAGTAAGCTTCCACGAAAATCATTTAAATCGACTGAAAAAGGTAATCATGGTGGAGATCGCGTTAAGTCAAATGATTTCACTGGTTCAAGAGCAAGTAAATTTGGGGCGAGTAAGTCAGCAAAGTTGAAGACCCCATCTGCAACAGCAAATAATTCTTCTTCAGATACAGAACAAAACCATGGCAACAAAATTCAGCGAGGCGTGAGTTTGAAGCTGGATGGTAATCAAGCATTTTCTTCGTACGAAGGATTGCCTAACTTCAGGGATGTTCCAAACTCTGAGAAACAGAACTTGTTTATAAGAAAGCTCAACCTGTGTTGTGTTGTATTTGACTTCACTGATTCCACAAAGAATCTTAAAGAAAAGGAGATCAAACGACAGACTTTGTTAGAACTAGTAGATTATGTGACTTCTGTAAGTGGAAAATTCACAGAAATTGTTATGCAAGAAATTACTAAAATGGTTTCTGCGAATTTATTTAGGATTCTCACTCCTCAACCACGCGATAATAAAGTCGTAGATGGTGTTGATTTGGAGGAGGAGGAGGCTTCTATGGATCCTGCTTGGCCACATTTGCAGCTTGTATATGAGCTTTTATTGAGGTTTGTGGCATCCTCCGAGACAGATGTAAAACCAGCTAAAAAATACATCAACCAATCTTTCATTCTCAAGTCTCTGGACTTATTTGATTCAGAAGACCCCAGGGAAAGGGAGCACATGAAAACAATTCTCCACCGCATCTATGGTAAATTCATGGTGCATCGTCCATTTATCAGGAAAGCAATCAATAACATTTTTTATCAATTTATTTTTGAGACAGAGAAGCATAATGGAATTGGTGAGTTTTTAGAGATTTTGGGTAGCATTATTAATGGGTTTGCTCTGCCACTGAAAGAGGAACACAAAATGTTCCTTGTTCATGTTTTAATTCCTCTGCACAAGCCAAGATGCTTAGCAATGTACCATCAGCCATTGTCATACTGCATTATGCAGTTTGTTGAGAAAGACTGCAAGCTTGCTGACACTGTAATAAGGGGTTTATTGAAATACTGGCCTCTCACTAATAGTTCAAAGGAAGTCATGTACCTAAATGAGCTGGAGGAAATTTTAGAAGCAACCCAGGCACCAGAATTTCAGCGTTGTATGGTGTCCCTTTTTCAGCAAATTGCTCGATGTTTGAGCAGTTCACACTTTCAGGTATTATGTTTCCGAATGTTTATGATTTGCTTTAGTTTTTGAGCAGAACACACTTTTCTGCCTTAAAATGTTTCGTTTCATTTATTTACGTGCCAAGTGAGAAAAAGTGAACTTATTCTGCAAAACATGCTTAATCTATAACATTAATATTAATGGACATTGCTTTATCCTTCTAACTACAATGCAAACACTGCTGTCATATTCTGAAAGCTTAATTGTTTTTTTTTCTCATTTTTGGTGTAGTCTGTTTACAATTCTGGAAATGGGCCAGTATTAATCATTGATCCAAAGTATTTCCCATCTTCTTTTTGTTGTACCAATGTTGTTGTCCTATCTATTCTTATAGTCTCATATGGTGTTTATGCCTCTGTGTCTGTGGATGATTCGTGAGCATGTAAAATATTATTGCCAAGGCTCAACTACTTGGAATATGCTAGTTTTTCACTTTGGTGTACCTTTTTTAGGTGTTCACATTTTAACATTGGCATTCCTCATTTCCTAGTGTGAAGGAATTAATGTTTGTTGAATTTCTCTTTGGAGATTTGAACAAAAAAATTTCATTTTCTTCCGTGAACCTAGATTGAATCTTTTGTTGTAATGAACCTAGATTTAGTTGATCGTGATCTCATGGTTCAAAGTTTAGGGAAACTGTGCTAGATGACCGATCTAGCATTCTCCATGACAAAAATCCAGGGCGGATCCTGTTAGTTCATGAATTATGATGATTATGTTATGAGAATTACGGCTTATGAACCTGGATAGAGACACAAAAACAGTTTTTGGTGCTCATTCAACATCTCTGGTTTGCATAGGATGCAGTCGATTTCAATGGATCATGATTTTCTTTATTGCTTTATTGGACCTTAATCGTATATCACATAGGAGTATTATGTGATTCTGTACATAACTAGAAAGAAATTTTGTGATATTTCCTGTCTTCTTCACTCTTTTTTAGGTGTGTGTATGCAGTAAGCGAGTAATAATGCTATTGTAGCGAATCATATATACTTTTGGCATGGCTTTCTAATATTAGAAGAGCTCCAAAAATAAGCCTTATAGGCTAATCGAAGAGTGAGTTGTGAAGGCTAATCGAAGAGAGAAAAATGACTAGCCAAATCTTTTGAGAGCCGGGACAGATATCTTTTAGATTGATCTGAGATGCCTGTTCAAAGCTGTAGCATATTGAAGCTTTACATTTGTTATGGAAGGGTCTTCTGTGCAAATGAAAAGGTCTAATATTATATGTAGTTTAGTGTTTTTGTTTCACTGATGCATTGACTTGGTGAGATGATAGCTTCGGCCCTTCAGCTTCTTAATGTCTAAATCACCTATTTAACTAATCAATTGATATTTCAGGTGGCAGAGAGAGCATTGTTCTTGTGGAATAATAATCCAATTGAAAACTTAATCATACAAAACCGTAAGATTATACTGCCTATCATCTTCCCTGCTTTGGAGAAAAATGCTAGAAACCACTGGAATCAAGCTGTCCGTAGCTTGACTTTAAATGTCCGCAAGATTTTTGACGATCTCGATCCTGAGCTATTCAGTGAATGCTTACTTAAGTTTCAAGAAGCAGAAAGAAAGGAAGATGAAATTAAAGCAAGAAATGAGGCCAAATGGAAACAATTAGAAGAGCTTGCTGCTCAGAAAGCCCCAAGCAATAAGCAGTGCTAGTTCCTTCCAAATTGGCCCTCATACCTCTTCAGTTCAGTAAAAAGTAGAGATTTTTATTTGTATACCATGACGGTCTAAATTTTTTTTATTGAGATTGGATTCACTAAATTGATAAGATCATTAATGGTTGAATGTCCGCGGTCTGTTAAATTTGCTCCTGCTACAATATGTTCGCTCCTGGTCAATCACTAGAACTCGATAAACATTTGTAAATTTATCCTTGTGTAATAATTCTACATAGAGAGATCATTTTTCAGTTAATAAAGAATATCAAATGCAGTCCTGTCTATTATAAATCTGCATGAAAGGCAAACAATTGCAGCAAAAATAAATAAATGAGAACTGAAAAAGAAAATCAAATGGTTGCAGACATTCGTTTGATGCTCATGAACAATGATAGTTTTTCTTCTTTTAGTTTAGTAAACCTCTTGTAATTTGCTTGAGTGTCATTTGTACTTGATTTTCAGATATTGGTTAAAAAATGCTTGAAGATGTATATTGAAGCCTCACTGTGTTAAAAGCTGTTGATGTCAAGTAGGTTGCATCAGAAAGCTTATTGTTGATGTCATGTAGGTTGTATCAGAAGGCTTACTGATGGTGGAATTTTCAAATTTTCTTGGGATGTATCTCATGATTGTCTAAAGTGAAAAAAAAGTTTATATAGCTAACTCTAATTAACTCTCTGACCCCAATTAACTCTCGCATGTAATTAAGTGATTGATATGACTGTTTTGTGGTCCTCTTTCACAAATAACAAATGTTGTGTTATTGAGGACTTCAAGATATTCTATATTTAATAATTTTTGCTCAAATAGAAAGGATTACAGGTCCCATTAGAGGTTACAGTGGATCAACTTTTCATTAGTGGAGTATGATAAGTTGTGATACAACCGGAATATATATGAAAGAATTGGTCCTACAGTTATATGAAGGATTTGTTGATTGTTATCATTGGTGATGATGAAAGAAAGAACTACCACCATCATGAAATGGCTGTATAAGAAATGATATGGATTTGCTTCTTTCTTTATTGATGTAGGTGCATGATGTTAGTTATAATATCATCTAGGATTAGGAAAAATTATTGTGTTTGTTTTGCTGTGTGTGCTCAAAATTGTGCCATTTAAGTGATCAATCAAAATGGGTATTAATTCATTTTGAATGATTATGCAGCTCGTACTTTTAAAAGCTCTATTGGTTCAGAAATTTAGTACCCACTACTACACTACTCCACCAGCTCACGAATAGGCCCTGAATTTTAAAAATGTTAAATTTTTAAGAATTCGGAGAGCCATGGCTAACATTTTTCAAACGTTCAGAATGGCAAGGGTAACATATTTCAAAAGTTGAGAGAGGCAAAGGTGGATACATAAACTAATATGGACAGAAGTGATTTAGAATGATGTTACGGCTTTATATCTCATTATCTTTAAAGATATAGTTTATAATCAATTTGAATGAAAAAAGACAATTTATACAATCATTCTTAATTAATTTGATATTAAGGTTTTACTAAGTTAAATTGAGTTTTTAAAAGTTTAATTTTTTTCACCAATTAAGGAAGCAACTCCAACTCTAATCCATTTCCCATATAAACTTGCTAATCCAAAAACTTGTTTCTTGCATGGAAATGTCTACTAAAAAAGACAGAATTTGTGGTCATAATGTCTAGTCTTCTTACGTAATATTTATCAATGCAATTCGTAATTAATGGTCTAATTCATACATAATATTATTTGATTCTCAGCTAATTGTGATCTTATCATTGGATTAAAATCTCGTTTAGTATAATGTAACACAACTTAACTATAAATAAATATTATAAATATTATTTATTTTTCTTATAATAACTCTTTTAATAGTTTCTTATTAGTCAGATATATGTATATTTATTTATATATAAATTTTTTATTTATAAATTATGATCTCAGTTTAGATAAAAAAATTTTTTTTATAAATTATGATCTCGTATTATATAATATAGTTTAATGGTAAATATATAATTTTTATATAAATGGTAATTTTTTATTTATAGTTTAAACTATAAATATAAATTTTTTATTTATAGTTTAATGATAATATATAAATTATGGTAAATATATAATTATATTTATAAAAAAATTATTATATAAAAGAGATTTTTTCCAAGTGAAAATAGGTTACGATGAGTGCAACCGATTGGAATGACTATATGTAGACTTTGCACAGGACAGGATTTCATTTGTTCATGAAAATTATTATTTTGAAAATATTTTCAATTAATTTAGAAAGCTGAGGAAAATAGAATAAAAAATTAATCAATATTCGTCGATTATAATGATTTTTTTTATATCATTATAATGAATTTTTTAGATTCATTCTGAATGTTTTTCCGAATAAAAAAATAACTACTGAAAATTATTTTTATAATCAAAATAAAAATCAATTCATTAATTTTTTTTAAAGATTTGATAAAAAAATTAAAATGAGAAAAACTTATAAAATAATGACATAAACTTGATAGCAAAGCGTGTTATTGGTAGAAACAAAAAAGTAAAGATATTTTGTAATAATATTATGAGGGTGTTTCTCAAAACTGAAGATTTTCAGCTTATTGTGAATAAGTGATTTTTAGATTATAATCAGATTAAAAATAAGCAGTTAAGCATTTCTGTAAACTAGTTAATAATCAGCTGATAATCAGTTTATAATCAGTTAAGTGTTTCTGTAAAATCAACTTATAATCAGTTTTTAATTGCAGAAACTGTCAAAATGACCAAAATATCCCTGAGTTTATTTATTGTATAAAAATGGTTTTTTAAATGTCAATTCAAAATTTATTTTGCAATTATAATAATAATAATAATAATAAATTTTATTTAATAATAATAATAATAATATTGGTGTTATCAATAAATTATACAAATAAAAAATTACAATATAAATATTACCAGATTAATTAGAATCTTAAAAATATTAATTAGAATTTTAAAGTAAAAGAATTTTGATGGGAACTAAAGTGTATAGGGTGGACAAATTTGGAATATTGAATATTAGGTAGAGATAGTATGGTCTTTTACTTGGTCAAAACTGCTTAAAAAATAAGTGCTTAAAAAAAAGTAGCAAAACCCAACTTTTAAAAAACTGATTAAAATCATATTATAATCTACTATTTAAGTTTTCAGAAACACTTAAATAAACAACTTATAATCTAAAAACTGCTTATAATCAGTTTTGACCAGCTTTTAAGTTTTGAGAAACACCCTCTAAATTTTATATATGTTCAAAATATATATTTAATATATATAAAATATATATATACGGCATAAAAATATTATAATTTAATTTAATAAAATTTTTTATTTTTTTAATTTAAAATCTTAAATACTTTAAAATATGTATTTAAATAATAAATAAAATATTTATTATAAATCATAAGTTTCAAAATAAGTATTTTTCATAAAAATCTCTAAAAAAAATTTACCAGAATTTTATATATAATTTGGATATTTTCAAATTTTAACAAATCACAATCTACGTAATAATACACTCCCAAATGATATCAAATCACAATTTCATCCATACTCTTCAATTTCTCCACATTTCTCAAAATATTTATACGCATACATATACATATATATATTTACAAAAACTCATATAAAATTCATATTATAAAAATTTTCAACACATTCTTTATAATTTACAATATATATATATATATATCAAAATATAATATAATATACATAATGTTAAAATATACGATAATATAAAATATAGAAATGCTGGCAGTGTCTCTGATCTCGATGTTCAAAAATAAACTTTACTAGCATAACCTTAAATCTAGACTCGCACCGGTCTAGAAGAACTCTCCGGCTCAGCCTAATCTCCCATACCACATGCGCGATGAATTACAATCGCGCTAAGCAAAAAACTTAGCGGTATAAACTTTGATAACAAAAACTTAAATACAATGCCAATACACAATGCTTATGTATATCATGTCACCATATGTTATATCATTTCATTTTAAACATATTTTTCAATCATTTTATATTTCACATAAAAACAAACACATGCATGGATCCAAATGATCTAATATGCTATTTAAATTTCAGAGTTACTGTTTTGGTCTAAATTGATATCATGTGTCTAGTCCCAAAGGCAAATCATAATAATTGCTCAAAAGCTAGTCCCGAAGGCAAATCATATCACAGTGACGCCAAACGCCTAGCCCCGAAGGCAAATCAAATAATTACTCAAAAGCTAGCTCCAAAGGCAAATAATGAGGATAACCTCATAGGCATGCCGCCAAACACAGAACTCTGAAAGTTGAATAATATACTAGGCACATAATTATTTCATATTCTATTTTTTTCCTCATTTTCTATAATCAACCAGGCACATTGTCTTATTTTCTCATTTTTCTTTATTTTTCTCATTTATATGATATCAATTCATTTCATTTCATCATATCATCACAATGTATCACATTTTACATTAAAACACATTATCCAAATATTTTGAATATTTTCACATAATTCATATATTTCACATTTTAATCAATTTAACAATTAACAATGGCTTTTCATAATGCATATAATACATTCATAACAAATCTCATAATATAGCACAAAGTTCATGTATGTTTAATGCATCAAGTAGCTTAACACTTTTTTCAATCCAAAATGTGTTAAGCCTAATGTAATACAAACATAACCAATTTATTCAAAGTTTGTACTTACCTCTAAAAGTTTCCAAAAGCAAGCCACAAAATTATCACGAACCTTCTCTTCCAACTTGCCCTTCAACACTTGGATTGGGCAAATTAATTCTCCTCAATGCTTATACCAAATGTGATCATAAATTATCATTTAGTATCATATTTAAAGGCATTTTCAATTTTAAATCATAATTAAATATCATTCAAATCAAAACTCCAATGTTAAGCCTAACCTCACTTTAATTTTGGAAAACTATATTAAGCCATTTTATAACATATTTAAAATAATTACATTACATAAACACATACTTATGTCCATAATCCTAAAATGACATAACCTTCCCCATTAATTTTTTTTCATTCCAACTCAATCCAATTATCATTTCAATCTTATTTTCATCATTAATATCATCAAACAACATGCTTTAAATAATAAAATCAAACAATTCACCATACTTTAAAAAATTCCTTTTCCCAAAACCCAAAATCACCACTTCCATTTTTAAACTTTATCCAAACTCAACCAAATTTGTCATTTGACTTTAAAATACTTGTTTATGAATCAAAATAACTCATTTAGAATTAAATTGCACAATTAAATCACATGTTCCAAAAATTCAATTCTTCCATAACCCTAAATTCTCTCTCTTCACAAATCTTTACTCAAATTTAATTATTTCTTTAATCTAATCTTAAAATCATTGATAACTTATTAAAATAACTTCATTCATACCCAAATAGACAATTAAATCATACCACTTCAATAATTCAAAACACACATATTCAAAATTTTCATGAAAAACTAAAGAAAAAGTGAGTAAATTTACTAATTCAAGTGAAAATTACTCAATCTTCTCTTGAAACCTTGAAAATCACTCAAACAATGGATCCGAGAATAAGCAAAATTTTCTCTCTTGAAGCCATGAAAAATCTGCCTTGAAGGAAAGAAGAAGAAGAAGAAGAAGATGAACAAAATGATTTTCTCTTTTCTCTCACATTTTCAACCTTTTATATACTATTATTTTAATATATTTTTAATTAATTAATTAAAATCTCAAAATTACATCTTCTATTCAAAAGAATTTATTTTTGAATTATTTAAATCATTTTAAATTTTCAAAGCTTATTTACTAAAATGTCTCTTGACTTTTAAAAATTGACTTTTGTTGACTTTGTATATGTTATGTATATTTTGCATATACATTACATATACATTTTACTTTTTCATTTAAAATTCTTTTATTTTTTATTTAAAATTATTTATTTAATTTAACCAATTTAATTTAAATTTATTTTATTTAATTTTTAAAAATTAAAAATTTTCAAAAATTAAGGATATTACAATTCTCTCTCCCTAAAGAAAATTTCAACATCGAAATTACCTGCTATCCACTCTGAAACAACTGAAGATACTGGCCCCGTATCGTCTACTCGCTCTCCCATGTCGCCTCCTCAGTGGCATAATTTCTCCAAATGACTTTCACAAATAGCACCTTCTTATTTCTCAACTCTTTCACTTCTCGTACCAAAATCGTCACTGGTTCTTCCTTGTAAGTCAGTTTCAGCTCACCTCATTGGATTCCACCGACAAGATATGAGATGGGTCTGACTTGTATCTCCGAAGCATAGATGCATGGAAGACATTGTGAATCCGATCCAACTCAGGTAGCAGAGCCAGTCTATAAGCTACTAGATTAACTCTCTCCAGTATCTCATATGGTCCTATAAAATAAGGACTCAAATTCCCTTTATGCCTGAATCTTAAAATCTTTTTCCAAGGTGACAACTTCAAGAATACTTTATCTCCCACACTGAACTCTATATCCTTTCTCTTCAAATTCGTATAGGATTTATGTCGGTCTGAAGCTGCTTTTCAAACGATCCTGAATCACCTTCACTATCTCTTCTGTTTCCTTAATCAAATTAGGACTGACTAATCTACCTTCTCCAACCTTATTCCAACACAGAGGTATCCTGCATCTCCTACCATACAAGGTCTCATAAGGTGTCATCCCAATACTAGACTGATGACTATTGTTATATGCAAACTTAATAAGTGGTAAGAATCTGTCCTAGCTCCCAGTGAAATCAATGATACAACTTCTCAACATATCCTCTGGAATGTGTATCACTCTCTTTAACTATCCATATGCTTGAGGATGGAAAGTAGTACTAAAATGCAATCGAGAACCCAATGCTTCGTGCAAACTCCTTCAAAATCTCGATATAAACTGGAGATCTCGGTCTGACACCAAAGAAATTGAGAATCAATGTTGCACTATCTCGCTGATATACAACTCAGCCAACCATTCAAGTGAATAATTCATCCGAATTTGAAGGAAATGAGCTGTCTTCGTCATCCGATCCACAATCACCTAGATTGCATTATGCTTCTTCTATGTCAAAGGCAGTCCAGTCACAAAATCTATTGTCACTCGTTCCTATTTCCACTCTGGTACTGACAATGGCTGAAGCAATCTTGAAGGAACATGGTGCTCAGCCTTTACTCTCTGGTTAGTGAGACATTTGGATATAAACTTTTTTATATCCCTCTTCATGCTTGACTACCAATAATGCTGCTTCAAATCTTGATACATCTCAATACTACCAGAGTGCATAACATAGACCGACTAATGTGCTTCCTCTAATATCATTTTCTTCAATTATGCTTCATCAAAAATACACAAACTATCTCTGTACCATAGACTGTCATCATCTCTCATAAAAAAGTCTCAACTCTCTCCCTTTTGGTAATCCAATATAATCTTCTAGATTCTCTCATCTGCCAACTGAGGCTCCGTAATCTGATCCAATAAAACTAGCCACAACTACAATTGAGTCATCAATGCACTATTATCACAAGACTTAAATCTGGCACTCATGCTCTCAACTCCATAAATAATAGAGCAAATAAGCAGTCAAACCTGCCAAAGACTTTCAATTCAAGGTATCAACAACAATATTTGCCTAGCCAGAATGATAATCAATCAAATAGTTGTAGTCTTTAATCAACTCTAACCACCGACTTTACCAAAGATTCAGCTCTATCTGAACACTCAAATACTTCAAACTATTGTGATTATTATAAATGAAATACTTTCCCCATACAAATAATACCGCCAAATTTTTAAGGAAAAAACTATGACTGGTAGCTCTAGATCATGCGTCTGGTAATTCAGCTCACATGGCTTCAACTATCGAAAAGCATAAGCAATGACTTTATCCTCCTGCATCAGAGCACAACCTAAACTACTATGTGAAGTATCACTGTATATTACATAGGGTTTACCTTCTACAAGCAAGGTAAGAATAGGAGCCTGAGTCAATATCTCCCTCAACTGCTCAAAACCCATCTGACATCGATCTGTCCACACAAATCTAACCCCTTTACGAAGTAATCTGGTGAGTCATGTAGCTCTCATAGAAAAACTCTTCACAAACCGACGATAATGGCTTGTCAATCCTAGAAAACTTCTAACATTTATCATAGTCTTTGGTGGACTCTAATTCAAGATAGCCTCGACTTTACTCAGATTAACTTTAATACTCTCTGCTGATACCACATGACCGAGAAAAGTTACATGATCGAGCTAGAACTTACACTTAGATAACTTAATATACAACTGCTTCTCTCTCAAAGTCTACAATACAAGCTGCAAATGTTTGTCATGATCTTCCTCACTACGTGAATACACCAAAATATCTTCAATGAAGACCATCACAAACTGATCTAAGTATGGTCTAAATACCCTATTCATTAAATCCATAAAAGCTACTAGTGCATTCCTCAATCCAAAGGCATCACTAAAAACTCATAATGCCCATACCTTGTACAGAAAGCTGTCTTGGATACATACACATCTCTTACTCTCAACTAATGGTACCCTAATCTCAGATTAATCTTAGAGAATACTGCTGCTCTTTTCAACTGATCAAAGAGATCATCTATCCGAAGCAAATGATACTTGTTCTTGATGGTCACCTTATTCAACTGTCGGTAATTAATACACAATATCAAGGTGTCATCCTTCTTCTTCACAAACAAGACAGGCACTCTTCACAGAGACACACTAGGGCCGATAAACCCTTTATCAAAAGACTCCTATAACTGCACCTTCAACTCCTTCAATTTTGTAGGTGCCATCGGATAAGAGATAATAAAGATGGGAATGGTACCAGACATTAGATCAATATCAAACTCTACCTCTCTCTCAGGAGGTACCCCTGACAACTCATTAGGAAAAATATTTGAAAACTCGGCAATTATGGGTATACTGTCAAGCTGGAACCCAACTACTCTTGTATCTACAATATGAGCAAGAAATGTCTCACATCCCTTTCGAATCATCCTTCTAGCTGAAACAACTGAAATAAACATGGATGAAAGATGTTTCTGCTCACTAGTTACCATCACATCTCTACCTTCACGTGTTCTCAGGGTAATATATTTTTGCTGACAATCTACCATAGTCTCATGCTTGGATAACCAATCTATGCCTAAAATCATATCATACTCTCTAAAAGATATTTCAATCAAATCACCGAGAAACTCTTCATCCTGAATAACAACTGGACTATCTCAGTGTACTCTGCTAACCACAACACTGTGCCCTAAAAGATTTATCACCAATGCATCAAATCCTAGGGACTCAGAATGCAAATCACTTACAGGCAAGATGGATGTACTGATATATGAATGAGTTGACCCATGATATATCAATGCAAGAACTGAAGTACTAAATAAAGTAAAAGTACCAGCAATAACATTTGAAGTATCCAGCTGTCTCTGCATCACATAAACCCACTGTGATAGCCCTGCCTTATCAGGTATACTCCCAAAAGTAGAACTTTCTCTCTGACCAGTCCCAGATCTACCACCTCTACTAAACTTCCGCCACCATGACCCCCTCTGACACTGGGTCTAGAAGTTGTTGTATCTGTCTGTCTATCATCTAGTGACTTTAGATAATCTCTGATAAATAGTCTAGCGATTTATATTTGTAACACACTACTGATGTGCCTATCCTCCAGCAGACATCCCCATGTGCCCTATCACGATGAACATAGGTAGGTGGAGCAGGCCTCTGAGCTACTAGGGTCGGAGCACTAGCCACTGAAACTGCAAGTCTTTGTCTCCGTCTCTGCTGTTGGACGGACCTACCAGACTGCCCCTAGCTCATACTGAACCTCTAAGGATATCCCCCTCGGCCTATCTTCACTGATAAAGACCCTGCTTCACCCTGAGTTTTTCTAGTTCTGCTCTGGTAGCTGCTGGAAGACCCTGTACTCTCTCAACGCTCACAGCAGCTATAACCAACTGAGAAAAGTCCTGATACTGAGAGCCTACTATAAGACACATGATAGAGGGTCTCAGCCCCTCCTTAAACCTTCGACACTGGTCAATCTTATCATAAATAATCCCTCCAACATACTGACTCAGCCAGATAAACTCAATCTCATACTCCGTCACTGTCCTGGTGTCATGCCTTAAACTCGGGAACTTCATTTTCTTCGCATTCTTATACTTCCTCGGAGTATACTTCTTCTCGAATTCTTGCAGGATATCATCATAGATCAGAACTGGTGGATCAGCTGTAGCATGTGGAACCGTCTTCCACCACTCATAGGCATCCCTCTGTAGAATAGATTTGACATAATCGAACTTCTCCTCTAGACTGGCCTGCAACTGGATGAACACTGTCTGGATCCTATCCAGCCACTGCTATGCTACAGCAGGGTCTATAGTACCAATAAAATTCTTAGCTCTAAACTTTCTTAACTTGTCATATTTTCGTGTCGGCAACTGTGGCTGCTGAACTGGAGCTTGCCTCAATGACTCTACCATATGCCGTACCCAGCCTGACAAAATCTCCTCTGTTGCTGATCTAACAGGCACAGAAGCATATACCTCTCCAGCAGACACAATGCCAGCTCCAACTCTACCCTTATTAGAAGCTACACTCTCTACACTATCCTCTGTAGACTGATGCGTCCGCTCTGCCATAACTATCTATATCTACAAATACAACAGAAATTGACAAATCGAAGATCAGAAACTGTCAATGTTAATATATGTATCATAATTAAAAAGCATATTTAAAAATTTTATTTTCTCTCTCTAAAAACTCACCTATGTCGAGAATCTCAAACTTAGGCTCTAATATCAAAATATATGTAACACCCTTATACTCTATATATGTATAATATATATACTCAGTATGTGTAAAATATGCATAAACGATATAAAAATATCACAATTCGATTTAATAAAAAATTTTACTTTTCCAATTTAAAATCTTAAATACTTTAAAATGTATATTTAAATAATAAATAAAATATTTATTATAAATCATATGTTCTAAAATAAGAATTTTTCATAAAAATCTCTAGAAAAAATTCATCAGAGTTTTATCTGTAATTTGGACATCTCCAAATTTCAACAAATCACAACCTGCATAAAAAAACACTCCCAAATGATATCAAATCACTATTTCATCCATACTCCTCAATTTCTCAACATTTCTCAAAATGTTTATACACATACATATGCATATATATATTTATCAAAAACTCATATAAAATCCATATTATAAAGTTTTTCAACACATTCTTTATAATTTACAATATATATATATATATCAAAACATAATACAATATATATAACGTCAAAATGTATGATAATATAAAATATATATATGCTGACAGTGTCTCTGATCTCGATGCCCAAAAATTAACTTTACTAGTAAAATCTCAAATCTAGACCCGTCCCGATCTAGAAGAACTCTCTAGCTCAGCCGGATCTCCCTTGTCACCTGCGCGATGAATTATAATCACACTAAGCCAAAAATCTAGTAGTACAAACTTTGATAATAAAAACTTAAATACAATGCCAATGCACAATGCTTATATATATCATGTCACCATATATCATATCATTTCATTTTAAATATATTTTTCAATCATTTTACATTTCATATAAAAATAAACACAAGCATGGGCCTAAAAGATCTAATATGCTATTCAAATTTCAGAGTTACTGTTTTGGTCTAAATTGACACTATATGTCTAACACCGAAGGGAAATCATAATAATTACTCAAGAACTAGCCTCGAAGGTAAATCATATCACAGTGACGCTAAGCGTCTAGTCTCGAAGGCAAATCAAATAATTGCTCAAAAGTTAGCCCCGAAGGTAAATAATGAGGATAACCTCATAGACATGCCGCCAAACACAAAACTCTGAAAATTGAATAACATACAAGGCACACGATTATTTCATATTCTATTTTTTTTCTCATTTTCTATAATCAACTAGATACATTGCCTCATTTCTTATTATCAATTAGACACATTATCTTATTTTCTCATTTTTTCTATTTTTCTCATTTATATCAATATCAATTTATTTCATTTCATAATATCATCACAATGTATCACATTTATATTAAAACACATTATCCAAATATTTTGGGTATTTTCACATAATTCACATCTTTCACATTTTAATCAATTTAGCAATTAATAATGGCTTTTCATAATGCATATAATGCATTCATAACAAATCTCATAACATAGCACAAAGTTCATGCATATTTAATGCATCAAGTAGCTTAACACATTTTTCAATCTAAAATATGTTAAGCATAATGTAATGCAAACATAACCAATTTATCCAAAGTTTGTACTTATCTTTAAAAGTTTTCAAAAGCAAGCCACAAAACTATCATCAACTTTCTCTTCTAACTTGCCATTCAACCCTTGTATTAGGTAAATCAATTCTCCTCAATGTCTATACCAAATATGATCATAAATAATCATTTAATATCATATTTAAAGTTATTTTCAATCTTAAACCATAATTAAACATCATTCAAATCAAAACTTCAAAATTAAGTTTAGCCTCACTTTGACTTTGGAAAACTATATCAAGCCAGTCAATTTGGTGTTTTAAGTTTATTTATATTATTAATAATATATTATAACATGTTTAAAATAAATACATTATATAAACACACATTTATGTCTAAAACCTAAAATAGCATAACTTTCCCCATTGAAGGCTTTCCATTCTAACTCAATCCAATTATCATTTCAATCTTATTTCCATCATTAATATCATCAAACCATATGCTTTAAATAATAAAATTAAATAATTCATCATACTTTGAAAAATTCATTTTTTTCAAAACCCTAAATTACCACTTTCATTTTCAAATTTTATCCAAACTCAACTAAATTCATTATTTGACTTTAAAATACTTGTTTATGTATCAAACAACTCATTTAAAATTAAATTGCACAATTAAAATCACACGATTCCAAAAATTTAATTCTCTCATAATCCTAAATTCTCTCTCTTCACCAATCTTTACTCAAACTTAATCATTTTTTTAATCCAACCTTAAAATCATTGTTAACTAATTAAAACAACTCATTCATATCCAAAATAAATTAAATCATATCACTTCAATAACCCAAAACACACATATTCAAAATTTTCATAGAAAATAAAAAAAAAGTGAGTAAACTTACTAATTCAAGTAAAAATTACTAAATATTCTCTTGAAATCTTAAAAATTACTCAAACCATGGAGCTAAGAAGAAGCAAAATTCCCTCTCTTAAAGCCATGAAAAATCGGTCTTGAAGGAAAGAAGAAGAAGAAGATGAACAAAATAATTCTCTTTCCTCTCACTCACATTTTCAACATTATATATAATATTATTTTAATATATTTTAAATTAATTATTTAATTAATTAAAACTCCAAAATTTTATTTTTCATCCAAAATCATTTATTTTTAAAATATTTAAATAATTTTAAAAATTTAAAATTTATTTATCAAAATACCCATTGACTTTGACTTTTGATTTTTAAAAATTGACTTTTATTGACTTTGTATATGTTATGTATATTTTGCATATATAACATATATATTTCACTTTTTCATTTAAAATTCTTTTATTTTTTATTTAAAATTATTTATTTAATTTATCTGATTTAATTTTAATTTATTTTATTTAATTTTTAAAAAATTTAAAATTTTAAAAATTAGGGATATTATATATTTATCATAACTTAATAATTAAATTTTTTGTATGTTTTTAATATTTAATAAAAAAAAATTAAGTTTTTCCAGATCTAAATATTTACATTGCAAGAAAAATTTAGAAGATAATTTTCAGTTAATTTCCTATGTGAAAAAATGATTATTATTTTTTTTACAAATAATTTATTTTTTTAAAAGCAAAGCTTAATTAATTTAATATTAGATGAAGGTTTTACTGGCAGTGGCAAGTAGCATTTTAATTATTGAAAAAAAGGAAAACTTCATATTACCTTCGCATAAATAAATTCCATTAATTAATGATTTTATACATTTAGTTGACTTTCGAAAACAATTTTAAATAATTTAAAAAATATACTATATAAGAAAATAAAAATCATTGGCCTAAAAATATTAAATAAAAAAATAAAAAAACTCTACAACTCCAACAAAAAAAAGGGGAAAAGGACCTCTTGCTTGAATTGTGATATAGATGATTTTCTAGTTGATCATGGTCCCATATTGATTAAATTTTTATCAATTCCCTATTTTTATTTTTTAATTAATAAATAAAATTTAAAAATTCATAATTTAAAAAATAATTTTTATTATTAACCATCTAAAATTTATTAATTGGTAGATTATTAGTAAAAATATAAAATTTGATATATATAATAAGTTGAGGTAAAATATATATCAAATGGATAACTTTAATTCAATTATTATTATTACATCTATTGTCTATATGAATCAATATGTTCTTTGTATTTGTTGTACATTTTTTGAAATATTATTATTATTTTTATGTAAAATTAATATTGTTCAAAACTCTAATAAAATCGATAAATCATATATTTGTAATATATTTGTTTGAAATTTAAATTATATTAAAAATTAATAAAAAAATATTATTTCAAAAAAAATTAAAATATTATTTTAATTATACTATAATCTATCATAACATTTTATCTTTTATTTACTATTTTTTATTTGTTTTATTTTTATAATAAATGATTAATTTTTTAATTAAACTTGATAATATAATTTACTAAAAAAATTTCATATTTATGTGACGTTATTCATTTAATTTATTTTTATTATATAGAAGTATCTATTTTATATAGAAAAATCAAATCTTTATTTTGAGTTTCTGTATTGTTCAATAAAATTTGATGTTTAATTCTTTATTTTATCTCCTTTTTTTTGGAAAATTAATTTTCTTTAAACTTCTCACGGGTTCCATTAATGAACCGTGAGGCTGCTTTGGCCAATTATGTTCTTTCTCTCTCTCGCTCGCTGGCCCAAAGTAATCGAGAAAAAGGGGAAGGGGCAAAAACAAACGAAAGGAAAAGAAAAGAAAAGAAAAACCAAACCTTTTCTTACTTCATTTTGAAGACTGTTGCAAGTATCAAACATTCTTATTTCTTCTAATGTAATCTGGGTTTGCTTCATTTTTATTTTTATTTTTTCCATTTTTGCTATGTTATTTTCCATTTTTAATTCACTTATTTTCAACCCAATTTGGTGTAAAAAGTTTAGATTTTGACTAATAATGCTATTTTGTTGTTTCTGATCAAACCCAGATCCTATCTCTGTATGATTCAGCTCTGTTAGCTGCTATTTTTATTATACAGGACAAGAAAAGAAATAAGCTTTCTGCTGTGTGTGATTTATTGGGGAATTTTGTTATAGTTACTGTTCCAGTTTTTGCATCAATACAAAAGTGAAGGGTCTCAGTTGCTTATCTTTGGATTTTTATAGTGATAAAAAGTTGCTTCTCCCCAGTTCTCCAGATGATGATAGGTCAAAAACAGAATCTTTGCTTTGATGATGCTTCTGGGTTTAACTTAAATTGTGTTAGGATGTGGGTTTTTGTATCTGTGATTTCAATTTACAGAATTGGATTTGTTTTTTCTGTAATTTGATATGGATGTTCTGCACTTGATACTGTTCTTTGATTGTGAAGTTGAGTTTTGGTCCTTTTGATGGACTGAAGTCTGCTTTAAAGGAGTCTCCTAGCACTGCTGGGTTTTTGGGAATTTTTTATCCTTGTACATAAAATTTGAGTTATGATCAAACAAATATTGGGTAGGCTTCCACGGAAGCCATCTAAAAATTCTGAGAATCGTGAATTCGGTGGTACATCTGCTCCTTCTTCTATTAATTCCGCTAGTTCTAGAAGTAGTGATCTTGTGAGTAATAGTCCTGTAACTTTAAACAATTCGTCCCCTGCAGCCTCTGATTCTGCTCCTCATTTAGGTTATGGCCATGGAAGTAAGCCTACTCAGGCTGCAAATCTGAAATTGAATGGCAATGCTCCTTATGAGGCATTGCCAGGATTTAGAGATGTTCCCAGTTCTGAGAAGCAGAATTTACTTATTCGAAAGCTGAACTTATGTTGTGTAGTGTTTGACTTCACTGATCCAACTAAGAATTTGAAAGAAAAGGACATCAAGAGGCAGACTTTGGTTGAGCTTGTGGATTATGTTACTTCTGCAAATGGTAAGTTCACAGAAAATGTCATGCAAGAAGTTATAAAGATGGTATCTGTGAATTTGTTTAGGCCACTTACTCCACAACCACGTGAGAATAAGGTTTTGGAAGCCTTTGATTTGGAAGAAGAGGAACCCTTGATGGACCCTGCATGGCCTCACTTGCAAATTGCATATGAATTCTTTCTGAGGTTTGTTGCATCTACTGAGACAGATGCAAAGTTGGCAAAGAGGTATATGGATCACTGTTTTGTTCTCAAGTTGTTAGATCTCTTTGATTCTGAGGATCCAAGGGAGAGGGAGTATCTGAAGACAATTCTTCATCGCATTTATGGGAAGTTTATGGTGCATCGCCCATACATCAGGAAGGCTATCAACAATATCTTCTTTCGATTTATTTTTGAAACAGAGAAACATAATGGGATTGCAGAGCTTTTAGAGGTCATAGGGAGTATAATCAATGGGTTTGCTCTACCACTAAAAGAAGAACATAAGTTGTTCCTTGTTAGAGCACTAATCCCTCTTCACAAACCAAAATGCTTACCCATGTACCATCAGCAATTATCATACTGCCTTACACAGTTTGTGGAGAAGGACTATAAGCTTGAAGATACTGTTATTAGGGGTTTATTGAAGTACTGGCCTATCACTAATAGTTCTAAGGAGGTGATGTTCCTAAGTGAGTTAGAGGAAGTCTTAGAAGCAACCCAACCAGCAGAATTTCAAAGATGTATGATACCCCTGTTCCGTCAAATAGCTCGCTGCTTGAGCAGTTCACATTTCCAGGTAATAAACCATGAAAAATCTTTATATTTTCCTGCTTCACTTGGTATGAAATGAACATCTTTCATTGAAGCATGCATCATCTCATCAGAATGTTGTCTGTTAACACTTGTTTGTTTCTACTTGCAGTTTGGTTTTTGAACATGCATTTTTTCCTTCAAAGTGTTGTCACCTTTTCAGTTAAACCTGAAAAGCCTGATATACTATATTTTATTTGTGTTGTGCTTTAGCTTAGATGTTTACTTTTTGCACATATTACTTTTATTACTCATTTCCATCTCCAGTTAATGAAAGAAAAGGCTATCAGAATGTTGGTTAAGATTTTTTGTACATGATTGGCTATCTATATGCCATTTTCTGTGTTATAACCTGGTTTCATATGTGATATTAGGCATATGAATTTTTGTGGAAAATTCATTTTCTGTTTTCTGCTTGGATAGATTCCATAAATTAAATTTATGACTTCTGCTTCTAAGCTTGATAATTTTTGAATTGTAGAGTAAATTTGTTTGATTATATACATGCATCCCTTTTTTTCTTGACTAAAAAAATAGAGAATTTTAGGTCTGGCAGTAATTATGATCCTATTGTCTCATATTTTTGTAGCCAAATGCTGAGATTAACTTTTAGCAGTCACTAGTTTGGCCAGCCAGTGGAAATAATGGGATAGAGTATATGTGTAAACTGTCTGACTACTGAATACTTTGAAATTTTATTTCGAGTCAGCAAAAAGGAATAATATTTCTCATCCTTTTTCTGGCATAAAGATTAGAGGCTAAAAACTTGTGGCGCTTACCTTTTCCTGGCTAAGGATTGGTGTGCGCACTTGACTTGTTGTATAGAGGTGTATTATGTTTCCTGAGATTTAAAGAGAGAAGGAAAAATCAAGGTAGTTATACATGCATATGCATTTGTACCTTCAGGTGAAATTATGGAGTTTAATTTCTGGCAGTTTGCTATCAACTCTTGAAAAGCAATTAAAAAAAAAGGTCATAGCTTTGCGGCACAGAGTGTATGAAATTTGCAGATGACCACCATGTTACTCTGATGATTTAGTTGTAGAAGCAAAAAGTTTGGTTTATACCAGTTTATACTCTTTGGTGGCTTTTTCTTTACTATTTTGTGGTTGGTTTTGGGTAAGGTTTTTCTCTAACTGAAAATTTTGGTTAGGTTTGGTTTATCATAATGTCTTTATACCAAACCAAATAACCTATTTACACCTCTAGTCATGGTGTTTAAACTCTATATATATAACCATTGAGAGTTAACCAGTAAAAAAGTGCAAAAGTCTAGATGCCAAACATGCCAAAAGTGCCTCAAGTCATGTGCATTCAACAGGGGGAATTCAGACTCTCTACCCAAGAAATTTTAAGTTCCTACTAACATTTTCTGTTACTTGCAAAATGCTTAGAATTTGTTAACTTTGCTGAGCTCAAACTTCAACTAAATATGAAATGAAGTACATTATTGACTATGATATTGTAGTCCCGCTGTACGGTTTGAATTTCTTAATGGTCTTTACTCATGTTGTATAAAGAAACTCCCGACGCAACTATCTTCCTTGCCTTTTGTATGTGTGGATTTAATGTGTGCTGAATTATCCTTGGCTTCCATGCTATACTGTGCTTTGCTTCATATGTTACAACATTCATTTGTGTATTGAATGATGAAATTGTTTTTCTTGTGCACACCAGAAGTTTTTCTGTGTGCTCGCAGTCAGTGGTGCCAAACTTGTGAAAGGTACATTGTATATGGTTGTCCCATTTCAAGAAAATATTACTAGATTGTGATTTGAGAGACTGAGCGTATAGCAGGAATATGATGGATCATGTAGCATAGGAGCTCTGGGTTTGTGTAGTTAGTATAACAAAAATGTTCCTTTTTTTTGGGTTCCAATTAAAATCTGTTAGTTTTTGTGTCCTTAGGCACTTATTTGTCACAATTTAATTGAATTCTTCTCCTTCAGTAATAACCGATACAAGGACTCACAATTCAGAATTTCAGCTGCTAATGGGGTATGATTGGAGAGGTGATTGGATCAATTTTCCTTGGAGAAACCCTGGCATTATAACTAAAATTTTTTTTTATGTGGTTTTATATTGCAGTCATTAAGCCCATGCTGATCTTGTTTGGATTTTTTGTGAAGACCAAAGAATGAAAGGAAGGGGAATTCCCAGGCAACTGGTGCCTGTGCAACATAGGAATAAATGTACTGTATTGGAGCTTACATAATTTTCCTAATTGAACAATAGCAACTGGTGGGATATTAAACTCATGTCAGTCCTGTGCCATGTGAGACTGTTGTCTGATCTCTTTCCTGGCCCTTCTCGCGGATATTAAATGGTGTGCCTTAAATTTTGCCTCACACATGTGGTCTCACTTCGTAGTCTAACCATTCCATATAGATACCTATTTCCATTGAGGCACATGGTATTGGCTCATCATTACTGTTAGCATTAGGTATAAGTTCTAACTTGGTGGTAAAGATGGTATGATGCATGATATTGGTAGTCTGATGCAAGAGGATGACAGCTTGGCAGTTGGGGACTTGGAACACTCAGGTATTTGAACTGTGATGGCAATGTCTGAACTGAAGTGGAAGAGTTTCTGGTTGCTGCTGAATTTATTGGTTTTGTTTTTGTTAAAATGGACTTTTGAATAGAGCTCACCTTCTAATATCTGAGCTCAATTTCAATTTTAATGAAGTATATATTCAACAACAGGCCTTTCTGAAACTAAAATTGGACTTGAAAATTCCTATTATCATTTCCATTGCCAATTTAACTGTGTGATCAATAATGGTTCTAATATAAATATTAATTCCTCAGCTAATAAAAAATATCAATAGAATAGACTTGAAAAATAATTCTATTTATTTATTTATATCTATTCATTCAAGAATATAAGATATACATGATTAGGTATATAGTTGCAAAATATATATGATTGGTGATTGGTCTATCATATGACCAAATTGAATTGAATGAACTGCTTTTAGATGCATGATTATTTCAGTTGGTCAAGTCTTTCTTTTCTATGTTAATAAGAAAAAATGAAACAGAACTTGAAAACAAAAGAAACTTGTAGTCATTCGCTTTTAGAATTCCAAATTGAATCCAAGCAGTAATTATGAATTCAGTGGGTGTCGATATTACCTTTATGGCACTGGTGTTGATACTTTGGTGCTGGATTAATCGAGTGGTAGTGGTAGTTACACATTTTGCTCAAAGTTGTGCGGTGGAGCAGGCATGCAGTGAAGTTGTTATTAAGCTGTCATAATGGCAGTGGTTGCAAAGCATGTGCTTGTGATATTTGTGGCACTTCATTTATTTCACTGTAAAGGATTAATGATGTAATGGAGGTTGACTTTGCATTTTATCTTAATTCTCATATACGATAGTTTTCCTGCCTACCATAAAAGGACTAATGACGCAATGGCGAATTGCTTGGCCATTGGCAATGTTAGTTCAAATTATTGTCATAATTTTCAGTTGTGTGAATCTTTTTTTTTTCTTTCCCTTTTGAGTTCTTATGAATCAAGTTTGTTTAGACGTAGTAGTCCTTTTCTGATGGTAGAAGTGTGCACCATCATGCAAAATTGTATGAGTGCCTCCCCTTGAGCCGGATCTTTAAATAACTAATCTACGTACCGCCATTAATTAATATGCAAGTGAATTCTGAAAATGGTGTGAGAATTTTGAACTTGAAAGCGATCGCTGTATTTATTTTAGATTCTCTCCCCCATTTGTCATTCCTGCTGCACTTTTCCTAGTATAAAGTTTTTCCATCTGATTTTTTTTTTCTTCAGGTGGCAGAAAGGGCCTTGTACTTGTGGAACAATGATCACATTGAGAATTTAATCAGACAGAACCGAAAAGTTATATTGCCCATCATCTTACCTGCCTTAGAAAAGAATGGTCGTCACCACTGGAATCAGGTGGTCCAGAGTTTAACTGTTAATGTCAGGAAAATCTTTGCTGATCTCGATCCTGAGCTGTTTGAGGAGTGCTTAAGGCAGTTTGAAGAAGAAGAAGCAAAGACTGATGATATCAAGTTGAAACATGAAGCTAAATGGAAGAAATTAGAAGAGATTGCTGCGACTAAAGCTGCAAGTCGTGAAGCAGTGCTTGTTCCCCACACTGTACCCACCCTAACATCTTCAAGCCAGAGATAGAGGGATATCCATGTTTTTGTATAAAGTATTCAATTCTATTGATGGGTGTAAGAGCTGAAAGATGGTTATCGAGCTTTAAGAGCTAGAAACATGTCCATTTTTTTTTAAGAGCTAGAAACATGTCCATTTTTTTTTCTTTCTAGTCGTCAAAATCGGCTTGTGCAGCAATGGAGTTGACATTGCCATTTGCTTATGGGAACTATGTACAAGGTACACTTGGAGCTGAAGTTAACAAATCAAGCTCCATATTTATATAGCAAGGGAGGGGACATAACCGGTTTGTTTGGCCATCTTATAGTTGATATTTTAGTCTCAAGAAGCTACAAAACACAGGTACTTTAAGCACTCAGAAGTCTTGATTTTTAATTGGTTTTTGATGTAGTTACTGAATTTCTTGACCCTCATTTCTCATGTCTATGTATAATATACAAGTATATATACTTATATATATATATATATAAACATTTTGTTAAATTGAAACCTTCTGCTGGTGTGAATTTCATACTTCTTTGAAACTAAATAAATGTGATTAATTTGAAAGTGAATGATCTTTTTTCCATCTTTTAGGAGACTGATTATCAAATGGGTATTCCTTGTTCTTGTTGCTCTTCTATGTCTGTGTTTACACTACGGCTCTTGCAAAATAGATATCGCAAACCTCCTAGCGCACTTTTGTTCTTCAAATTACATTTTGCTTGGCCATACGCAAAGCAACAAAATTTGTTTTTTTGAAACATTTAAATGATGTTACATAGATAATGAAACCTGACCGGCATTGCTGAATACCAGAAGTTATCTGCAGGCAAAGATCACCTGAGTCTGATTATCTAAATCAAAAGTCTAAACGTGGGGAATTCATGCCATTTGCCAGACGCAATGTTTTAAAGAATTGGTCGTTTATCCTTGTCGTTTTGTCCATGCTTGTTACTTATGTCGTTCATATTCATTAAAAGAATTCCATTATATTTTCATTTGATAGTGAAACGTTTGCTGGGATAGCCCAGGTGGGAGAGCATCAGACTGAAGATATTAAGGTATCGTGTTCGAACTACGCTAACCACATATACGTTTTTACTATTTTTACTTTCTAATTACATTTTCTTTTTTTTGCTATAAAGTCTTTATTATAACATCAAATAATAAAAAATATATAAATAATAATTATAAAAAAAGGTTAAAGGGGATTGTTTAATATAGTTAAATATTTTAGTTTCTTTGGGGTTGAGGCCTAGCCTAGTTGGTTAGTTCGATTTCCCATTCCGTCACCTTTGTGGTGAATGTTGATCATTCTTGTGATGAGTGTTGATAGGGGAGGACTACCCCCTATTGTGTAATCCATGGATTAAATCCCTCCAATAAATTAAAAAAAAAATTTAGTTTCTTTCTTAAAATGACATCAAACTTTTTTTTTTTCCATTTGTGTTATAGATTTTTTCAGTATGGTGTTATTTTTTAATTTAATGTAATTAATGGTTATAATTTTCAGAAAAAAATTACTATGGTTATGATTGGATATTATAATAATACTTTTACATATAAAAAATAAGTTGGAGTATATAAAAGAATTTTGGAATGTATTTAGATTACAAAAATTTAAAATCAATAAATATAACAATTATAATAATTAATATAAAAATTAAAATTAATTAAAGAATGATAATTAATTATAATTCCAAATTTAAAAATAATTTTATCTTTTTTTATTTAAATTACATGTAAAATTAATCAACCTACCATATTAATCATTTAAAAATTCAATGACTTTGATTAATTATTAGTAATAAGATAAATATTCTAGAGAAACTTTATTACATAGCCGCCACTCACACCACATATAACCTTTTAAGATAACTTAAATAATTTTATTAATTTGTTGACTTCAAAAACCTCCCTGCAGTTTAAGCATACAAATACTAAAATCCATTTCTGTGTTTGGTGTAATACCTAACACATTTGATAAATTGCCGTTTGGCATATATTCTGTAAAACATTTCATAATATTTTTACTACATTATTTAATTTTTAAAAATTGAAATATATATAAATTAAGAAGTAGAAATATATATATATATATATATATATAATACTAATGTTTTAACCACTTCAATACCACAATTCAATGCCAAAATTATCTTCTAAAACTTAATAATTTATGCAAAATTTCAATCATTTGTTAATATTTTTCTCTTAGTTTAATTAATTATAATTAAATTATCAATTAGTTTTTGGTTATTAAAGTCGTTTTTAAATTAAAAGGTTTTAGTTTTAATTTTTAATTAGAATTAAAGTTTTTTTAAACAAGTAAATATTAAATAATAAATATTTAACTTATATTTTAACCTTCCCCAAAAAAAATTATTCTTTAATTAAGCTAGTAGAAATGTGAGAATAAAAATAAAAAATCAAAATGCTCTTTTGATTCATGTAACAATAATTATATATTATATATATTAATTTTCTCTAGAAAATTATGATTCTGCAAAGAAAAAAAATGTTTACTCAATCATTCCTAAATAATATATAGAAATAGGTGACTAACTTAAATGATTATGTATCATGGAATAATTAACCTTGTGAAAAGTATTCTATTAAATAAATTAAATTTTCAATATATATATATATATATAATATAGATATTGAATCTATTGCTCAATGAAATATTTATTTACTATTAAACAAAGTCTTCATCTATATTACTTAATGGAATATGTATTTACTGTTAGACTGAAATATATACATATATATTCCATGGATGGTCAAGTATTATGAACCATCATTAGCCTGTAAAATTCTAAAATTAATTAAAATGGCTATGGCAGCAAAAGTTGAGAAGATAAGCAAAGAAACAATTAGACCATCTTCTCCAACTCCACTTCACCTCAAAACTCTGAAACTCTCTCTAATGGATCAATTTACTCCAATCACTTACATACCCTTAGTTCTCTTTTATCCATCATCAAATGCTGATATTCATGATCATGAAGACGATGATGATCAGCACCATCAAAGAAGAATTCAAATTAACCTTATAAAGACTTCACTATCTCAAACTTCGTCATCAAATTACTTTTACCCATTTGCAGGAAGACTAAACGATAATTTTTTTTATAGATTGTAATGATCAAGGAGCTGAATTCATAGAAGCTAAAATAAACTGTTCCTTATCTCATATTCTTAACAATCCTGATATTCAACTGCTGCAACAATTCTTGCCTGCAACTTTAGAATCTCCAGAAGCAACTTCAGGTGATTTATTGCTTGTTCAAGTTACTTTCTTTAACTGTAATGGATTAGCAATTGGGGTTTGTATTTCACATAAACTGGCTGATGCTGCTACATTAACAACATTTATAAATTGCTGGGCTTCCATGGCTTATAACAATAAGGTGCCATGCAGTCCTGTATTGATGGGTGCCTCACTTTTTCCACCATTATTACCAGTTGACATGTCAATTCAAAACAATCCAGTAGAGCTCAGGATGAACCTGAATTGCATGACAAAAAGATTTGTGTTTACAGGTTCAAAGATTGAAAAACTCAAGGCTAAAATTTCTAGTAACACTGTGACAGCCAACAATAGTTGAAGCTGTTTCAGCTCTTATTTGGAAATCTATAATGGCTGCTGTAAGAGAAAACAACAAATTGGGTTTTAGAAAATCTGTTTGGTCTATTTCTGTTAATCTGCGCAAAAGACTTCTGCCAAAGTTACCTGAAAATTATGCAGGCAATTGTGTAGGTTTCATTGGTCCAAAAGTAGAGGATAAACATACCAAGATAGATTTGCCTGGACTAGTGAGAAAAATAAGGAAAGAAATGGAAAACTTTGAAGAAAACTATGCAAAAAAGCTTCAAGGGGAGGGATCTTTGCTAGCAATTTGTGGGTTTTCCAAGGAATTTGGAAACATGGCAATGAATAATGACATAGATTTCTATGTTTGCAGTAGCTGGTGCAAGTATGACTTGAATGGTGGTGCTGATTTTGGATGGGGAAAGCCTATTTGGCTAAGCACTGCAACCACAACAACAGTAAAAGTTGCTGTTTTAATGGATGCAAGAGATGGCCATGCAATTGAAGTATGGTTAACTCTGAGTGAAGAAGATATGGCCTTGCTTGAATCTAACCAGGAGCTACTTGAATTTGCTGCTGTAAACCCTAATGTACCCTTTTAGATATAACTTGAATTACTTATTTTGGCTAGTATTCTTAATTAAAATGATAGTAGATCGAGGTGGCATACCTGCGGGCTGTTTGTTCTTGGAGTCTTGAGTCTTTCCTCACTTTTGCGATCTAAAAAAATATATAGTAGATCGAGACACACGGTCTAACAATAAGTATATAGTTTATAAGTAATAATATTGGAATCTTTAATATGAACATGAAAGACAAAGTTCGCCGCCGCCCTCGGTGGCCTGTGTTTTTCTTCGTTTCTTTTACTCCTCTCCTTTCTGTTCTCGTTCTTCTCCTCCATCATGTTCAAGCAAGCATATATCAGCTCTCCTTGACACAGATCTGAAGTAGACTTTGAGTTCTGCCTCTGAAATCTTTTTGTGTGAGGATGGTTCCTCTGTCAGAGTCGGCCACGAAGAAGCCGATTGGGTGTTGTAGAACCTTTGGCTCTTCTTTGGTTAGAGAAACTCTAGACATCTGGATTATTTAGCTGTCTGACTTTAGTCCTGGGTCTAAGTTATGGTCAGCTAGTTTTTTGGTGGTTTGTTCAGTATCCAGGTCTTGTTTATTTAGCTTCCTCTTCTCTTTTTGGCTCTTCAAGGATACTTTTCTATCAAAAGCGCAACCTCTCCCATCATAGCTCTGCCTCCCTTCCTCCCCCTTGGCTTTAATTGTTGTTTTGGTTCCTTCGACTACGAAGTTTCATCGATCTCTTTGACAATCATTGATTCTGAGCTCACTTACAAGCATATATCTGAGATAGTATTGTTATCCCATTTAAGCATATATCTGAGCTAGTATTGTTCTTTACTGTCAAGGTTGAATGGTACAAAGAGGAGCTCCATTTCTTTGGGTTGCTGATATCCCTTTTGATGAAGCAAAACTAATCTTTTGGAGGGCCTGCAGTGATATCTTTAATTTTCCTTTTATTGTTTCCCTCTTATTAATCATATGTATTTTTCTATAGTTTTTACTTTGCCAAAATCCTGGATATCCTACCTCAGTGAGACTGTAATACTCCCTTCAGGGGAGCTTCTATCTCTTTTTTTTATGTTTAATGCATTTTTCTTTCCTATTGCTCAAAAAAAACATGAATATGAATTTTTTTTTTTAATATTTGAATGAATTAGAAAAAATAAAATTGTTTGAGTGTAATGAAAGCCTATTGACTCGGTGGATAATTTTTTATTTGTTTTACTTTTTTCTGTTATTTTTATTTAATTATTAAAATTTTAGTTTAAAAAAAATTAGTTTTGTTTTATCAAAATATATGGTTGATGAGCATAAACCTTTTTTTTTTTACCATAAATCTTTCAGCTGCCATTCGATAATAATTGACTCAGATAATATTCTGATCTATTCAACTCTTCATTCCCATCGATATTCATCAACAATCGGCAGCAAAATTAGCTTCACTCTAAATATGCCTCATAGACGAAACTTTTTTTTATTTGACTATGAAATCAGAAGTTATTATTCTCTTTCAAGTTTTTCTTAGAAACAGATTGCTTTCAATTTTCATAGTTTTAATGACTATGAAAATTAGATAAATGTGATGCGTTATAGAATAGAAAATTAAGAGTCTATTTCACACCTCTATCTAAAAACAATAAAAAAAATATATTTTACGCCATATGCATTTAAAAATAGTCTTTTTCTTCTATGGAATCAAAATTTAATTAAAATAAATGAGATATACATATCCTTTTCAATAAATGAATTGGTACAAAAGAATATTTAAATTTTTAAATAGACAATGTATTGTATGCAAATTAACAAAAAAAATAAAAAAAATGAAAAATGAACAATGAAAATGACAAAAAAATTTATTTACAAAATTAATGAGTGCATTGAATGCATCAAAATATAGAATATTTTACATTCATAAATATCTTAAAATTTAAATAATTTTATGAATGAATTACGTAAAATATGAATTAGAATGAATTGCACGGATCACAAAATATAAGTCTTAACACAACTGGCCTAATTTGGACTAGATTAGAATTAATATTTTTTTTTTAAAATATCTTAAAATATAAAAATATTTTCAAAAATAATAATTTTTCTTTTTTTTATATCCATACTTTTCAATTTTTAGTTTCAAAAAAAATATTTCATTTAAAGAATATATAAAATACTACTAACGGGACGTATGCAGCACTAAAGTCAATAGACTCCGGTTTAATTTTTTTTTTTCCCTTGATATAATATTCAAAATATGTATATATAAAATACTAAAAATATGCCCACTTCTAAAAATATAAATAAAATATTTATCTAATGAATTAAAAATATATAAAAATTATAAATATTTTATAAAAAAATTAACGAAAGCTATGTGCGGTGTAATTTTTTAAAAAATTACGTATGGGATATGCAATCCACCATTAAATTCTTTGAGCAAATTTGAAATTTCCAAGCATAAGCCTTCTAATGGTTTTTCATGCCCAGGCTAGAGGCCTATCTTTGAAATCCTAGAAGATCATTACATTTTTAATAAAAGTATTAATTTATAAAAATCTTTCTTCCAATAAAATGAAAAAATTCTTAAAACTCACCCATTAAATTATTTTATAAGCAAATTTTGAATCATTTATAAATTTAATTTGATTACAAAACAAGTGGGATTGCAAATAATTTGACAAATCAATATTGCAAAAAAAAAAAATAGTAATCTCAAACTTGTATTAAAAAATTCCCAAGTTGAAGTTACGAAAGGACTAAACCTAATCAAGATAAGGCATTTTTCTTAAGAATAATAAATATATTACTCCATAATAAATTTGTATGTCTAAATAATAGTAAATTAATTAATTAATAATTTTTTTCTCCCCACAAAAATTGCCTACTATTCTATTTTAAAATATCTCAAAATAATTATTTTTTTATTTATAGAATATATTTAATATATTTTTTTCTATTTTATCCTCTAATAAATTTATAATTTAAACAAAAAATTAATAATAGTTTAAACTATTTTTAAAGTAAAATAAATATATACATAAAAATATGAAAATATAAAAATTATTAAAATATTAATTATATTTTTTAAATTATATAAAAAATAAATAAACTATATAAGACGGAGTAATTACATAACTTAATTAATTAAAATTCTAGTAATTCAAAAGCAGTAGTTGAGTTACGCGATTTCCGTGCATTTAATATGTTTAATTAAAGAATTTTTTTTATTTCAAGGTCCGTATCAAAGTTTGCTTGCACTACTTGGTAAAATAATTAATATCAAATAAATTATTGATAAAAAAATTAATATCAAATATATTATGTCTATTTTTTCATTTTTAAAAATATTTCATAATTTTAAATTTTATAACTTAACTCAATAAAATTTTATCAATTGAAATTAATTATATATAAATTTTTTTTCACTCAGAAATAATTATAGACTACATTCTCAAAAAAAAATATAAAGTTATAAAATTATTTTAATTTTTTTAAAATTAATTTAGTTCTAATCTTATCTCTCCTAACTATATTTATTTTTTAATTTTTTAATAGTTAAATCATTAAAGTTTTATTTTACATATTTAAATTATTTAAGTATTTATTTTTATAATTTTAAAAAATTTTAAAAAATATATTTTTAATTTTAGAAAAAATTACTTTATATATAATGAGATATTTTTTTAATACACCGATTATTACAAATTGAAAATATTTTTATTTTTAGAATATTTAACACAAAGTCAGACGCCCTTAAGATATTTAATAAAATAACAATAAAATCTGGCATGAAAAAGCATATACTTACATATAACATATAAATATTTAAACTTATATTTTTATTTACCATTCTATTTTATTATAAAAGTCCGACTTGTCGTTTTATGACCGCATAACGAGAATTTTGTATCAATGAACGACAAATCTAGTTATTTTCGAGTTTTTCCTTGTCGTTCACAAATGACTGGTAAAAGTTTCAGAGAAACGTCGATCAAACTCCGCTTTTTTGCCGGCTGTTGGAGCCGTTCTCTCTCACCGCCACTAAACTTCCGATCTCCGTCGGGTTCCATTGTCTTGGTCCACATCTCAATAGCGGCGGTGCCACTGTTGACCGAATCCGGTAATCCTCTCACTACCACGAATTGGTTTACAGTTGCAAAGAGATTTGAATTGTTTTTTTTATCTATTTGGTAATAATATATGACTAGATTACTTTGTTTTGGCAATATAATTTCTGGGTTTTAACTAGAGATAATAAAAGATTCCTTCTTTTTCTTCTAAAATGATTCAAACTGTCTCCATAACCATGAAATTTCGAGTTTAAGCCATGGAAGTCAATGCATTTGATGGTTGTTTATAAGTATGGTTTAATGGTGTATGATAGTGTAGAAAATATGATAATGCATGTTATTTTACTCCAAGGGGTGAGATGAAATGGTAGGCTACTCCTCTTTCTTAAAGTTTTGAGTTCGGGTTTTAAACATTGAACACCTTTATAATTTAGAAGAACGCTTTACCCTTTAATGAACATATTCCGTGCAAATATTGAACACTTTACTCTTTAATGGACATACTCAGTGCAAACATTTGATGGTTGTACAGTATAGTATAGTATTATAAGAGTTGTATGTCATGTTTAGAGATAATACGATATATAAATCTTTTTATTTAATTTAATGGTGTTTTATATGATTTTAATAAGTTGTGGAAATGAAAAATAAATTATAATGATACATTTGGTATTTCAAAAACTTATTAAGTATATTTTAGAAATAAAATTTTAAAATTTCAAGAAATTACTGAATCATTAAAATTATCATAAAACTATCGTATTATATATTATTAAATCATGCTTAAGCATCATCCAAACATACACAAAGAAAACAAATTAATATTGATGATTTTGTCAAGTCACCAAGCTACAAAGTTTTGACTGACAATTCTATTTCTATATGATGTATAATTGATCTTGTAGCTTGAGAAAACAAAAACCAGATGGCCATGGAGATTAATGTGGAGATCATTGCTAAAGAAACCATGAAACCATCTTCTTCAACTCCAATTCACCTCACGAATTTTAAGCTATCCCTTCATGATCAGCTTGCTCCTGTTTGTTATGGGCCTTTGCTTCTTTTCTACTCAAATGATCAAACCAATAGGCAGTACTCTACAGTTTCATAAAGATCTCAGAATCTGAAGAGATCATTGTCTGAAACACTAACCCATTTATACCCACTAGCCGGTAGGATTAAAGGTGAAACGACGATCGAATGCAATGATTATGGAGTTGTTTTTGTTGAAGCACAAGTACTCAATTGTCCTGTTTCTGTGTTTCTTGAAAAACCTGATGCTCAGGTAATAAGAAAATTGATTCCTATTGAAATTGACTCTCCTGAAGCTTGCACAGGTTGTTTGTTACATATTCAAACAACCTGGTTTTCCTGTGGTGGATTGGCAATTGGGGTTTGTATTTCACAGAAGATTTCTGATGCAATCACAGCTTTCAATTTCATTTCCCTCTGGACTGCAAACACCATTAATGCTGGTTCTTCTAAGCCTGTTCTTCCATTATTTGATGCAGCATCTATCTTCCCACCTCAAAAGCTACTGTTTTCAAAGTCGGGTTTGAAACTGAAAAAAGACGTCTATGTTGCAAGGAGATTTGTGTTTGATGCATCAAATATTGCAGTACTTAAAGCAAAAGCTACAAGTAAAAGAGTGAAAAATCCAACAAGAGTTGAAGCTGTGACAGGACTAATCTGGAAATGTCTAATGAGTGCATCAAGATCGAATTCTGACAATTTCGGGCTATCTATACTTTCTCAATCTGTAAACATTCGATCACAATGCCTGCCTTGCCTGAGTTCCTCAACAAACAATTGGGAACCTTACAGGACATTTTGCTTGCCAAGCTGCAGAAGGTGAAACAGAACTAACAGGCTTAGTTACTCATCTGAGAAAAGAGATTCAAGAATTTGATCAGAACTATGTAAAGAAACTTAAAGAAAGTGATTCTTTTACTGCCATCTGTAAATCTTTCAAGAAAGCAGAACAGTTGCTTCAAGAAGGCAATATAGATTTCTATATAAGCACTAGTTTGTGCAGAATTCCATTTTATGAGATAGATTTTGGGTGGGGAAAGCCATTGTGGGTGACTGTTCCAAGTGGGATTTTCAAGAATCTTATTGTAATGACAGATACAAAAGATGGAGATGGAATTGAAGCTCGGATTACTTTGACAGAAGAAGACATGGCTGTTCTTGAACGTGATCAAGAACTTCTTGGATTTGCTTGTTTGAACCCTAGTGTGCTCAAGCTCAACAAATCCATCATACCAAAGTCTTGTCTTTAATATCTGACAAGAAATTTTTGCTTGTTTTGATTGATTTTTCTTAGTTTTTGGATTTGGTTGGACAGCTGTGTATGTTATTTCTAGTTTAGAGAAACTCAAGTTTTATCAAAAAAAAGTTTTTATGGGTTGGGTGCATATGCATTAGATTCTGGATAGAATTTTCTCATTTAATTAATGTAAATAATAAAAAACAAACATCAAAACTCAATAATGTTTAAAGATAAATTTAATACATCATATATAATGTTATTATTAACATTATTAGTCACACCCACACACATCTAAAACAATACTCCCTCCGTATCATTTACATAGGGAAAATTTCCTTTTTTGGTGTATCTTTTATATAGAAAATATGTCATTTTAGGTAAATTTTGGGGAGTGGAATGAGACAAAATACCATTTATACCCTTGCCTTAAAAGTTTAATTTAAGGAATATTTTTTTAGGGGTATTTAAGTAAATAGAGATGAAAAAAGTAAAATTTCTTTAATTTTCGTGTCCATCTTACTTTTTCTATGTAAATGATACGGGGGGAGTATTACTTAAAGAATTAATTTATACAAATTGAATTGTGCCATCAATTAATTCATCAATAATTCATATTTATTTTTTTCGTTACTTAAATAAGCTTCAAATGAAGTTTAAATTACACAATTTTTATAATTTAGCAGATAATAATATTTATTAGAAAATCAAATTACTAAATCTATATACAATATATATCTGCATATATAATTATTACATAAAACATTACATATAAAATTTATCTCTAGATATATGTAATTTTATTTTAGCAATTAACAAGCTGAAGCAACTCTTGATCCTCTTTGAACTTATCCATGTCTTCTTCCTTGAGATGTACAAGAGCTTCAACTCCATCTCCAGAAGCATTATCCATGAAAACAACAAGATTCTTGAAAGTTAAGCTTGGAGACCCAACCCAAACTGGTTTTCCCCACCCAAAATCTGAATCATATAATGGAAATCTACACAAACTAGTAAAATTCAAAGTTTCCATTTCACCTGTCAAGAAAATTTCAGCCATTTCTGTCAAAAAAATCATATGTTCATCTCCCTGATCTTGAAGCTTTTTCACATAATCTTCATCAATTTTACTAACTGAATCTCTCATTTGGGTTACAAGTTCTTCTTTATCAGATGGATTTGTGATTGCAACTCTGTAAAAATTCCCAAAAGATTCATCTTTTAATGGAGGTTTCATTCTTGTTCTCAAATTCACTGCATGCAGCATTAAATATGTTGCCCTTCTTGCACTTTCTGCTGATAAAGATTCAACCTTTCTTGCAGCAGCCATGAAACGGGTCCATATAAAAACTGATAAAGCTTCAATTCTTGAAGGCAGTTTCTGAGTTTTTAAGCCATATTTAGCTTGTAAAGATCGTATTGAAGATGAACTAAACACAAATATCTTTGCAGCAACATTTTCTTCAACAATCCCAATTCTTGGATTATAACCTAACAGATTATTCATGGGAGGAAAAAGAGTTGCAGACTCAAATTCTGGTTTAATAATCTGATCTTCTTTTCCACTGCTAACTGCAGCCCAAGTTTTCATAAACATAAAAGTTGATAACCCGTCTGCAATCTTATGAGAAACACATAAACTGATGCAAATCCCACCACAATCAAACACATTTAATTGAACACCAAGTAGCAGTTCTTGATCTTTATCAAGTTCAAATGGAAGCAGTTTTTGGAACTCAGTTGGCTGTGGATTTTCAAGAACATCAGCAAGTTTGCAGGAGATAACTTTTGCCTGTGAATAAAGAGCACCTTCATCATTACAATCCACAAAAAGATTATCTTTAATCCTTCCTGCTAATGGGTAGAAATGGGTTAGAACTTGAGACAAAGATTTCTTGAGCTGGTTACTGTAATTTTCCACATTCTTGAATTTGTCTTCTTGATTTGGGTAGAAGAGGACCATAGGGTTATAAACTGGAGGAGAAATTTGATCAAGCAATGAAAGTTTGTAATGTCTGAGATGATTTGGAGTTGGAGAAGATGGCTTGATCATCTCTTTTGAGACTATTTCAGTTTCAAGATTCATGATTTTTGGTTATCTATGGTTATAGAAGAGGATGATGATTAATGTAATTAATGGTGTAATTGGGATTGTGTATTAGTTTTTTTCTATACTAATTGCATTATTATTGCTGCCAAATTAGCTTGTTATATAGAATTTCTGCTAAGGAATAGGATTAATTAGTGTGTTAAGAAACTAACTACCATAGGTTGATGAAATTTAACATATTATTATCTCTTGCCTTCATCTACAAGACAAGTTTTAAATTTTCTATTGATTTTTTTCCCTTTAGTAAGATTCGGAAGTTCAAATCTTTGATTTTTTTTTAAATATATTTAGAAAAAATGGATTTTTGAAATGAGTAATATTATATTTACTAATATTATTTGATAATTTTATCACCTCAACGTCTCACAAGTTATAATATAAGAAATTACTCTATTTTTTTTTATGTAAACTCAATATATAGAATTAGTTCTATTTATCATCATTTGTTACTAAAAAATTAGATGGATAGGACAACAAATATTTATACTACTGTATTACATACTAAAAAAAAATTATAAAAACAAAAAAAAATTCAGCACTTGTTAAATAAATATTAATAAATTTACATTTTCATCCTTATCAAAAGGAAAGTAATATAAAATAAGAATATTTTTACACAAACATATATATTATGATAAAGTTGGTGATAAGTTTAGCATTTTCCTTTAGAAATAAATATTAATTCAGATATATCAACGTTTTAATAAGCTCTGGTTGAATGTCATTAAAATCGATTTAGTATACTAAAATATGCCTCGAGTACAAATCTTGATTAAAGTGAAATTTAAAAAATAAATTAAGTGGAAAATCATAAGAAATTCAACTTATTATGTAAAATTTCAAACAATAAGTAGTTAATTTAGAAATAAATTTTATAAAATAATAGGTGAGTCAATTTTTACTTATACTAATTCTAAGAAGTTTTAAGTGAGAAAAGCGTGTAAGAAATGTTAATATATATTCTTTAACTTTCACTAAATATAAGAAATGTTAATATATATTCTTTAACTTTCACTAAATATAAGAAATGTTAAAATATATTCTTTAACTTTCACTAAATATAAGAAATGTTAAAATATATTCTTTAACTTTCACTAAATAAGACTAAAGTAACTCTTTTTTATTAATATTTATCATTTAAATCATTTCATGCATAGGAAATTAACAGCCAAAAACAGCACTTTATTTTATACTCCAACCATTCACAAATAATTATTATTATAGAGGAACAAATATTATTCATAAATAATTATCACTTTACAAAAATTAATATTATTTTATATTTTTATTTTAAATTTTATATAATTAATATATAATAGAATGATTAATAAATTAAGGAGAATGGTAATTTAGTATAATAGTTGTATGAAGTATATTATTAAATAATTTTTTTAAATTTTATGCAAAAATTTTAAAATGATAATTATTTATAAACGGAAGAAGTACATCTGAATTTAAAGGTCGCTATTAAGTTTTTTTTATTTCGTGTAAGTATTGAAAAATGTCTACCAATTAATATTATATTTTTGCGTGTTTATATTCTTTTTACTACTTTAGAAGTAATTGAAGCATTAATATTGTTCTTCTCTTCTAAGCTCGAACAAAGAGCAAAATCATGGAAATATATAGTTAAAATGAACAAGAAAGATTGATGAAGATTGCACCAATAAATCTATATCGCTAGCTGGATCCCATCATTACATAAAAATGGTTCCTAAATCCCTCAGTTCCAAATTACTAATAAATACGTTTTTCTTTTTTATTTACCCAAATTTATATTAATATAGTGAATTTCTATTATATATATATTTAATGTTACTTATTAAATATATCTTATATTAAAAATGTAAAATAGAAAAAAATATTTAAATTTATAATTTTAATAAAAATAATTAATTTTTTTAATAATTATGAAATAAAAAATGTAGTTATAAATCTGGAATGGAGAGAATATTAGCTATAGATTTTGTTGGTTGTTGCATCTCACTGGTCAGATTAATTTCCCTATTTGTTAATTTTTTTTATTTTAATAGAATTTTGGATTCGGATGGTTAATACATTACGAAGGTATCAAACTATTCGGATATTCGAATGCAAGCTTTGCTTTGTGATTTCTAATAAAAGTCAAATAAATGTTTTTTCATTATTGTTTTTCTTAATTATTTTCTTTATAAATTTTTTTTCCAAATTAAACTTTATTATATTTGGAATAATTATACAATACAACCGTTGTATTGCAACAAGCCAATTGAATATCGACATGTGACAGTGTTTGTCACATGTCGATATTCAATTAGCTTATTGCAATACAACGATTATATTATATAATTATTCTCATATATGATATCAAGATTGAACCTAAATCTTGTTTGGAATCCTCTATATACCATTATCATGGGTATCTAATTATTCCATATATACGTTAGTCACTGCTATATTCTGCTAATATTATTCAATTTTTTAATAAAAATAAAATGCAACTCAATAAAAACTGGACTCATTTTGGCTAAATCATTAAAAATTAATCAAGTGAAATTAATTTAAAATATGTTGAAATTTAATTTATAAAGAGAAAATTTATTATAGGTTGTAACCCACTTAATTAATTAATTAATTCATAAATAGAAAAATTAAGCACTCATTCAAAGTGGACTTTTGATTAGAGATATACGTACGTGCGATTTACATCCATAGGGTCATTTTCATAAATTGATACTTATTGGCTATTTGAATTCTAATAGTAATGGTGTTTTTATTATTATTATTATTATTTCATACGTTGATTCTTAGATATTTCAAATTAATTTATCTTTTAAATTGTAACAAAAAAACCATCGCCCTATTTCAGAATGTCTATATATCTTTCTATATTTTTATTATTATTATTTTTTATTTAAAATATAATATGAATTTTTTTACATTAAAGAAAATTTATATCTTATTACTTGGACAATAAAAAAATTAATATAAAATTATTAATAAAAATATTATGTAGAATTATTAATTGCTATATTCACTAACAGAAATAAAGAGACAGAAAAAAAATTCAAACAATTTCATGGAATAGCCTAATGTAAACAGTGGCGAAGGGATATTGTTGCCCCCTTCTCTTTTTGAAAATTTATATATATATATATGTAATATTTTTAAAAAAGTTTTAAATTATTTATTAATTTTTTAAAAAAAATTTAAATTGCCCCCCTTTTTTTTTAAATTTTTACAAGAAGTAAAAAAAAATACAATAAATTATTTATTCTATATGCAATAGTTCTCTTTTAAAATATTGATAAAATATTAATAATATATAAATATAAAAAAAATAAAGAAAGATAAATTTTTCAACTAAATTAATTTGAACACATTTAATAAATTAAATAATTCATTTATTTTAATTATTTTTTAAGAAATTATATTCATTATTTAATTTTTTTCTCTTTATTTTATTTTTATTATGAAAAATCTTATAAATTTAAAATTTTGTACACATATATATTAATATTTTTTTATTAATTATTTTTTAATAATAAAAATATATTGTTAATAAATTAATAAATTTATAAAATACTATTAAAATAAAATGAGAGATAAATAATTACGAAAAAGTTAAAATTTATAAAAAAAAATTTCGTCCCCCTTTATTCCAAAGCCTGACTCCGCCCCTGAATGTAAATAAGGGTATATTTGATATTTCACATAAAATATATTATTTTATAGAATAATCTAATATAAATAAAAAATATATTTGATATTTTAAATAAAATATACTGAAGCATGAATAGAAAATCTTAATTATTATATTCACTAATAAGGATAAACGGACATAGGAAAAAAAAAAGCTCAAGCTATTTTATGAAATAACCTAATATAAATAATAATATATTTAATATTTCACATAAAATATATTATTTTATAGAATACCATAATATAAATAAGGATATATTTAATATTTTATATAAAATATATTATAACATGAATAGGAAATCATTGTAGCATGAATAGGAAATGAATAAAGATATATTTGATATTTCATATAAAATATATTATAGCATGAATAAGAAATCAATGTAGGAATACAAGATATCAATGTAGCATGAATAGGAGATATTGCTTCAGTTTTAAATTATATAATAGATTATTGAAAATTTTATCTTAAAATTGTATGACTCATGAACTAGCTACTATTTAAGTGCATGGGATTAAGAAAATTATATAATTAATTATAGTGTCTTTGATAAATTACTAAAAAAAACTGATTACTATTAATATATTTTATAGAAATATATTACTGATATTATATTTTATTGAAAAAAATTATATTATTGTGTTTAAAAGATACAATAAAATACTAAAAAATATATTAAAAAATTGTTAACTTGTTTGATTGCAACCTAAATTTACAGAAAAAATATAAGCAATTCCTAAAATACTCTAATAATATCTTTCTTTTTTTTTTATCATATCCTAAGGTAATAGTATAATTATCATTTGATATGTGAACCTTTCAATTATCTTTTTTCAGTAAAATATTTTTTTCTATCCTCTCCGAAATAAAATATTTTACCAACTGGTTGGTAAAATTTGATGGGCCCAGTATTTCATTTTATACAGATAATTTGCAAACAAATATAGTATTATTTGTGAAATAGGATTATACAGTCAATTTTTCATAAATTTTTGTGCAACCAAACACACTATTAATTATTTTTTTATCCTGAATTGATGAACACATTTTTCCTTATTTTAGTATGAAATATATTTAATAAGATAAAAAAAAATTAAATATGACTATAATAAAAATTTATTATATTAACTAAATTATTAAAATAATAAATAAGTCTCCAATTTTTAAAAAAATTAAAAAAATGTGTCTATTAATTATAGATGAAGGGAGTGCAATTTAATTATGAATAAAAGAATAATTAAAATAATTATATCACTATTAATTAATTTTTTTTTGTAAAATAAAAATGAAAATTGGAAATTAATTTCACAATAGACAAATTAAAAGTTTGATGTTGACAAGGGTGAATATTTGGTCAGTCGGTTAATTAATTAACTGAGCTAACCAGTTAACCGAACTGATTTAATTATAAATTTTTAACTGAACCAATCAATTTTTAATTTTGGTCGGTTTGATTAATTAATCAAATCGAATTTATTAACCAAACTGATCAATTTTTTAATTTTATAATAAAAATTTTATTTATAATAAAAAAATTAATATAATTAAATTACTAAATAAAATTTATTAAAAAAACCTAAAAAAATAATTTTATTTTGCAATAAATGTTTATATTTACAGTAAAAAAAATTAATATAAATAAAAAATTAATAACTAAATAAATTTTTATTTTAAATTTTCGGTTAACAGTTAACTAATCGAACTAAATTGATTAATCATTAACTAAGCTAAAAATTAAATTAATCTAAAATTATTAACCGAATTGAGCAATATATAATAATTTTGGTTAACCGAACTAAATATTTAGTCGGTTAACTAATATTCGGTCAGTTAACCAAAATTTATCCACCTTTATATATAGACTTACAATTATCATTCTCATTTATATATTAGATCTGAATTCGATTAGATTAATAAAATTTGATATCGGATTCATGAACAGATTTACTTATTAAAATCTTGGCCTAGTATCCAATTTCAAGTCCTCAAACACAATTTCTATCATTCTTATAACTTGGAGGACATGTGCAAGAACCTCCTTATCAATCTCAAACTTAGCCATATCTTCTTCCTTCAAATTAAGCCAAGCCTCTATGGTTTGCCCATATTAAGCATCCAAGAAAATATCTAAGTTCTTGAAAATCAGGCAAGCTAATGCAACATAAACAGGCTTTCTCCATCCGAAATCATCTTCATAATTTGAAAACTTACACAAACTAGTAAAACTAAACGAAACAATCTCTCCTTTAGCCACTTTCTCTGATATTTCTTTCAAGAAATTCAAGTGTTCATCACCTTTTTGAAGGTTCTTGACATAGTTTACTTTCACATTCTTTATAGCTACTCTCATTCTACTAACAATCCTATAACACTCATCTATTTAGAGAAAAAAAAATGTCCACTGAACCTCAATTTTGATTTAGAAAAAATTTAAATTGAAATTGAATTATAAATAAATAGTAAATTAATTATCTATTAACTATATAAAATGAATAATTTATTAATATTTTCAATTTTAACTGTTACACTGTACACATATAAAAAAATTCTAAAATTTAACAATATATATATGAAATTTTTTTAAATATAACTTATTAAAATAATAAATTTTAATATAATTATATAATTAAAATTAGAAAATTCATATATTAAAATAATTTAATATATTTATTAAAATTTATGATTTATATATAATTTATAATTTATAAAATTTATATATTTACAATCATCATATATATAAATGATGTTCAGTTATTTTTTATAAAAAATCAAAATTTAAAATTTAAAAATAAATTATTGGTTTAATTAATCATACTTTTTGTTTGATTTAGTAGATTTCGATTCAATTTTATAAATGTAATAGTAATGCAAACATTAATTTAAAATCCAACCCTTCTAATCACTTGATCTAGCCTTAGAATAATTGTTTTTCATACCTTATCAGCATAACCAATAATAAATATATAGTTTCTTAATATCTTTACCAAAAATATAGTTTTCTTGAAGTGGTTGTGAATAATTAGAAAATTGGGATATTATAATTAATTAATTAGTGGTTAGTGCCACTTGGCCTGACGTAAATAGTTCTTATTTCTTAACTCAAACAAATCATTTTCCCAAAAATTTGTAAAAAAGATCTTGTTCTTAATTAACATCAACTAGTTGAAAACTTACTAAATTACATGTAATCTTAATAAGAAAACTTGCATGTCATATTATTAATTAGGATTTAAATCTTATAATTTGTTAAATTATAAAACAGTATGCTATATTTTTTTATTTATTTCTTAATCTCAATATGTAAATAATTTATTTTTAATTAATCAAATAAAAAAGATAAATTAAATTAATGTAAATTCAATGAGGAAATTAAAAATTTTAGCCGCCTCCTTTCTCTCTAAACTCTTATAGATTTTTCTTTTTTCCTAACTGAGAATAGAACTACTGTAAGTTCATTGACAGACGACAGATGACAGCTCTTTAGTCTTTCTTTCTAGTCTATTATTTAACTTTTGTGTTTTTTTCAATTTTGAGTATTTTTTATATGGTTTGTTCTCAAATAATTTTCAGATCAATATATATCTGAAATTTAGCATTTATGTCTTATTTTTATATTTCTTAATTTTTTAGAATAAAATTAAATATTATTTAAATTTTATTATGAAGTTTTATCCTTTTTTACTGAAGATTATATGTCTTCTTCAAATAGATGTTATTTATCCTTCTCTAATGGAGGTTTATCATTCTCTAATGGATATGTCATTCTCTCATGGATGGTAACAAATGACAGATAAAATTAATATTCTGATGAAAGTCAGATTACTTGTGATATATTATAATTATTCACTATTTGCATTAAAGAATTTTAAAGATATCTAGTTTCGGTAATTTCATTAGTTATATATATTTTATGTACTTTAAAATTTTATAATTTTATTTATATTTTGCGAATGACTTTCTGATTTATTAATAAGAATTTATTTTATATTAAAAAATATATAAATTCACAAAGGATATTATCTTTTAGCTAAAGAAAAAGCAGTGTAATAAAATAAAGGGTAAAAGGTCATAACCCAAGAAAAGAGATGAAAAATGATTTTTTTTTAATTTTTATTGACCCTTTCAAGTTATTTGGAATTTACAATATAATAATATCAAGAAAAGAAGAAATTTGAAATATAATACATATTATTATAATGCGTGCAATTGAGATCGATTATTTTATGAAATTAATTTGAAATAATCTATACAATCATATATGATTACATGAACTTATTAAAGCCAGAAGAAAATTCATGCAAGTTCAAATGAATTCAAGGTTCACGCGTTAATTAAAATAATATCTCACTTTTTAATTTTTTTAAAAATATCGTACAATTTTTAAAAAATTTCAAAAATATTCATTTTAAATTTAATTAAAAATATATTATATGTATATTTTCAGTACACTAAATGCATACTATATATGTATGTATTAAAGCGAATATTTAAGACTGAAAAAATATTCTACAATTTTTTAAAAAAATTATAAATACATTTATTTAAATTTAACATAAAATTTACTCTGCAGCTCATAATTATGCATATATATATATAAGTGAATTTTTTAAAATTGAAAATTAAAAAGTAAATTTTTAAAAATAATAAATATTTTAAAAAACTGATTAAAAATGCTGAATTCTCCCAACGATGGAGTCTCCCCTCCATCACCGGAGGAACTTGACCAACTGAATAGGAGCAGCAAGAAGGTTAAAATTTGTTATGGTGAAGCTACATCGAACGATGACTATAAGATTGATGGTGATCAGCATGTCGTTGATGAAACAAGGAGGAAAGTGACGTTCAAAGATGCAGTCATGCATGATACTGTGCATCTTCGTAATGCAACAGAAGCTGAGTTGGAACAAGAAGCTTGGTCGGACGTTGAATCGGATGGGGAAGATGATGATGATACAGACTGTCCCACCATACGTTTGACGGCGGAGGAGAAAGCTCAATTAAGGGCACCTTGGAAGCAAACCTTAATCTTAAAACTGTTGGGTAAAACAGTAGGTTACGCTTTCTTGTCTAGACGTTTAAAGGACATCTGGAATATCAAATCAGGCTTTGAGATGATTGATCTCGCAAACGGGTATTATTTGACTCGATTCACAAACACCCAGAAGTATGAAATGGCGTTGTTTGGTGGTCCTTGGGTGATTGCAGGCCATTATCTGACAGTTCGTCCATGGCAACCGAACTTTGATCCTTTTATTGATGTTATCAACACTACGCTTGTTTGGGTACGTGTGCCTAATCTTCCAATCGAATATTATTCAACTATGTTTCTATGGAGGTTGGCTAACAGAATAGGAAAGGCTGTTCGTATTGATAATGCTACTCGTGAGGCAGCTCGTGGCAAATATGCCCGTATTTGTGTTGAAGTAGATTTATCAAAACCATTGTTGGCGAAGTTTAGATTTCGACGACGAGTCCGTAAGTTGGAATATGAAGGTTTGCAATTGATTTGTTTTTCATGTGGGTGCTATGGACATCGTCAGGATTCATGCAAGAAGAATGATGGTTCAGGTAACACGAATGATGGTGGTGGTGGGTCTGTCCAGACTTCTTCGCCAGAAATTTCAGAACCGGTGGCAGCTGAGGTTGTTGATGCCTATGGGCCATGGATGATTGCGACAAGGCAAACCAGGCGAAATTTTAGCAAGTATCCCGATAATAGAGGTGATAAACAAGCAAATGATAAATCCTTAAGGAAAGACTCCTCCTCTAATGCAGCTACTTCTAAAATGGCCAATGAAAAATCTTTAAGGAAAGAATCCTCCTCCAAGGCTACTGTCTCTAAAACAGCCCGCCAAAAGTCAACATCCAATTTGCAAAATAATAAATTTGCAATTTTGCAAAATGATGAGCTGGAAAATATGAATGAAGCAAACGTCCAGGAGGGACAGGCCCAAGTTGTGATTTCAAATGGGTCCAACGCTGTGGGGACTCAGGTCAAAAACAAAGGAACACAAATGGTTCAAAGCTGCCTTCAATCCAAATCGAACCAGTTAACTGCTGTGGTGGTTAGACCGGTTCAAACTAACCCTTCTAAGGGAATTAGCATCAGATCTGGTTCTAAGATGTGTACTGCGCCCGCTACTCCATTTCCAAAAAGACAAGTTCAGCTTGGTTCCAAGCCTTCTTCGTCTAATCACCTGCAAGTTCAGCCGCCTAGAAGCTCTTCGTCTAAAGTGGCAGCAGCACAAGCCTCCCATACAGTAGTCACTGGCACACAATTGGAGGGTGTGGTCTCAATTCAGGAGGTGTCGAATGATGTGGAAATTTTGGATCCTGGCGATATTACTGCTACAGCGGGGGCAGCTAATTTATTGCCTAATTCTGATATTGAAGTGCCTCTTCTGGATGGCGAGGATAATGATATGGAGCAGGACCTTTCCTCTTAGTTGTTTTTCAGGTTCTTTCCTTCTCATTTATTTTTATGTCGATCATTGTATGGAATATTCATGGCATTTCTGGTAAGAGGAGTCAGAGAGCCTTAAGGGATTATTGTAGGCAGTATCATCCGGCTATTGTGGCAATTTTTGAACCACGCACATCTGGTACTGGTGCTGATTCTATTATTCTGAGTCTTAACTTTCGGTTCTGGACAAGAGTTGAGGCTGTTGGCTACAGTGGTGGCATTTGGCTATTATGGAATGAGGGTGATGTCTGTGTTATTTATACCTACTCTCAATTTATTCACTGTCGAGTTGAGAATGTGGGTACTTCCAGCTGGGAATTCATTGCTATTTATGCTAGTCCTTCAGAGCAGCATCGTTGGCGTTTGTTAAGGATTCTTTCCCAGCTTGCTTGCAGTATTTCTCGGCCTTGGTTGTTAGCCGGAGACTTTAATATGGTTATGGAGGTGAGTGAGACTACTAGTGTTTGTGATGGACTTGGCCTGTGTTGTGATAAATTCCGCACTTGGGTTAATTCTATTGGATTACTGGATATTGGTTATTCGGGTACCAAGTTTACTTGGATTAAAGGCCCCTCTGCTACAAATTTTAAAGCTGCCAGATTGGATCGGGCACTTGCATCTCTTTCTTGGTGCAGCCTGTTCCCTCATTCTTTCGTGACGCATTTAGAGAAATTTTACTCTGATCATTCGCCTCTCTACATTAATTTGAATACATTTGTTTCTCCCTCTGCAGCCTCGTGCTTTCGTTACCAGCTCGCATGGGGTAAACATGATGATTTCAAGAGGCTTATTGGGCAGCATTGGTCTCGCAATTCCTCTGTTTTGCAGAATCTGACAAACTTGCAAACGGTTTTGAGTAACTGGAGGTATGATGTTTTTGGCAATGTTTTTAAGCAGAAGCACAATATCTTGGCTCGGCTCCGGGGCATTCAAAACAATCCTAATTACCCTTCTCATGGTGGTCTGTATAAGCTTGAGCTGAAATTGCGTGGTCAATTGCATACTTTATTGGACCAGGAGGAGATTCTATGGTTTCAGAAATCTAGATCGGACTGGATAACTGATGGAGATAGGAACACGGCTTATTATCATGGTCTTGTTCTCCGCAATGGCTTTTCAAACAGAATTTCCTCCATTATGTATGATGGCAAGAGGCTTTCTGACTCCATGGAGATTGCTCAGGCGGCTGCCATCTTTTACAGCAACCTATACTCCAGAGAGGGCCAGCCCTTTGTGTCATGTTATACTCTTACTCAGTATCCTTCTATGCGTCCTTCTGATATGGCTCTTTTGAACTCCAGTTTTAGTCCTGAAGAGGTCCGAAAAGCTGTTTTTGATATGTGTCCATCGAAAGCGCCTGGCCCAGATGGTTTTCATGCAGGTTTCTATCAGCAAGCCTGGAGTATTGTTGGAGGCACTCTTACTGATGTTGTGTTGCGGTTTTTGAATATGGGTGTAATGGAGGAGAATCTTTGCAAGATTTGGATTACTCTCCTCCCTAAAGTGGATAATCCTGAATCTTTGTCCCAATTCAGGCCAATTAGTCTCTGCAATGTGAGTTTTAAAGTTATCACGAAAGTCTTGACTAATAGGCTTCGGACTATTTTCCCCAGTATTATTGCTCCTGTGCAGACCAGTTTCATTCCAGGTCATCTTCTTCATGACAATGTAGTTGTTCTTCAAGAGGTTTTGCATTCTTTTTCTACACCTCATCGTTCGACACCATTTATGGTTATTAAGATTGATCTGGAGAAAGCTTTTGACAGACTATCTTGGGAGTTCATTGAGGAATCACTTGCTCTTGTGGGTTTCCCTTTACATTGGAGGCAATTGGTGTCAGCCTGTCTTAGCGCCTGCACTATGCAAGTTAAATGGCAGAATGAGATCTCTATTCCTTTCAAGCCCACAAGAGGAGTGCGCCAAGGAGATCCTATCTCTCCATACTTATTTGTTCTGGGTATGGAGCGCCTTGGCCACATTATAGGTGATGCCATCTTCACTGGTGATTGGAAGCCTTTTCGGTGTTCTAATAATGGTCCTCCATTATCGCACATGTTTTTTGCAGATGATCTTCTTCTCTTTTCTGAAGCCTCCCTTCAGCAAGTTAATACTATCAAGAGGTGTTTGGATCAGTTCTGTACCAGTTCAGGTGAAAGAGTCAATTTTAATAAGTCCTCTGTTTTCTTCTCTGCTGCAACACCTAAGTCTCTTCGTCAGTCTATTGCTAACAGTCTAGGAATGAAGAAGGTTGATTCTTTGGGTACATATCTGGGTGTTCCCATGGTTACTGGTAGAATTAAAAAGGAAATGTATGAGCCGCTGCTTGCTACAGTGGATAAAGCTCTCTCTGGTTGGAAAATACCGCTACTTTCTTTTGCAGGAAGAGTGACGCTGGCAAAATCTGTTCTGATGGCTTTACCTAATCATATTATGCAAGTCACCCCGCTTCCTCAATCGGTTTGTAAGGCTTTTGATAGGAAGGTCAGAGACTTTGTCTGGGGTAGCAAACTTGGAACTCCTAAGGTGCACCTGGTAAAATGGGAAACAGTGACACAACCTACAAGTCGAGGAGGTCTGGGTCTGAGATCCTGTAAACTGATGAATTCGGCTCTGTTTGCTAAACTCGGCTGGCGCTATTTGCAGCAACCGGATCAGTTTTGGTGTACTTTTCTCCGCTCCAAATATGCCTCTGCTACCTCTTCGATTGATGATTGGTGCCGTCATTCTCGCAACTCTGTTATTTGGAGGGGCATCCTTGAATCGGTTCCTTTGCTTAAAATGGGCTCAGCTTTCTCGGTCTATAATGGTTGTCTGGCTAATTTCTGGAGTGACAGCTGGCTTTTAGATTTCCCGTTGAGGATGGTCGCTTTGATTCAAATACCACAGAATTGGGATTCATTCACAGTTCGACATTATTGGCTAGGAAGTGACTGGGACTGGAATGTTTTGAGTGGATTGCTGCCTGCATATGTCTTAGATCAACTTCACAGTTTGGTGCTTGCGAATGATGATGACTTTGAAGACTGCAGATTCTGGTCAGGTACTGCTAGTGGCAATTTTACGGTTGCTTCTGCCTACAATCTGCTTTGCTCCACTAGTAATGACTTTTATGATAATATTTGGTTAAAGATTTGGAAGATCAAAGTGCCACAGCGCATAAGGTCCTTCTTATGGTTATTTCGGCTCCAACGCCTAATGACTAACGTGGAAAGAAAGAAAAGAGGTTTCACTGTGGACTCATATTGCCCCCGATGCAATACATGCGAGGAAAGTCTTGATCACTTATTTAGGGACTGTTCTTTGGTATCTTGGCTTTGGGAGAGTCTGTTGCAACCTTCTGCTTGGAGTTCCTTCCAAAATACTCCGGTGCATGCTTGGTTACATCGGGCCCAAACTTGGCATTTTACTGTCTTCTCTCACATTCCATCTTTACAGATTTTTGCAACGGTGCTATGGTATATATGGAAGTGGAGAAATGATGTGGTTTTTTCGGATTCGGTTGCTACAAAGGAACAGGTCCGTGTTCAGGCACTGTATTGGGTTTCATCTTGTGTTGAAGCGTGGTCTTTGAAGGCTCCTACAAGTGAACCTGATCGGCAGTTCTCTTTAATTTCTTGGTTTCCACCTCCTAATGGTTGGTGTAAGGTTAATGTCGACGGCTCATCCAGAGGCAATCCTGGCCGAGCTGGGTGTGGAGTGGTAATTCGTGATAATATGGGTAGATGGTTACGAGGGGCCTGCTATGGTTTGGGTGTGTGTTCCTCCATGCTAGCTGAATTAAATGGTCTCCTTTGTGGTTTGCAATTGGCTTGGGATACAGGCTACAAGAAAATCATTCTTGAAATGGATTTCCTTGAATGTCTTCGGCTAATCCAAGACCCTGCTTCTATGAATGTCCGTTTTGCAAATTTCAGACAAAGAGCTAAAGTTTTACTTGGGTACCCATGGGTTGTTCATCTCCAACACACGTATCGGGAGGGTAATCAAGTGGCGGATAAATTGGCAAACATGGCAGGCCAAGGCCGTCCTGGTTTGTTCATTTTGGATAGTGCTCCTGCAGAGGTAGCGGATTTACTTCGGTCAGACATGATTCAAGTGGCTTGGCCACGGCTTGTGAATGTCTAATTGGGTGACACCCTCTTTTGTATCCAAAAAAAAATAATAAATATTTTTAAAAATATTTTCACTAATATGAATTAAAAAAAATGACATCCACTGCTATATTTTTTAAAAAATATTTTTTTATTAGGAGTATTTTAGTTATTTTATTATGAATTTATTATAAACTATGTAAAATTTATAAATTTATTATCAACTAATAAAAATATAATATTTTAATAAATAATTTATAAATTTTAATATTTTGATAAATAATTTATAAATATAATAAATTTATTTTTTTTAATTTTTTTTATATTTTTATCAAAAACCTATATAAATTTTGATAGAAAAGGCAGAGTCTAAAAGGCCCAAAAAGTTTGGGCCCATCAATCTTCCATTATTTCAGGCCTAATTTAATCGCTGATTCAGATGACAGTTAGGCCAGCGGACACGGAGCCTAGTAAGCATTTGTTAATGAAGTCAGCAATTATTCTCTGCATCCACAACTATACTTTTTCCTATTGTGCTTCCTTCTCATAATTGTACATTTTTAAACGACATCGGCAAGCATTTGAAGCCAAGCATTTCAAAAAAGAAAATTATAAATTAGAAGCTTCTACTCTGACCCTTCCATTTTCAAAAATTTTGAATTGAACTCGTCTCTGGTCTTTCTCATATCATCAATGGCGTTTCTTTGAACAATAAAAAATGGATGAAATTAATAATAAAAATCCAATCTTTGTTATGTATATGAAATACTATTCGTTTCTCTCTCTCTATTTGTGAAGAAATGCCAAGCTTAATCGTGAAACTTTGTAGTGTTTTCTTCAAATATCACCAAAAACACCTTCTTCAGAGCCTATCTCAAGCTCCAATCAGCAATAAAACGAACCCATTTGGGATTACTTCTCGGCTTCAAGAATCGATAATCGCTACCAACCCGTTATTCACTGACGGGGTCGCCACCAAAGACATCCACATTGACCCCTCTTCTTCTCTCTCTCTCCGCATCTTCCTCCCTGAAACTGTCGTTACTTCTTCTAATTCCCGTGATTTAAATGTACCCATATATGGCGGTTACTCGCCGCCGGCGGGTGCGTCAACTCGGAAGTTACCAGTGATGTTGCAGTTTCATGGCGGTGGGTTTGTTAGTGGGAGTAATGTATCCGTTTCAAACGATACGTTTTGTAGGAGAATAGCGAAATTGTGTGATGTGATTGTTGTTGCTGTTGGGTATAGATTGGCACCAGAAAGTAAATATCCAGCTGCTTTTGAAGATGGAGTTAAGGTTTTGAATTGGTTGGCAAAGCAAGCAAATTTGGCTAATTGTAGGAGATTGGGTGTTCAAAACCGTATATTTGATAGCTTTGGTGCTTCCATGGTTGAACCTTGGTTGGCTGCTCATGGAGATCCCTCCAGGTAACTAGCTATCTGATTCCTAAAATTGAAACTGATGAATTATGAATATTTTGTTTAATGGTTGCCAATTAAAATGATAATTAGCATAATTTTATAGTACTAATTATTTCCTAATTAACATTAAATACTGCTAGTGTTTTAGATTGAATTATCATCTTGATACTCGAGACATGGAAATAGCACAATTGATAAAGCCAAACTATATTTTCAACTCAAAAGTATTATGAACATGCTTTGAAGAATAGTCTTATAGCCTCTTTTGTTGAATTTTAATATTTATACAACAGAATTCAGATATAATTTTAGTCAAATATTACTGTAAGGGAATATAGATAAAGGACAAATTATATAATATTAGACACCTAGTTATTGGTATTTAACTAGAAGTTTCGTGCATCAACAATATTGGTGATGAAATTTGATAGATAATGAGGCAAACCAAGATTTGAACTTTCAAAAAGGTCAGAGAGACCCTTTTTTTCTCATGTTTTTGCCTGGAGGAGGCACTAAGAAAATGAAGACATGATTTCATAAGAAAAATTCAAGTAGATAAGTAGCTATAGTTTATCAACTTCAATAGAATTTTATTCCTGATAATGGAAGTTCTTCCCTGATTTGCTAACTGGAATCACTCAGTCTATAGATAAATGATTTGGTAGAATCCATTGATTTTTGTCAGTGGATTTTCTTTTCCTTCTATTTCTAAGATTTCTTCACTGACTTGGTCCTGTTACCAGAACAGATGTGTATTACTAGGAGCAAGTTCAGGCGCAAATATAGCAGATTATGTGGCACGGAAGGCTGTAGAGGCAGGCAACTTATTAGATCCTGTTAAGATTGTAGCTCAAGTGCTGATGTACCCTTTCTTCATTGGAAGCACTCCTACACATTCTGAAGTTAAGCTGGGAAACTCATACTTCTATGACAATGCTATGTGCAAGCTTGCATGGAAACTTTTCCTACCCGAGGAACAATTCAGCCTAGATCATCCAGCTGCAAATCCTTTTCTGCCAGTCAGAGAGCCGCCTCTTAAATACATGCCCCCAACACTCATAGTTGTGGCAGAAAATGATTGTATGAGAGACCGTGCAGTTACATACTCGGAGGAATTGCGAAAAGTTAATGTGGACGCACTCCTTCTTGAATATAAGGATGCTGTGCATGAATTTGCTACCCATGATGTGCTTCTTCAAACAACTCAAGCTCAAGTTTGTGCAGAGGATATCTCTATATGGGTCAAGAAATATGTATCTCTTCGAGGCCATGAGTTTTCTTATTGAATAGGGCAGAAAAAGAAGAAAAAATTTACAAAAGGTTATAATTTGTTTAGGAGCAGCATTTCTGTATATATGTATGCAGAGGAATAGAGATTCCGGCATGTTTTCCCATGAGTTTTTTTTAGCTATGTTTTTTTTTCCTTTTCTTTTTTTGCTTTTCTGGTAAATCATATAGTGTTTGTTGGAGATTTGGATTTCTTGCAATTTTTGATTGATGCTTCCATCCTCAAATATATCAGGAACAATTCTTTGATCTGTTCTTCATTTTATTGTAAAGATGTATTGAATATTACATATAAAAATAATAAAATAAAAGATATTCCATTCTCTTTTAGTCTTTTTATTCTGTCTGATCATTTCAAAGTTCCCCAGTTGAATTCAACTTTTATGTGAGCCTATATTTTTGTCTATGAGAATGCTACACATTACCTTGCTGCTGTCAAGTCTGTGTCTCTGCTATCTTGTTGGCAAAAAAGGTTGTTTAATATAAAGAAGTATATGTATAATATAGTATATCCTGCACGCCTTCGAGCACTAGGAGATGAGCTAGAATGTTATGCAAGAACCTTGGGGTTAAACTTTGAATTTTTATCAGTCGAAAGCAGCCTGGACAACCTGAAACCAAAAGATTTCCAGATTCTTGATGGTGAAGTTGTAATAATCAATAGCATACTTCAATTGCATTGTGCAGTGAAAGAGAGCAGAGGAGCACTAAATTCAGTTCTACAAACACTGCATGAACTATCACCAAAACTTGTTATCATACTAGAGCAAGATTCAAGCCATAATGGATCATTCTTTTTCGGAAGGTTCATGGAAGCATTACATTACTATTCAGCAATTTTCGACTCACTAGACACAATGCTGCCGAAGTATGACACAAGGCGACCAAAGATAGAGCAGGTTTTTTTTTTTCGCCGAAGAAATCAAGAACATTGTTAGCTGTGAAGGAACAGCCAGAGTAGAAAGGCACGAAAGGACCGATCAATGGTGAAGGAGGATGAGCAGAGCTGGATTTCAGCCTTCACCTATTAAAATGATAATGCAGGCCAAGCAACGGCTAGGGAAGGCTAAAATTTGTGAAGGTTTTACTATTACAGATGAGAAAGGGTGTTTGGCTCTTGGATGGAAATCAAAGCCTATAATTGCAGCTTCTTGCTGGAAATGTTCCTAATAATATATAAAAAATTCTAACATGGACAGTGTATATGACTCCACCTACAGACCCAACTAATAATAAAGTGTCAACTGAGTGACTGAAGTTAAAACAGAGGTACTGAAGTAGGAAATTTTATTAAGAACTGTATTAGCATTTGATGTTGGATGTTAATCAACAGTTTTTGATAATAGTTATTGAGGAAATAGTCTTTGATGTGCCTATAGAACTGAATAGGTTGAGTAATGTACATATCCATTTCTTTTTCTTTTTATTTGTTAAATATTTGTTTCTTTCAAGTGTCAACTGTCATGTGTTGCATCACTAAGAATTCTGAAAATTATTTTATTCTTTTGTTAACTTTATTAATTCTTTCATTCTTAATATTATATGGCCGGCCTTAGATGAGAATAGCCTTCAAAATGATATTACTGAAAAGTACTACATTTTCATATTTCAGAATATATATTAAATAATAATAAATACTCTAATTTTATTAAAATTCGTTTTATTTATATTGAAATATGTTATAATTAGATTTTTCAAAATGATTGATGAGAAAACTATATATATTATAAAATTATTATAATAAATTTTAATGAAAATGAAACATATCATAATGTACAAATTAGAACTGACATGCATATTAAAAAATTATTTAAAAATCTATTACAGAGATGTTAATTGCTTTTCCTATAAGTGTACACACCCAATTTAGTTACATAATGTTGCAAAAAGGTTTCCTCTTTTTTTTTTTTTGACCTTTTTGGAAAATTTTGCCTCGTTGAACATTTTGAATGGCAAGTCGTTTGGTAGCTGCACTGGTCGTCTGACGTCTGTTTGTTCACTGGATTAAACCCTTTTTGTTTCTCAAGACAATAAAAGGATGCTGCTGTTGAGGCCAGGAATGAAAGGATGACGTAACGGCCACCAGCAATTTAGTGGGACCAGAAGATCCCACTAAATTGGAGGCCACTCATCTTCCACGTTTGTGGAGGATATTGCTTCTACGTCAGCTTCTTACGAAAATGGAAAACAGAGCACGAGCTATAAAAAGGTTGTGTCTGAGTTGGTGGATAAGATTCGCTATTATTATACCTTCTGGTTCGAAAAGACCAGAGAAAAACAGAGCACACATAGCCAATTGATTCGAAAATGGAGGTGGGTTTGTCTCTAAATGCACTTGTTAGACTTCCATTATCGAACTCTTCAAGAAAAAAATGAAGATTTGCTGGTTAAGCACTCGCTTTTCTCTTCAAGAACAGAACAAAAATCTCCACATAGACAAGCTTTATTGGTGGTTCAAGCAAAGGGAAAAAAAGGAATGTTTGCTGGTCAATTTCAAAGGCCTCCAGCTCCATCTCTGCCCAAGATTGAAGATGATGGCAACCCCAAATTTGTTATCTTCATTCGCATGGCTAATGTTTGCTCTCTCTCTCTCTCTCTCTTTCTCTTTCTGATTTCAAGTTTGAATTTTTTTTTATTTTTCTAAATCACGAGCTAAAAAGGTGGTTATTTTTTATTAAAATTTGTGGATTAGTGATGGTATTGCAATTGATTTTATCATTTTTCTTCATGGGTTTATTCATTTGTTAACGAGTTCTTGAAATTAATTTTATAAATAGGCCTTGTGGTTATGAGTTCTTAGTGAAATTAGATATTCTTGTTTTCTGTTGCCAGGTTTATCTTTGGTACCCACTCAGTCTTGTAACTGGTGGTACTACTGCAAAAATCATGGTTGCTGCAAAAGATAATTTTCTGGGAAAATATATCTACAAAGATACACTTGCTAGAAATCTTGCTGCAGTTATTTAATTCAATTCTGATATCAATTATCATCTAGCTTTTAAGGAAATACTTTGTTTTGAATTTGCACTTTGTCCTTCTTTGTTTGCTAATGAATTGCAGCTGCTAAAACTTATTTTCCATTTTTTCATTCTCGCTTGTGTATTAGAAAAAAATTACTCAATTCATGGATTCTGTTCAAGTTGTGTTCTTGATTCTTCTTTGAACAGGCTGCTCTTAAATATTATACTTAGGGATCTGATAAAATATACGTATAATATATATATATATAAATACTACATATATATATTATATACATATAATATACTTATATATATTTTATTTTATTTTATAGTATATATTATGTTATGTATATTATATTTTAATTATTTATATATATATATAATAAATTTAATTTGATATATTTTATTTTGGGTTATGTTTAAATTGTGTTTTTAATTTTTTTTTAAACAAGATGCTTTTAAATATAATATAAAAGAGGAGCAGGGACCTGATAAAATATATATATAATATATATATTATATATATTATAACATATATTCTATATTTTATTTTATATATATTATGTTATATTTTAATTATTTATATATATAATAAATTTAATTTAATAAATTTTATTTTATAATATATTTTAAATTTTATTATGTATAATTATTATATTATTTTTTATTAAATACATAATTATAATAAATTATTTTTTTATATTACTAAATTTTAATTTTAAAAAAAATAAATAAATTCTCCATCAAAATTTCTCAAGGGGACAGATATGAGGGCAAAATTACCTCAATTGAAGAGACGGAGACAAAAATAGACATGAAGATTCGTCGCCATGATGGGACAGGGTTCGAAATTACCCTCTTGCCCGTTATCCTCATATCAAAAATCCTTTTTTTTTTTATGGATTAGTTAAGATGCATCAAATCAATTTTACTGTATATTATTTGACTTTATATGTGTTTTTGTTTTGTTATGATTGATTGGATTTTTAACCATAGCTAAGACAAATTGATTATCCACTTTAATCACAGTTTTAACTTACTCACTTAAGTTTGATTCAAATCATTTATAAAAACCCACAAATATATTATTTTCGCTGAAAAGAGATAATAGCAGGTAGGTTTCTATTTTCAATTACTTAGTTTAAATTTAGGATTATATTAATATTTAATTATATGAAGTAATTTAATGATTTAGAACTTGAGGGAGTCTTCGAGTCTTCTCTAAACCTTGAATCTTAAATTTTACAAATTGGATTAACACTTTTGACCATGAGATTAAGTGCAAATTTAATTAAGTAGAAGTAATTTATTTTAGGGTGATTGTATTTGTATAAACTATTTTGTTCAAAATGTACAAACTCAACTATTATAGGGTATAAAATGTTTTTGTTATCTTTAATTAAATAATAGTTTATTATTTATTAATACGATCATTAATTACATTGTATAGTGTAATTATTAATTATATTATATAGGGAGTACGTATTGTTTAGTTTTAAATTGATGTTTTTATATTAAAGATAAAAATTATAAATAATTAAAAAATACTTTATTATTATATAGGGTCTGAGAGGTTGAAAATACTTTATGCAAAATATTTTTATTATTTCCAGTTTTCTTTTTTCATTTTTTGAAATTAAAAATTAAAAATAAGGAAATATACAAACATTTTTTATTTAAAATTTTTTCAGTTCTTCCATTTCTATTTTTATTTTTAAGAATTTTTTTATTAAATATTGAACAATTATTTTTTATAACTATTTATTTGGAGTGAAAGTGTAAAACATTATAAAGTAATTTTCTATATATAGTATAATTTCAAAAAATTTAGATTTTAAAAAAAATCATGTATATATAATTATAAATTTAACTTTTAATAATACGTATAATTTTAAAATTAAATCAAAGTACACATTTAATTTTACATTTATAGTGAAATTATAAAAAATTATTTTATCATAAAACATAAAAAAACAAAAAAAATAAAAACTATTATTTTTAATATAAAAAATTAAAAGAATAAAAGAATTTAAAAATAAAAAGTAAAAAAATAAATATTATTATTTTAAAATAAAAAAATAAAAAAAAATAAAATTTTATATGTTGAGAGACGTGCCCTCAGCTCTTAAAAGTTAAAGTGTAATGAAATCAAAAGTTACATTTTTAATTTCAATATATTTTAAAAAATTAATTATATAAATTAAAAGTTATAATTTTGATTTATGTCAAATTAAAATTAAAATTTTTGATTTATATAAATTATATTATAAAAAAATAAAAATAAATAAATTAAAATTTTGAGTTTCAGTTTAAATTTTAGCCGTCATATTAAAATAAATATAGAAGAAAATTTTCTATTTTAGTAAAATAAGAAACTTTAAACTAAAAATCCGGATGGATAATATAATGTTAAGATTTTGAATTGATAATTCTTTACATGCTAAGCTGTGCATTTGCATTAGGGGTGGATAAATTCAGTTCGGTTGGTCGAATCGAATCGAACAGATTAAACTGACTAAAAATCGATCATATATTTTAGTAATCGAAAATCGACAGAATAAAATTAGAAACCGGAAAAAAATCGAATCAAAAATTTTCGGTCGGTTTCGGTTTAGACCGAAAAAATTGGTTTAGACCAAAAACATTGGATCGGCTTCGGTTTAGACAAAAAAAAATTCGGTCGGTTTCATTATAAACCAGCAATTTTGGTTTAGACAAAAAAATTCGGTCGGTTTTCGGTCGATTTGGTTTTCTAAGCAATGAAATCGCTGACCGACTGAAGATTTTTGGTTTGATGTAATTTAGAATAAAAAACCAAATCGACCAGTTGATTAATTAATTTTTTGGTTGATTTTCAATCAATTTTTCGGTCGATTTAATTTTTACAGTTATTTTATCCACCCCTAATTTGCATCCCATCTCCAGTTTCCAACACAATACCAACTCAAAACAGTAGTTGATAAAGTGAAACACTTCTTTGGGGATGCAAAAGAATCTTTTGGAAAGCTTACAGCTTGAAATTCAACTGAGGAAGCAGAGGAAGTTTCTAAAGAAAATGCTGAGTTGCTGTGATAATTATATTATTATTATTATATAATATACTAAAAAACCCACTAAAATAAATAGTAAATTTCCCACTTTACCCTTGCCTTCTACTTCTAATTATCCCCTCTTTCTTTTATCTCATTTATATAAGCCATTTCTCTCTCTCTCCGTATATATATATATATATATATAATATAATATCAAATTTATTATCTTGCCATTAAACTTTTATTAGTTTAATAAAACACAATGAATTTTTTTTGTAAATTAAATATTGTCTTCAAATGAATTAGTTTAAGGGGGAGTATTTGTTAATTTTATTTCAGTATTGAAAATTAAAATTTTGATCACTTTATTGTTAATATTTTTTTTGAAAATATGTTATTAATTATATTAAATAAAAAATTTTATATTATTTGACTTTATTTTTAATAGATTTTTTTTCACTTAAAGATATTTTTATTGTATCAATTTAGTGTAAATTTTAATGTATTTATTTGTTTCTCTATTACTTTTATATTTCTCCTTATTCATATTATTTTTAAGTAAATTTATAATTTTTTCTTTTTCTAAAAAAAATTTAATAAGTAATAAATTAATTTATTTATTATTTTGTATTCAAATTACTAATTTTTATTATTCTTTTAATTTTTAAGTAAAGTAATAAAATTAAAAATTAATATTTTGATCTTTTTTTAATATTCTCAAATCAATTCAAAAAAATATTTTAATACATTAGATATATCTTATTATATATAATTTTATAATATGTGAATATGAAAAAATTTAATATTATTCATATACAAATACACTAATATTATGTGTATTTTATAAAAATTTAAAATAATATAAAATATTTTAAATCACAGCATAGCCCGGAGAAATTAGTTGGCTTGTTTTAACTAATTATGCTATGCTTCTTCTGTTGGTAAATGCACCATGTTTTCTTAATGATGCAAAGATTTACTATCCTAATGTTCCGTTTGCCAGAGTTAAAAGCTGAAGTTGAAGAGGCTTTACGTTTGACAATGGCAAAAGAGTTGCTTCTTTGAAATTGAAACTACAAGCCATACAGACGAAGTTTGACAGTGAGGCAGCATACAGGACAAGTTAATTGCGTGATTTTGTTCAAAGATTTTAACCTTTTTAATGAAAATCCATATGGTCATGCGCATGTTCGAAATTTATTATGTAATTGAATATGCATAAATCAAGAGATTTTGTTACCATTGTATGCAGCAAAAGCAAGAGTAGAGCTGGAATCGACCATGAAGAAATGAGAGGGGAAAAGAAATTTAGATGTAATCGAGATTAGCTCTGATAGCATGCGAAGAAAATGCCTTAAGCCAACATGCTATAAGGATGAATATATTTATAGAAAACATTTACAGTATCGAAAGGTTACAAAAAAGATCAAACTGCTAAATAGGTGGAGAATTATCCGATAATAACATTTAATGAAACATGATTATTAAACTTATAATTACAAGAAAATTGCAACAGTAATTATTAAGAGACTGCAAACTCCAAATTAAACATAATTCTCCCTGGAAATAGTTGGTAGCCTCTTGACTAGATATCATTACTTCCCTTGAATGGATAGTCCTTATTGGCTGTTGGTACAAGAAGAAGTGCATTTTTCTTCCTTGTGGAAAGACCAAAATTCTCATCGAGATCTACATCATTAGGACCAACTCCATCAGGCAATGCCCAGTCGAAATGGTACAGAAGTCGAGCAAGAGTAATCTCAACTGTTGCTAATCCAAAGGCATAACCGGGGCAACCTCGCCTTCCTCCTCCAAATGGTAGATACCTAAAATCTTGATCTTTGATATCAATATCATTATCGACGAACCTTTCAGGATTGAACCATAGAGGATTCTCCCACACCTGTGGATCCCTATGAATCCCGTATGAATTAATTATAACGCGAGTTTTTGCCGGTATTTCATAGTCATCAAGAGTGCATTTCTCCATGGATTCTCGAGGTACAAGCAGAGGAACTGTTGGATGCAATCGCAGTGTCTCCTTGATCACAGGTTTCATATAATGGAGGTGTTGAAGATCAGTCTCATTAACTATTCCTTTCCCTGAAATTACTCTCCTGACCTCTTCTTGTGCCTTTTTCAGAAATCTTGGCTGCTTTATTAGTTCTGCCAATGCAAATTCTAGAGTTGCTGCTGATGTATCAGTTCCAGCAACAAACATATCCTGTTGGCAATTTAATTGAAAAAAAAAGCACCCCATTGGAACAACAGGGTTTATTCATTCATTAACATGATCAAGTTTCAATATTCAATTATTTGCTTTAGAATTCAGTTTTCAATTAAAATGAATCAAAACTTACCAATACTATAGCTTTAAGATTATCTTTAGTAATGGGTACTTCCAAATTCTCCGTTTCTTGAACTCTAAGCAAAACATCTATAAAATCTTCCTTCTTCTTATTACTATTATCATCACTTTCCTCCTCCTCCTTCTTCTTCTTCAAGTGTTCATCTATTATCTCATCACAGACTCTTGTTAAATCTTGCAGGTTCTTCATCAACCTTTTCTTATGCCCACTCACTGAGTTAACCCACTTCCACTTAGGAAAAAAATCCCCCAAACAAAACCCAGCAAACAAATTTTGTGTCTCTGTAAAAACCTCCACCAAATTTTCACTTTCCCCTTTGAATCTCTTCCCAAAAGCCACTCTACAGAGTATATCATTAGATAATTTGAATATAAGCATACTAATGTCAACTTCATTTCCTGACTCGGCCAAAACACCAGCTAACAACCGATTCACCTCCTCATCTCGAATGACTTGAAACGAGTTCACGCGTTTTGGACTCAGTAACTCAGTCATGCAAATTCTTCTTACTTGCCGCCAATACGGTCCGTAAGGGGAGAAGGAGACGTCAGAGCAACCAAAAGAGAGAACTTGAGAGGTGATGAGTTGAGGGCGGTTAGCGAAGACATGATCGTAAGTTTTGAGAACGAGTCGAGCGAGATGAGCTGAGTTGATAAGAATAGTAGGGACTTGACCGAATTGGAGATAGATTAAAGGGCCGAGTTTGGTGGAGAGTTCGGCAAAGGAATGGTGAGGCATGTCTGTAAGGAGGTGGAGGTGGCCGATTATGGGTAGCCTCGCCGGTGACGGCGGGAGAACTGCCTTGGTACGGTGCCTGATTTTCCATAGATAGTAAATTACGGTGGTGAACAATGAGAATAACAAGAACTCTAAAAACTCCGATGATGTCTGAGGGGTAAAAAAGTCCATTTCTGTTGCTCACTCTTTTCAAGTTTGTGTGTAGTGATGAATGCATGTTTGTTTTCCCTGTTGTGTCTGTGTATATATAGGGTTAACTTTCAGGTAACAGCTTTTCGTGTGTATCGAGTTCAGGGATGTAGTTTTCACTTTCGATTTTCTATATTAATGAGTCATTGATTTTGATTTCGTTTAATGATATTAAAATTCTCTAATATTGAAATTCGGCCACCAAACCAAAAGAAAAGTCAAATTTTTATAGCATAATTTACATTAAAATAATAATCGAATAATTTTTATATTTGTAGGAATTTTTTTTACGTGAAGTGAACATATTATATTTAATATATGGTTAATTTTTTAATTACATTAAAATTTTCAGACGTGGCTCCCCTTGTTTCTCTATCTCTGCCAATGATTAAAAAAATTTTGGGTTCAAATTCTTAGTAGGAATTAAATTTAATAAAAAAAATTATATCTCTTATTTTTTTTATTTTATGAATTGTGATATAAAAATTGTACATAGTAATTAATTTCGTAAAATTTTGAATATTTTAAGAAAATTAATTGAAATGTCAAATATATATATATAGATAAGAATACTCAAAAAAATAATAATAATAATAAGTGCAAAGCAAATATAATAAACCTTTAAATATGAAAGCAAATTTCAATAATTAAAAATCAAAAACTAATTTATTCGCGTTATTTCATAAAAAAGAATACAAATAATAAAAAATAACAACCTTTTTAAGTCATAATTAAAAAACAAATTAATTTTTTAGATGAAAATAGTAGAATATAAATATATTAAGGTAAGATGGAGACTAGTCACCTAAAACTATTTGAGATGAGACATGAATTACTCAGTAAATTAAGCCAGCAATTTTAAATTACTATTTCTGCGATTACCTGCAAGTTTAAATTATTATTTCTGCTATTACTTGCAAGTAATAATTAAGATTTTTTCTTGTTTTTCAAGTAATAATATATGTATGTGCTTGTTCATAATAAAAGAATGCAAATAATAAAAAAAACAACCTTGTTAAGTCATAATTAAAAAAAAAAGATTAATTTTTTAGATGAAAATAGTAGAATATAAATATATTAAGGTAAGATGGAGACTAGTCGCCCAATACTATTTGAGATGAGACATGAATTACTCAGTACATTAAGCCAGCAATTTTAAATTACCATTTCTGCGATTACTTGCAAGTTTAAATTATTATTTCTGCTATTACTTGCAAGTAATAATTAAGATTTTTTCTTGTTTTTCAAGTAATAATATGCGTATGTGTTTGTTGGCTTCAATATATATATATATATATATATATATTTATGCATGTGTATGTTTGTAAACGCACTTGTTCGAATAATGATGACTTACTCATAAAGAAGATTAGCCACATAAATAGAATTTTGACATTATTGGAATGCGTGTAGTTTATTTATATTTATGTAATTGTTAAGAAAATATATATTAATTAAATTTGCACTTAATCTCATGGTCAAAAGTGTTAATCCAATTTGTAAAATTTGAGATTCAAGGTTTAAAGAAGACTCGAAGACTCTCTCAAGTTCTAAATCATTTAATTACTTCATCTACTTAAATATTAATATAATCCTAAATTTAAACTAAGTAATTGAAAATAGAAATCTACCTACTATTTTTTTTTTCTACCTTAAGCTACTTATTATCTCTTGTCTGCGAAAAATAATATATTTGTGGGTTTAATAAAATGATTTGAATCAAACTTAAGCGGGTACAATTGTGATCAAAGTGGATAATCAATTTGTCTTAGCTATGGCCAAAAATCCAGTAAATCATGATGGACAAAACACACATAAGTCAATTAGTATATTGTCAGACGAAGGAAAGATTAGTTTGATGCATCAACTTGCATGCATCCAGGGGCGGAGGCATGTGGGATCGTGTGGGGGCTGACGACCCCCCCTGCCGGCCGCCGGACATGCAAATCGTCGGACTCTTCAGCTCTCTCAGCCTCAGCCACCCTCAGCCCCCCTTCAGCCCCTCACCAGCTCAAATCTCTCAGCTTTCAGCCCCCCCTTCTCACAGATCCTGGCTCCGCCACTGTATGCATCTTAACTAATCCTTAGGAAAAAGGAAGTTTGAAAATCCAAGATCTCAATTAAGCGTATTTAAGAAAAATTTTTAAGGAAAGAGTATTAACGTATATGGATGGTAACGGGACAGGACGGGACAAAAGGATAATCCCCAACTCTGTCCAATCATAACAGGGAATTTTATCTTTGTCTCTGACAAACGAGATAAATTTATTTCATTTTTGCCCCTACGGAAACACCGGCAAAAAATCTACTTTAAAAAAAATTAAATTTTAACAATATAAAAATAATGATTTATTATAATTCTATATTTAATAAGATAATAATATAATAATTATGCACAATAAAACTTCAAAAAATACTATAAAATAAAATACAACAAATTAAATTTATTTTACATATACAAATAATTAAAATATATTATATAATATATATAAAATATATATTATAATATATAATATGTATAGTATAATATATATATAGATATATTATATTTATATAGTATATATATTATATGTATATAGTATGTATAGTATATATATATATATATAGTATGTATATTTTATCGAATCTATACTCCTCTCCTCGGCCCGCCCCACCCAAGGAGGAGAAATTTCTCCTAGCTTTTGTCTTTATGTGAGAAAAATATGGAAAATTTTGCTCCGTTCGAGACAAATCACCATAGAGAATGGAGATTTCTAGCCCTAGTGCCAATTACATTTATGTGTTGAGGCTTTTCTTATATATGCAAAAGATTTATTTTTTTTTTGTTAATAATTTGTATTAGTTGTGAATACGTGAAGAAGCTGAATTTTAATTTTAAGATTAAATCACTTATCTAACACTATAAGGTTAACCATCCATTAAATTTAAGAAGTTGTTTATTTAGGCTAGAAAACTTCATATGTATATATATATTTGTGTACTTGAATATTCTTTTTGAAATGAAATATACTATTTTTACTCCTTCCCTAATGTTCCTCTGCTTTTATTCTGTTTTCCATCTTTTTTTTTTGTTTTATCTATTATCTATCAACTATAATTATAAGTGGAGATTGACGTGCAAGCTCCTAATGGGTCTTTTATTGCACTAGCTTCTGCACCTTCCTTTAACTAGAACCAAGTATCTATGCACTATTCTATGCATAATTTCTTGTATGGCCTAATTATTTTGGTTTATTTCTACTCCAATTCTTTTAATAATCTTGCAATTCCTCAAAAATTACATAGAAATCATATATAGAATAAGTGAACTCATGAAATTTGGGATAATTTTATTAAGAATCAAGCTAAACTAGCATCAATATCGAAGATAAATTTATGAGAATATATATCTATATAAAATATTGAGCACATTAATAAAGAACTCAATTTTTTTTATCAAAAATTTATTATGGGGACAAGGATTATTAAGATTAAATCTCTTAACTTTTTTATACAATAAGATAAGTGATCAGACAACTACTAGATTAAAGCTTCTAACTTTTTTACACAATAAGATAACTTTTTTTATATAACAAGATAAGTGATTATAATGAAGTTTGAATAGGAAAAAGATGTTAGAATATAAAAAGGATTTCCTTATATATTTAGGGTAAAGAAAATACTATATATAGAGCATCCTAGATGGTAGACAACACATTGTGAAAAAAAAAACTCAATTATATTCTCTATCTAAAAAATAAAGTGAAAAACCTCTTATAGACGTAGGCAAATTGTCAAACTACGTAAATTTTTATGTCTTGTATGATTACTTTTCTTCTTATTCTCCTAAAATTTTCTATTCATAGATTGATTTATTATTTTGCATGTTCTAAAAATACAAGATTTTCTAACAATTGGTATCGGAGCTTTTAATTATGATGAATAGGTTTCGAGCACATGCTAAGTTCGACAAGTTCAATGGAAAGTAAAATTTCTCTCTATGGCAAATGAGAGTGAACGATTTGTTGATACAGATAAATGTTCACAATGAATTAAGGGGAACGAAGCTAACAAATATGGATTAGATTTTTAGCAAGATATTGAGTCAATCACCTTTAGTATAATTCGAATGTATTTGGTAGATTTAGTAGTGTATAGCATAATCGACAAGAAGGCAGCCAAAGATTTATAGACAAAGTTGAAGAATTTGTTCATGTCTAAGAACGTCACCAATAAATTGTTCATGAAGCGCAATATATTCTGATTTAGAATGAAAGAAGGTGGAGACCTAAGAAATTACATAGATCAGTTCAATCAAAAGGTTAGTGATTTATTGCATGTGGACGTTAAATTGTATGATGAGGACAAGGCGTTGATACTTTTATGTTCATTGCCACCATATTTTAATCAATTCAACATGACATTATTATATGGAAAAGAGACGTTAGACTACGAGAAAGTGGTGACAACTATAAGGTCTCATATTTCAATGAAGAAATTAGAGATAAAAAATCTACAAGTTGAGAGTCCGTTAGTCAATTCAGAACGCAGAAGGGGCAGCGGAAGGAACAAGGAGTAAAAGAGAGGGAAATCAAGAGTAAATTCAAAGTCAAGAGTGTCAAAGGAAGACTATTTCAAGTGTCGTCAGAATGATCACTGAAAGAAAGATTATTCATTATTAAAGAATCATGGGGCTGATAAGAAAGAAGCAGTTTTAAGTTCATCTAGTGTAGCTGTTGATACTTCAGAAGAGGAAGATCTCTTAGTAGCCTCGACGAAAAGCAATGATTTGAAATCAAACACATGGACTTTAGATTTAACATGCTCATTACATTATACTTCTCACAGAGATTGGTTCTACAGTTACAAAACATGTGATGCTGGCACTGTAACCTTGGGTGACAATTATACTTATAAAGTTGTGGGGATTGAAATTATTAAAATCAAAATTTTTGATGGCATAATCAGAACATTAGAGAATGTCAAATACATTCCTGAATTAAAAAAGAAACTGATTTCTTTGGGCCTATTAGAGAAGAAATTATGTGAATTTTCAACAACTCCAGGTAGTAGAGTTCTTAAGGTATCCATAGGTGCTATGACTGTGATGAAAAAGGGAAGAGAATAGAAAATAATTTGTACAGGTTAGAAAGTAGTACAATTGTGAACAATAATTTTACATTTTCATCAATGGAAGATAGTTTGAATGCATCAAAGCTTTGACATATGCGATTAGGTCATATAAGTAAGCAAGGTTTACAAGAACTTCATAAAAGGAAATTGCTGAATGGGATAACACGATGTGAAGTTGGATTATACGAGTTTTGTTTCTATAAAAAATAAAACAGAGTTCAATTCAAGACTTCCCTATAAAAAAAATAAGTAAATATTGGAGTATGTTCACTCAGATGTTTGGGGTTCAGCACATGTTGTAATAAAAGGTGGAGCTAGGTATTTTGTAACATTCATTGATGACTTCTCCAGAAAAGTTTGGGTGTATTTCATGAAGGAGAAAGGTGAAGTATTCTTAAGGTTCAAAGAGTGGAAAGCTAATATTGAAAAATAGACAAAAAAAAAAGTATGAAGTGTTTAAGATATGACAATGGAGGTGAGTACACATCTAAAGAGTTCATAGATTTCTACATAAAAGAAGGGATTGAGCGACACTTTACAGTTCCTAAGACACCTCAACAAACAAAACGGGATAGCAGAAAGGATGAATATGACACTATTAGAAAAAGCCAGAATAATGAGATTATAAGCAGGTTACCCAAACAGTTTTGGATAGAAGTAGTGAATGCTGCTTGTTTCATCATAAATAGATCACCTTTAAGTAAGTTAGAGAAGAAGTCCGTACAAAAGGTTGAACAAGTAAAGAAGTCGACTAATCTATACTCAAGGTATTTGGATGTCCAACCTATGCATTAATCACCAATGACTAAAGATCAAAACTGGATTCAAGGTAAAAAAAATACATCTTTGTTGAATTTGAAAAAGGAGTAAAATGATATAGACTTTGGGATCCTAAGGCTTAGAAGGTGATAGTCAGTAGAGATATATTCATTGATGAGCAGGCTATAGAAAACAAGCAGAAATCATCTTGAAAAGCTATAGAATCAACCTCCAAGGTAGATGTGGAGCTTAGATTGGATAGTCCTTCAAAACCAGTTCAATCGGTAATTGAGCCTAAAAGCAAGGATGATGATTTAAAGAGTACAAAAGTACAACATCATTAATATGAGCACAATATGTTGTAGATAGACCTAGGCATATAATTAGACCTTCAACCAGATATCGAGAAGATAATAATTCAACTTCCTTTGTTTTACTGTAAAGAAGAACCAAGTTCTTTTTAGGAAGCAATGTCATTTCTAGAAAAGGAAAGATGATTAGAAGTTATGGCTGAAGAAATGTAATCCATGCACAAGAATCAAACTTGGAAGTTAGCAAAACATCTTGAATGAAAGAAGGCAATTGGATGCAAGTAGGTCTATAGGAAGAATGAAGGAGCTTCAGGGAAAGAAGGTATAAGATACAAGATACGATTAGTTGTAAAGGCATACTGACAGAAGAAGGAGATTGACTACAACGAAGTGTTCTCACTAGTAGTTAGACATATAACTATCAGAACATTGTTGGCACAACTCAATTAAATTTAGAATTGAAGCAATTAGATGTCAAAACAGCTTTCCTTGGTAGTGAATTGGAGGAGCAGATTTATATAAAATAACTAAAAGAGTTTGATGAGCAAGGTAATGAACATCTAGTATGCAAGCTCAAGAAATCTCTCTATGGGTTGAAGTAGTTTTCAAGGAAATGGTATAAGCGGTTCAATTCTTATATGATAAGTATTGGCTTTACCCGTTGTGAATATGACTGTTGTCTATATCTTAAATTTTTGAAGAATGAATTCTTCATCTACTTGTTGATTTATGTTGATGATATGTTAATTGCTGTAAGAGACATGAAAGATGTGTGTGACCTTAAATCCTTATTAAGTCAAGAGTTTGATATAAAGGACTTAGGTGCTACAAAGAAAATTCTTGGCATAGAGATCAATAGGGATAGAAAAAACATGAAGCAATGGCTCTCACAGAAGAATATCATTAAGAGAGTATTGGAGAGATTCAGTATGAACAAGGCAATACCAGTCACTACTCCTGTGTCTAATCACTTCAAATTGTTTAGCCATCAGTGTCCCTAAAACATAGGAAGAATTACAGTCCATGGCAAAAGTTTCGTATGCTAGTTCAGTATGGAGTTTGATATATGCAATGGTGTGTACAAGACTAGACTTAACATAAACAATTAGTATGGTTAGCAGATTTATGGCTAATCTAGGCAAGGAACTAATGCTAGCTGTAAAGTGGATTCTTCGATATTTGAGAGATACCTTTGATTATAGGATTTGTTATGGTGCAGTAAATGATTTGGTCCTCCGTTATTGGATATGTTGATTCAAACTATGTTGCAGATGTGGATGATAGAAAGTCTGCTACATGCTATATTTTCATACTTGTAAATGGTCTGATCAATTGGACGTCAACCTTATAAAGTGTTATTGTTTTATCTACCACAGAAGCAAAATACATGGCAATAACAAAAGCAGCTAAAGAAGCATTATGGTTGAAAGGGCTTGTCTCAAAATCAAGCTTCAAGCAAGAAGATCTTGGTATATACTGCAATAGTCAAAGTGTTATATAGTTGTCTAAGAATTAAGTGTACAATGCTAGAACAAAGCATATTAATGTGAGATATTACAAAATCAGAGAGTTAATTTCTTCAGATGAGATTTTGTTGATGAAAGTGCACATAAAAGAAAATACAGCAGATATATTGATAAAGATGTTATATTTGGAGAAGTTCAAACATTGTTTGAACTTACTCCAAGTCACAAACTGAGAACTTGCGAAGATGTTGAAACTTTAGGTAGAGATACAAATTTTTTAAGGTTGAGCAAGTCTTCTAAAGGGGATGATTATTTACCAAAGTGGAGATTGTTAAATAATGGCTCATAAACTAAATTAGTTTTGTATTAGAAATTCCAACAAAGAGGAGAATTGTAATATAGTTTGAATAGAAAAAAGATGTTAAAATATGAAAAGAAATTCTTTATATATCTAGGATAAAAAAATACTATACCTTATATGGTAGACAATGCATAACTTAGTAATAAATATATATTTTCTTGAACAAATTTATTTAGAATTGTTTTTTCCTTCTCATATTAATATTTAAAAAAAAAACAAAATTCAATAAATTAAAAATGAAGGCAAAGGACTAATCTTTGTCAATGCAAAATTGTCAATAAAATGAATGACAGTGACTCACGTCTTTTCCCTACCATTTTTACCTGATTTCAAGAACTTTCCATTATTCTAATTTTAATGCCTAATAATTTGTTGTTAAGATTTATATTATTCAGACTTTTAAAAAAATCATCAAGAAATGGGAAGACAACCTTGTTGTGATAAAAATGGATTAAAGAGAGGTCCATGGACTGTTGAAGAAGATCAAAAGCTTTTGAATTTCATCCTCAATAATGGGATTCAATGTTGGAGACTCGTTCCAAAACTTGCAGGTAATATATAAACGATTTTTTTTTTTTGACATTTAATACATTCAAGAGAAGGAAAATCGATTGTGTATCTATTATATATTCAAAGAAATGTATATTTATCTTTAGACTATATTTCGTTATGCATTGTTTCTCTTAATCTTCTTAGCATTTCTTGGTAAGTTTTGTTTTAAAAATCAATTATTTTCCTGTTCTTGTTGAAAATTTGTATGTGATTTTGTTAATTTTATTTTGTAGGATTGTTAAGGTGTGGAAAAAGCTGTAGATTAAGATGAATGAATTATTTAAGGCCTGATCTTAAAAAAGGAGCATTAACAGAAGCATAGGAAGATCAGATAATCGAACTGCATTCGCGCTTGGGTAACAGGTTTTATTAATTCTATTCCAGCTCATCGAGCCTGTCTGTTAAATCTCATGTCTAACAAAAATAAACATATGATTTATTACTCTCGAATCTTAAAAGCTAGCTTTTTAGAATTCAATTTCCATAATCTACTCTTTAAAACACATTATTATGTATGCAGGTGGTCTAAAATTGCTTCACATTTCCCTGGACGTACAGAAAATGAGATAAAAAACCATTGGAATACAAGAATCTAGAAGAAACTAAAGCTTCTTGGTGTAGATCCTGAAACCTACAAAAGAATTGAGAAAAATAATGATTCTGATAAAGAAGAAGAGCTGAAACTGGTGAAAATTCCAGGCTGCTGCAATGTTTATAAGACAGAAAATGATGAAGCAGATAATTGTTGTTCTTCTTCAGGTCAGGATTCCAAGTTAGTTCAGAAAAGTGAAACTTTGAACAAAGATTTGAATTCAGGACTTGTTTTCAACACATTTGCTCAAAAATCTGAATCAGTTTCTTCAAGAATTATTGATGAATCTTGCCAGAAAGAAGAGTCTAATGATTTCCAGAATTTGAGTGAAAATGTGGACTATTGGCTTAATGGGATGGGTTTAGTAATCTTGAAAAAAAATTTTCTTTTGATTCTCACCAATGATTTTTTTTTTGGCCTTTTGCATTTGTCCTTTTTATTATTAAATTTTATATATTATCCATTACTTACTGATTTAGAGTCATCTGAAGTGTCACAATTGTGATTAAAATTAGTGTATCAATATCATTAAATTCATTATATTGTTGCTTAGAGAATTTAAAAAAATTTTGGTTTCTAAACAAAAAATTTGTAAATAATAATCTAGTTTAGAAATAGAAAAAATATATTATGTTTCACTTTTTTAAAAATAATATAGTTTAGAAATGAGAAAATTATATTATAAAATTCTTTTTAAACCTTTTTTTAAAAAATATCTTGTAATTTTTGTAAGCGCTATTGAATATTTTTGAAAAAACAATTAAATACTTTTATTTATGAGATTTTTTTAAAATATTTCAAAAAATAAAATTATTTTCAAAAATCTCACTTTTCTTTTTTTTCAACTTTCAATTATAAAAAAATACTCATTTTTCAAATATGAATATTTAATATATATGTAATATACTAAAATTATATTCCACCGTTAGAGATATACACTTGAGTATATATTTAGAATATTAAAAATATATTAATATTATTCAGCAGATTAGTAATATTAATATCCTTCTGATATCCTTTCGTGGCTATTGTACAATAGAATTGGTATATCTTATAGTCCAAGGGTTGTAGTTTAAATTCATTTGGATTCTTCTTTTATACAAAAATATATATGAATATGATGGGTTATTTTTTAAAAATAAAAGTTTTAAAAAATGATATATTGTAATTTTTTCATATTTTTAAAAATATTATTTATTTTTTAAGATATTTTTAAAATTTAACAAGGAATAATTATACTCTCTAGCATGTTTTATAATTTTTTTTTATTTTTATGAGTGGTATTTTAATAATTTTATAGTAATTTTATATTAATTTTTATCAGTTGTCACTTCTTATAATCTTTTTCCTTTGACAATCAAAGGCTTAAATTAATTTTACTTTCTCTAAATATTTCTCAAGCTAAGCTTTTCTCTTCTTCTATCTAAAACCACCTCTCCTAGATCAAGAAACAATCTTTTCTTGAAAAAAACAACTGGGGTTGGCTTCAATTTCACCCACAATTTCAATAATAACAGTTGTATCACTATCAAAGCTATGGCATCAACAGATGGAAAAGATAATCTTGATCATTTACAGAGAGCCAGCAACAACAAGAAGCAGCTTCAAACCAAGAAAAGGGTGGCTTCTGCTACACCAGTAGGTAATTAATTAATTTACACTAATCATTTCTCAATTGTATACTAATTAACAAAATTGATTGTGCGTTATAGTGGGATAGATTTTTTTTTTAGCGATTTAATATCCTATAATTCTGAGATTGCAAATTAATTTAAGTTCGCGCTAAATAGGCCCATTAAGATTTAAGAGAGCGAAGCATTCTCAAGTTTCGAAGTTGTTCCATATCAGGAATCGAATTCGAAACCTCTACTATCTCATATCCACTCTTTGATGGTTGGGTTAGATTATTTTGATAAAAAAAAAGGAAGTTTAACTTTGTTCTTGATTTGCAGGGTTGTGGGACAGATTCCCAACAGCAAGAACAGTGCAGCAAATGATGGAAACAATGGAGAGAATGATGGAAGACCCATTTGCATATACATCATCAGGAGGGTGGCCATCAGCTCCACAGTCTTCAATTGATGGAAGTGGTACTAGTGGGTATAGAAGAGGAAGAACTCCATGGGAAATAAAAGAAGGAGAAACAGAGTACAAGATGAGATTTGACATGCCTGGAATGACAAAAGAAGATGTTAGAGTTTGGGTTGAAGAGAAGACGTTGGTTGTGAAAGCTGATACCCAAGCAAAATGGAGAAGAAGAAGATGATGATGATCATCAAGAATGGTCTGCTAAAAGCTATGGAAGCTATAGATGTAGAATTGCATTGCCTGAAAACGTTGAATTTGAGAAGATTAAAGCAGAGGTTAAAGATGGAGTTTTGTATATAACCATACCAAAAGCTACTGCTACTGCTAAGATTCTTGATATTGATGTCGAGTGATCAATTTCCGTGTAAATTCATCATTTTCTTTCTTTAAATTTGTGAAGTGTTCTTTGAGTTTTGTTTGGTTATTGAACTTTGGAGGTATTATGCAGCATATTTGAAGTGTATGAAAATAGTGTAATATTTTCAGCAATGTTTTACATTTTTCTCTTTCTATTTTAGGGATATTTTGTTTATATAATATCTCTTATGAAAAACATTATAAAGTTTCCAACCTGAAATACCATATCAGTTCAAAAAAAAAAAAAGACTTGAAATAGAATAAATTTTATATTTTATCATGGGAATATGGTATATTTTTTTAAAAGTATTTATAATTTTAATTTAAAATGATTTAAATATTTTTAATATTATATATTGAATGGTTGTTGTCAAATATCATTAAAATAAAAAAAATTGTTAACATGTTGGGATTTTTTTAATAAAAAAAATGAACAATAATGGCTTGATAATTTGTTGATGTGTTGGTAGAAATATTGGTAGAAGCATATTTTTAGTATATATTATATAATTTATATTATTTTCAATGAAAGTTATACTGTAAAATTAATTTACAAAAAATATTCAAATCATTCTATTTTTTCAACAAATAAAAGAAAAAATATGGTCATTTGATATAAATATGGAAATGATGATACCATTCAATTATTTCATTTGAAAAAAATAATGGATTTACCATTAATTATTGCACTACAACTAAAACACACCTTTGGTCCAAATAGACTTTAGACGGCAATTGCCCATTAATCAATAGATAATTAATTAATTCCTCTCAAAAAAAATAATTAATTCCATTAATTGCTGAATCCCCAAAGATTTTCTTTTCTTCATCATAAAATAGATTTTTCCTTAAAATTAGTATTACCATTTACAAAACTCTCTAAGATTTTCTTTTTCAGCCTTATTCCAATATAATTTTTTAAAAAATTAACGATATTGAACATGGATATTAAACAAAAAAAAATCTAAATTTGATATAATTTTATTTATTAATAGTGGATTTTGATAAATATAAACATTTCTATATATAAATCTTATTATCATTTTCCATCTCATTTAAAAAAAAATTGTTGGATAATTATAATCTATTTCCTATCAAATTTTTTTTTTTAATTACAAAAGAGGCATAAGCCTTAGAGAAGAACAGTCGCCATCCTTTAGAGGCTATCAAATTAAATTATATTTAATTCCATTTATCTCTACAAGTAAATATTGATCAAACCTTCCTGAAAAAACAAAGACATTAATCAAGCTTTTTATAGCAAAATCTATCCCTTTTTTTTTTCTCATTTGAATCTTGTTAAATTTTTTGTGTTAATTTATATATATATATATATATCTAGAAAAATTAACCTTAAAAGTTAATGGTTGAAATTAAAGAGTCCAATTTTATATTAATTAGATCATATTTTTATTTTTAATAAATATAAGATTACACACATTTATCATTATAGAATAATTTAACAAATATTTATTTTTACTAAGAGATCGTAAGAAGTTTTTACAAAGTTTTATTTATCTTTCACCAGTTCACATAAAATCATTGGAGTTAAGATTGAAAAATTCTCATACCATTTTTTCTTAAGATAGAAAATATATTTTTACTCTTTGCTGCATTTTTATCGTAAAATTTTCTCTTTAAAATTTAATGTATTTTTGTAATAATAATATATTAAAATTATAAATTATAATAAATATATTGAAACACAGTTTAATGGCAAATATATATTATTTTTATAAATAAACTCATAATCAATTTCTCATTTTTATACTAATACTCCAAACAAATTATAAATTATAAAAAAAATATGGGCTTGATTTTTTTTTATTATCTCGTAATCTTTTTAAAATCTCTAAATTTCATTTGACAAATATAAAAATCTATAAATTTTTTATTTTATCTCAATAAAATTTAAATTATTTTAAGGCCACTGAAATATGATACGATAATAAATAAAAAAAATTAAATTCATCTTATTTTCCATTTATATTTTTTTAACAGATCTAATATCACTTATAATATATCTAAAATCACATATTTTATCTTTAATTCCTTAAATATAAGTGTACCCTTAGTCACATATTTTATTTTATTTTTTATCTAAATAGTAATATATTGTTATCACGTCATATTTTAATTATCAAAAGATGATAATAAAAAATTTTATTAGATAAAAGATTAAGGATTATTAGTGTAATTAATTTCAAAATATAACTCAAACTCTTGTTGGATTATATATATATATATATATATATATATGTATTAGTAGTAATCATTATTTGGCTTCTTTCTTTTTCTAATTAATTAAATAAGATTAAGAGGGGAAAAAAAGAAAAAGGCTTGACTAATGCATGCATAATTGCAGACAAAAGCCGTTGCAAAATCGCTATTACAAAGACTTTGATTTGTCTGTCTTCTTTCTCGTTTTAAAATTCAAACTTTGATTTAATCAACTTGTAATAAATAATTAAACATCTCTGACTTAACATTAGGGCTGTAATCGAGTCGAGTCGAGCCGAGCTTTGGGTAGCTCAAGCTCGGCAAAGCTCGGCTTATTATAAAATAGTCAAGTTCGAACTCGAACTCAAATCGAGCCCGAACAGAGCCCGAGCTTGTATCGAGCCAGCTCATATATTATGTATCTCGAGTTTAAACTCGAGCTTGATTTAAATAAGTTTAACAAACTTAATAAACTTATTTTTATTTTTATTGTTCATTCATTTTTTCTAAATTTTCATAAAAGATATACTAAAATTTCTGTTTTTATGAAAGATGAATAATATAATTATATATTAACAAAAATAAAATATTATATTACTATAATTTTATATTTTACTATAAATTACTAAGCTATTTTATATTGTATATTATTTAATTTATTTATCACATATACCATATATTAATAAATTATATAAATTAAGTTAGTCAAAAAATTAATATATTCACATACATAGTTTAATATATATAAATTAAATTATATATATTTTTAATCCAATACACTAAATGAGATAGCTTACGAGCTTAACTCACGAGCTTTTTAAATGAGCTAGCTCGCGAGCTAACGAGCCGAGTATTTCATAGCTTGAGCTTGACTCATTTAATAAATGAGCAGCTCAAGCTCGAGCCTGAATGAGCTTTTATCGAGCCGAGACCCAAACCGAGCTCAAGTAGCTTGGCTCATTTACAGCCCTACTTAACATATTATATATATATATATATTTCATATTTTCTTATACATAAATCTACATATAAAAAATAGTCATTCTTAAAAGTAATTATTTTTATAATAATTAAAAAAATATTTATTATAAATTTATTTATTAAGAGAGATATTATAATATATATTTTTTAACTAATAAAAAAATATTATTAAATAGTTAATCTTTAAAATGATTGTAATTAATATTTTTCAAACAACTCATTATAACTATTATATAAATATTTATTTTATTATTTTTAATCATAAATTATAAATTACAATTGATGATTAGTTATATCACAATTATTTTGTTTAAAATAAATCAGATGATACGTCCTCTTTTTAGCTTTTTAAAATTTTAAATTTAATTTAAAATATATTTATACATAAATTTAGTATATATTAAATATATACTAAAAGTAAATTTTTTAAAATTAAAAGTTACAAATTGATACTTCAGAAAAAAAATTAGTATTTTAAAAATATTTTCATATTTTAAAATATTTTTAACAACATTCTTTTATCTAAATGAATTTATATCTTTTAATAAGTTTTTAGTAATTAATTTATTGGACAACTTAAATTGAGAGATCAATCTTAATATTTAATATGTAATTCAAATTGAATTGATAATAATAAAGGTATCTAAGAATCATTATTTTAATTTAGTTAATAAATATTTTTATCTATATACTGATTTATTTATTAGTTAATTTATTTATGAATCATAACTTGAATCTTAATTTACAAAGTCTCAAAATTCAAATCTTTAATATATTATGATAGGCTGATAGCTTGCGTCTGTTTGCAAGTCATTTTAAGAATTTGATCATTGTTCTTGCTGTTTGTTTATGATTTTTTTAGTCGAGAATATTTTATCTTAATTTTAGGATTTTAAGGGATAAAGAGAAAATTATTTATTTTCTGTGTTATTTTATATTTTAGCTATTAAAGACTCCCGTTCTTTTATTGATATTGAATTTTTATGATAAAAAAAATTTAAATTTCTAATTAAAATTGAATTTATATAGATAAAAAACAATAATTTTTTAAAAAAAGGAAACTAGACGTTACAAACTTTACCCACATGCACCCAACACTCCACTCCCACCACAAATTTAGAATTAAGATTCATTATATCAAATCTTGAAAAAATATATAAAATAAAAGATTCACATAAAATATTTAAAAAAAAATCCGCATAAAAGAGAAAAATAAGTGTCCAAAAAATATTTAATATTTAATATTTATACATAAAACACAAACCAAAAATTATTTAATAAAAGGAAATTTCTCAGCTAAATAAAATAAAAAAGCTGTACTTTAAAGGCAAAAACCCAGAGTTTCTTTCTTTCTCTGCAAATCTCAGTTGCTTACCTCTTAGCAGTTTACACACTAAAAGAAAAAACCCTTTTTTCTTTCTCAATTCCTCTTCTCTTTTAATTTCTTTGCTGGACATGTAATGGACCCATTGAGCTATGCGGCAAAGATTCAAAATTTAAAGTGAAATATAGAGTGAGTGAGAGGTCCTTGTGTGGTTGTCCATAATAGAAGAGACTAGAGATTGTTATAAACATTTGCAGAAAGAAAAGAGTGGAAATTGAAAGAAGAGGAGAGAAGAGGAAAGGGTTTTGAAAAAGGGGTTTTCCATTGTTTTTTAGAAGAGTGAAATGGGTGAACCAACTTGTCTTATGAGATCATTTTCTCACCCGTCTAATGCTTCCCGTGAAGCCAAAGAGGTTTGTCCTTGAAAACTTTATTGCTCTAGTTTATGAAATTTGTTATTTTTTTAATGTTCAATTCATGGGTATTTGATATTTTTTAGAAATCAGAAATCTTTTACGGGTTTTGGTTTAATTGTTATTATATTGCATTATGCTTTGTTTGGTTATTGATAATTCTTGGAAAATATAGATTTGATTGATATTTTCCTTTCCTTTCGTAGGAACCAAACAGAGTTTAAGTAGGTTCTTGGGCGATTAGTAGGATTTTCTTTAATAATTTGAGTTATTGATTGCATGCTTAATGCTTTTTAGTCCAGACTAAAAGAAGCTATTCTAGAACAGTTTCTCTTTTTTTCTTTCAATGTTTCCCGAGAACTAAACAGGGGTTTTCTTATCACTTGGGTTTTCAGACGTTGTTGTGCAGGTTCATAATTACTCATTTTGTTCCTCATATATGTTTGAAATGCAGCTTTTAGTGCTGCCTGGTTTGCTTCATATTGTTAAATGATTTCGGATTAATCGTGGTGATTGTCATGTTCTTGGATATATCTGGATTGATGTTGATGATTGCATTCCTTTTCTTCATTGAACATCTTTGGAATTTCTTGGAAATTCTGTGTTTACTGTTTTATGGATTTCATTAACACCAAAGAATCATACTAAGGCAACCTGGACACATTTCTGAATTACAGGGTGACCCCCTTCGAGCCCTAACGGAATCGATTTCTTTTGGGAGATTTATGTCAGAAGCTTTAGCTTGGGAAAAGTGGTCAACCTTCTCTCACAACCGCTACTTAGAAGAAGTTGAGCAGTTTTCTAAGCCAGGTTCTGTTGCTCAGAAGAAGGCTTATTTTGAAGCTCATTACAAGAAGAGAGCTGCTATGAAAGCAGCAGCCTTGCTTGAGCTTGAGCAATCAAATGCCACATTTAGTAATATACCTGAAGTAGAAATTGTGGCAGATAATGTTCCTGAAGTGGAAACTGTGGACAAAACTCACCGTGATTCTCCTATGGATTCTATACCAGCTGAAGTAACCAGTGACAGTTCTATTGATAAACAACAGGGAAAAGGTGCCTTTGAGCTACCTGACTCTGCTGGCTCAAATGAGTTCAATACAGATTGTGAAAAGGACAATTTACAAAATGCAATAGGGGAAAGAGCTGAAAAAGAGGTGATAAAAGAAGACGCTGAGATGGAGAACTCTACTGAGATGGACAATTCAAAGCAGCTTGATAATGCTGAGGACTGTCATAAGATTGTGGCCGCAGTAGAAGTGAATATGCCTAATAAGGTAAATTTGTCAACTAACACCTTGTGTTTTTTTTCATACGTCTTGTTTACTCTCTTTTTTTCTCAATTTCAACCAGGTGGCTGCTAAAAAGGAGAATGTGGCTTTACTAAGTAATAAAAGACTGATGAATCCATCATCAAAATCATTAAGTCAGAATAGAGCTTCCAAACATCCAAAGTCTTCTGCCAAACAGACAAGTTCCACACAGGTGAAAGGTGTAACAAATGTCAATTCAACCAGTAAGAGATCATTGGGAGACTCGATTGACAAAAAGAGATCTTCTAAATCTGTCCACTTGTCAATAAATTTAGCTCCTCGCGCTGGAGAAACCAGAAAAAGTTCTGTCAGAATGTCAAAAGAGAGTTCAACTACACAAAATCCAACAAGGGTATTTCCGCTCCTTACAGCTTATGTGGTGTTCTTAATATCTTAGTTGCCTCATGTGCAGCACAGGCATATGCTCCTGAGCATTACCATTAGAACAATATCTATTAACATGGATCCTAATGAGTTATATTTTCCAAATGTAGGCATCTGTTTATGGGATATCAAAACTTTTTCCTTCAATTAATCGCCAGTCAGAAGATAGAAGGTATTTTTTACCCTACATAGCACAGCTGCTGGCCCTTTCTTTTTCTTCTTTTTTCTGACATTTGAAATTTGTTATTGCAGATCTCGGTCACTACTCAATAAATCAGTTTCTGTTGGAACACTATCAGGCGGAATATTGCAGGCCATCTCTGGGGAGTAAGAACTTTGCTACCTAAATGTTAAGATGATTCATATTTTAGTAGACCTTAAATGCTTAGCATAAATAATCAAGCAATAAGTACTTAACTTGTTGATATAATAGCTAAGTGTTTTATTGATGTAATATTTTGTTGATATAATGGCCAAGTGTCTTATTGATGTCATATTATGAATGAACCTTAAAACTACAAATTATCTTTGGAGAATTGCAGCCTATTGCAACTTGCAACAGCTTTCACACATTTCTTTTCCTAATTTCACTTTATATTGGAGTTTCTAAATCATCTGAAGCTGATTGTATGGCAGCCGTTCAAAATCTTCAACTGCAAGTTGCAGCAAAATACGATCTTCAATTATATGCTCTCAATTTAGGTTTAGGAGTGAAGAAAGAGCTGCAAAACGTAAAGAGGCAAGATTATAAACTTTTGTCTCTTTTTATTTATCCTTAACCCGCAAAAGTATGGGTTTTGATACCTTGTCTTTATTTGCTATGCCAGTTCTTTCAGAAGCTTGAAGAAAAAAACAATGCAAAGGAGAGAGAGAAAACACATATGCAAGTAAAATCGAAGGTTGTTTTATGTGAATTATCATAGTGCTGATGCATTGGCAGGAATTACCTCCACATGCATTTTAATTTTTGATCCATTATGTATTGTAGATTCCATTGACACGACCTCGGTCACCAAAACTTGGAAGAAAGTCCTCTTCCAATATAGTACAGGAAACAAACTTTCAGCTTCCTCAGAGGCCTTCAGTCGATACTAAAAGCTCCAAGTATGTTGCACCAAAAAGTAATCGAAGTGCCACTCGCTTGGTCACTTTGCTACCAAAGAAGAAAGCACATGAGAATATTTCTCCAAATATTCAGCTTTGAGCTGTACTTAGAGGAAGCGTCTACACAGATTTTCTTTTGAATTGATGGATACAACTAGTGATTTTGCAGATTTTCTTTTTTAATTACACACTACAAAGCAGAAAAATAATCCTGCCAGCGGCAGTGGGATGCAGTGGGAGAGGGGAATATTAGTCAATTTAGTAGTATGAGCAGTTTTGGGAACATAATATTTTTGTATGAAGGGTATTGTTACATGGCTGCATGTAATGTATGATATGCTTTTATGCAATTCAAAATTGTTAGCGTTGCATTATTACACATAATTTGATACAGCTCTCGAGCAAAATATTGAAGTACTTGACACGTAAATCTTAGAACTGGAGCCAACTCAAGAACTCACAGGTGTTCTAATGTATCTTTTTTATTGGACTTGATTTAGATTTAAATTAGTTTGTGAATATTATATAAGGTTGTTTATGCTGTTCCTGGTGTGATGAATAGTTTAGCTGAAATACAAGGATTCTGTTTGTGATTGCATTGTAAGGATTAGTCCATTACTGAATCCCCATTACTGTAAAAAAAGGGCAGTAACCAAGAATGAGTTGTCCAAGAGTGCAAGCATTACAAGGGTATGATGTATTTAACTTACAGTGGCTAATGGCATTAACTTACAAAATTTCCAAGGAATAATGATAGTCACAGCATTCATCCATGAGCAATTGCGCTCGCTCGTTTAGCCATTCAAACATATACAACACCAGTGATTAAAGTCATATGTTAGAGAAACTTGAAGAAGAAAGCTTATTACGCTTAATGTTTGCCATCATCCCTATTACACATGTTTCAACATCCAAGACCTAACTGCCAAGGAAATATAATGCCCCAGACCATAGAAGTTGAAAGATATTCCTCTGATAGATTGTCATCTAAAATAAATAGGAAATGACGTAGTTTTGTGGCAGTTTGAGCAAAATCATGCTATAAACAAACCTTGCTCTATTAGGGAGTATTCTGTTGGGTCATAGAGATTATCATAATCAAACCTCACTGCATCACAAAAATATGGTGGAACTTCAGCAATGAGAGCCGGATCAAAGTACTCCGGGAACTCAATGTTTTGCAGTCCAAGATTCTTAGAATAATCACCTTGAACCCAACAGAACTGGAAGTTATCATCCAATGTTGCATAAGGGGAACGGGCAGATTCTAAGTCCAGTATGCAACTCAGGTTGAAGCCCTGATTTTTCAGGCTTGACGTATTGTTGGAACTTGAATCAAAAGCTTGGCGATTTGCAATAAATGTCTTGTTTTGGACATCGCTAGACTCTATTGCATTCCCTGCTGGACTTGCATGGCAGGCAATGTTCCTGCAGTCATCATACAGTGGCTTAATCTTAACTGGGGAACGACCTATGTCTCGTTCAGTTATAGAAGATCCAGAAATGATGGATGGAGATGGTTGTGGATAATCAGCTTGGATGTGCTGCTGTTGACCAGGAAGGGATAGCTCGCTATCTAAATGAAGTGGCTTAGGTTCTTGCTTCAGTGGAATCTGAGGAATTTCACACCATGAAAACTGTGCTAGGAAGTTTGAATCATAAGCTGCAAAGTTTACTTCTGATCCAGGAGATTTAAAAAAATCACCAAATTCCGTTTGCAAGCCCCTGGGCTTACGAGGATCAGAAACTTCAACAGTTAAAGCCCTCTTGGGTTCTGCAGCAGTCTTTGAAACAATTCCTTTTCTGTCACTGTCATTTCTCCTTGGTTCTGCATTTTGGACAAGCAAGCTATTGCCAGGAAATCCAAAGCTGTGGCTTGAAGCATCATTTGCTTGTGTGTTGATTGAGTTCTGTGCACTAAAAATACCAGTGGAATCCCTCAAAGGTGAGTCTGAATGCTTTATCCCACCAACAGAAGTTTTCAAGTCATTTTCCTTTTGTAATCTGCTCAAATAGAGACGATATTTCTGCACAGGGAAGGTCTTACTGTAAGAATTCTCATACTACCTAAAAATCAACCTCAAAGAGAATATGGATATTAGAAGGATGTGCATGTTCTTTCACAGTTTTCTCAAGGAATTACCTGCAAGTGACTTGCAACATTTTCTCTTGTCAACCAAGGCACATTCATCAAGTCAAGTATTTTCTTTGGACCGACTTCTGCCAAACAGACATTACATGTCATGGCTCCATGGAAGCATGATAAAGATGTAGGCTATATCATTGAAACCACATAAATGACAAGCCTATGTCAACAAATATACACTATATATGCAGGCCAGAATTTGTGATCATCACCCAAAGACCAAAATTTTGAAATCAAAGACATTATACTTACTATCAAATCCTATCTGATTTACAGCTTTGACAAATTTCTGATGAAGATCAACAGACCAAACTACTCTGGCTTTCTTTGTGGAAGAACTTTCACCAGGATCTTTCTCATCATGCTTATTTTCAACATCTTTTCTTTTCTTGACTGAAGTCAGATCTTCTCCACAAAGGAAGTGCCCATCATCGAAATGATCAGATCCATTTCTGGTCATTTGAATATGATCCATTCCTTCAAGAATTTCAATATCTCTTACCTCATGTATCTTCTTTCTGAATACATGCTGCCATATATTCCGAAGTTCTTTCATTCGTATTGGCTTAAGAAGATAATCGCATGCTCCATGTTGAACCCCTTTCATGACTCGACTTGTCTCTCCATCAACAGACATCACTGTGGAGGAACATAAAAATGTTTTGTCAGAAGCACGCTTTGAACCTTCGAGTAAATAAAAGATAAAAAATAAGAAAAACAATTTGGCATTCAAGATGAATGTCCACATGTTAATGGCAAAGAACTGACTGATGACAGGCAGATCCATTTCCAGTCCAACGTGTTCCAGAAGTTTAAAACCATCCATGTCAGGCATGTTGACATCACTGATCACGATGTCATATTGATCTTTTCTCTCACGAAGAAGGTTCAGAGCATCTCTTGCTAAACCACAGGTGGTCACTGAACAAAACCAAAAAAACATTCCAGAAGGGAAATGTCAAAAAAAAAATCATGCAATGGGTATGTGTGTTAGAAAGCTATGATTATTGTTGCACAAAGAGAAACCATCCTATAAAACCATTTTCTTCACCAAACAAAGTTATTATCATGAGAATATGAACAGTGAATAAAAAAAAAAAGATAACACAGAAATTCCCAGATTAAGGACACTTTAAAGCTAAACATGATGCTTGAAGTAGTTAAAAAGCATGGAAGTCATTGCACCAATAAATTCTATTTCATTCTAAATAGGGCAAACCAACTTGAGAGCATTAGCCGTGTTAATGTTTTTACTGTTCAAATCTCACTCGAGTGTAATGGTGCTTGAGTTAATATCACAATTTTACCAGATTTCTAGTTCCTTGTTCATACTCATTTCAGCAGGTAAGGGAATGGAAGTAAGGCTATGCTGATGCTTATGCAGTGTTACATTAATCAATTTCTATGCTAATAATCTAACAATCTCATCAATTAAATTGCTAACTAATACTCAACTCAACTCAACAAAGTCTTAATCCCAAGTCAATTGGAGTCGGCTATATGGATTCTTTTTTTTTACTTAATACGATTTAGGGTTATCTCTTCTGATATATGTAATATCACAATATCATTTTGGATCATCTTTGACCAAATTAGTTTAGACCTACCTCTGCCTCTCTTAGCTATATCTACTCTAACTTGTTCGATTTTTCTAATCGGCGCATCGCTGGGTGCTCTAAATTGCTAACTAATATTTGAACATATTCAACAGGTGCTCTAAAATGCTTTTTGTTCATTCAAAAATTTATTATTAATCAACACTATACTAATCTTGAAAGGTTAGTACAGTGTGCTTTTTGTAAAACCAAATACCTAACAGCCATCGCCTATAAGAGTTAATAGTTCTCAAGCCAAGAAATCAAATTACTGCAGCTGATTTGGGACATTTGGCATTCCTATTGCAAAGCTGATTTTGGACTATAAATAAGGAAGAATCTGTTTGCACCAAGCTTTTCTAGAAAATGCATTCAATTAGATGGAATCAACATTAATCATCCAAATTAAATGCCACGTTAGACAACTCCATGCACTTAGAACTTGGTTGACGCATTTTAAAATGTCCATGCACTCAATAAAAATTTGTTAAAATTTTAAGAACTTCTCTTGTAATTATCCTTTTAATTCAATACTGTTGGTTGGTGAAGAACTTGAATGAACCTCGTAATGAGACAAGAGTCAGCTCAAGAAAAACATTTTCTGTTAATTAATCTAGCAGCTAAAAAAAACAAGGGCAAATCTTTATTGAGCAGCACAAAACAAGCAATGATGATGATACTTGAACTTTTAAAAAAAAAAATCTGCATATGCTTTTAAAAGCACATCAATTACAGCGTGTAGTCCGATTTATCCAAGTCAAAAATGGGAGATACTCATTTCAGTAGCCAGTGATGGAAATTTAAAAAAAAATCTTGATTGACTTCAAGATACTAGTAAAAATCAAATTCATAAAACAAACAAACAACGCCGCTTGTCCAAGTTTTATGGCATTCTCAACAGTAAGTGCCTGTTTCTGATACCAACCTTTCACTTGACAAAATCCACGAATTAAAAATTTTCAACCAGCACAAAAATTATTAAAAAAATAAAACCCACAATTACACTATAAAAGTACTCAAAAAACAACAAGAATACCATTTTGGAATCCAGATAAACATGATCTCCGACAGGTTCTTATCAATTACAAGCTAAAACAAGGAACACAGCATTTTTATTGGAAAGTGAAAGCATAAATTTCGAACATTTAATGCAATACTGACTAGAAAAAGAAGCTATTTTACCAAAAGTACCCATGTAGTAAATCCCCAGAATAAAAGCAAAACAATCAAAGAACATAAAAGAAAAAGAAACCCAGTTCAAAATCAACAGTTTTATTAAAAAAGAAGCAAACTTTATTGAGTTTGTATGAACAATAAGAAACAGAGTTGTAGAAAATTAACCTTCATAAGAGCACTTTTTGAGCATCTTTTCAAGGATTTTCAACCAAGTAGGATCGTCATCAACAACAAGCACTCGGAGACCAGCAGGAAACGCATCGTTTCGAGGAGAAGAGAAACCATTCTCCATCATGACAGGGCCAGATTAAAGAATCAAGAAGCAGAGTGTTTGACTGTGATTGTGATTGTGTTTGAGAGACAGTGAGAAGAAAGAGAACAGAAAGGAAGTGAAAAGAAAAGGAGTAGAGTGTATGGGTTTTTAATTTGTTTGTTTGGGTTTTAGAGAAAAAGAAAAGGAGAGAAAGTGTGAGAAAGTTACAGAAAATAAAAAATGGAAAGAAAGGAAGCGAGAAAGCGCAACGAATATTTGGCGCCGGCTAGCAAACATGGTACCTGTGGCGCGCACGTTAGCTTCTAACCAGCGCAAAACTCATTGCCCTTTTTTTTTGGCCCTTTAATTTGTCTTTTTCTGTTCACTAAATTAATGAAATGACATTTATACTCTTTTTAATCTTTTATGCCAAATTGATTCAGAAAATTTTCAAAAAAATAATTATTTTATTAAAAAAATTACAAATACTTTAAAAAATTACTTTTCTTATTATATTATTATTTTTATATAAAATATATTTAGATATGACTATGAGCTGAATTTAAATTTAAAAAAATTTAAATCTTTAAAAATTTGGTATATTCACTTGCCATTTTCTTCATTAATTAAAATTGAAAGTCCAGCTTCTCACTAAATTTAGATATATTTATTAAATTTTTACTAATTAATATTAAATATGAGTATAAAATAGAAATTTAATATATTAATTAATTTATTAAAATAATAAATAAATTATAATTTAAAATAAATAAAAAATATATATCAATCAATTTAACATAAAAAGAGTATTATCACTAAACTTATTTTTTTAATAATAATAATTTTATTATTAGCAGCAGCAGCAGCAGCAGCAGCATTGGTGGGTTGGAAATGAAAATTTGTGAAATTAATGTGGTTTTGGCAACTCCAAAAAGGGGAAAAAATTAGAAAGTTAAAAATGTAATTTACTTGAAGAAGTGAATATAGAATCCTGGGGTAATTATAATTAATTAAAGAAGGCGTGATTAAGAATTAGAAGGTGAAATGTAAGGAAAGAATGTTTGAAATTAGACAAGGCATCTCATTTATTATAATAATAGATAATATATAATTAAAAGATAACTTTTTTTACATGAATAATTTATTTTTTTATTAAACTAAATAGCTAAATTTAATATGTACACTGAAATATTGTTTAATTTAATAGTAAATATATACTTTTTAAAATAATAAATTAAGAATCAATTCTCTCATTTTCACCTATATTAACATTAAATAAAGTTAAAATATATTTAATATAATATAATAATATTAAAATAAATATATAGTATAAATTATATGTTTCAAGATAGACTCGACCGTAAGCCGAACTTGAACTTAAAAAATATTAAAATTTTTAAATGTTTGATCCATCTGTTCATAATTTTTCTTTTTAATTAATATTCAAAGTTCGACCTGTGGCCAAATTTAATTTCAAGTCTCTCATTGAAATATTATGAGTTCAAAATACTTTAATTTCAAGTCTTTCATTGAAATATTATGAGTTCAAAATACAAATGTTACAATCCTATTATGTTAGTTCAAATGAAATAATTACATTGATATTAGACTAAATACATATGCAATCCTTTAAATTTATAATATTTAGTCATTTTATTTCTTGAATTTTATTTTAACTACTTTATCATTGTATTTATCTATTTTTTATTAATAAACACATATTAATAAATATTAGTTATTTTACTCATTATATTTATATATTTTATATTAAATAAATATATTAGTGATTTGATGTGACTCAGCGAGTTTATTCTTATATATTAAAAAAATGAATTTATAAGTTATTAAATTGAAAGTTAAAGGGACAACATGATTGAACGCTATGAGTTTAGAGGCTATATATATATTTAGCCTTAATTTTAATAACACACATTGAGTATTTTATTATAACATGCATCAAATACATATGCAACACTTAATCTTCTTGATATGCTATACACATTATTTTAAAAATTTTGAACTAGTTAAACTATTTATAACTTGTATTATGCAACATTTAATTTAATACGAATTTCACCATATAGAAAATCATGTTATTTCAAACTTTAATTCTCTATTTGTTTTGAAAAATTTTCAATATTTTAAAGAAAAAAAATTATGATGAAATATAATTATGGGGCATTAAAGTGTTAGATGGATTTTATTGTCGGTAAATAATATATTTTTTTAGTGTTAGATATTGCTTATGCATAATATAATGTGTTATAACTAATTAATAGTTAATGTAGTATCCTGATTCAATTCACTGATTCTAACATCATAATTGAACTCTTAATAAAACTTCATTATTATTTTAAAAATAAATTTTAAATAAAACAAATATATGGATAAATGAGATGTGTAGAAATTATATATATAAATAAAATAAATAATCTATAAAAAGAGAAAATTTAAAAAGAAAGATGAATATTATGCTGAGTTGCATTGTTGAACTTTAGAGGAAAGACAAGGGAAAGAATAAGCACAATGGTTTTAAGTTGCATGCCGATTTATGGCAGATGGTGCATGCATTTTGACAAAATTGAACATTAACCAATATTCAGAAAAAAAAAATATCTGTAGAAAAACTTTTTCCCTTTCCTGTGAAGTAAACTCTCTGCCCATGGAGCTCAACCACCACACCTTATGGGTTTCACCCCTAGATCTAGGGCTGCCACTGGCACTCTTGCCGGCGATAGCCCTAAATCTTTTGTCTCCTCAATCTTTCGGTATTTTTTCTTAAGTTTTATATTTCCTTCTTTTCTTGAGTTTTCAGTATTTAAGTTATTTGAAGACTCATGTCCTTCGATCTTCCCCTAAAAGTGGATTGAGAGCAAATCTTGTCTCAATTTCTCTGTTCATGCTCGAGGAACAAGCTATTTAAAATTTCTTGCGTCATCTTTATGCTGGTACAACCTGTATAATGGGTTTGTTCTTCCTTTTCGTCCTCTAGCTACAAGATTTGATCTTTACTTTTTCTTAGTTGATTCTAAATCTAAGGATATTTGGGACAATAACTCTGTAAATATGTTTATCTCTTTGTTGTTCAACCGATTTGGGTTGTCTTGTAACTATTCATTTCTGTTGGTTGTTTTTATTTTTTGTCTTTTTACTGTTATCTTATGGTCATTAATGGTGGATTTGCTTAATCTGATATATATTTACTTCGGTTTGATGATATTTTGTTTTCTTTGGCAAAAAAAAGAGAACATGTACGAGAATCAACATTAACAAGACAAGATTTTATTCTTTATATATGTGTGTATATATATATATATATTAAGAATTTTTACATATATCAATGTTTATCATTGAAAAGTCCTAAAAAAATTTTGATTTACCTTTCTTGGATAATGGGCTACCGATCCATTCTTTTTCATATGCTTAAAATTTTTTGTCTTAATAATCTTAATGTTGCCCTGACCAATTTGCAAAAAATATGTTAATAATTAACTTTCTAAGTATTTATAGAGTTATTCATAAAAAAAGAGGATAATTCGCAACAATATTAAAAATTAATTTAAAAAATAAGTTAAAAAGATTTTTTAATATTAATTATATGTATCAACTTTTTAATTCCTGCTTGTAAAGCAATGTAGGAAAATAATTTCAATTTAAGGTGTAAAAAGGAGATAAAGAGTAAAATTATTAGTATTTTGTCTAATTATTCTTATAAATCTTTTTTTTAAATAAGTTATTCTTATAAATCTTATTTTGTGTTTTTATTGGAAATAAAAAGATTTGTTGTATAGCACTTTATATTAATGTAATTTTCTATCTTCATTTCAATAACTTATTAATTAATAAAGAAAAATACAAATAAAATCATACAAATTTTTGAAAAATTTAATGTTTTTAGATTCATATTTGGCTTATAAATGAGTCAAATTCTAATCATTAAGCACGAATTATTTAAAATTTTAACTTTTCTTTCACTATTTTCTTCTTCTTTTTAAAGCATGTATGGTTAGGAATATAATAAAGAGGAAAGGGAAGAAGATGAAAGGAAATATTCTCTTTCTATATTATTTGTTTTTTTTATTTTATTTTTACACAAGGAGTTTAATTCAATATATTGCAATTTGCAAATATTGCAAATTCAAGTGAAAAAAATTTTGAAATAAAAAAGGGAATTTTTTCATATAACTCTTTTGACCTTTCATTTATTCCAATAAATAAAAAATATTTCTCTTTTTTTCTTCTTAAAATTTAGTTTTAAATTTCTCAAAATATAATAATAATAATAATAATAATAATAATAATAATAATAATTATTATTATTATTATTATTATTATTAAATTCATTGCTCGTAGTTTAGGCCAAGCATTTTCATGCTAAAAACTTTTCTACTTTGTTCAGGTAATTGAAGGTTACTGTGTTTTTATTAAGACGATTGAAAAATATTAAAGAAAATCAAATCAATCATTTTATAATTTTGACATTTTCCACGTATTTTTTTTTTATGACGAGATGGATTCTAATAACTTTTATTTGTATTTAAATTCTGCTTGAGCTGGCTCTTTTACTTATAAAATGAAAGAAAAGATCATACTTTAATATAAAAATTTCGATATCTAAATTAGTGATCAATTTATCTGCAAATAGAAAATTTTAAAAAATTGAGAAAAAATTAGCTATCTATAAAGATTTGTCATTATTTATAATTAAAAAATATAAAATAATATCTGCATGTATCAACAGAACTTCATGATATGTCGGCAAATTTTTAGAGTGCGCCAGCGTCGTACTCCTACTATGTGAGGTCTATCTCTATGATATTGAAGAGCTCAATAGAAAGAATAAGGCTCAAAATTAAGGTCCAAACTTCCACAAGAGCTCGGTCACGGTACCACATGAGCGTTTCAATTTCCTAGTTTGGTAATTCGGAGAACCGAGCTCGAGTAAAATAAGGGATAGTACAATTTATTTTTATTTTTATGTCAAAATATACAATGTCTTAACATATGAATAAATTAAATCCATTATGTTCTAAAGAAAATATAAAAAAATATTATTACTTCTCAATTAAAAAAAAGTTAAATAATAATAATAATAATAATAATAATAATAATAATAATATAAACATTATAACAATTTGTTTCATTGGTGAATGGTGATTTTGTCAATCTTCTTTAAGCAAGAGGCATTTCCCATATAGTGTGAGAATATATCGGTAGAGCATAATATGTGTAATATTCATCTTTTTATATAAAAATAACAACTAAGAAATTTTAATAAAGTTTTAATGTTATACCTTTTTTCTTGGCTTTCTTACAAGTAATGCCCAATTGGCAATGTAATATTCTAGTTTTTATTTTTTATTTTTTCATCTAAGTGTCCTTAATTTGTCCTTAACTCAACATTTCTTTATTAATTTTGAAAATGAAAAAAAATAAAAAACAAAAAATAAATAAAAAGAACTATAAATTAATAATAGTGGATGATTAATGGAACCCACTTAGATTCTCAATAATTCCTTTTTAATTAATTAAAAAAACTATCTTTATGTACTTGAGGAAGATTAAGGTTCTGTTTAATTAGAATATTAGTTATTATTTGGTTTAATTAATTGCCACATACAAATTCTCAAATTCTTTAAATTCTTTCCCATATGGACAAGTGTTTGGTACCATAAAAAATTATATATATATATATATATTATCCTAATCTTCTTCAAGTGGAAAAAAAAACAATTTATATTTTCTGTTGTCTAAATGATATTGGTGAGTGGTATCCACTCTTTGATTTTTGTGGAAAAATATTATTAAATAATAGTGTTTAAGAAGTGGGATTTTACTTAAATAATCCATAACTTTTTTTTGGCATATGATGTATTAGAAATCTTAATGCAAAAGTTTTTTTTCCTTTATTTTTTAATGGAATTGGCATTATATTTTTTTAGTCATGAATCAACATTAAATTTGAAATATAATGTAATTTCTTTATTATCATATATTCAGCATTTCATTGACTTAATAAGTTATTAATGTCTTTATATATTAAACTTTTTAGAAAAATTAATTAGGCTTTTTTATATGATTTTTTTAGTAAAAAAATTTCCAAAAGCCAATTAATATATATCTATATTTATTTTTAAATCCATATATAATTATTAAGTAAATTATTATTAATCATTCTTCAAATATATACATTTATAATTTCTCTCTTCCATAAATAAATTATTTATCTTTTTCTTTCAAATTTTGTAAACCTTCTACCATTTTCTCTTTTGTAATAATTATTTTTAATATTTAATAAATTCATGTAATTATATGTATAACATTTATTGTTGTTAAAACTACTACTAATAAAAATATTTTTAAAATATTAAGTAGAGATATTTAAATATTTTTTTTTGTGAATTTCACTTTTTTTTAAAAAATATTTTTAACTGTTTTTATAATATTTTTTGAGGAATCAAAACAATATTAAAAATAACATTTTTTTTAAATTAACTTAATGTCAAAAGAAGTTCTTAGAAGTAATACTTTAACCAACTTATTACTTATGTAATCTATGACAAAGCAATTGCACGTATAAAAAGGAAAATTCTCTAATAAAAAATTATATTATTAACAAATTAATTAATAATCAATGAATGTGCCTTAGAATGTGAAAGAAATGAAAGATTAATTATTAATATTAATTAGTACTTGATAATCTAAAGATTAGCTTAATTAAATGCATGTCGTTGATTGAGGCCATAATAACCAAAAGAAAGATGTGAGGTCACCATAGTGCCATTTGCTCCAAATTTAATGTTTGATAAGGTATTAAGCATCTTCTTAATTAAAACTTCATTTGAATATTGACAAGAATTTCTCACTTTTTTTTTCCATAGACCAATAATTGATTACTTAAGTTCTTCACCAACTACAGGAGGCTTCTTCTCAATCTCTTAAACAAATGACAATTGCGGTTGTAATATGTTGGATAATATAAATAATTCCATATTAGAAAATAATAATAAAATATGGTAATAGATAAATAGTATAAATTGAATTTTAATACAACCTAATTAATTTTATGTGAAATAAGAATTCAATTCATTTATATGACCACTGATATGCATACAGCCCTTCAAACCCATATAATTTATACATAGCATCAAAGCTATAATAAACTAGCAGCCGGATGATTCTAGGCTTCCATGAGTTTGGTCTAATAAAAAGTTTTAACCCATTTATTTAATACAAATCAATTGATTTTGTATAATAAAAATTCAACCTTATTTATATGGTCACTGATATATTTATCGTCCAATATTTTTAAGACCCATTTTAGTTTCTACATAATCACATATTCTAATTCTATTTCTTTAAACTATAAATTCAGATTATATAATTTTTACTAAATATATTTATATAAAATCCTAATTAAGTTTAAAATATAAATAATTAAATAATTAATATTCTCAAATAAATTAATGTATCAGGCAAAATTTAGATTTTTAAATAATTTTAAAAATATATTTTCACATTTAATATATGTATTTAAAAATAATCTTTTAATTATACATAAATCTGTTCATGAATCGAATGCCAAGTTTTAATAAAAAAAATTAATATATTTTAATTTCAAACTGGATATGTAAATAATTATAGTTGTAAATGACAAAATAAAATTTTAATGGTACAAAGCCCACCTACTAATAAAAACATATTGAAAGATTAACTACATATGAGACCTTAATAGTGGATGCAACATGAGTTGCTATCCTCAAAAACAAACTAAAAAAACTAATTTAGTGTAAATAATTTGGTAATATTTAGTTGTTGATTGATGTTTCACCTATCAAATTAGTATAATAATAATTATTATTATTATTGCTGTTGTTATTGTTGTTGTTATATTTTAAAGAGAGAGAGAGAGAGTGAAGTGGGGTAGGAGAAAAGGATTCAAAAATAAAAGGAAATGCCCACTAAGAAGCAACTTTTGTCCAAAGATAAATTATTATTATTTTACATGAAAGGGAGGATTAGTATGGTTGGTCTTTAGGAGGATGAAGTCTATGCAACTTCTCTTTAGTGGGTTTTTGCTTTTTTATTAGTTTAATTTTTTTAAAAAAAAATTGATATATATATATATGTATGTATATATACACACTTAATGCTCTCTTCTATGATGGCTTCAGGTGCTTATATTACTTTCTCTTTTTTTTTTCATTTAATGTGTATTTTTAAAATGAAAATCTAATAATGTGTTTGTAAAAAAAAAATAAGTTAAGGTAAATATAGTTATGAGAGGTATAAATAAATTAAAATTATTTGATCAAAAGTGATTCAAAATAATTTTACGGTTTTATATCTCTTAAAAAATATAGCTCTAAATTATATTGAATGAAAAAAAATTCATATAGTCAATCTCAATTAATTTAATAATTAAGTTTTGTGAAGGTAAGTTAAATGGAGTTGTCTATCTTTAAAGCATATGTTAAACAATAATAAGTATTTTATTTTTTATTATGATATATTTATTTTTATTGAAATTTATAATAAATTTCAAATAATTGATAAAAAAATTACTTATATAATAATAATAATAATTTTCATATGATTGGATTGGACATTAGGCAATGATATTTTGTTGTCAATTACGTGATAAGAACAATTGGTAGTGATTGTCACCAACATTAATTGATTAATTGTATAGTTATTAAGATAGATTAATATTAATTTCTTGATAAAAAAAAAAGTGAATATTATTAAATAATTTTATTACAAAGTTAAAGAGCATACTTTGATTTTACAAAAAAAAAAAATTTATTTCACATTCAATTATGTTCTTGTAATTTGAGACGGTTCTGGCGTAAATTCAGTAAGTCGAGCATTAGGACAATTTACTCCAAAGACAATAAAAAAAAAATTATTACTATAATGCATAAAAAAATTATATATAGACAATTAAAGAAAAATATTATATATAGGCAACGAAAGAATATATATATATATATATATATATAAACGCAACTAGATAAAATTTATAGTATAACTTTAATTTTGCATTAAAAAAAATTCAACTTTGTATTATTTTTTAATATTTAATAATAGGTGACTGATTAAAATTAAATGAATTAGGACAACTTAAATCTTAGAGTCAGTCATGCCTCTAATATATAATTAAATCAACTGAAAATTTTTTATTAATGAGTTGATCAACTGAAAAAATGAGCCTTCAATTAATTGATAACGTCTTCAATTTTCTTGTAATTGATAAAGAATATGTTTAGATAAATTTATACTAAATTGCAACTAAATTAAATTCTTTTAAATATACTAATCATAAATTATGAAAGGGAGTCTTGGCGCAATGGTAAGTGTTATCGCCGTATGACCTGAGATCACAGGTTCGAGTCGTGAAAACGGTCTCTTGTAATTAATTGCAAGGGAAGGCCGCGTATAAAGACTCAATGGATCCGACCTTTCTCCAAAACTCCGCTTATTGAGAGAGCATTCGTACACCGGGCTGCCTTTATACTAATCATAAATTATGTAAAGATTAATTTCCTAATCAATTATTAGCTTTTGGGCTTTTACGAAAGTCAGGATGCACTTCCTTGCCACTTTCAACATCAAATATCTAAGATTTGTATTGGCCCAATCCCAAAGTAGAAAAAACATACTTGCTTATATTCTCCTCCGAGTAATAATCAAAATGGCGAAAGTGTCCATCACACCCCTAGACTACCACATAGAAACTTTATTTTTTTTTCTTTTTCAAATCATTAAGGCCCTCCAATAAAAAAAAATCATTAAGGCCCTTATTTTTTTCTTTTAATACGTGTTATGGTCTTATTGGGTGAAAATAAAATTTTAAAAAATTAAAAAATAGATCAATCAGTCAGCAGAAATAGATCATTACCACGGAACGAAGCCCTGAATGAATGAATGAATAGACGAACTCAAGCAGCGTCAGTCACTTCTGCTTCACTACCATCGCAGCTAGCAGCAACTGCCATCCAGCTCACTAGCAGTCCAAGAACGACATCGCCACCGCCATCATCATCTGTGAACAACCCACTTTATCTGAACTCTTTATTTGGAATTGCTATAGTTGTTAGCAGCTGTAAGTATGTGGGTTTTTGATATTTTTGTAAAACATATGTCGATATGGTTGTAATATATAAAGAAAATGGTTGATTATATTTGATTTATTAGTGTTGGCTTTTTTTTGAAAAGTTTGAAAATTCTTTACGATTTTGTTTTGATTCACCGTGTTTGTAACTGAGTGCCAAAATCCAAGTTCAAGAATTTAGTATAATCAAACTTTATACCCTCACATATCATTTATAGGTGATTTGGATTTTTAGATTTGTATGGAGATATAATCGTATGCATGTATAATCATTCACTTCACTGGTTGATTTGGATTTTTAAATTTTAGATATTGAGGGATGGTAATGGAAAAGAAGAAGAAGACGACAATATTAGCATATCAATTTTACATACCAAAGTCATTTTTATAATTTCTAATATCTAATCTCTCCCTACTTTGGGTGATGGATTTTTAGGCATTTTACAAATTTATCAGAAAAAGTCAAAAATATCATAAATTTACTCATTTGGAAAAATATTATTAAATTTATCAAAATTTTAACTTACAAAATTATCAGTTCTGTATATTATGTATAAAGCTTATTACTAGTTTATTTGAGTTTATTACTCACATGGTAATGCTAAGCATTTTGTGGGAAGTCTCCTATTACATAGATCAAAAAATTATTCCAAAGAAAGTTATCTAAAAGGCAACATATATTGCCAAAAAATGACATTTAGAAAGTATAAAAAAAAATTTATTCACCATAATTATATATTTTTTATTATCCAATATTAAACAAAAATGTTTGAAGCTCTACTTGAGACGGTAGTTTCTGATCAGTCACTTCCCCTGGAATGTCAATTACTCCAGAAAGGCAATTTATAAAAAAGCGAAAGATAGTTTCAGATTTCTAAATTCAAAATCTAAGCACTATCTGCAAACCAAGAAAGGATGTATAAACTTTATAAGAAACTTTCCTGTCAGAAGTTTACTCTTCTTGATCACAGAACATTGCTCTTCTGATTCCTACTCAGAAGTTTACTCTTCTTCATCATCCTGGTGCTGCCTTTTCATAATCTGTGTTCCTGTTTATTGTCTTCTTGCTTGTTTTCATCATTTCTTGATGGTACAAAAAGGAAAGTAGAATCAAATGTTGCAAAGTTTACTTGTGATTCAGAAATTGGCAAGAATCACTAAATTCAGATAGTGAATCCCTGGAGTTCCAAAAATCAGAAACATCAGTACTTGAAGATTTTCTGGATGCTGCCACAGGCATTGACACAGATCCCTCTTGATCACTTTCATAGTTTCCCAGTTCCAGATGGTAATTGAGAGGTAAGCTATAGAAAGAAATTCTATAGTTGTCATTTGAAACATCTCGTTGCAGCTTCCATGAGTACTGAGTGCCAACACTTGCAGTGGAGTCTCCTGAAGTTGGGTGTGAATAATTTATTGCTTCATAAGTAATTGCTCTCTGAAATCTACTCAAATAAAGACGGTATTTCTGCATATGCCAAAAAAAAAAAAGCTTTCTAATCAGAAGCCACATAGTGGCAAAGATCAACTAATTGAAGATACGGATGCTGACACTAGAAAAGGATGCAGTTTTCTTTTTGCTTAATTATTTTCTCAAGGAATACCTGCAAACGGGCTGCAACATCTTCTCTTGTTAACCATGGCATATTCATCAAGTCAAGAATTTTCTTTGGACTAACTTCCGCCAAACAGACATTACATTTCATGGCTCAAAGTTTTCATCAATTTGTAATCCAATGCTAAACTTTCAAAAACAAAGATATATAAAGAAAACTTACTATCAGTTACTATCTGATCCACATCACTGAGAAATTTCAGATGAAGATCAGGTGCCCAAACTATTCTGTCTTTCTTTATGAAAGAATTGTCGCCAGGACCTTTATCATCTTTTCTTCTATTGATTGAAGTCAGATTTTCACCATAAGATGAGCACCCATCATTGGACCGAACTGATCTTCTTCTACTGACTTCTTGTATATTTGCCATTTCTTTAAGAATTTCAGTCTCTCTTGCCTTATTTAACTTGCTTTTGGGTGCATGTATCCATAAATTTTGAAGTAATTCCATTCGTATTAGCTTAAGAACATAATCACTCGCTCCAAGCTGAAAGAGATTCCTCACTTGACTTGCTGCATTATCAGCAGACATCACTGTATAGTGACATAAACACATTTTGTCAGGAGCATGATTATTATATAAACAAGATACAAAAAATAAGAAAAGATCTGGAATTCAAGATGAAAGTCCACAGGCTAATTAATAGTGAAAAACTGACAAATGACAGGAAGATCCATCTCCAGTCTGATCCGTTCTAGAAGTTCAAAACCATCCATGTCAGGTATGTGGACATCACTGATCACAATGCTGTATGCGTCTTTCCTCTTACAAAGCAGGTTCATAGCATCTCTTCCAAAACCACACGTGGTCACTAAAAAATGCAAAAGTATTCGAGAAGAGAAATATCAATAACACATTGCTATTGTAATGTAGGTTAGATACCTGAACGTATTGTTTGGCAAATAACAGCCATCCTGCATATGGCAATCTATTACCAATTTACCAAACAAATTTATTATTATGAAGACTTTGAATAAAAGAAAAACAACAATGATTGTGTTTAGGATCGACTCAATTTAATTTGGAATAATGTGACAGATGCAATGACAAAAGTAAAGCCACGCAAAACTTTTGTTACAAAGCATACCAACTAGAATCTGTAAAAGGATTAGCCAAACAAAAGTTATAAGTTCTCAACCTAAAGTCAATGAGCCCAATAAACATAAAGCTAATGACAATACTTGACGACATAAAGCCCGACCACTAGCAATGATCATGCTCATTTCAGTAAGTATGGGAGTATGGCTGCTGCCTGCACTGGACCTCATGCACCACTTCTGTTCATTACCACAGGGCACAGGGTTACATTTATCAACAATTTCGAAGCACGGACACATCGACACGGTAATTTTAAAAAAATAGAGACATGACACAGGCAGAATACATTTATATATATATACATATATGTGTATATATATATATATGTTTTAAATTATAAAAATACAATAAAAGATAAATATATATTCAAAATAATTATATATACTGATGATAAGGTGGATTTCAAGACTCGGATGGTTCAGACTTGACTGCTGATTGCTCTTCTACTTGCAAGATTGAAAGAGGGACCAGGCTCCAGTGGAAAGACTTTAATGTCTAAGTCAGCAGTGTTGTTTCCGGTAAGAAGAACTCAAATGTAGTTCGGGTTCAGAAAAGGAAGAGAAGAAGAGGAAAAGAGAGAGTACATGTAAGGGGTTTGTCCTTATTTATAGCTAGTATCTGGCAGACAAATCTTGTACGTGTCAGCGAATATTTGAAATACCGTCGGTATGGTGCGCTTGCCGTTATATGGGGGCACTTGTCATGTTGAAATAGTGTGCCTTCCGTTGGTATGAGGCGTCTGCTACCAGATTAGTGCGTTTGATATGTCAGTGTGATGTACCTGCTATGTCAGAATCTGTTTATAGAGTTCGGTCGGATGGTAGTGTTTGGGATAGAGGTTCAAGTTGAGTTTTTGTGTTCATGATGAGAAGATTGGTAGCATGGTTCGATAATTAGGGATAACATCACATACATACATATATTTTTGTTTTAAGTTATAAAAATATAATAAGAAATAAACAAATACTCAAAACAAATATATATTAGTTCGTTTATATATAAATAAAATTATAATAAAAAGATAATTTTTTATGATAAAAAAATAAGTTTTGTAATTAAAATTGATTATAATTATCTAATTAGTAACTTATTAATATCATGTAAATAAAATTTTAGATCAAAATATATCTTAAAATATTTTAAAATATGTTTCAACTATATTCTTTTCGTATCTGAAAAATAAAATAATAAGACACATGGAGATATATATTCGGCACATGCCAAACACGTGTTTATATTTCTACCATATTCGACACGATATTTATTCTTTTTGAAGTGTCAGTGCTTTATAAATTCCAAATATTTACGAACATTTATGGCAGATCCGCCCGAATACTATCATTCCTACAGCAATCATATCATTAATCATGCTGAAACACTTTTCTACAATTTTTTTTTTCTATGTTCTATCTTCAAACCAGAGAAGTGCATCAAATCAAATTGTTTATAATCACAACTAAACCTCAAAGAAAAAGCAAATTAACAATCCAAATCAACATGAAGTCCATAGTTTCATGTTACCTACAAACTCAAACAAGAAGCAAACCATTCTTAGTATAAACAACCCCATATCTGGTAAATATTAAATGGGTTCATTTATATTGAATTCATGGGAATGAAAAATTTAGTGAAATTCATTGATCCCAAAAAGAGCATAAAATTTCAAACTTTAAATGCACTTCACTGTAAAACAGGAATCAAACCATAACCCAGTTTAAAATTCACAATTTCAGTGAAAAAGAAGCAATCTTGATTTAAAAGTGTTATATAAGAAACAAGAAAAGAAGAAACTAACCTTCGTAAGAGCACTTTTTGAGCATTTTCTCAATGATTTTCAAACAGATAGGTAATCGTCGACAACCAGGACATGGAGACCAGCAGGAAATGCAGGAATTGGAGGACAAGAAAAACTGTTCTCTACCATGGCCAGCTCAGATTCAATAAATCAAAATGTATTGTTTCAGTCTTGCAAAGTGTTTATGTATATGGGCTCTAGTCTTTTTCTTTGGAAATATACTGGGAAAGTGCAATTAACTGTTTTCCAAGAAAATAAAGTGAAAGAAGACAAGAAACTTGGCGGTTGCTCCCGGCTGTAAAGAACAACTCTTTTTGACAAAATCTTTGAAAATTAATTATTAACATAATTTATACTTTATTAACTTTTTATCTTTTAAATTTAAAGAATATCTTAACTTTTTCGCATCTTAAATTAAATATACAATTTGTTAAACATTAAAAATTAAATAGTAAAACTACACTCATCTTATAGTCGTTGAAGTTCAATTTATAATATTTCTCCATCCAAACAAGGTTTGTTGTATAATGAAAGTTATTTTCTAACATCTCCTATTACATAGGGCAAAGTAAAATTCAAAGTAAAATTATTGCAAAGAAAGTTCATAGATATTGCAAAAAAAAATGACATTTAGAAAATAAAAAATTTATTTTATTCATAATAATTATTTTTTTATTTTCCCATATTAAACAAAAATGTTTGCAGCTCTACTTTCTGATCAGTCACTTCCTCTGGAATGTCAATTACCCCAGAAGGCAATACATACAAAGTGAAGGATAAGTTTCAGATTTCTACATTCAAAATCTAAGCACTGATAAATCTGCTAACCAAGATAAGATCTATGACCTTATAAGAAACCTTTCCTGTCACATTTTGATCACAGGACATTGCTCTTCTGATTCCTACTCAGAAGTTTGCTCTTCTTTATCATCCTGGTGCTTCTTTTCATTATCTTTGTGTTCCTGTTTATTGTTTTCCTGCATCTTTTCACCATGGCTTGATGGTACAAAAAGGAAAGTAGAATCAAATGTTGCAAAGTTTACTTCTGATTCAGAAGATTGGCAAGAATGACTAAATTCAGATTGTGAATCAATGAGTAAATTCAGATTGTGAATCCCTGGAACTCCAAAAATCAGAAACATCAATAGTTAAAGATTTTCTGGATGCTGCCACAGGCATTGACACAGTTCCCTCTCCATTACTTTCATAGTTTCCCCGTTCCAGGTAATTGAGAGGTAAGCTATTGAAAGAAATGCTATAGTTGTCGCCTGAAACATCTCGTCGCTTCAGGTTAAATGAGTACTGAGTGTCAACGCTTGCAATGGAGTCTCCTGAAGTTGTATGTGAATAATTTATTGCTTCAAAAGTAATTTTTACGTCATTTTCCTTCTACAATCTACGCATATACAGACAGTATTTCTGCATATGGAAAAAAAATCTTTCTAATCAGAAGCCATATAGAGGTTAAAAATCAACTCATCAAAATATGGATGCTAAAACTAGAAAATGATGAGTGTTTCTTTTTGCTTAGTTATTTTCTCGCGGAACACCTGCAAATGAGATGCGACGTTTTCTCTTGTCAGCCATGGCACATTCATCAAGTCAAGAATTTTCTTTGGACCAATTTCTGCCAAACAGACATTACATGTCATGGCTCAAAATTTTCATCAATTTGTAATTCAATGCTAAACTTTTGAAAACAATGGAATATAAATAGTACTTACTATCAAATCCTATCTGATATACAGCAATAACAAATTTCTTCTGATGAAGATCTTTTGTCCAAACTACTTTTCCTTTCTTTATGGAAGAATTGTCACCAGGGCCTTTATCATCTTTCCTTTTATTGATTGAAGTTGGATTTTCTCCATAAGATGAGAAACCACCATTAGATTGAACTGTTTCATTTCTACTGATTTCTATATTTACCATTCCTTCAAGAATTTTAATATATCTTGCCTCACTTATCTTCTTTCTGAATACATGCTGCCATATATTTCGAAGTTCTTTCATTCGTATTGGCTTAAGAAGACAGTCACACGCTCCATGCTGAGCACCTTTCATCACTTGACTTGTTGCTTCATCAGCAGACATCACTGTGAAGTGACATAAACACATTATGATGCAAAAATAAGAAAGAATTCAAGAACAAACTCCAGAGGTTAATTAATGGCGAAGAACAGACTAATGACAGGAAGATCCATCTCCAGTCCAATCCGTTCCAGAAGTTTAAAATCATTCATGTCAGGCATGTAGATATCACTGATCACAATGTCATATGCATCCTTCCTCTCATGAAGCAGGTTCAGAGCATCACTTGCAAAACCACAGGTAGTCACTAAAAAATGCAAAAGCATTCCAGAAGAGAAAGGTCATAAACACGTTATTGCTATTGCAATATAGGATAGATACCTGAACATATTATTTGGTAAATAACAGCTATCCTACATATTGCAATCTATTACCCTTTACCGAACAAATTTGTTATTATGAAGACTTTGAATCAAAGAAAAACAATAATGGTTCATTCCAAAGCATAACAACTTGAATCTGTAAAAGGATTAGCCAAGCAAAAGTTTAGACTTCTCAACCTAAAGTCACTGAGCCCAATAAACATAAAGCTAACAACAATATTTGACGGGATTCCTACTCCTAGCCATGTTCATGCCCATTTCAGTAATGGCTGCTGCCAGCACTGGACCTCATGCACCACACGGGGCACAGGGTTATAACTTATCAACAATTCCAAGTATTCATAAAAATCTATCAACAGGCTCACCAGAATACTATCATTCCTACAGCAATCATATCATTAATCATGCTGAAACACTTTTTTTTCTATGTTCTATTGTTAGTACCTTCAAATGCTAGAGAAGTGCATTAAAAAAAATTATTTATAATCATAACTAAATCTCAAATTTTTTTAGGGAATGAACATGAAGTCTATAGTTTCATGTTACCTACAGACTCAAACAAGAATCCAAACAATAAGCAAACCATTTTTAGTATAAATAACCCCATATTTGGTAAAAATGAATTGGTTCAGTTATATTGAACTCATGGGAGTTAAAAATTTAGTGGAATTCATTGATCCCAAACAGAGTATAAACTTTCAAACTTGAGATACAATTCACTGAAAAAAAGGAATCAAACCATAACCCAGTTTATAATTGGTAATTTCGGTAAAAAAAAAAAAGCAATCTTGATTTAAAAGTGTTATGTAAGAAACAAGAAACGAAGAGGAAGAAGAAATTAACCTTCGTAAGAGCACTCCTTGAGCATTTTTTTTTTCAAGGATTTTCAACCAGATAGGGTCGTTGTCGACAACCAGGACACGGAGAAGAGAAATCGTTCTCTGCCATGGCCAGCTTAGATTCAAGAATCAAAATATATAGTTACAGTCTTACAAGGTGTTTATGTATATGGTTTTTAGTCTTTTTCTTAGAGAAATAGACTGAGAAAGTGCAAGAAAAATTTATCCAAGAAAATAACATAAAAGAAAAAGAAGAATCTTGGCGCCGACTCACCGGCTGTTTGTAAAGAATAACTCTTATTTGACAATTTTTTTCAAAATAAATTATGAAAATTTATAGCAATATAATCTCAATTTTATATTTTAAATTTCCTCTTCTTTGTTTTATAATTTGCCATGATTTCTTAATATATAATTTAATTTTTATTTTATTTTTGCTTCGATTTCTATTTTCATATTATAGTTTTCTAATCTCATCATTGAAAAACATAAATTTTCACATCAATTTAATGGTTTTCAAGGTTTGAAATTTTTATTTTTTAAAAATATTTCTAATAATTTTTTTAAATACCATATGCATATACTTTAAAAATATTTTTTATTTCTATAAACTATTAAAAATTTAAGTAAATATGATAAACGATACTTACATACTGCACTATACAATACTCCCTCCGTTTTATTAATATAGGAAAAATTTTCTTTTTTGATATATCTTTTATATAGAAAATATGTCATTTTAGATAAATTTTGGCGAGTAAAATGAGACAAAATATCATTTATACTTTTATCTTAAAAATTTTATTTGAGTGATATTTTTTTAGGGGTATTTAAGTCAATAGAGATAGAAAAAGTAAAATTTCCTTAATTTTCGTGTTCATCTTACTTTTTTTATATTAATGAAACGGAGATAGTATTATATTTTATCATATATTATTAAACAGTATTGCCATTCATCAGAAAGAAATTAAAATATAATTTGTTAAACATTAAAAATTAAAAGATTTTTTCACTTAAAAATTCAAATACTCAAGTTAAGATTAAATATTAATATTTCCATGGAATAATTACAGAACAAAGAATTTAAAGTATATATATTTAATTCAAAAGAAAAAAAAAAGTTTCTTTTCTTGCACCAATGATAGTTCATGTAAGTTGCGCACTACTTGGAGGAAGTCTCAACCTTGAAGTTTCCTCTCAACCATTTTAATAAAAGATAGATAAATTAAGCATATAATAAGTTGATTTTTATAATACTTTTTATTATAAATTTATGATTTTTAAATAATTATAAGACATGAAAAAACACCTATTTATATTGTATTTTATATCTTTAAGAAATCTCTGAGGTGACTTGAGAATATGAATAACCATCAACGAAGAACTCTCAAAATGTGCACGCCAATTAGCACAAAAATTAGTTTCTCCATAAATTAATTATTAGCAAATGTCTCAACACAAGTCTTTTTATTTACAAGTTTTTTATTAAATATAAATAATTTTTATTTAACAATAGGATAATATTTTTTGAAACAATTTTCACTTTCATTTCCCAATGTAATTTAATCTTTCACTAAGATGTTTATACTTAATTATTACTTTATATTTTTATTCATAAAGAAATGAGTGCTGTAAAATTTAACCAATTTAAAAAGTCACACTAAAGTAAAATTTAACCAATTTAATGAAATTTAGCCATCAAGATAAACACAAAAGCATGTTTTGCTTGCAGTAAGGAGATTAGCAAGCGCCATTTGCAAGGTAAAACATACAAGAGATCTTCCAAAGTACTGAATTATATGCCTATAATCACACTGATAATCAAAAAATCCTGAAGCTAGCTTGATGATTCATTTCAAATCACCAGGTAGAGAACAGTAACATAACTAAGAAGCAATTAAATTGCAAGTAAAGAATGCAAGAGATTCAGCAACTTATAAAAAACAAACTTCATTCATGGCTATTTTATTTGAATCATTTCACACCTGCCATGAAGAATCTATGCCGAGCTAAGGCTAAACTTTCTAAAACTCAATTCGACTTTGACTCGGTTACAGAAATATTAGAATTGAAAAAACAGAAGGAGAAAAAAAGAAATTATATATATATTTATTGGTGCTACATCTCTCCAAATCTCCAAAAATGTATGTCTTAATCGGTTATCACCAACCCAATTAACTTGGGATTAAAGTTTAGTTGAGTTGATTATATATATTAAAACAGCTTTATGTTTCAGTTCTAATATAGTATATCTACCATTTGAATCAGCACTGAGGAGTTTCAGTTATATTATGGCAAAATGCAGCCATTGGTTACTTCATCATTTGAACCAAAGACGAGCTATGAGCTGAGATTACATCAGCAATTTCCTAATGAAGAGGGCCAACAGCCACAATATAAAAATAGATATGCATTAATGATATTTTTTATACAACATGTGATAGGAAGCAGAAATACCAAATACACAAGCAATTTTCTAGTTATTTTCATTCCAACACTCAGGTTCCAAAAAGCTGAGTTGAATGCCAGGCATACCTTTTCCTATTACTTTTTATTTACATAATTCACTTGCCATATATTATACTTACAAGTGCTTAATCTTCAGTTTTTTCCATTCTTATCTTGACGATTTCATGAACTTTACAGTCCCCTGCCTATTGAACAGTTCAAAGTTCATCTGAACTAACCATTGGTTTATTTAATTATATAAATGACTCAAAACATCTTCTTAACACAAAGGATGGAATCAAAGTCTCCACACCATACTATATGTACAATGGGTGGCTGGCCGTACCCAATTGTTCACTCCATTCGTTCTCTGCAAGTCATATCATGTAATCAAAGACAATAGCATGGTTCTCAGGCATTAAAGGAGGAAGTTTCTCGATGAAAAGGTAGAAACGCCTCAGGTTCTCTCTTGCAAGAGATGCTGTGTCAATTATATCACGACTATTAACTAGAAACCATAAATCTCTTGATTTCACTCTTTTAAGGCTGCCACGACAAAAAGGGCATGATTGAGATCTTGCATTCCTGTCAAAAATGGAAGTTATGGTAGAAATGCATATCAGCAGCAACTAACGTAGAAACTGCTAATATGTAAACAATCTACAAGAAGTAATCAGCCCAAATGAGAATAGCAAGTACCAGTCTCGGAAGCAGCTGAGGCACATGGAATGCCCACAGTTAGGCAGCATCATTGTTGCACTATCTTCCATGCATATCCCACACTCCTCATCTCTCTCAAATTCATTATCAGTTCGCCTCCTCTGGTCTTCCACTCTCTTTCTGCTCAAAACTTCAGTGCCCTGGCTTCTCTTCGGTTTGTCTTCTAATTCAATAAACTCTCCTTCAAGCAGCCTAAGTGAAGGGTATATAATAGCTGCAAGAATTTTTCTCAATCGAATGCATTCAGATTTCAAGCAAGTAAAATAAATAGAGTTGACAGAAAGTTGCTAGCAACAAATTCTTGAGGAGCAGACCATAAAATTCAGTTAGTGAAGCTTTCCTATCTTTAGAGGATAATGTTGGCACGCCATCAACATAAACCTGGATAAAGTATAAAGAGCTTCTTTTGAGTTTTGAGTGGAAACAGAAGGAACTAAAAACTGCAATTTATAACAAACACACCATTCCAATCTGTTACAACCCAAAAAAAAACAGATGGTAAACCAACCTTGTACACAAGTATGTGAAGAAGGCCTAAAAAACTAGGAAGCGCATCTGTACAACTATAATCCATCCATTCAACCAAAAACAGGATAAAAGGGGCAATAGGGCTATATGCCAATCTCATTTCCACATGATCCCCACCGTAATCTCCTGGGAGGGAAGCTGCCCTGCAAAAACCACCCACCACAACACCCATTTGAGAAACGAACATTTTACCAGTTAACATTCTACATCAACAAGCATACTAATAGATACATATAAAAAATTTATCAAAGAACAAAACTTTATGACTCAATTAATTTCCATGACTAAAATTAGAAGTTAATGGCTACAACCCATTTGCAAAAATAGTATTTCCAACATAAAAGAACCCATCAACAAGTCATTCATACATTCATAAACCTAATTTCATATTCAAATTTACCAAACTTTATATTTGATTATCTCAATTTTTTCACAATTTCCCGAAATTCAAAGTTTACCTATTTTATCCACCTACCACAGATGAATAGTAAAGGAACAATCATACAAAACCCAGAAAGGAAAATTTATAAAGAAATGAATTATTTCCATCATCAGTTAATCAAACATCAAAATAATTATGGGTTCCACAGAATTTAATAATTTGAGTGAAAATATTGTTCCAAAAAGCAAAAAAAGATAAAGATAAAACTATATATATATATATATATATAAAACTTACAGACTATTGGCATGTTGAATATCAGCTTCAAGAGCTTTGAGAGATTCTCTAAAGGAAGAAGATTTATTGTTGGGCAGTTTTTGCCACATTTGTTGCTACCTTTTGAGTCTTGAAAAGAAAATAACAGAGAAAAAACTCAAAAGAGAGGGAGAGAGAGAATGATGAAAAAGAAGGTAGCTTTTGAGAAGAAGAAATGGGTTTTGTTTCTATTGAGAGAATGTTGGAGAAAAGATATAGAAAAGATCAAAAGATGATAAAAGATTGGATTGGAATATTGGATGGGGACTTTTTATAAAAGAAAAGAGATTAAAGAGCAAAGCTTTGCTTAATATTGAAGCCTCTGAAAACTTCAAGAAAAGAAACTAGGAAAGCTGGTTGAGCAAAAAACTAATTATCCGCGAATATACTCCAACCCAATTTAGTTATGTATATTTGGTTTCATTCGATCTGGTTCAGTTTATTTGATTTTTTATTGTTTTAAAGAAATTCAAATAATTAAATTCATCAAATTATATATTTTCTTTGTCCCATAAATACAGGCTTATTTTTTTATTATCTCAAATTATAGATCATTTATAATTTTAATGAAATTAATTATCATATAAATTTTTTATAAAACTTCCTATTTAATATTATTTATTAAATATACTACATACTAAAATAAAAATATAATAAAAAAATATATAAATTTATATTTTTAATAAAAATAATTAAAATTTTTTAATTTTTGAAAAATAAAGAAATTTATTTTTTTGGTATGGAGAAAATATATAGATATATTACTAAATGTATACACAATTAAAAATTAAATTATCAAATTAAAATATATTGATTTTAGAATTTATCTAGGACAACATGTAAAGTATCAATAAATATTTTAATTCTGTTGCAATATATTTTATTTTTATTTTTATTTAATTTAATTATTTTATAATAAGTTTGTAATATATGATTTTGTTATTATTAACGGAAAATGAAAAGTATTTTAACAAAAATTAAATTATTTATTACTACTTAATATGTGTTTTATATAATTTTTTTTATTTAATTTGATTTTTTATAAAAAAATATATAAATTTAATTTAATTCTGTTGTAAATAAAGAAGAGAGAAGATAGAGAATGAGAAAATATGAGAAATTTTGTATTCTTAATTGTCATATAAATCATCTATAATGAGATATTTATAGTGGTATAAGTATAATAAAATATTACAACTAAATTGAATTCTAATATGAATATGATAAAACTAATCATAATCTTGATTGGATAAAGTTAATTTAATATAGTAGTCATCCATATATCATCTAACACTTTTCCTTGAATGACTATTTTTATGAATAAGCCTCTTTAAAATCTTATTAAAAAATTCAGTGAGATAAAAATTTAATGAAGAAAAAGGAGTACAATATTCATAGATAACTTTCCATCAATAATATAACTGACTAAGATATATTTTCAAATGAGTAGATTCCAATATTATGTACATGCTTTTTGAAAATTGATGTTGGCAATGCTTTTGTGAACAAATCTGCTGGATTGTCATTTGAACAAACTTTGCAAATATCAACTTGTTCTTCCTTCATGAGTTCATGAGTATAAAAGAACTTTGGTGATATATGTTTAGTTCTCTCACCTTTTATGTAGCCTCATTTGATTTATGTAATACATGCTACATTATCTTCATGTAATATTGTTAGTTGTTTACTTATAAGTAATCCACATACTCTTTTAATATGTTCAATTATGCTTCTCAACCATACACATTCACGGCTAGCTTCGCGAATAGCTAATATCTCTGAATGATTTGATGAAGTAGTAGTAATTATTTGCTTCACATATCACCATGAAATAACAATATTATTATATGTAAAGACATAATATATTTGGGATCGGACTTTATGAGGATCAGAAAGATATCCAGCATCAGCATATCCTGTCAATTCAGATTTTATTACTTTAAAAAAAAATAAACTCATATCAGATATGTCACGTAGGTAGCGTAGAACATGTTTCACTCCATTCCAATACCTTTTAGTTAGTGTTGAACTAAACATTGCAAGTAAGTTAATTGCAAAAGCAATATCTAGTATTGTATTGTTAGCAAGATATAAAAAGTGACCCTATTACATTGAGATATGATACTTCATGACTAAGAATCTCTTCATTATCTTCTCAAGGATGATTTTTACATCAAGAGAACAAACAACCATTGGAGTTCTTAATAGATAAAATTTATCCATATAAAATTATTTTAAGATTTTTTCAATATATGATGATTGATGGAGAAGAATTCCATTTGACAGATATTTAACTTGAAATCTAAGATAAAATTTTATTTTTTCAAGATCTTTCATTTCAAATTTTTTTCTCAAATAGTTTACAATAATTAAAATCTTTTTTGGAGTTCTCACTATATTTAAATCATCAATATAAACTGTAACTATAACAAATCCAAAATTTATCTTTTTAACAAAAATACATGGGCAGAGAGGCTTATTTTCGTATCCATTATTAATTAAGTATTTGCTGAGATGATTGTACCACATTCGCCCAGATTGCTTTAGCCCATACAAGGAACTTTGGAGTTTAGTAGAATACATTTATCTAGAATTTGAATTATATGCTTCAGACATTTTAAATCCTTCTGAAATTTTCATATATATGTCATTATTCAATGAACCATATAAGTAAGTTGTCACAACATTCATCAAATATATATCAAGCCCTTCAGAAGCTGCCAAACTGATAAAAAATTTAAAAGTAATAGCATCCATAACAGGAAAATATGTCTCATCATAATTTACCCCAGATCTTTGTGAGAATTCTTGTGTCACAAGTCGTGCTTTGTATCTCACAATTTCATTTAATTCATTTCTCTTACGGACAAATACCCATTTAAATCCAACAGGCTTGACATCTTCTGGTGTCAAAACTATTTGCTTAAATACTTTATGCTTAGCTAATGAATCTAGCTCAACCTGAATTGTCTCTTTCCATTTTGGCCAATCATTTTTATGTCGACATTCTTCAATATTTTTAGGCTCAGGCTCATCATCATTAATTGTTTCAGAAGCAACAGCATATGCAAACACATAATCAGCAACAATGTCATCTATTTCCCACATATTTTTCGATTTCAATGAGATCTTATAATTTTTCGGTACCAAAACTACTTCTGGGACTGCTCTAGAAATATGAAGTTGTTGATCTATGTTAGTTTTGACCTCTTCAAGAGAGTCATTTGGTAAACTTTTTATTTCTTTTCTTTTTCGGGAAATAACATCTTTTGAATCAAGTGGTCTACCATGTTTCAGGTGTGTATTAGATTCATTGGCTGCCATATTAATAAGATATCCTGCAGGGATAATCAATCGAGTAGGAATATTAGCAGCTGAAATATGTGATTTAGATACTTTATGGGTATTTATAAAGATATATGGTAATTAATTTGTAACATTCTGCAAATGAATTATTTATTGAACTTCTAGTTTACATTGATTTACGCGTGTATCAAAATTAAATAAAATTGGTGTATTCCAACTAATCTGTTGTGCTTTTGGCTCTTTATTTTTATCTTTTTCTAATGGTAGAAAAACTAACTCATCAAATTCACAATCTAAAAATTTTACTCTAAAAAGATCACCTGTTAAGGGTTCAAGATATCTAATAATAAATAGAGAATCAAAATCTACATAGATACCAAGACGACGTTGAGGACTCATTTTAGTTCTTTGGGAAGGTGCTATAGAGACATATGATGCACAATCAAAAATTCTAAGATGAGATAAATTTGGTTGTTGGTAAAACACAAGTTGTAAAGGTGAAAACTTATGATATGCAGATAGTCGAATAAGAACTAAAGATGTAGCATGAACTATAGCATATCCCCAAACAGATGCTGAAAGTTTTGATTTCATAAGCATAGGTCTAGCAATTAATTGTAAACGTTTTATAAAAGATTCAGCTAAATCATTTTGAGTGTGAATATGAGCAACGAAATGTTCAACTTTAATTTCTATTGATATACAATAATCATAAAAATACTTTTAAAGTAAACTCACATGCAGTATCTAGATGATTTGTCTTAATAGGATGATAGAAAAATATTGACCTTAACTTTATAATTTGAGCAATAAATATAGCAAAAGTAATATTACGAGTTGACACTAGACAAACATGTGACCATCGAGTTGAAACGTCAATTAAAATTATAAAGTATCTAAATGGTCCACAGGGTGGATGAATAAGTCCACAATATCCCAATGTATTCTTTATAGAAATACAAAGAATTCTAAATGTAATTTAGATGGTGAATGTCTCACAGTTAATTTACCTTAAGCACACGAAGCACAAAAGTAATAACCAGATAAAAGAATTTTTTAATTTTTTAATTGATATCCATTTGTATTCTCAACAATACGTTGCATCATATTTGAATCTGGATGATCAAAACGATAATGCCAAAGTATAAAAATTTTAAGATCTGTGCACTTCTGGTGTATATAGTATATATCAACTATCTTTATTTTTTTTATAGTAAAATCCAATTGATAAACCTGAAAATTTTTCTAATATGAACTTCTAATTCAAATTAGTAGTAGTGATATATAAAAATTTAATATCACCCTCATTCTTTGTTTCAATATGATATCTATTGCGACATATATCTTTAAAATTTAATAGATTTTTTCGAGATCTACTAGAATATAATGCATCATCAATATATAACTTTATTCCATTTGAAAACATAAGATAGACTCTTCCAGAGCCTTCAACTATGTTTGCAGTACTAGATATTATATTAATACTAATTTCAGCTAATGTTAATTGTAAACAATATTTTTTATCTCAAAGAATTATATGAGTTATACCATTGTCAACCAAACATATATCGTCTTCCATAATTTCGAGTTTATTATGTTTTATCTAGTAAACAAAATAATTATACTAAAAAAAATAAGTCTGATCTTATTATAAATTTTAAAAAATAAAAATAACATGACTTATGAAAGAAAATTAAAAAAATAATATAACTATGAAAAAATATGTTCTGATAATTAATATTTTTATCTCCTATCAAATGATCAATATTGTCATCATTGTCTTCAAAAAAATCAGAAACATCAAAATCAATATTTAAAGGATGCACATTATTACCAGTAGGATCTATAGCTTTAGAAAAATTCATTTCAATATTTTTTTTCTTTTCTTTTAGTAAAAATTTATAAAGATTGACTAAATATTTTAGAATACGGTATATTCTTGACTAATGACCCTTTGTTTCACATCTATAACAAGTGGTGTCATTATTTTGTACCTTCCTTTCAAGATATTATTTATTCTTGACCCATTTCATTTTTTTTAGCACCATTGCTTTTATAATTGGTCAAAAAAAAATTTCTACCACGACCTTATCCATGGCTTTGAGAAAATATTGCATTCACTTCAGGGAACGGTGTTGAGCCAGTAGGACAAGTTTGATATTTTTTATTATCAAAAACTCATTGTTTTGTTCAGTCACAAGTAAATAAGGAATTAGCTCAGAATATTTTTTAAATCGACGCTCTCGATATTGCTACTGCAAAAGCACATTTGAGGTATGAAAAGTTAAATATATTTTTTCTAATATATCCTTATCAATGATTTTTTCTCCACACAATTTTAATTGAGAGCTAATCTTAAATAAGACTGAATTATATTCACTTACAGTTTTAAAATCATGCAATCTTAAGTAAATCTATTCATATCGAGCTTTTGGAAGAATCACCATTTTTTGGTGTCATATCTTTCTTTTAAAGAATTTTAAAGGGCTAATGGGTCATTAATAGTAAGGTACTCAGTTTTTAATTCTTTATGTAAATGATGTCGAAGAAAAATTATTGTCTTTGCGTATTTCTACAGGAATGCTTTGTTTCCTTCCTCAATAGCATCTCTAAGATTCATAGCATTAAGATGAATCTCGACATCAAGTACTCATGATAGATAATTTTTTCTGAAAATATCGAGATCAATAAATTCAAGCTTTGTAAGGTTCGACATTGCAAAGACACTATATTAAAAAAATAAGAACCTTAAATTAGATAGGCATTTATTTCAAATAATAAATTGAGAAACATAATTTATAATCAAGTATAATATAATATATAACAATTCTTAAATATAAATGAAATTTATAAATAATTATTTGAAATATATAATTTTTCAATTAAATTGAAACCTGACGTGAAAAATAATTAATGACCCATTAATTTATATTAGTAAATCGAAACCCAACGTGCAAAAATAATTAATATTATTGTTATTGTATAAAATAATGTATATATATATATATATCAACATCAATATGTATTAACAATTAGTATACTGTAACAAAAACAAATCATTGACGTCAATATATATATAAACTATTATTTGCAAAACTGTATTAAGAATATATATATAACAATAACATTAATATGACTATATGAATTAAATAATTCTTTCCATTTTTACGTCGAATATATATATATATAATATAATCTTATAAAATTTTTTAATGATTCAACATGAGTGGTTCTAATACCATTTGTTAGAAAAATTTTAAATATAAATTAAGCCAAGATCAATCATGTTTAAATATAAAAAAAAAGAAAGTAAATATGCAAAAACGTACTTTGATTTGAGAGATATAAAAATTATTTTGTAAATTAAAAAAAATTAAAATTCTCTCCATTCACTATTATAACTTGTAGAAACTATCGTGCTGATAATATATTGTAAATAAAGAAGAGAGAAAAAAGAGAATGAAAAAATATGAAAAAATTATGTATTCTTAATTGTCATATGAACTACCTATAATGAGGTATTTATAGTTAGTGGCGGAACCAGAGGCTTTTTGAGGGGAGGGGGGGGGGGGCAAAAAAATTACAAAAATTTGAAAAACCTGGTTGCCAACTCGGTGTTGCAGCGTCTCCGTCTCCGGTGGCTCGGTGTTGCAGTGTCGCCATCTCCGATGGTCGGACCATCGCCTCTCCTCCGTTCTTCTCTGCGGCTTTGCCTCTCTATCTCTCCTCTCTCAATTTCTCGCCTCTCACTCTCGCTTTCGCCCTCGGTCTCTCTTCTTCTCTGCTGGCTTTATTTTTTTTAAAAACAGTATTAAGTGAAACGGCGCCGTTATGACTAGTTAGGCTAAGTTAAGTTGAGTTATGACATTTCTATAATCTTTTTTTCTTTAAAAATTAAAATAAATTAGACATATTTTATTTTTCAAACAAAAGCTTATAGATAATCTTAGCAATTATAATGAAGAATTTTTTATACTAAGTAGAAGTAATTTGATGTGTGTTAGAGCAAGTTATGACGAGTTAGAGCAGATTTTTTAGCTTTTTTTCTTTAAAAATTAAAATAAATCTGACTAATTCAGTTTAAATATAGAAAATATATAGATTATCTTAGAGTAAATAATGAATAATTTTTAATATCAATTAGAAGTAATTTGATACGAGTTAGGATAAGTTGAGAGAAGTTATGACACACATGTAAACTTTTTTTTTTCTTTAAAAATCAAAATAAATAAGACATAATTTATTTTTAGACAACAGTATGCATATTATCTTAGAGGTATAATGAAGATTTTTTTTATACTAGTTCGAAGCAATTTAATGTGAGTTAGAACAAGTTATGACCAGTTATGATAGTTCTTTTAGCATTTTTTTAAAATTAAAATAAATTTGATAGATTCTGTTTATATATAAAAATATGAAGATTATCTTAGATTATACAATAGATAATTTTCAATACCAATTAGAAGTAATTTGATATGAGTTAGAGAAAGTTAAAGTATGTCTGTAATTTTTTTTTCTCTTTGAAAATCTAAATAAATTAGACATATTTTATTTTTAGATAGAAATATACAGATTATCTTAGAAGTATAATAAAAAAAATTTTATACCCATTAGAAATAATTTGATGTGAGTTAGGGCAAGTTATGACGAGTCATGGCAGTTATTTTAGCCTTTTTTTTAAATAAAATAAATCTGACAGATTATTTTTAAATATAAAAATATACAAATTATCTTAGATTATATAATAGATAATTTTCACTGTTAATTAGAAGTAATTTGATATGAGTTAGGGCAAGTTATGAGAAGTTAAGACATATCTATAAATTTTTTTTTATCTTTAAAAATTAAAATAAATGTGACATATTTTATTTTTAGATAAAATTATGCAGATTATCTTAGAGGTATAATAAAGATTTTTTAATACCAGTTAGAAGCGATTTGATGTGAGTTAAGACAAGTTATGACAAGTTAGAGCAATTCTTTTAACCTTTTTTTAAAAATCAAAATAAATCTGACAAATTTTATTTAAACATAAAAGCATACAGATTGACTTAGATTATGTAATGGATAATTTTCAATGCCAATTAAAAGTAGTTTAATGTGAGTTATGGCAAGTTAGAGGTAGTTAGGGCTAACACTTTTTAACTTATATTACTCGCCCATAACTATCCCTAATAATCTTTAACTGCACATTATAATCTAGTAATAAGCCCTAGCGGCCTCTACAATTATACAACATTACTTTAAACATAATTCAGTAGCTTTCATTCTATTCTATTTAATTTTTTAGCAGTCTAAAAATTAAAATGAAAGAAAAAAAGGAAAAAAAATAAAAAAGAGACAGAGATTATGGTTAGACACAATACAATCAATAAATTTCTTATAAAATATCATAATTATAACTATCTAAATATACATGTATAATTAAAAATACAATATTTATTTTTTTTATAGCTTGATTTGAAAAAAAAACTCTAACTTACCCATTTAATATATCAGTGGATATCGTATTGCAAATAATAAAGAAGAAATATAAAATTTTAATAAAAAATGGAGATAAAGATTATAGAAAATTAGTGAAAGAGAAAATTTTTTTTGAAAAGATGAAGAAAAAAATGGCTCCGGCGTTTCAAAATGAAAAAGAAATGGTTGTTTATTAGGTTTATAATTTTTTTTTTAGGTCATCTAAAGTTAAGAGAGTTTAAAAATATTAAGAATTTTAATGAAGGTCTATTTTTGGTAAATTTTCATTTATTTATTTATTTAATAAATTTAATAATATGTGTGAAAAAAATCTTAAGCTTAATCTTATATTTCTTTTATTTTGGAATAATGTATATTATATTCAATAATTTTTCATTTTATCATCAGAAACAAAATAATACAAAAAAATTAAAAATAGATTTATATGCACTTTTTTTAATAATAATAATACATATATAATATAAAAAATGCGTTTTTTGGAGAGTGAAAAAACACACACACATATATATATACACACACATAAATATATACAAAAAGTAATTAATAATCATGGAGGGCACGGCAAGAAATTATAAAAAAAAACACTTTTATAGTGCTCAATTTCATAATTTGTCATGTTTCTCTATGGAATAAATAAATAAATCATCGTCAATGTCTTATTGAAAAATTTAAAAAAAAATAATTTTTTTGTTGTTGTTGAAATGCTTAATTTTCTTTTTTTATCAAGATGATTCCACATAAATTTAGTATGAAAAAAATACATGAATTAATATATATTGAGTGACTATTATTTATATTTAGTACTAAACATTTTAATTATAACAATATCTAATATATCAATATATGTATATGTTATAATTTTAATATTCTTATAAAATTGTCAATCTCTTTCAATTTATAATAATAATAATAAAATAATTTAAATATTAATAATTTAACATTTCTTATTTTCTTACAATTTATTCATTTTCTTCAATTTGGCAGTTTTCACAAATCAGCATGGAAATTGGGATTTTATGTTGATTTTATGTCTTGATGGGAGCAGGCATCCATCAACATATATATAATTTTTTAACTTATTATATTTTTATTTATAAAGCTAAAGACAAGTTGGTCCAAAGAGACAGAAAAGAAGATTTTGTGGTTTGGTAAAGCTAAAGTTAATTTAAAGCACAGAATATAATTAATTTGGTTTCATGGTGACAATGCTTCCTCTTTTTATCTTTTTATTTTATTTTATTTTATTATATGCTTTTGCATGGCCAATGTTTCTTTTAATTTCCTAATCCCTATAAAATTATTCATCCCCATTTGCTTCTTTTATTATATTTTTTTCTCAATCTCTTGTTAAAGCACAAGTAATTTACTTTAATATTTGGACGAACTGCTTTTCATTCATAAACATTACAATTTTTCTAAATATTATCTCTTATAAAAAAGTAAAATTAAATTTAGAAAAAAACCCATCTTCAGCAACTCGATGATATAATTTTTGCATTGCTTTATGATAAAATAAAAACATAAAAAAGAAAAATCTTTATTTTGTTTATATTCTTATTTTTTTATCATAATGTTTATTTTCTTATTTGATATATTCTTTTCACAACTAAAAGTGTCAATAATAATGGCAGTGATGGTGACAAACGGCGGTAGAATTAGAAATTTATTGAGATATGTCAAAATTTATATAGAATAAAAATTATAGATGAGTTCACAATAAAATTAAATATTTAATATCACAGTGTAAGTAGTTCAATAATTAATTTATACTATTAGATTGACTACGACTAAGAGACAATAATTGTATCTTATAACTCTGTATTTTTTAAAAAATAACATTATTCATTCCGCACTCTCTTTATCTTGATTAAAAATCTATTCATTTCTGTTTTAATTTATAATGAGTGTATATTAAAAAATAAATAAATTAGTTTAACCTAATCAACAATATATAACAAAATCAAACAAAATCAAATTAATAAAAAAATTTACAATTATTAAATAAACTATATATAATTTATAATAAATTAAACCATAATGTATATTCCTAAAAAAAATCTTAAATATTTATTAATAAAATCAAATAAAATCAAAATTAAAAAATCAACAATCTTAAAATAAACTATATATAATTTTTAATAAATCTTATACTATTATATATTTCTAAAAAAAATCTTAAATTACATTAATAAAATTAAATAAAACCAAAATTAAAAAATCAACTATCTTAAAATAAACTATATATAATTTTTAATAAATCTTATACTATTATATATTTGTAAAAAAAAATCTCAAATTACAATAATAAAATCAAATAAAACCAAAATTAAAAAATCAACAATCTTAAAATAAACTATACATAATTTTTAATAAATCTTATACTATTATATATTTCTAAAAAAAAATCTCAAATTACATTAATGAAATCAAATAAAACCAAAATTAAAAAATCAACTATCTTAAAATAAACTATATATAATTTTTAATAAAATTTATCCTATTATATATTTCTAAAAAAATCTAAAATTACAATAATAAAATAAAATAAAACCAAAATTAAAAAATCAACAATTATTAAATAAATTTATATAATTTTTAATAATTCTTATCCTATTATATATTCATAAAAAAATCAACAATTCACAAAACAACATTTCAATTTTCAAATAAACCCTAAATTACAAATACCCTATTATTAATAGACAACATTTTAAAAAAAATCAATACACATCAATCTAATTAAATAAAAAAAATCACAAAATACAATACAACAATACACAAAATTAATATTTATTAAATAAGATATTATTAAAAAAATTTAGACAAAAAAATACCTCTCTGCTGGCTGCTGCCTCCTCTTATTAGATCGGCGGCGTGACTTACGGCGGCCTGCGGTGGCTGTTGGAGGTGGGCCGGCTGGTGGTGGGTAGTGGGGGCTATTGGTGGCTTCGGACTTGGGAGGAAAGGGGGAGACTGGAGAGGGGAGGAGGGGGTTGCTAAAACGCAACTCTCTTATTTTTTTTCAAACCCACCCCAGCGAAACAACGTCATTTCGCCAGAGACTAAACTATAAAAATAAAATAAAAATTTGCAGCGAGGGGTTCGTCGTTCAATTTACGCTCTTAATATTGCTACTGCACGAGCATATTTTAAATTAATATGCTCATGCAGGGTCACACAGTTTCAATAGAGGGCTGAGTTTAACTCCACCGGCGACCAGCAAATATCCTCTTCTTTTGGCTGCCGATGGGAGGAACTGTGTGACCCTTTACGACTGCATAGTCGTTCCGCTCCTAGTGACAAATGAGCACTGAGATTAATTTTTTTTTTAGTATTGGAAAAAAATTAAATAAATTTTAACTCAATGAAAAGATGTACTATTATTAAATTATATTTATGAGTATGTAAATATAATTGCTAGAAATTATGTAAAATTTCATATCTAATAAATAGCATTTTTCTAAATATAAACAAATAATTAAATTAATATAGAAATAAATTTTTAACTTAATTCAATTTAACAAATTATAAAAAGGAAATAAGGAAATGAGAATTTTTTAGGAAATATGTAGATGACTATTTAATTAAATTAATCTTATCATATCAAGATCATGATTAACTTTATTCTATTCAGATTAGAATTAACTTCATGATAATTATAATCTCATATTCTTATCTAAATTCTACTTACACTACTAGATATATTCATTATGAGTGGTGTATGAACTATAATTCACAATAAAAAAAATTTCATATTTCGCTTTATTTATCTAGCTATTTTCTTTATATTTATAGCACAATATCAGCATAATAGTTTCTATAAGTTATAATAGTGAATGGAGAAAGATTTAATTTTTCTAATATATAAGAGAGAAAGATTTTTATTCTATTCATAACATATTTTTATTGATAATTATTTAATTATTTTTAATATACTAACCATATTGAGTATTGTTTTTACCCGTTTGAAAATTATTCAACATTGTTTTGCAATATTTTTTTATATACACGGTTTAACAATATTGCTTGTTTATATATTCACATTTTAAGTTTGTTGCTTGGCGTTATACACATATATGCATAAAGAAAAGAGACAGTTGTTTAAGTACATATTGCACATCATAAATATAGATACTGTTTTGTTGGATTGTTATATATATTAAATCCATGTTGCAAGGAATCATATTCCATGGTTCTTTCTTTCTTATTGGCTAGTATTACATATGTATATATTAAAGGACGAAAACTTGATATTTGTAGCATTAATTCAATCAATTATTTTACATGTTAATAAATGCAATATGCCAGTCTTGAATTTGAGAAAAAATAATATAAAGAAAACATGTTAATATAGAATTGGGGTTATTAAATAAAAATAAAGCAAACATGTCAACTTGATTTTTGCTGCTTGAAGTTTTCTCAACTCGATATATTTCAGATTTTGTATGCTTGATATGTATGAAAATTTTCTTTTTTTTTTTGTTGGCCAACATTATTAAAATAATATAAAGAGTCTTGATATTTGTCAAAGCAATGTTCTAATGTATTTATGTCAATAAATCTTGTTTTCCGTACATATATGTATATGTATTATGCAAAACATAAATTAATTTTCATACATATATATATATATGTATATTATGTAATTATTGACTGAATATATTATGAGTAAATATTTATACATTAAGTGAAGTTAGTAAATAAATAGATATTTACTATGAGTTGATATAATTATTTATAATTTTAGAGTTATGATAATTAAACTCTAATTATAATTTTTAGTCCTTATTTATTTGATAGTATTATAATCTATCTACTTTATAATTTTTATTTAAATTTAGTTTATTTACAATATTAAATATCATAAAACTTGAATTTATTACCTTTGATATTTTATGAAGAAATTATCCGTTATAGGTACTTGATAATGAAATTCAACTTGATATTGTGAATCTTAGAGATATTTGAGAAGGGAATCAAGCATCCTTGTAAGATCGTTTAGAAGTAATGATTTTTTTTATTATTCAAACGATACATTGAAATTGATTATCTTATTATTAAATAATTTATTATAGTCTTTTTGGTGAATATTAAACTTTTTATGCTTCAAATATGCTCATGCAGTAGCAATATTAAGAGCGTAGATTCACAAAATATTTTGAACTAATTTCTTGTTTTCTTATAGTTAAACAAGATTTTTAGTTTCTGATGAAAAATTATCGAATCCATTCAACTAACTTAATATCATTTCTTTTAGTGAATGAGATATTTTTTTTTTCAAGACTATATATGAGATCTCGATAAAAGGGTCACATTGAATTTTTTTTTTATCAATTATGAAGGAAAAAGTGCTAAAAAGATATATATTAGCATAAATCTTATAATTATTCATGATCAAAAAATATTTATTATAGTTAACATTAGTAGAAATTAATGTTAATATGATATCTGGTTCTGCAAATTATGATTGAAGACTCCAGAAGAGTCCACATTATATTTCAAATTTAAATATTTTGAATATGAGCAAAATAATATTTCAATGATGTATTGTATTCAAGTAGATTCTGAAAAAATCTACTAAATTTTAAAAAATACGTTGTAATGAATGTCTTGTTGAAACAAAGTGAGAGAAATATTGAATTTTTATGTATTAACTCTATAAATATAAACTAGAAGTTCATATTTAAGAAATTTTAAATTTCTTAACTAGATTGTACTTTGTAAAAAATAAAGATTATTGAGTTATATTATATACACCGGAACTACATAGATCCCAAAGTTTTTATGCTTTGGTATGTTCATCTTGATCATCCAGGTTCAAATATAAATACGATGTATTATTAGAAATACAAATGAACATCCACTAAAAAATTAAAAAATTCTTTTATCTAGTAATTATTTTTATGATTCGTCAGCTTATGATAAATTAATTTTGAGACCTTCACTATCTAAATTATATTTAAAGTCTCTTAAATTTATACAAAAATACATGAGGATATTTGTAGCCCTATCCATTAATCTTGTGGATAATTTATATACTTAATGGTTTTAATTGGTAATTCAACTTGATGATCACATATTTATTTGTTATTAACTCGTAATACTATTTTTGCTAAATTTCTTGCTCAAATTATGATGTTAAGGTCAATATTTCTTAATTATCATATCAAGAAGATTTATATGGATAATGCATATGAGTTCACTTGAAAAATATTTATAATTATTGTACATTAATTACCATAGAATATTTTATTGCATATGTTCATACTCAATATAATTTAGCTGAATAATTATTTATTAAGTTTTTATGATTAATTATTATTCTTATACTTATGAAATTAAAATTTCATATATCTGCTTGGATACATGTTTAGATATATGTTATTATTTATGTTGTACCTTTAATTTATATTCGATTGTCTGCACATCATAATATTTTTTTTACTTTACTATTTATATTTATATGACATAATATATCTTATTTATTTAAATTTCTTGTGTGTTGTGTATATGTTCTTATTGCATCATTTCAAAGAAATAAAATAGATTATTAACATTGTCTTGATATATAGGTATTGATTATCTATATTAGATATTATGAACCTTAATGATAAATTTTCTAGAGTAAGATTTTTAATGAGTTAGTTTTTTCACCATTAGAGAAAGATAAAAGTAAAAGGCAAAAAATACAAGAGATTAATTAGAATACACTATCTTTGTCCAATATTGATATACAGACAAATCAATATGAACTTAAAATTCAAAAACTAATTATCTTGCAGAATATTACAGATCAATTACCAGATGTCTTTATAGATACCTAAAAAATATCTAAATCATATGTTCCAGCTGCTAATACACTTAATTAATTATTCTTGTATGACATCTTATTAGTATAACATTCAATGAATCTAATATACGCATAAAATTTGATGGACCACTTGGTTTAAAATATAATTTTTTGAAAGAAGAAAAAATAAATAATTTTAAAATAACACTACTGAAGAGGTCAAAAGCAATATAAATTAACAATCATATATTTCTAACGAAGTAATTCTAGAAATGGTTTTTCGGTACCAAAAAATTATGAGATCTCATTAAAATCTAAAAATATGTGAGAAAGGAATAAAATTATTTTTGATAATATATTTGCATATGTTGCTGCTGAAATTATTGAAATATGCATAAGCTTAAAAATATTTAAAATTTTCAACGTTGAAATTATTAGCCAGAATAGAAACAAGTAATCTAGGTTGAGCTAGATTCATTTGTTAAATGTATAATACTTGGACTAGTAGTCTAGACACCATAAGATGTCAGATCCATGAGATATTGTATGTAAAAGAAATGAATCAAATGAGATTATGACAAAAGCACATTTCCTCTATTATGAATGCAATTACTCTTATAGTCAGTTTGGCAGCCCCTGAAGAGCTCAACATACATTATGACAACTTGCTCATATGACTGGTAAGAGAAATGAGTTAAATGAAATTATAAAATGCAAGACACAACTTGTGGCACAAAAATTCTCATAAAGGCCTTGTATAGATTATGATGAAACATATTTTCCTATCATCAATGCTATTACCTTTAGATTTTTGGTCTATTTAGCAGCCTCTGAAAGGCTTAACATATATTTGATGGATGCTGTAACAACTATTTATATGATTCATTAGATAATACATATATATATAAATTTCTAAAGGATTCAAGATGTATGAAGCATCAAGATGTCTGAAATATATAATATCTTGACAAATATACTATATCGTGCTCCAAAGATTTTGGTATGAGCTAAAGCAATATAAGTGGATATGATGTAATTGCCTATTTGAATACTTACAGAAAATGGATATGAAAATAATTTTATTTGCCCATGTGTTTTTATCCAGAAGATAAATTCAGAATTTATTATAATTTCAGTTTATGTTAACAATTTAAATATAGTGAAAACTCCAGAAGAGATCTCAATTACTACAGATTATTTAAAGAAAAATTTGAAATGAAGGATCTTGAAAAAATAAAATTTTATTTGGTTTTAAGTTGAGTATCTATCAAATGGAATTATTGTCCATCAAACATCATATATTTAAACATCTTGAAATAATTTTATATGGATAAATCTTATCCATTAAACACTTCAATGGTTAATCATTCTCTTGATATAAAATTAGATTTTTTTCGCTCATAAAAAGATAATAAAGAGATTCTTGGTCCTAAAGTACCATATCTCAGTGTAATATAGGCGATTTTATATTTTTGCTAACAATACAAGACCATATATTATTTTTGCAGTTAACTTATTTGTAAGGTTTAGTTCTGCACTAATTAGAAGGTATTGAAATGAAGTGAAATGTAATCTACGCTATCTATGTGGTACATCTAATATGAGTTTGATTTTTTCAAAATGAATAAAAGTCTGAATTGACAAGATATGCTGACATTGGATTTTTTTTTATCCTCATAAAAATTCAGTCCCAAACAAGTTGTCTTCACATATAATAATACTACTATTTCATGATGATATGCGAAGCAAACAACTACTGCTACTTCATCATATCATTCAAAGTTATTATCAATTCATGAAGTTAGTCATAAATATATATGGTTGAGAAACATAATTAAACATATTAAAGGAGCATGTAGAATACCTATAGAAAATAACAAAGCAACAATATTGCACGGAGATAATACAATATGTATTGCACAAATCAAGGAAGATTATATAAAAGGTGACAAGACTATATATATGTCACCAAAGTTTTTTTACACTCATAAATATATGAAGGAATAAAAAGTCAATATTTGCACAGTTTGTTTAATTGACAACTCGGAAGATTTATTCACAAAGACACTGCAAATATCAGTCTTCAAAAGGCATATACATAATATTGTGATGTGTTCACTTAAAATATCTTAGTATACTGTATTATTTTTCTTTCGCTAAGTTTTTATCTCACTGAATTTTTCTTAGCAATATTTTAATGAGGCATATTTATAGGGATAGTCTTCCAAGAGAAAATGTTAAAAAATATGTGAATGACTACTTAACTGGATTAACTTTATTTTATCAAGATTGTGATTAACTTTATCATATTCAAATTAGGATCAACTTTATGATAATTATAATATCACGTTCTTATCTAAATTCTACTTACACCACTATATATATTTATTATGAGTGTTGTATGAACTACTATTCACAATGAAGAAATTTTTCATATTTTTCTTTCTCTACCTATTATCTTTATATTTATAATAGAATTCAATTTTTTTAAAAGATTTTTGAGGGTAAATTTTTTATTTATTTTTTAATCTGGTGACATTTATGGAGAAGATTTGAGTTCTATTTTTATTTTCTTTAGGGTAAATAATATAATTTTTTCAAATGCTAACTGCTTTATTTTCTATTTTTAATCTTAAAAACAATAAAAATAAACAAGCAAACTCCTAAAGTAGAGATTCTCTTTTCTCTTCATAGCTTAAGCTTCTTAGTCGCAAGTTACATTCTTTTTCAAAAAGAAAATAAAAGTGACAAACATCAAATCTTTATTTATTGGGACAATTAATGAAGATTAAACTTGTGAATGAACATTGCACAAACTCATCAATCAATCAAAAATTATAAAAAATGTGTTAAAAAAATAAAAAAATATTAAAAAGAAAGAAAGAAAGAAAGAAAGTGAGAGGTAAGTAGTAGTGGGGGGAGAGTTTCAGAGAACTCTGTAAAGAGATTTGTATCAATCACTGAAAAAAAGTATTTACTCAAACAATACATCAAAAGTATAGGTTAAATTTTGTCTTCCTTGGTTCTTCTTCTTTATCAATGATGGCTTTATATTCTCATTTTCTGGCTCTAATTTATCTAGTCTTTTTATCTTCTGTTGTTTGCCAAGTTACAGGTATGTTCTTCTTGATTCTTGATTCTGTTCTTTGAATTTTTTTTTATTCAATTGTGAGATCAACCCATTTTTTAAAAATGAAGGGTTCATCCTCAAAATTTATCTTTCTTGTAATTTTAATTGATTTCTTGAAAGAAAAAGTCCAATTAAATCTTAATAGTTGAGAGAAAAGAGCAACCACTCTGTTTCTTGAAATATGAACAACAAATTTTCTTGATTTTAGGAGAGTAGTTATACAGAAATCTATAAAATGTTAATTTCTATTGAATTATTAAGAACAGCAATCTGTTCTGCTCTTCATTAGAATTGTAGAAATAGTTATTAACAGTGTAATAATAAGTTGAAATTCATTCCAATTCACAGACTTCATAAGCATTGATTGTGGAAGCAATAGTAACTATACTGATCCAAGAACTGGGCTCCAATGGATTTCAGACAATGGGATCATGAACCAGGGAAAATCCGTACAAGTAAAAAACCCAGATGGAAATTTGGTTTTACAGTATCAAAGAAGAAGAGATTTTCCTATAGATAACAAGTACTGTTATAATCTAAGAACAAAAGAGAGAAGGCGGTATCTGGTTCGAGCAACATTTCAATATGGAAGCTTAGAAAATGAAGATTCATACCCAAAATTTGAACTTTGCTTAGATGCAACTAAGTGGTCAACTGTGCCAGTGTTAGATGCTTCAAGAGTTTATATTAAAGAAATGATCATAAGAGCTCCTTCAAGTTCTATTGATGTATGCACAATGGAACTTTGAGGGATCATATATGTTGGCAAATAGAATAGGTTTTAGAATGAATTTTTTACTGTATTGATATTGTAATAGTACAGAAGATTATATATAAACAGAAAACAAATACAAGAAAAGAAACTAAATCTTGTACAAATATGTAACCTAATCTATAGGGATTTGATGCCAGTAATAGAGTAGCTAAATTAGGAATTAATCTTTATTTCCTTAATACTCCCCCTCAAGTTGAACTATGGGATCACACACGTTCAACTTGCAAATAATGTCCTGGAATGCTCGACCATTAATAGCTTTGGTTAATATATCAGCCAGCTGATCCTCAGTTCTTACATATGGAAGAGTAATAATATTGCCATCAAGTTTCTCTTTAATGAAATGCCGATCAACTTCCACGTGTTTTGTACGATCATGTTGAACGGGATTCTCTGAAATGCTGATAGCAGCTTTGTTGTCACACATCAATCTACATGCCTCGTTAACAGGAACATTAATCTCAGCAAGAAGTTTCCTCAACCATAAAACTTCAGTGAGTCCTCTTGCTATTCCTCTGAATTCAGCCTCAGCACTGGAAAGAGCTACAACTTTCTGCTTCTTACTCTTCCAGGTCACTAAATTTCCTCCAACAAAGGTGAAGTATCCGGATGTAGATTTTCTGTCAACTGGATTACCCGCCCAATCTGCATCTGTATACGCATGAATGCCTAGATGACCATTATTCTTGAACAATACTCCTCTTCCAGGAGTTCCCTTTAAGTACTTAATTACTCTCAAAGCTGCCTCCAGATGTTCTATCTGTGGATGATGCATGAACTGACTTAGCACACCTACTGCATATGCAATATCAGGTCTGGTGTGGGATAGGTAGATAAGCTTTCCCACCAAGTGTTGATACTGCCTTTGATCTGTTATCTCTGCAGCATCACTTACTTTCAACCCATGGTTTACAATAATCGGAGTGCTGACTGGCTTACAATCTATCATCCCTGTTTCTGCGAGGAGATTTAGAATATACTTTCTCTGAGAAATAAAGATCCCTTTCTTTGACCTTAGGACTTCAATTCCTAGAAAGTATTTCAGTTGACCCAGATCCTTCATCTCAAATTCTTTAAACAGATTTTCTCTGAGTTCCTTTATTTCTTTCTGATCATTGCCCGTAATTATCATATCATCTACATAGATGATAAGACATGTAATTAATTCTCCCTTCTTCTTTATAAATAGGGTGTGATCAGAATTGCTTTGCTGATAACCATAGTTCTTCATTGCTACAGTAAACCTTCCAAACCAGGCTCTAGGGGATTGCTTCAACCCATACAAGGCTTTCTTTAGTCGACAAACTTCTTCTGGCTGGAAATTGTCTGAGAAACCTGGTGGAGGAATCATGTAAACTTCTTCTTTAAGTTCCCCATGCAAGAATGCATTTTTAACATCAAACTGAAGTAAAGGCCAATCTTTAGTAACAGCAACAGAGAAGATAACCCTGATAGTATCTATCTTTGCAACCGGTGAGAATGTCTCTGAATAATCCACTCCATAGGTCTGTGTATATCCCTTTGCAACCAATCTTGCCTTGTATCTTTCAATAGTCCCATCTGACTTCCTTTTTATAGCATAAACCCATCTGCATCCCACTGTTCTTTTGTTAGGAGGAAGGTAACACTTCTCCCAAGTACCATTTTTCTCCAACGCTCTCATTTCTTCTTCCATTGCAGCTTTCCATACCTCTTGCCTCATTGCCTCTTCGGATGTTTTAGGAAGATCTTCAGAGTAGATAGCTGCTGCATAGACTTGAGCTTTTTGAGATAGGTTTCCACTAGTCATATTCACAACCGGATATCTGGACCGGTTTGGTTCATATTCTGGTTCATACCTTCTGGGTGGAACACCACGTGTACTTCTAGGTGGTAAAACATATCTGACAGATTGGTTCTCTTGATTGTCTTCTTCCCCTGCACTACTCACATTTTCAACATTACAGTCATTAGAATCTGTACTACCATTTACCTCAGGATTATCCAAGGGAATAGGCTCTGGCAATGTTGAACTCTGTCCTGATGTAGAGAGTTGTTCGGTGGAATCACATACTGACTCTTTTGGACCTTCATTAGGAAGAACAGAAGTGGCAAGAGGTACAACATGACGATCAGACAACCAACTTAAGGAGTCAATTGTACTCTCCCCCTGACTACTGAGTTGGGTGGAATAAAAGAATTCAGATTCTAGGAAATCACAATCCATAGATGTATAAATCTTACGACTGGTAGGATGATAACATCTATATCCTTTCTGGTTTCTACCATATCCCACAAAAACACACTTAATTGAGCAGGCCTGAAATTTATTCCTCTCAGTTTTGGGAATATGGACAAAGACAGAACATCCAAATATCCGTGGTTCAAGATTCAAGACAGGAGGAATACTATGCTGACTAGCAAAAAACTTTAAAGGAGTCTGAAGGTTTAGAATTTTTGTGGGAAGCCTATTAATAAGGTATACAGAGGTAGCAACAGCTTCTGGCCACAGAAACACAGGGGTTCTAGACTCTATAAGCATTGCTCTAGTCATTTCCAGAATTAACCTATTCTTTCTTTCTGCTACGCCATTCTGTTGAGGAGTATGGGGGCAAGAAGTTTGGTGCACAATTCCCTTTTTTTGAAAAAACTCCCTAAGAGTAGAATTAACATACTCCCCCCCATTATCTGATCGAAGAATTTGAATTTTCCTTTGAAACTGAGTTTGTATCATGGTATAAAATTCAACAAATCGACTAGCAACTTCTGACTTATTTTTCAAAAAATATACCCAAGTAGCACGAGAGTAATCATCAATGAAAAGCACAAAATACTTATAACCAAAATGACATAAATCAAATCCAGACTGAGGAGCTGGACCCCACACATCAGAATGTATAAGAGAAAAAATGTTCTCAGTTCTAGTACTACTGGGTTTATAAGTCTGTTTATGACTTTTAGACAATAAGCAAGTCTCACAATTTATTTGACTACTACTGGAAAAAAGACTAGGAAATAAAACCTTAAGATATCCTAGAGATGGATGTCCTAACCGCCTATGCCACAACCATTGCTTCCATTCAGTAGATCCGCGAGCCAATGTAACAGTTCCTTGTTGAACCACGTCATCTACATAGTAGAGTCCCCCACGCTCAGTGCCACGTCCAATCACTTTCCCCGATTGGATATCCTGTAAAAGACAAAATGATGGAAACATTAGTACAGTGCAATTGAGTTCTTTAGTAACATGACTGACTGACAGTAGTTTACAGGACAGATCTGGAACGTAGAGACAATTTTTTAAACTAATGTCTGGAGTAATTTTAATAATCCCTGCTCCTCGAACTGGGGATAATTCCCCATTTGCAGACTGTATAGAATTTTTTTTAGGTACAGAATTTGTGATTAAGTCTTCTTTATTATTGGTTAAAGTATCTGTAGCTCCTGAGTCAAGTAACCATTCATTAGTACTATCCCCTTGTTTTTGTATCATGTTGGCAACTCCAGGGGCCTGATTGCAATTTTCAGGAACAACTGAACTACACTTGAAATTTTGAGGACCAATTTCTGGATTATTAATCAAGCAAGGACTAGTTGGAACTTCTCCAATAGGGCCTTCTAAGTTCCTGTTCAGTGCATCAAAAACAGAGTTAGTGGATATTTGGGTTTCAAAAAACCCTACTTTACCTCCACCACTTTCTCTCATAACCGCCGCTCGACCCATTTCTGTTTCTCTTCGCTGCTCGTGCTGGTTATCTTCACTGGCGATCATGGCTGCTGTTCCTCCTCCCTTCTGATTTTTGTTTTGCCTTTTGCTTGTCCAACCTTCTGGAAAACCGATTAGCTCATAACAGTTCTCCTTCGTGTGCTTCGTTCGCCCACAGTGACTACACTTGAGTTTTGAGCGATCTACGAAGCCTCCGCCGCCGCCGGTCTGTGAGGATCTCTGAACACGTTCTGAGATCGGCTTGGTGGCGTATCCCTGTGCTACACTTTCGATCTGAGCCTTCTGGGTCAATCCCGAACCTAGGCCTGAGGAGAGTTCCGATGATGGATACTCAATCGCCGATGATGAAGCCATAATCTGTCTTCTATCTCGTTCCTTCTTGATTTGAGCAAATGCCTTTTCAATGGTTGGCAGTGGATCTTCTCTTAACAAGTCTCTCTTTTCCCTATCAAATTCATCTCCTACTCCTGCCAGAAAATGAAATAACTTTGATTCTGATCTGAGGCGATTGTAGGTATTGATATCTTCAGAACACTTCATTGGATTCGGCTGTCGAATCTCTATCTCCCTCCAAATTCTCTGTAATTTACTGTAGAATGATTCTACTGAGTTTGTTCCTCTTTTCAGACTGGACGCTTTAACCAGTAGATCATAAATCTGTAATCCCTCCTTACCTGAGCTGTATGTTGTTGCTATACCTTCCCACATATCCCTTGCTGTGGGATATTCGATATAATTACCAACCAAATCTGGATGCATATTGTCTATCATCCATGTACAGACCTGTAAATCTCTCTGTTCCCATTGCTCATATTCTTCTGTATTTTTTGCAGGAATTTTAGATACACTGGAAAGATGGCTTAGCAATCCACGACTACCTATTGCCATTTTCATCATTCTTGACCATATTGAAAAGTTTGTTTCGTCTAGTTTGACTGAGAGATTAACTGGCTGGTTAACTGACATTATTTGTGTATTCTGTGTTTTTAGGTTCTGGGAAACTAAAGGTGTTGGGCTGATGAAGCTACTGCTTTCCTCGCCAGACATGGTCGAGAAAAAAATAAAACTGGTAACTGATGAAGCCTAATTGTGCAGCCTAAATGGTTGATATTGAGGCTCTGATACCATGTTGGCAAATAGAATAGGTTTTAGAATGAATTTTTTACTGTATTGATATTGTAATAGTACAGAAGATTATATATAAACAGAAAACAAATACAAGAAAAGAAACTAAATCTTGTACAAATATGTAACCTAATCTATAGGGATTTGATGCCAGTAATAGAGTAGCTAAATTAGGAATTAATCTTTATTTCCTTAATAATATACATGGTCTGCACACAATAATTTTGGAATTTTCTTCTTTGTTCTTGTAGTAACATGATTTGGAACTGAAATCCATGGAATGGATATATTGACAGGTTCTGCCAACCAGAAACGCTTGGATTGGCTCGCCAGACTAAAGATTGCTGAAGATGCAGCTAAAGGTTCAACATAAAACTTATCATTTCTATGTGCATTACTAACACTATTACGTATGAGTTTGAACTTGTAATCTCATCAGAATATAAACAATTCTAGTGCCATCAAGCTGAAAATGGGTCCTCGAACTCGATACTTTTCAGCTTGGAGACACTCCATTATCATTGAACCAAAGGTTCATTGCTCTTATTGTTTAACTATTCAAGCCCACGAACAATGAACACAAAATTAGATACTTGCAGGCCTTGAATACTTGCAAACAGGCTGCAACCCCAGTATCATACACAGAGATGTAAAAACAAGTAATATTCTCTTGGACATTAATATGAGAACAAAAGTGTCAGATTTTGGACTTTCAAGACAAGCTGAAGAAGATCTAACCCATATTTCAAGTGTTGCAAGAGGAACATTTGGTTACCTTGATCCTGAGTAAGGCATAGTTATTTGGTCTGCAAATCAAATTTAACTGATCTGTCTTCTTGCCTGTGCTTGAATAATCATATTTGTGCTCAAACAGGTTCTATGCTAATCGACAATTGACTGAAAAGAGTGATGTTTACAGTTTTGGGGTTGTTCTCCTGGAACTTATCTCTGGAAAAAAGGCCTGTTTCTACAGAAGATTTTGGTGCTGAATTGAACATTGTTCACTGGGTATGAAAAAAAAAACCTTCCAGATTCATTCTTTTCAGTAATGTAGTATGACTCTATTGTTAGAGGTATTATCAATAGTTTAGCTAGTGGTAGGATGTTATCTTACAATTTAGACACCTTATTGTTAGAGGTATTCACGGGATTAGTTCCTCTTGACGGAGCTAAGGCCAGTCGAAATATGCATTTATCGCTAAATTGTGTTTCAATGTGTTTTACATCAATAGTTTAGATAGTGATGGAATGTTTATCTAACAACTTAGACACCCTTCTTATTGTTATAGGTATTCACGGGCTTAGATCCTCTTGACAAGGCCAGTCGAAATATACACTAACTGCTAGGCTGTGTCTCAGTGTGCCTAACATCTCTACTTCAGTTACACTCTTCTTAGTTTCCTTGTGAAGCTCATCAATGACAAGTTGTTGTGTTACAGGCAACAGCTCTGATTCATAAAGGGGACGTGGTGAGCATAGTGGATTCTATTCTGATAGGAAATGCCAAGATAGAGTCAATATGGAGAATTGCTGAAGTTGCTATCCCATGTGTTCAACAACGTGCAACTTCCAGGCCAAAAATGCAATAAGTAATTATGGCTATACAAGAAGCTATCAGGATTGAGAAAGGAACTGATTCCTCTGAAAAGCTTTCTGCTAGTGGTAGCTTCAGAGCACAATCTTCAAGAAAAACATTACTCACAAGCTTTCTTGAAATTGAGAGCCCTGATATATCAAAGGATTGCTTAGTCCCAGCTGCTAGATGAAAAAATTTTCTTTAGTTAGCCTTACTCAAAACAAAGCTGTTTAATTATAATTGTTACAAATTTTCTTCTTTAAGTTTTATATTTTAAATGTAAAGTTAGACTTTTTTTTGTCAAAAGAAAAAAAAAAACTCTTCTTTTTTAATAATTCTCTTTATATTAAATTATAATGGAATTTGAATTCAAAATATTATGTAAAAATTCCAAGCTTTTGCTTCAAGTTTGTCTTTGTAATCAAATGGTCCTAATTATTAACAAACAAGTGATACATTTTTAAGTTTAAATAAAAAGTTTTTATAGGATTGATGTTTGGTTTCGAATTATTTTTATTTGAATATAATTAAAATTCAAAAGGAAAAAAAAAACAAATAAAAATTAAGAGACACCTACCATAGAGTTGGCCATAATAGTGTTGTTATTTTCCTATTAAAGAATCAAAAAACGTTTGTATTATAATGATGTTTTCCCATTAATAATAATAATAATATGCATTGATTGCCTTATTGAGTTTTTATTTGGTTGCCCCATCAAATAGTTAGGTTTATATATTTAATAGTCTTCGTTGTCCAATGTGATTTTAGGCTTTTATTTTGGGGTTGTTATTGACCTTAACTAAAATAAAATAAAATAAAAATTTTGTAATTTGAATTTTCTTGGCTAAAAGATAATAATAATAGTAATAATAATATAGATAGATAGATGGCAATTAATTACTAATTTATTTCTAAACTTAAATTTTGGCAAAAACCATTCAAAATCAGTTTTTTTAAAAAACTGTGATTAATATAGGAAAATAATTTTTAAAAACGTCATCAAGGAAAATCAAATTCAGATTAAAAGAAATGGCATCATGGCGATGAAATAAAAAAAAAAAAAGAAGAGAGAATTGATTGTCCAATTAGCTAAAAGATAATAATTGATTTGTTTTTATGAATATTTCAACAATATTTCAGAAAATTTCTAATATGAAAAATTAAATATATACGAAAATTTGTGAGTTGTTTAAAAAAAATAAAAAAAATTATATATAATGTAAATTTTTCATAAATAAATAAATAAATAGAGATTCAATGTTGTCTGCTAAGGTATGAAATAATCTATTAATCTCTCATTTTATGAGTAAATGACACTAAAGCCATTGAATTATTGGTTTAATAATTTTTAACAAGATTCTCACCATAATTTTAACTAATTCGCAATTATACACTTTGAACATTATCTTAATATTATATCAAATCAAAATCCAGTTATCTAATAACTTTAATCAAACATATAATTGTTTCAAAAAAAATCAAACATATAATAATTTAAGCCTACGTGTCCTAATCTTTTTACTTTAATTTTAATAAAGAATCACAATACTCTTCATCAATTAGTTCTGATATTACTTGTTAAACAATGCAAGAGGTTAAATATATTTTAAAATTTTTAAATATATCTTATTTATTTTTTAGGTGCAATAAAATTATTATAAAGCTCATACGATATTTTCATTTTTTTTAAAAAAAATATAAGCATTAAATATTAAAAATGTGAACATTAAATGTTGGAAATATTTGAAAATATCAAATTGAAAAAAAAAAATGCAAGTCTCTCTAATTTCCTTCAATCCCTCTCTATATATACCACTAAATTAAAAAAAAATTATACCACATATATTAATTAAAAATTGATATTTTTCTAATATTTAATATTCATATATTAATAATAGAGAGATAATATTTTTTAATATTTAACATACATAATTTGTAAGAAAGGAAAAGATTATATGGGTTTTATATTACATTTTAAAAATGAGATGAAATATATGTAAAATTTGCAGTGTATTTAATTAAGGATTTAATTATTTGAAAGTGGAGATATTAAATATGATTTGACTTAATCATTAAAGAATTGTTTGTATAGAAACCCAACTGTCACCAAAATTGAAAGGCTATAATTCTGATTTTAAAAAAAAAAGACTATAATTAAAAGCCAACTAAAATAATCATTTGAACTACTGCTATACCTAAATTATTTAATTAATCCATATATTGTTATATATATACTCCTTTAAACAAACACTTTTACATAGAATAATTATGAAACTATATATTATTATTAAAATATTTAACTAAATTATTAAAATTTATTCCTTCTCAGTTTATATATATAAACATAAAATTAATAAATCACTAAGGTGTATTTTAATGGCTAATAATATGTATTGCTATCATCTATATCTTGATTTTAAATCCAAATGTCCCCAATTTTACATATTATATAAAAAAATAAAATGAATAAATTATGAAAAATTTAAAATAATTCATGCAAGGAGTTTATGATTAATGTTTTAATAGGCAACTTTTTCCTACATTTTTAGTATCTTTTAATTTAATTTATAATTTTTTAAAAATATTACAATATATATTAAATTTAAAATATTACTTTTTGGTAATTTTAAATAATAATATAAAGATATAAATTAAATGTATTTATTATATATGAGTCAGCTAAAAAAATTATATTATTCATATTATTATATAAATTTTAATTAATTTTTTTAATGAGATGATTTTGTATAAGATTAATCTTAGAAAAGAATATATAATACACGAGGAAATTTTTTTTAAAGAACTATCAACTTACACACATATACATATAACAGGAAACTTTTGAAAATTTGAAATATCAAAATTTAAATATAAAATTTTGATAATATTTTATTTATCAATTGAAATTTTAAATTTTTTGAAAAGATTCTAATAAATTTGAGAGATTCATTAAATTCATTCATGTATCATCAAAATTAGAAAAAAAAATGTATTAAAAAAACCAAACTAAGATATTTAAAAAGATTAGGACCATTAGTAAGGAACATGTGAGATGAAGATAATGACTATATAACATATAAATTATTAAATTAATGAATGTTTATAATAAGAAAAGCATCAATAGAAATAATTTAAATAATAAAAAAATAAGAAACCAAATACAAAAAAAAAACATTAAGACAAGAACAGAAAAATAAAATTAAATGACAGAATATCTAACAAGTAAACAACACACAAGCAGCCTTTTTTTCATCATAGAAAAGGAAATATATATATATTATTATTTGGATTCTTTTTTTCTATTTTTTTTTCTCTCTGTGACCATTAAAAGGGCTATTTTGTGACCGTCAAAGGTTCTATCTTTATGAACTCTTTATTGGTTTTCAGTGGATTAGGTTTTCTCAATACACCAAACCCAGTTTTTCTTTTTTGACTTTTGAGTGTGTTTGTGTGAGAGAGAGAGATGGAGATGATGTATTTGCAGCTGGGCAATTCATCTTATCAGGAATCTCTTAAAGTTCTTGAGGCTGATATACAACATGCTAATGCCTTGTGAGTTTTTTCTTTCATTATTTCACTAAATTTCTTTGCTTTTTTTTTTTGTTTTCATTTCAGTGTTCGATGGTATCTATTCTTGATTTTTTGAAATGGGTTTTCTTGTTTTTGTTATCAATTTTCTCCGTTTCTGCTTTTTTTTTTTTTTTTACATGGGATTTTAATTAGTTATATTTTCCATGATCAATTTCTCATAATATGGGAATTTGGGCATTTGTAAGTAGTTTTCATATTGAAATTTGATCAGGGTTATGTCTATGCAAATTTTAAATTTTTGAAATTTTCAGAAAGGAAAAAGTAGTCAAAGTGGGAATCTTTAGTTAAATGAATTCCTTATTTGTTTTCAGCAAAATGATGGTTCTTCAAATGTCATGTTCATATGAAATTGAAATATAAACCTTAATATGTGGATTGGGAGAACTAATTTGATATTTTGATTTTCACTTATGGTGTATTAGGGCTGCTGCAATTCCAAGAGGCAAGAGTGGTGTCCGTCTTCAGATGAAATTGGTTTACAATCAATGGACTCCCTTCTTTCTATTTTTATTACAACGGATAGATTGTTCTTGCATATGTTTCCTCCCTAGATATCTAAATCTCTTTCACATACTTGTATATAAGGTTGGCTTTATATTTAGCTTATCAATTCTTTAAAAGATGGTTTTCTTTTCCTTGCCATATATATAATGCTAATTTGAATGTTTTTGTGTCCTTTGCTCTTTGACGTCATACAGGTATATGCTGATGGTATACCAAAGTTACCTGCACATGGAAGGAAAGCAACAATTAAGGATTTCTATGGTGTGTAAGATACTTGCATTTTATACTTTATCTTTGTTGCATCTCAACCACTTCGGATAGAAATACAAATGAATATCAACTACTTTCCAATAGTTATTGTTATGTATTATGTGTTTTGACTTGGTTAAATTCTGTAAAAACCAAAATGTAGGTGTTATATTACCATCTTTGCAGCGGCTTCATCGTAACTTGGAGGAGTTGGAGTTGGAAGACGTTAGGGAAGGGCATTTGGGAATGGAGATGTTGGGAAAAAATAGGTTGGAAGAAGATATTAGGCTTTCCAATTTTGATATAGAGAGAGAAGATGAATGTGGAATTTGCTTAGAGCCTTGCACCAAAATGGTCTTACCTAATTGTTGTCATGCAATGTGCATCAAATGCTACCGCAATTGGTAACCTCACATGTCAAATACTTGTTATATATATACATACCCTTGATACTTGATATGGAATGGAGTTGCCTTTATTTGCAATCAATAATGATATTTGTTCTTAACAACAGGAACACGAGGTCGGAGTCTTGCCCTTTTTGCCGTGGTAGCTTAAAGAGAGTCAACTCAGAAGACCTATGGGTGCTTACTTGTAACTCTGATGTGGTTGATACAAGAACAATTTCCAAGGAGGATTTGTTGCGCTTCTATCTCTATATCAATAGCTTGCCCAAATATTACCCAGATGCTCTTTTCTTAGTATATTATGAGTATCTAATGTGAATCGAGACCAGACGAAAGGAGATGTACAGATAGCAAAGGCGGACCTTCAAATGTAAATAGAGTCCGGTAAGCATAGTTGTCTTCAATTCTTAGACATAAGAAAAAAAAAAGAAGCAATCTTTTCATGCTTGTTTGAGTTTCCAAAGGCTATTACCAAATACTTAAAACCAAAGCTGTCATTTGTAGAAAGATTCATTACCCTTAATATATTAAATCTCATTGTGGGAGCATTCATATTAAGTTTACAAGGGTGTTGAAAGTGCTCATTGGATCTCAATTGTATTTGGAAGATCCAAAACAATGTTTCGTTTCTCTCTTTAAATGATTAGTGGCACTAATTAGATAAAGCCTTGTAGAAGTTTTCATTGCCAGTATGTTATAGCTGTGTAATTCACTTGCGAATTTAGTTTCAATTTACTGCAGAAAGCTTCTATCTTGGTTTCTAATGCTCAGCCTCCTTGTTTGATATTATAATGGAGATTGTTGTTATAATGTTAGACACAAAGTTAAAATTTTTCAAGGCTATAATGCCTCATAATGCAAGCTTCTGCTAATCTGGTGATCATTACAAACGACAAGCAGAGCAATTACTGTCATACCTTCCTACTTTCTGAGAGAGGCTTTTCTTGGCCGTTATCAGTCAAACATGCACAAAAGAACATGAACAAAGCTGTGAAGAAGTACATCATAGTTAAAATTTAAATGATTAAATTAATAAATAGAGTAGTTGAATTTTAATCCATTAATTGGAAAACTGAAAAAAATGAGGTCAACCTTCCTCATTTCACAAAATTTTCTAGTAAAGTCTTTTGACTTCAACTGAAACAAAACGACAAAATTGTCAGTTGAAATTTCTATCTTAATACTTATTTGGTACTAGCAGCCTTGTTGCTAGAGCAACAAGCCCATGGCCTTTTGACTGTGCTTTAACGAGCACATCGAATACTGGAGAACAGTAGTCTAAGCAACTTTAATGGACATTTTGGCTTGAAGCAACACTTCAAATGATGGGTTACAGTAGCCTTTCTGTTTGAACATGAGCTCAGCTAGTTGTTTATTCATGGCTTCAGTGAAGTGAATTCCATCCCAGCTGATATACTTCTGTGGAGTGGGACAGGTAACTGTGCCAGGTGCTCCACAAATAGATTTCATATTGAAATTGAATTGACCTCCTCCCGCTCCACAACAAGCCTTGGTTGGCTCTTCAAAGCCGTATTGCTTGTAGTTTGTTAATATTGCTTGGTATGCCTTCCAGGTGTCTGCATATACGATCACTGCACCTTTGTTTTGTGCTCTAAATTCTTCCAGCTTCTTGTGGAGGAGCTCATTGTGTGCCATTATCATCGTGTTAACTATTGATGAACATCCCATATTGTCAACCTGTTTTGCTTTATTTAGGAGCATTAGTAATGGACAGCAGCCTGCTGGTGGTAGCCCTTGAACCACAATGAACTTTGCACCTTTGTCCAGTAATGCCTGTCATGGGAAAACATAAACTTTAACAACATTTTGAAAACAAGATTCTTTAACAACATTTTGAAGCAAATATGTCTGAACTTAAGTTGTTTCTTTTAATGGGTACCTTGAGGAATTTGCTGACATGGTCTACAGATGCTTCTGCTGGTGATAGACTGGAAGCAGCGGATTAAAAAATGCGAGCATAATCACTAAAACCTAAAGCACCAATCCAGAAGAGGGAACCTTCAATCTGGGATTTGCATTGAGCCTCATCTTTGCCCTTGCAAGCCACATTTGTGACATAATTATTGAACCAATCTATTTGAGTCAAGGTACTCTCAGGTGCTGCTGTCCAGAATGGGTTAAGAAAAGCTTTTTGCTTAGCAAAGAAATCACTTGCAAGACAAGTTGATCCAGCTACTGCAAAGTTAGCACCTGCTGAGAAGTCAGCTTTGGCATCCTTATATGCTTGTAATGAGGGCAAACCAAGATCATCACAAAGGAAGTCAATCACCAATCGGCCATTGCTTAGTCTATGGCCAGGCAATTTAGTGGAAGAGGCAAAGGCAGTGCTTGAAAATATTTTGCTCATAAAAGATTTAAAGCCTTCTAGGAAAACACAGTTACCGGTATCGGTAAATGAGTCTCCAAATGCATATATTTTTGTGAATGATCCTTTGAAGCTCGTATTCGTCTGTCCAGTAGTTGAGGTTTGGCCAGTAGGAGGATTTCCTTGGTTTTCTTGGGTGGGAGGGGAATTTCCTTGGTTTTCTTGGGTGGGAGGCGAATTTCCTTGTGTGGGAGGGGAGTTTCCTTGATTTTCTTGGGTTGGAGGAGAATATCCTTGGTTTTCTTGGGTGGGAGGAGAAGACTCTTCCTGGGAGGGAGGAGAATTTCCTTGATTTTCTTGGGTGGGAGGAGAATTTTCTTGAGAGGGAGGAGAATTTGCTTGATTTTCTTGGGTGGGAGGAGAATTTTCTTGAGAGGGAGGAGAATTTCCTTGATTTTCTTGGGTGGGAGGAGAATTTTCTTGAGAGGGAGGAGAATTTCCTTGGGAGGGAGGAGAATTTTCTTGATTTTCTTGGGTGGGAGGAGAATTTTCTTGAGAGGGAGGAGAATTACCTTGGGAGGGAGGAGAATTTCCTTGATTTTCTTGGGTGGGAGGAGAATTTTCTTGGGAGGGAGTATTTCCTTGATTTTCTTGAGAGGGAGGAGAATTTCCTTGTTGTTCTTGGGTGGGAGGAGAATTTTCTTGGGATGGAGGAGAATTTTCTTGATTTTCTTGGGTGGGAGGAGAATTCTGTTCTTGAGAGGGAGGGGAATTTCCTTGATTTTCTTGGCCGGGAGGAGATTGTTTATCTCTGGGACAAGGGCAAGGACAAGGAGGACAAAGAGGACAAGAAGAAGGAGGAGATTGTGATTGTGGAGGTGAATCTTGTGCAGGAGGTACATGTGCAAAAGAAGAGGAGAAAGATAAGAAAAGAATACAAAGTGAAATACAAAAGATTGAACATTCAAATTTCTTCATCTTGTATTGTGGGCTTCAATTCAATTAATTAAGGATCTTATTAATTTTGTTTTGTTTTGTTTTCTTGAATTAAAAAGTTTTGAACTTTTTAGAGCTTTGTTTGTCCCATTATTGGAAGTGAATTTCCATGTTTGTAGGATACTAATGAAGTGGCCTTGATAATCCTAATTTATCTCTCCAACACAATCAAAATTTAGAAAGTCAAGGTTAGAGATTTTAGGGTTTTTTTTTTTCCTTTTAACATTTCAACAATTTACAAGAACTAATTCACTTACCACTTAATGTTAAATTTTATATTTATTAGATATAAATATATAATCTAATTAATATAGAATGCGTTTTTAGTTTTAATCATAAGTTTTTGAAGATGATATTCTTAAATTTATATTAAAAAAAATTTGTGTACATCAAGTCAATTGTGAAATTTATTTTTGAAGATTAAATGAACTGTTTTTGCGCTTATGACAATATTAAACTTGTAATCTCTACTAATAATTATTCACAAAAACATAAATTATAAATTAGTTTTTCTTTTATGAAGAGGAATGTAGTGCTACTTTAATTGAATATTTGATATTTCATATAAAAAGATTACTTGGTCATTAAACTATTACTCAAGAATCAATTTTTGAATATTTTTTTATTTAATTTCTATATGTCAAAAAAAGAAAAAAGAGAAATGAAAAAGATAATTTTTAGGGTAAGATAGGGTAAGATAATTTTTTTTGAGCATAAGATAATATTTTTTATATACTGACAAAAAAGATAATTTGTTATATATATATATATACTCCCTCCGTATCATTTACATAGAAAAAGTAAAATGGACACGAAAATTAAGGAAATTTCACTTTTTTCATCTCTATTTACTTAAATACCCCTAAAAAAATATCCCTCAAAATCTACTTTTAAGGCAAGGGTATAAATGGTATTTTGTCTCATTCAACTCCCCAAAATTTACCTAAAATGACATATTTTCTATATAAAAGATACACCAAAAAAAGAAAATTTCCCTATGTAAATAATACGGAGGGAGTATATATTTGTATAGTTTACTTGTTTTCTTTTTTGTATTCCATAACATTTTTTTCATTAAATATTGTGATTAAAATTTTATTTTTTTTATATTACTATAAAATTATTGGTGGGGCAAAAGTTCACAAGTCTTAATATTTTCTTCATGGAATTTTATAATATTAAATCATTAAATGAAATAAGAGCAAATTTATTAATTCAATTTTTATAAAAGGCAATTATCATCATGTGAATTGAATTTATGAACTCGTAAAGAAACCAAGTATTCCAATTATAATTTGCATAATAACAATTTTTATATATGCAAATTGTATTCTCTTTCATGGAAATACAATTTTGAATATATACAAATTGCAATTGTATTATGTTTTATGGAAATCTTAAATTATAATATTTTAAAAAATATAATTTTAATTAGGGCTGTAAATGAGCCAAGCTACTCGAGCTCGGCTTGGATCTCGGCTCAGTAAAAGCTCGTTCAGGCTCTTGCTCGAACTGCTCATTTGTTAAATGAGTCAAACTCAAGTTATAAAATACTCGGCTCGTTAGCTCGCAAGCTAGTTCATTTAAAAAATTCGTGAGTTAAACTCGTAAGCTAGCTCGTTTAGTGTATTGGATTAAAAATATATATAATTTAATTTATATATATTAAATTATATATGTGAATATATTAATTTTTGACTAACTTAATTTATATAATTTATTAATATATGGTATATGTAATAAATAAATTAAATAATATACAATATAAAATAGCTTAGTAATTTATAATAAAATATAAAATTATAGTAATATAATATTTTATTTTTATTAATATACAAGTATATTATTCATCTTTTATACAAATATAAAATTTAGTATATCTTTTATAAAAATTTAGAAAAAGTGAATGAAAAATTAAAATTAAAATAAGTTTATTGAGCTCGTTAAATTTATTTAAATCAAGCTCGAGTTCAAACTCGAGATACATGATATATGAGCTGACTCGATACAAGTTCGGGCTCGGTTAGAGCTCGATTCGAGTTCGAACTCGACTATTTTATAATGAGCCGAGCTTGAGTTTTTCAAAGCTCGACTTGACTCGGCTCGATTATAGTCCTAATTTTAATATATCAAAAATATTAGAGAAGAAAATATCACAATTTAAATCATAATTTTTTTTATACGGTGCGAGATATATATATTTTTAAATTATATATAGGTTGATTTTTTATAATATAATAAAAAACTTAAGATATAAACAAATTAATTTATACAATTCAGATGTTATATATAATATAACACACTTAATTATCATATATTAATATATTAACGTGTAATAAAGTAAGTTAAATACATTATATCATATTGATACTACGCTTTGATTATCGGGCTTATGGGCTGAGATTCGTGTCTAACCAACCCAGCACGGAACTTTTGTGAAAAAATGAGTCTCAATACGGAGCTTTATCTTATATGTAGCTGAATCATGCTGTGGAACTCGAATTCAAACCCTCGAGAGATGAAGAAAGTCTACCTATCATCACTTATAATCTAGTTAAGATATATAATGGCTTAATAATTTTATATATATATTCAACTTATTATACTTTTGCACTTCTATTTAATTTTTTAAAATTTTATCAATTTACTCTATATAATTTTATATTAATTATAATGGTTTTCAACAATTTTATGCTTGCGTAATTATATCCAATTATTAGTTTAAAATAAATAAAATAGTTTAATTCCCCTTGATATTTAAAACCCACCCAAATATCATAAATTCATAATATAAATATGTAATATACTATTATTAGCTTAAGACAATTTTTTCTCGTCTTGGTTTTATAATTTTTAAGTTGCATTTTCAAATTTTTTGTTATTTTCAATAATATGTATGCTTTCTAATTACATTGATTTAAGAGTTTTAGCTTTCATCATCATTATTTTTTTATTACAATAATATTTATTTGATTGTTATTTCATCAATTGCATATTTTTAAAAATAATTAGATAAAACTATAATTTATAAGTGATGTAAGAATTAAGGATAAAAATTGGTATCATTAGAAGTGTGTAATTGTTACCGTCTAAAACTCGAGTTTGAAATTTAAGTATTCTTCTTTACATATAATTAATAAAAAAATAAAAATTGATATAAATCTTAAAAATAGATAAAATTAAAGATTATAATTTTTTTTGTTTTAAAAAATTATAGAAGTTGAGAATATATAAGAATAATAGATCTAAATATATGTTAATTATAACATGCTAAAAATATTTTAAAAAATAAACTTATTTTTAAAAATATTTATTTTTTTAAAATATCATTTTTTAGAGATATACTTCTAATATAGTTTTAATATATTAAATACATGCTGCTACATACTTATATATATATATTATATGTTTGATATATTAAAATTATATCAAACAGTGAAATAGTTTTTTTCAAAAAATAAACATATACATATAAATTAATATTTAATTATGAGACAAATTAATATTAATTAAAAATTTCGAAATATTTTCCCAAATTAAAATTAAAATTTTTTATTTATACAAATTAATTAATCAATTATTTTTTAAAATTTTTATCTACTGTTGTGAGACAAAACGACTAAACGAAGACATCATACGAATTACGTTTATTAGAACCAAACAAATTTTAATCAAAACGGATAAAGCACCGTTGACATTGTCACGACTCAAATCTATCTAACTTCCATTTTTTTTTGTCAAAATCCCCAAATCTCTAGGGTTTCTCTTTCCAATTTCTTTTTCCCAATTCACAGATCTGACTTTCATTTCCTCTAATTCGGTTATGATTTATCGAAATTAAAATGTCAGAAAGTGATGATTCAGTGAAGGTACCTCTTCAAAATGGAGATCATGTCACTAATGGATTAGAAGAAGAAGAAGAAGAATCTAAATCAAATGGGATTATTGAAACTTCAATTGATCAGGTTTTTAATTTAATTGTTAGCTAAATATTGAAAATTTTTAAGCTTTTCTTGTTATCAAGTCTTGTTATTGTGTTCTTTCAAAAAAAAAAGTTACGTTATTGTGTTATTTGAATTGGGGCTAAGTGAAGAAGAGAACAAATGCAGGAACTTGAACCCGAACCAGAAATAGAACCGAAGGTAGAGGAGTCTGAGCACATTCATAATGCAGAAAGTAAGGAGGATATGTTCGTTGATGCAACTGATGATATGCAAGATAATCTGGAAATGGATAATGGTAGTACTCGAGATGATTCCGCTGAGAAAGACAATGTTTTAAATGAGTTCAAGGTGATGATTTTTTTTTTAAAATTTGTTTCAAGTTCATAAGTTTGATAATTGTTTTTTGTAATTCAATGTTTTTTAATTTAGCATATATATATTTTTATGTAGGAAGAGAGAGAGGAATTTGTAAGAGAAGTTGCTAATCTTCGAAGTCAGCTCAGGAGTTTAGCTAATAATAAACAGTCATTGCATGGTGATGATAATGATGTCCAGGAAGAGATGGCGGGTGGTGGTGGTGCTTCTTTGACTGAGATGATTAATGAATGTTCCCAGTTTGTTAATGTTTTTACTGAAGAGCGGTTGCAGTATGAGAACACAATAAATGAGCTTCGGCAACAGATTGAAGATCTTAATGGGACGGTTCAGGTGGAACAGAATGTTGAGATTGTTGTAGATAGGATGTTGGGTTCTCTTAGCATTGTGATTAACCAAGAAGAGTTGTTGGATTACTCTGTTATGGGGAAGATTGCTCATGCTGAGAGAAATGCTTCTTTGTTAGTGGATCAGTATAGATGGTTTCTTTATGAACTTGATCAACTTAGGCATTGTTTGTTAGAAGGAGGGTTTTATGTTGGAGTGCAAGAGGAGTTCGGGTATGAGTTAGTTTTTGCTACTGCCCGTGGTGGGTTGCTGGAGCTTAAGAAAAGAGAAGCAGAGATGGTGGAACGAGTGAGCCATTTGGAATATCTAAATAAGAAATTTGTTGAGGAAGTTGAGAAGGAAAGAGCACAGGTGGAGATAGCAAATTCTGAACTTGAAAAGGTAAAGGTGGAGCTTGATCAGGAAAAAACTAGATGTGCTAATACAAAAGAAAAGCTTAGCATGGCTGTGACAAAAGGAAAAGCATTGGTTCAGCAGCGGGATTCACTGAAGCAGTCTCTGGCTGAGAAAACAAGTGAGCTTGATAAATGTTTGGTTGAATTGCAAGAGAAGTCGAGTGCTACTGAGGCTGCTGAGTTATGCAGGGGGGAGCTGTCCAAATGTGAAAACTTGATTGCATCATTGCAGCAAACTCTTTCTCAAAGGAGTGCTATTCTTGAAAGCCTCGAGGGAGTTTTTTCTCAGATTAGTGTACCTGAGGAACTTCAGCCAATGGATATTACTGAGAGATTGAAATGGCTTGTAAATATGGTTGCATCACTACAGGAAACACTTTCACAAAAGAATGTAATTTTGGAAAATTTTGAAGCAATTTTTTCTCAGACTAGTGTTATTGAGGGAATAGAATCAATGGATATGGTTGAGAAGTTGAAATGGCTTGTAAATTTGGTTGCATCGCTGCAGGAAATGCTTTCTCAAAGGAACAGTGTTCTTGACAGCCTTGAAGAAATATTTTCTCAGATCAGTGCACCTGCTGAAGTTCAGTCAATGGGTACTGTTGAAACATTCAAATGGATTGTGGAGGAGAGAAATGCACTCAAGGATAATTTGCTGGAATTCCACAAATTGAAAGATGCCTTATCTTTAATTGATCTTCCAGAAACTGCTCCATCATGTGATTTGGAAAGTCGAATAGGTTGGCTAAAGCAATCAGTTATCCAGGCAAAAAGTGAAATAAATATGTTGCAAGATGAGATTGCTAGAATAAAGGAAGCTGCGCATAATGAAATTGACAGCTTAAGTACTGCACTTTTGGCAGAATCACAAGAAAAGGAATATATTAAACAGGAGCTGGATGACCTGGCCTGCAAATTTGAAGGGGTTACCAAAGAAGCACATCGAGCCTCATATGAGAATGATCAGTTAGTGAGGCTCTTGTTAGAGGGTTCTGGAATAACAGAGACTTCTTCTGATGTGGCTGCACTTGTACAGCGATGCTTTGGGAAGATAAAAGAACAAAGCAATGCTTCTTTTGATACTTCTCCTGCTTATGTTGATTATTTTGAAAGAATGCAGAATCTCTTGTATGTCAGGGATCAAGAATTGATGCTCTGTGAGAAACTTTTAGAAGAAGATATGCTGGTGAGATCAGAGGCGAATGACCTTCGTAATGAGTTAAGTGTGGCATCTGTACAACTTGCTGCACTGAAGGAAGAAAAGGACTCTCTGCAGAAAGATCTTGAGCGATCAGAAGAGAAGTCTGCTTTGCTAAGGGAGAAGTTGGCCTTGGCAGTGAAGAAAGGCAAGGGCCTGGTTCAAGATCGGGAAAATTTGAAACTTGCTCTGGATGAAAAGAGGTCAGAAATTGAGAAGTTGAAGCTTGAATTACAACAAGAAGAATCTACAGTTGCTGAGTACAGAGATCAGATAAATAGGTTGTCTACTGATCTAGATCGAGTCCCGGAGTTAGAAGCTAATATTGTTGCTATGCAAAATCAACATGATCAACTTGAGCAGTTGTTATCGGAGAGCAGCAGCATGCTACAGAGAGTAATGAAATCTGTTGATTGTATTGCTCTTCCTATTGATAGAGTTTTTGAAGAGCCTATAGAAAAGGTGAACTGGCTTAAAGGTTACATGATTGAATGTGAGCAAGCTAAGATCCATGCCGAGGAAGAGTTGGATAAAATCAAGGAAGAAACCAGTGTTCTGATTAGTGAGTTAGCAGAGGCACAACAAACTATGAAGTCACTGGAAGATGCAGTGTCAGTTGCTGAGAACCACATTTCTCAACTAACAGAAGAGAAGAGGGAAATAGATGTTGCCAAGCAAAAAGTTGAGCAGGAATTGCAGGAAGCGAAGGATGAAGCTCATGCCCAAACTAGCAAGTTTACTGAGTTTTGTGCAGCTAGAAAGTCGCTTGAAGATGCATTGTCTCTGGCAGAAAATAATTTGTCTCTTATTCTTAAAGAGAAAGATGAGGCTCAATTAAGCAGAGCTGCTACAGAGACTGAGCTGGGGAGAATGAGAGATGAAGATGAGGTTCAAACTGGCAAGCTGACGGAGGCTTATAGAACTATAAAGTCTCTTGAAGATAAACTATCTCAGGCAGAGGCCAGTGTTTCTTTGCTTACTGAGCAAAACAATCATGTTGAAGTTGGTAGAACCAATTTAGAGTATGAACTAAACAAGCTAAAAGAAGATGCTGAGTCGCAGGCTAGCAGTCTGGCCGATGCCTCCTTAACTATGAGATCACTGGAAGATGCACTGTCTGAGGCAGGAAACAATATTTCTGTGCTCGAAGGTGAGAAGAAAATTGCTGAGCAGGAGATTTCTACACTTAATTCCAAGTTGAAGGCATGCATGGATGAATTAGCTGGAACCAATGGGAACTTGGAAAACAGGTCTGCAGAATTCATCCATCACCTTGATGATCTTCAAATGCTTCTGAGAAATGAGAGTCTGTTGCCCATGGTTACACAACATTTTGAGAGGGAATTTGAGAACCTGAAAAACATGGATCACAGTCTCAGAGACATAAAGGACCATTTTGATACTAGTTCAGAAGTGCTACAAGGTCATCCTATCATGGAGGTAAAAATATCCAATTGTGTTTGTAATTTTTCATGAACTAAGTTTATGTCGCTTTATCTGACAGCTCTCTTAATTCATTTCAGGAAGATTGGGATTTGACAAAACCTTTTCCGCAGGATCTTTGTAATATTGTAAACATAGAAATGGATGATGGCGATGCTAGTGCTGCAGATGTTGACAATGTATACCTGTACTTTAAGAAAACTGTTGGGAAGCTACAATTGCAAAACACTACTATAGTGGGCAATTTTGAAGGTTTCTCAACTTTCATAGCTGAGTTTACTGAAGCTCTATTGAGAAAATTAAGGGTAACAGAGGATGCAATAACTATTATTTTTGAGCACATGGAGTCCATAAAGAAGAAAATGAAGAATATGGAATTGCGTAAAGAGGAACAAGAGAAAACCATTGCCTTTTTGGAAAAAGATTGTAGAGTTTTACTATCTGCTTGCACTAATGCTACGAGCGAATTGCAATTCAAAGTTAAAAATGATCTACTGGAATTGAGCTCGATTCCTGATCTTGAAAAGTTAAATCATCAAATGATTCTTGAAGTGACAGAAGTTGGTGCTGATGACATGGAGGAGCATCAGCAAAGCGTTGATGACAGCAGATATGACAAGACAGCTGAAAATCTGTTAATGGCTACAAGAAAAGTTCAAACATTGGTTGAACTATTTGAGAGCGCAAGTAATGTGGCAGCAGTCGCAATTGAAGACTTACAGAATAAATTGCAAGAAAACAGAGTAGCTTATGAAAAAGCCATAGAAGAAAGAGGTCTAATTCAGAGTAAGGTTTCTGAGTTGGAGTCCAATGCTGAAGCCTTACAAAACTGTTGGGAAGAGCTGAGGCTTGAAACAGGGGATTATCAAGCCATAAAGGAGAAGTTGAAGGAAAAAGAAGCAGAACTTTCACATTTACATAATAATCTGTTGATGAAAGAACAAGGTAAATATTTTTGTTATGATGATATTGAATCTATCTATTTAGTTGTTTACTCAATCTACTAACTAAATTTTGTTGTTCCAGAGGAAGAAGATGCTCTTATGTCAGCTACTGAATTGAAAACACTTTTTGTTAAGATAAGGGGAGTTGAAATTCCTTTTGTAGAGTCAGAAGTTCATGATTTGGGACCCAATAGTTCGGCTGATGTACAGAAACTGTTTTACATCATTGATAGTTTACCTGCGTTACATCGTCAAATAAATGCATTATCTCACGACAAAGACAAGCTACAAACAACCCTGTCAATGCAGGTTCATGAAATTGAGCATCTAAAGGAGGAAATTGAAACACAAATTAGAAATAACAAAGAATTGGAAAAGATTAGCAGTGAAATGTCTGAGACAACATCAGGCTTAGAAATTTTTTTTGATCTATTGGGCGGTAGTGAAATTGTTGGAGACAGAAAATGTTTTGGTGTACAGGGACTTTTACCAATAGTTGAAAAACAGATTATAGGCTTGCTTTTGGAAGCCGAAAACTCGAAATCTCAAGCCCAGGAACTTGGCACAAGGTTGCTTGAGAGCCAGAAAGTTATAGATGAATTAACAGCCCAGGTTAAGTTGCTAGAAGATTTATCCCAAAGTAAAACTGTTAAGCCAGAACTTGTCCAGGAAAGGAGCATCTTTGAAGCCCCTTCATTGCCTACTGGCTCAGAAATATCTGAAATTGAAGATGCGGTGAGATATTTTTTTATTTTATGTTCCATCATAATTAAACATTTCCCTTCATTAAATTCGATTGCTTGCTGCTAGAATTTGGTGTATATCATTGGCTTGTCATAAATATTGATCTTGTCGTTATTCAAAAAACAAAGATGTCTAGACTAATGTTTATGTTTTTGTGAAAACACATGAGATGAACATCATATGTTCTGGGGGCATGTATCAGCAGTTCTTATGATGTTTCATTTTGTTTTTGGCTGCTCTATGATCCTAACTAATGCATTTTCACATGTGAAGAACATATTAGATATAGATATGGAAGCTTCATTTCTTGCAAAAAGCAGTTGGTGTTTTTCCTAATGATGTAAATGCTTTGCTATTGAATGCTGTCCTGGCTAAGAGCAACATGATTCTTTTCGCTTTCCAGCGTGACCATGCTATCCAATCCTTTTTGTTATCCTTTTCATCTTTGCGTTTTTCCCTTGTCAATTGTAGGACTTTTTGTGAGTCCATGCTATTCTCTTCCTGGCAGGGAGAGAAGTAAGTGTTAGGTTTACAGGCTTTATTACCAAAATAGCAATCACTCGGATGCTGCAAAATCAAAGATTAATTGGTTCCTTGCGTTTTGGCCAAATAACTGGAATACTGAACCAACACCATTCTCATGCTGTTGCTTGCATCAATATCCTTCTATTAGATAAGATTATGCTTGCTGTTAGTGCTTTTGATTAATACTCAAGTGATATTTTTCTTAACTTTGCTGAACATAGGAAAGCTGCATCAATTAAGCTATTTATTCTTGTTGCTTATGCAGGGTTCAGTCGGAAACAATGGGATATCTCATGTTTCCTCAGCTGCTCAATTGAGAACCATGCGAAAAGGATCAGCTGATCATCTTGTTCTCAGTATTGATTCAGAAGCCAGTAGTCTAATCAACAATGAGGAAACTGATGAGGACAAAGGTTTGCATTCTGGGGTTTTGTCTACCCAAATAAGTTTAATAACTTGGATAATTTATAGTGTTTTTCCACGGCAGGTCATGTGTTCAAGTCTCTCAACACATCAGGTCTCATCCCCAAGCAAGGAAAATCACTTGCAGATCAAATCGATGGAATATGGTATATTGCTTAAACTAGATGGAAGAGTTAAGGATAAGGGAACACTTGAACTGTTGCTTGTGGAATTTTTATGATACATTCTGTGGGGCATGAATTGGGAGGGGCAAATTAGTAGGTGTTGTGTTCTCCATTTGTGACAATTTTCTGTTTATTCATGATGAAAACGAGCCAGGACTGGTTCGTCTTTGTCAAAAATTTGTATTTCATATTAGTCATATGGGATTAGGATTCAAGACTGCCGTTAATGATAAATTGGGCAGAATTCGATACTTGCATCAACTTGAATCTAATATGCTTCTTTAACCGATGCAGGGTATCCGGTGGTCGAGTTCTGATGAGTCGTCCGAGGGCGAGGCTGGGCTTTATTGCATATTGGCTCTTCTTGCATATATGGCTATTGGGAACCATCTTGTAACCAATTCTGATCATCACCCTCTAAATCACGCTTTCAGCTTTTCTGCAACTTGTATCATAGATAATTATTTTTCCTCATTCATTTCTTCCCCCATTTCCCCCGCCAAATATGTTGTTTATATGCATATATTCTTACCCTCATTGATTCTCTGCAATCATATTTTAGGGTTCAGAGAATTCAAGCTTGTATGCTTGTGGAAAATAATACATATTTTTTTCCCTTATAGTCTTGTACTGGAAAATTTTGAAATAGAAATTTGTGAATGACATGTGAATTGAAATCATCCTTCTCTATGTTTGTATGAGCACAAAGATGTGCGCTAAATTTTGTTAGTAATATATCCTACATGTATGACAAGTGATGCCTTGATTTGATATATATATATATATATATATATATATGCACACACACACATTAGGGGTGGACAAAAAAATCGAGAAAACCGAACCGACCGAAAACTGACCGAAAAATCGGTTAATCGACTGGTCGGTTCGGTTTTCGGTTCTAAATTACATCAAACCGAAAATATTTGGTCGGCCAGCGGTTTTATTGCTAAGAAAACTGAACCGACCGAAAATCGACCGAATTTTTTAGGTCTAAACCAAAACCACTGGTTTATAATGAAACCGACCGAATTTTTTTGTTCTAAACCGAAGCCGACCGAATTTTTTTGGTCTAAATTAATTTTTTCGGTTTTTTTGAGGTTCTCCTCTGATCGGTTCGGTTTTCGGTTACTAAAACATATGATCGATTTTTGGTCGGTTTTTGCAGATCGATTCGGTTCGGCCAACCGAATCGATTTTGTCCACCCCTAACACACATATATATTTATAGAGAGAGAGAGAGAGAGAGCATTGACAGACACTCTCTCTATTGTTTACTTATTGCCGGTGCTATTGTTTGGTGATGGCATCCGATATCAATTTTGGATATATGCTTATTTAAAATTTACTTTCTTTGCACTTTTTCATTTGTCTATAAATGTGAATTATAGTTCACTTAGTTAATATATTGTCTCCATCCTTAGTTAATAGATATACTTTTTATTTATTTATTTTAAATAATGTTATTTTTTAAATAAATCTCTTATTAAAGGTATAATAGGAAAAATAAATGGAAATTTATGTTTTTAATAAAAATAATTAATTTTTTTAATATTTATAAAATAAAAAGTGTATTAAATTGGGAAGGAGGAAGTATTAAATTTATATTAAATTTATATGTAATATTATTTATTAATAATTATTTTTCATATTAAAATAGGCATTCAAAAAAATTTTCGTATTAAAATAGGAATATAATGAAAAAATATGTCTGGTTAAAATAATTGATTTTTCAGGGAGGAGAGAGTATTATAAATTTAAATTTAAAAACTATTTAAAATCTAAAAAATTATAGAAATACATAATGATATTAAATTTTAAAATATTTAGTTATTTCAAATTATTAAAAAAAGTGATTTATACAGCATTCTAACATCTTGTAATATGAAAAATGCACTGAATCACTGAACTAATGGTGAAAAAATTACAATGCCAATAAGATTTCTAACAATTTTGTGAGATTTTATAATAATATCATTACGAGTTTTTAAAAACTAAAAATGAAAGAAACTATACAAAATGGCTGGTGGTCTCTCGATCATCCACGTGGCAAGAGACCAAATTTTAGAGGGAATAAATGAACAATAAATAACAGAACTATAACAACTTTATCTTATGGAAACTTCTGATCTAACTTTTTACTTTGTATAGTTCTACTCTCTCTTCCATTGATTTCTTGGGAGCAGCAGAGCTGGGAAATTGAGTTAGGGTTCATAAAGATACAAGTTTTACGTACCCAATTAGGGTTTGAGCTTTAGAGACCATTAATAATCAATCATGCCTTTGCTTACTCTTAGCTGTTGCTTAAACTCAAACACAACTCACAATTTCTCTAGCAAACTCATTCTAGTCTATGGTTTACCTGTTGAATCAAGTAAAGTAAGAATCTTTATAACAGAATCAGCAATTTTCTCTCAATTTTACGCTAAAAGCTTTCTTTTCTCTCTTTGTGTTCCCTTTTCTTTGGCAGGACTGTAGATTTTGCACAAAGGCTTTTGCCAGGCAGAAACCAGTGAAAAAATCAAGAAGCAATGGACAATCACCAAATGGATTGGTTCTGAAGACTACCCAGAAGAGTTCAGTAGCAGATGAAAGCAAGGTCTTATCGAATAGGTCTTCTTTAGAGGATAATGATGTTAATGCTATGGAGAATTCTGTTAATTTGCCATCGAGAAGTGATGTTCTTCAAGCATGCACTGTCGCTTGTGGGTTGATAGCTGCTTTGGGTATAGTAATTAGACAGGTACTTGGCCATTTCAATCAATTTTCTTTAGGAGATAAATTTTTATCTTTTAATGGTGCATTGGTGATTGATTATTTAAAATTATTCTCAATTCATTAGGGTTGTGATTTTCAATTACCATTTTTCCTGTCTTGTTTCTAACATACTAATATGCGTTCTGATTATCTTCCATTATTGGTTTTTCTAATTGCTGAGAAACCATGTTCATGTCACAAATTAGTCCTAAAAGAATCAAATATCCAGCTTACCTTCAGTCTATTGACTGTTGGATTGCAGCAACACTGCCAACACACTTTCGGACTTATGTTTTAGTAACATTAATAAATTAGTGAACAAATTTTATTGCTTTCACATGGTAAATGATATTTGTATTAAATGCTATTTCTTAATTGTAATTTCCAGGTATCTCATGTTGCATCAGTGGAAGGATTGCCAATCCTTGACTGCACTGCTGAAGTCTCATGTATAAATTTTGTCACTTTTTCTGCCTGTTGGTCATTCAGAAGGTTATTCTTAACACTGTTCGATGAGAAGAATCAATCTGCTTTTCATGCAAATAGATTATCCACATAAATCAGCACTTCAAATTTTAGTTGAATCCTTTTTTTTTAAATGAAATTTAGTTGAACAGTTGACTTGTGGTGGAATAATATATTGAGTGATCCTGAATGATTATCCGTCTTGTAATGTGTTCCCATCTTGTCCTGCCAAACTGATATAATGAAGAATGCAGTTCATACAAAGAATGAATATGCCTGAACTTAGTTGGGTTAGTGTTTCGTTGAATGGTTTAATAAATTTCCATAATGGCTGCTGTTTGCTCGTTGGTTATGTGCATAATTATTCTCTAAATTTTGGTTACTGGGATAAAGCCCTATCTACATTAAAGAAAATTTCACAACTTTGTCTTTCGTCAAACTCAGTACTGCAAATTTTGACAATAAAGCCAAATCTGACCTGTTAAAGAGTTTCACCTTTTTCCTTTTTCTGCGCAGTTGGTTTTGAGATGTGGCATCTTCAGTTGATGATAGGATTGGTTATACTGATATCATCATGCCGATACTTGCTACTGAAGATATGGCCAGATTTTGCTGAATCTACAGAAGCTGCCAATCAGCAGGTAAAATTAACTCAGTTTCTTGCCCTCATCTCTCAATGGTACTACGCAATATAGGGATTTATGGATTTAGTAGTCTGTCATCTCTATCTGCAGATTATCAGAATTACGTGATTAATTATTTTATTGCTTACGACATTGATAAAGGTTATTCTTTTCAATGTAGGCCCTCACATCACTTCAACCATTGGATTACATATTAGTTTCGTTTTTGCCTGGATTGAGTGAGGTAAGTGAATTATCTAAAGTTCCTTTTCATTTACTTTTGTAGAACCAACTAACACATGAATATTCCAGGAACTCCTTTTCCGCGGAGCATTGCTACCACTTTTCGGAATGAATTGGAAGAGTGCCTTTCTGGTTGGTGCCATATTTGGTATTCTACACTTAGGCAGTGGCCGGAAGTATTCCTTTGCTTTCTGGTATTCATCTTCTAGGATCAATGCATAATCTTTGCCCTCATTATTTCTGTCCATAGGCATATATACATATATATACATATATATATATATATCTTGTAAATTGGACAAAATCTCACATATGGTTTAAAAGTAATAACTTTCCTTCAATATTTGATAATGTAAACCAAATTATAATGTCCATGACATGAAATTTTCATGGTGCTTATATTAAGGTCTTTTGAATTTACCTTCAAACTACAGATACCTCAATTGACAACCTTGACTTTCTCCCCTAACATCATTTCAGGGCAACCTTCGTGGGAATAGTATATGGCTATGCTACCATTGTATCTTCAAGCATCATTGTGCCAATGGCTTCTCATGCATTGAACAATTTGGTTGGAGGGATCTTGTGGCGTACTACATCAAATTTGTCAAAGTTTTCGAAGTAGATATCAGATTCTTATTGTCTACCTGGTTTTCTCTGAACAGTCAGTAAGTTTCCTTCTTTTTTACATCTGTCTCTCTAGAACCCATATTGGGAGTCGTGCTATTTGTCCCATCAAATTTTGTAGAATATGAAAATAATGGTACGTGCAAACACTTTGTATTAAGAATTTAAAAGTAGACTGATTATATGACAAATAGAATGATTCAACATTAAGGGGAATTGACTTGGTGAGAAAAGCTTGTGATACAGTGTTTTTCTTGTTATTATTTTCCTCTAAAAAAAAAAGGAATACATTATGTTACTTTTAGAAGTATATAATTTTCACTTTCTTTTTCCTTGAGCAATGCTTGCAGCGATAGAGAGTTAGGGGCTATACATTCTACATATAATTAAATAAAAAACTGTAGAGATATTATCAACATTCAATGATTTTTCTTACAGATTGATTGATTTACATTCCAAACTTAAAAATGTGTGTATAACATAAATATAAATTATCGTATCATATCAGATTAGAAGAAGAATCTCTGTTTATTGAGCAAAATTAATTATAACATTTCAGCATTGCAGTCCATAATTAGTCGTTAAAATTTTTATTTTATTGGTTGGATTCTTTATATTTGGTTTTCCTCTACGCACCACCAGAACGGCAGACTCTTTATCGTCCTTTTAAATGCATCAAAAGAGTGCCTGTAAAAAAAATAATATTCATAATTCCTTGTTCGTGTCAGTACAATTCTCTTTGCTTAGACCTGATTCGAGTCTTCTTCCCTAATACTAATGTATATATCCCTATTGAAAACTTTGAAAATGGCCAAGTCATTTACTATAGTTTTTGCCTTGCTTTCTGTCATCTTTATTGCTCAACTAAACATCGAGGCTACTGATCGCCTTCCATTGATAGTCAATACCAAGTATATACATCCTGATGCTAAGAATATTTTATATAATAAAGTTTGCGTGTGGAGACTATATAAGTATTTTGTGAATCAAATTGCGTATGCTTAATACTTTTTTAAAAATTGATAATTTGTGTCCTTTATGGTTTTAGATAAATTCTTTAAATTTAAGAGTATCAAAGCTAACTGTTCGTTTTTTTTTTATATTAATTAAATTATATATATATATTTAATAATATAAAATTTAACAAGTAAAAACTGAAAAAGAAAAAAGAAAAAGATTATGAATATTAATTTTTATTTTTATTTTTTAATATTATAAATTATTTATTCAATCATTCAATTATTAGTTAGCCGATTGTTTATAATTAAATTTAATTATCTGCTTATTTATAGAAATGGCTAATGCTAGTATTCTACAATCTTCATTTTCGTTGTCACTTATTTTTATGATGAAAATAAGTCTTTTTAAGTTTAGAAAAAAAAATATATAATCTTCAATGATTTATGAAAATAAAAATGAAAAAAAAATTAAAAACTAAAGAAATAAATAAATAAAAACTGAAAACTGTTAAAGTTGGAAATTTTATTTATTTATTCATTAGATCATATATTTATATTTAATAAAATTGGACTTAACAGATAAAAACCTAAAATAGAAAAAAAAAATTACCAAGAATATTATATTTTTTTATTTTTTATATTATAAAATATTTATTCAATAATTGAATTATTAGTTAATGACTGTTTATGATTAAATTTAATTAAGTCATCCGCTTATAGAAATGACTAATGCTACAATTAACATCATCATTGTCTATTATTTTTATGGTGAAAATAAATTTTTTAAGTTTAGAAAAAAAAAATGTAAAGTTCAATGATTAAAAAAATGAAAGTGAAAAAAATAAAATTGAAAACTATTAAGACAACATCTTTTTAATATGTTCTATTTCTTGTGTTCGATTTTCAGTTTAAAAAAAAAATAATTTTCAGTCGAGGCTAAGAACAAACGTGTGCCGTTTGGAATGTAGACAAGGATTATATGGCAAATAGAATGTTTCAACATCAAGGGCAATTGACTGAACCATGACCACGACCCGATTAATCCGGCTGCCGGTTCTAATTTATGGCATGATTGAATCTTAATCATAATAGATAAAATTCAGTTTGATTAAGGTTCAGGGTTGCACGATATGGACCGATTTCAGTTTTGATTTGAATCAGTAGTTTAAACATGTTTTAATTTTTCAAAAAAATTTGTCCATAATTAATAATAATTTTTTTATGAGATTAAATATATAACTCATATATTTTATATGATATTAATTAAATTAAGGCAAATAATATAAATTGTTAAAATAATAATAAATTAAAAACACTTATGAATACTACTAATAACAAATAATAATATTAATAACAATAATAATTAATAACAGTTAAAATTTTTTGCAGATATAATTATTTTGATTATAAATAAATTAGTATATAATTGTAAATATTTGATATTATGATTGAAGAATAAGAAAAAAATTAAAAAAATGTTAATTCAAAGATTTTAATTTTTGAATTAAAAAAATATATAATTTTAGTGCATATTAAAATTAATATATATATTAATTTTATTTTTTTATTTTTATAATTCAGACTTGAAACTGTTGGGTCGGTTTCAGTTCAAAAATCAGAAACCAAGACTGAACTCTTATAAACCTATATTGATTTTAGTTTGTATCCGATTTTCTTGGTTTCAGTAAGGCGAGTGAACTAGACCGATAGTTTATGGTCCAAGCCATAATTCACATAGAACCCTGGCCATGTGTAAATTGACTTAGCAAGAAAAGCTTGCAATAAATACTATTTTTCTTTTGTAGAAATAAGAAATATTATTATTTTCATCACAAATGAAAAGGAAATACATTATTATTAATTAGAAGTGTATAACTTTCACTTTCTTTTTCCTTCAGCAATGCCACATATTCTATACCTAATTAAATGCCACATTGTAGAGACTAGAGATGTTATTAACATTCCGTTGCCCTTTCTTTTAGATTGATTTGCATTCCATATTTAAAAAATATATGAATAGTACAAATATAAATTATTATACCATATCAAATTATAAGAATCTCTCTATTTATTAAGTGAAGTTAATTATAATACTAGAGTTACAATCCATAATTACTCATTAAAATTTTGTCATATTGAATTGATTCTTTATATTTTGTTTTTCTTTTAGTTTTAAATTATCACATCTCAATTCTCCAAGGATAAACTTATCTTACTGTAAATCTCAAATCACAACTTATTTAATTCATATCTCTCACAAATATATGATCATTTATAATATTTATTACATCATCTATGACATCAAAGATATTCTATAAAATTTAAATAATTTTTAAACTAAAATCAAGCTGAAAATACTAATTTATTGACTCAACCTCTTTTATATACGTAAAAATTTTAAATTAAAGGGTCTATGCTCTATTAAAGTATATCAAGTTGAACTTTAAAAATATCTAAAAATAATAACAATAATAATAATAGAGCAAATTCAACTACTCAGCGAATAGGTAAATATATAATAAGGGAGAACAAATAAGGTTTAATAATACTTAATATATATTTAATCAATAATCAGCTGGATAATTAATTCTTAAAATCTTAAATATAACTTTCAAATATTTCTTAGTTCTCAGAAAAATCAGAAATAATTCAATTCATACATCTTTTATATATATTCAAGTATAATTTTTACTGATCAAATTTCAATTTAAGAGCATATCATGATTTATCTTGCAAGTTTAAGGAGAAATAATTTCAATACACATGTACAAAGTAATTACTACGGCCAAGGATAAATTTATATTAACACCCGTCATTAAGGTGCGATCTCGCAGAATTATAACAAGAGTTTATATGAATTATTTATTTAACACAGTATAATCAATCAGTTACGTATATAAAAATTAAACTACTATTATTTATTCACACTTAATAAAAAAATAATATCATTTAAAAATAAAACTTCATTCTATATAATACCTTGTAATTTGATAATAATATAGTAAAAGTTAAAATTAATTGTTAATATAAAAAAAGAAAAAAATTAAATTAAAACTCATTTATTTAAAAATTTATCTAATAATAATTAAAGTTAGTGGATATGTTAGGTAAAAATAAAAAAAATAATATATATATATATATTTAGAAACTAGAGTAAATAGTAATACCAAAAAAATAATAATAAAATAAATATATAATATAATGAAAGATAAAAAAATTATAAATTTGCCAACCCAATTGTTTTGTCGGAGCATTAATTAGTGGCCAAATTAGGTATATAATTAGTGGCCAAAATAGTTGAATCTTATATTATAAGAGAAGGAGAAGTTTGTTAAAAAAAAATTTAAAGGAAAAGAAGCAGAGGAACAAAAAAACAAAAGAAAAACGTGAGAGGCAGAGAGAGGGATTGAATTCTGGAAAAAGAGAGAGAGAGAGAGATAGAGAGAGAGAATTTAAGGAACCGTGATTTTGGAGCTCAGGCCGGCATTAATTTTGAGAGCTATTTTCGATAACTATTTTTTGACGATGTTTTTTGGTAAATCGAATGTCTTTAGAATTCTTAACTCTTAAGCTTTAAATTGATATATTATATGAGAATTATAAATGAATAAAATATATATCTGTGTGTGTATTTAGAAAATTTAAAGTAATTTTTAATTAGTTAAATTTTGAATATTATAGGAAATTAGGATATAAATTTTTATGTGAAAATTTTAATAAATTAGAAATAAATGAAGAAAATTAGATTTTGAATTATTATAAGTATAAAATTTATAAATTATTAAAATAAAAAAATTTAAAACTTGTGAAATTAGTAAATTAGGAATTATAATATTAATTAATTGATTAATTATAATTATTAAAGATAAAATTAAAGTAAAAAAAATAATTAGTTAATATAGACAGTAAAAATATAAATTAAATATTAAGATAATTAAATATTAATTTAGATATTATTAAGTTATAGAATAAATTAAAATATAAAATGAATTAATAAAATTATGAATTAAATTATTATTAGTTAGTTATGAATTTTTATGAATATATGAATGTCTATGTATATTAGTTTAGAGTAAATATATTGATAGTTAAATTAAGTTTAATTATTTAAATTATAAAATTTGTTAACAAATTATAAAATAAATGGATAGTATATTTTTATATAAAGCTATAAAATATATTTATTGAGATAAATAAATTAATTGAAAGATAATAAATAAATAGTTTGTTAAATTAAGATATATTAGATGTTATTATTAATTAGTACTTATAAGAATTTATTTGTAAAATGAATTAAGAAAATTGAAATAATTATAAATTAAATTAAATTAAATTAACTATAAACTAGCAGCAACACTCATAGCAGCAACACTCCTCGGCTGTGTACAACCAACCTTTCCATGCTTGGTGTAACCAGCTTCATGTAGATACTGAGGTATCTGTGTAGTCTTCCCAGAACCAGTTTCTCCTACAACAATAATAACTTGAAACTTCTCAATTGCCTCAAGTAGATCATCACGATATCCACAGATAGGCAAGGTTTTCCTGTCCTTCTGAATCTTTTCCAAATCAGATTTTGTCCTAGAGTTATCCACTGATTTAACAAGTGGCTGATCATCAAACTTGTTACCTTCCATCACTGATTCCTTGATAAATTGAATCAGTTCTTCAAACACAAACTGATAATCATCATTAGATATTTGCTTTTTATTCTTTGGACCTAACTTCATGCTAGCTTTTCCAATTTGATAATCTTCCCAAGCCTCCTGTTCTGCAAATTGGTTCATTTTATCATCAGCACCAAGGTCCATATAAAGCTGCAAAGCAACAGCAAATCTCTTCTCTTGATTAACATCCCCTTCCTGATCATATTCTTCCGGCATTCTATACTCATTCGTGCCATCTGCCACTTCTGATCTCTTCTTTACAAGCTCAAATATTTCCTTCTTATATCTTAGTTCGCCATATTCTGCTTCAGTAAGCTTCACATCATCAAAAAGATATTTTTCATCTTCTATATATATCATCTCTGAGTTGTTCCAATTTCTTTTGCTCTCTTTTCTTTAGATACTCGTCTTGACACCTTTCTCAAAGTGTCAATGCCATCTGATCTTCGAGCTACCTCTTCTGCCTCCTCCTTTTTTGATAGCTTGGGCTCAATAAACTTTCGAGTCCGAGCAGCATCACGCTCTCTTATATTTTGCTCAAGTTGCTTCCTTTCACTATGATCACGCAATCTTTCTTCCTCAGACTGCAAGATAAAAGATACAAATAAACAAATTTTATGAGAACTAATATAGAACAAAAGTTAAATGCGTGGCAACCACAGAAAAAACAAATAAAAAAATTAATTTAAGAACTTTTGATCAAAATGATTACTAATGAAGGCAAAACACATTATAGACAATGAAAAATCACACAATCAAAAAAGCAAGCAAGCAACAACTTTCTTTGATTATAACTAATTTCAATAACTATCGCATTTACCTCAAAACCATCCTGAGAAGTTCGTTGTCTAAACGTTGTCTAATTACTCGCCTTTCTTCTTCTTCTTTTTAGTCGTCGAACTTCTTCCTAAATCGAGATACTTACTGTAATATGGGAGAAGTCCTAAAATTTACTGAAATGTGAAATTTCTCCTAAATATTAGGAGAGCTTGAGAGTCAAGGAGACAAATTAAAAATCACAGTGTAACTCTTTATTTTTTTTTAATGTTTTCTAATTATGAAATTGTAACTTTGAGTTTCGATTTCATTAAAACTGAAACTCAAAGTTTCTAACAATTCAAAAAATATATATACAAACAGAATTTTGCACCAAACCGCAACTCAAAAGTTGCGGTTTGGTGCAATATGGTCTATAAGAATAAATTTATGAGATAGATTTATGCATGTATTATAAAAATTTGTGTATGCCATAATTTTTTATGGGTATGCCATAATTATTTATGAGTTTGCCATAATTATTTATGAATTTATTTTTAGTGGATTTTTCATAAATCTTTTTAATTTTTTTTTATAAATTCTTTTAAACCAATCAAAGATCATATGTTGATTAAAATTATTTTTTAAAAAATTTTAAATTAGAATATAATAAATATTTTTTTATTTTTCTAATCAATTCTATCTAAATTTTTAAATCAGTTTAATTTCAATTTCATTTGATTCTATTTCAATTATGTTTTAGGATATGAAATTTCAACTTAACGGGATCTAAAGTAAATGTCGATAAACTTAGGGGTGCCTTACCAAATGTAAACTCAAATAACATGTGCATCTATCTTAAGCTATATTTTTTTAATATAGATTTATTTAGTGCATCTCTAGATTCTTAAGTTGTGGGTATTTATTAATTAATAACTTAATTAAAATAAAAGATAAAAAAGAGATTAGAATTTAACATGATATATTATTTTAAAAAAATTACTTAATTTTATTATATGTCTATACATATATATATGTTTTTGAAAACTTTGATTAAAAAACATGATCTAACACTTTTAACCCCAAAATTAAATTAATCATATTTATTAAAATTAATATATTTAAATTAAATATAATTATAATATTATACATTGCTAAAATTATATATATTTAGATATTTAGATATCAAATTTTTTTAAAAAAATTAAATAATAAATACTAAACCTATTTAACTTTCTAAATATTATATATTATTTAGAGATAAAAAAATTTTTAAAAAAATTATGGCAAACTCATAAATAATTATGGCATACCCATAAAAAATTATGACATATACATAAATTTTTAAGATACACCTATAAATCTATCTCATAAATCAAGTCTCGTCAGCCAGAGACCAGACTGCACTATAACTCAAAGTTGCAGTTTGGCTTCTAATAAAAAAAACTTTACACCAAATTATAACTCAAAGTTTCAATTTGGTACAGTCTGGTCTACGAGAATAAATTTATGGGATAGATTTATGAGTGTATCATAAAAATTTATGTGTATGTTATAATTTTATATGGGTATGCCGTAATTATTAATGGGCTTACCATAATTATTTATGGATTTATTCTTAGTGAATTTTTCATAAATTTTTTTAATTTTTTCTTTATAAATTCTTTTAAACCAATCAAAGATTATATGTTGATTAAAATTAATTTTTTTGAAATTTTAAATTAAAATATAATAAATATTTTTTTATTTTTCTAATTAATTCTATCTAAATTTTTAAATCAGTTTAATTTCAATTTCTCTTGATTCTATTTCAATTATACTTCATGATATGAAATTTCAACCAAATGGAACCTAAAGTAAATTACGATAAAGCTAGGGATGTCTTACTAAATGACAACTCAAATAACATATGAATTTATCTATAAGCTATATTTTTTTAATATAAATTTATTTAATACATCTCTATATTCTTAAATTATGAGTCTTTATTAATTAATAACTTAATTAAAATGAAAGATAAAAAAGAGACTAGAACTTAGCATGATATATTATTTAGAAAAAAATACTTTATTAAAAAATACTTAATTTTATTATATATCTATGCATATATATTTGTTTTTGAAAACTTTAGTTAAAAAATATGATCTAACACTTTTAACCCTAAAATTAAATTAATCATATTTATTAAAATTAATATATTTAAATTAAATATAATTATAATACTATACATTGTCAAAATTATATATATATTTATATATTTAGATATTAAAATTTTTAAAAAAATTAAATAATAAACGCTAAACCTATTTAATTTTTTTAAATATTACGCATTATTTAGATATAAAATTTTTTCAAAAAAAATTATAGCAAATTCATAAATAATTAAGAAAAATTCATAAATAATTACGGCATACCCATAAAAAATTATGACATACATATAAATTTTTATGATACACTCATAAATCTATCCCATAAATCGAGTCTCGTCAGTTAGAGACAAGACTGCACCGCAACTCAAAGTTGTGGTTTAGTTTTTAATTAAAAAAAATCTTGCACTAAACTGCAACTCAAAGTTACTATTTGGTGCAGTCTGGTCTAGAAGAATAAATTTATGGGATAGATTTATGGATGTATCATAAAAATTTGTGTATATCATAATTTTTTTGAGTATGTCATAATTATTTATGAGTGTGCACAATTATTTATGGGTTTATTCTTAGTGAAATTTTCATAATTTTTTTTTAATTTTTTCTTTATAAATTTTTCTAAACCAATCAAAGATATATATGTTAATTAAATTAATTTTTTTGAAATTTTAAATTAAAATATAATAATTTTTTTTCCTAATCAATTTTATCTAAATTTTTAATCAATTTCGCTTAATTATATTTCAATTATGCTTCAGTATATGAAATTTCAGTCAAACGAGATCTAAAATAAATGGCGATAAATCTATGGACCCCTTACTTATTGCCAACTCAAATAACATGTGCATATATCTATAAGCTATACTTTTTTTTATATAAATTTATTTAGTGCATCTCTAGATTTTTACATTATGGGTCTTTATTAATTAATAACTTAATTAAAATAAAAGATAAAAAAAGACTAGAACTTAGCATGATATATTATTTAGAAAAAAACTACTTTATTAAAAATCACTTAATTTTATTATATGTCTATACATGTATGTATATTTTTGATAACTTTGGTTGAAAAATATGATCTAACACTTTTAACCCCTAAATTAAATTAATCATATTTATTAAAATTAATATATTTAAATTAAATATAATTATAATATTACACATTGCCAAAATTATATATATATAGATATCAAAATTTTTTAAAAAATCAAATAATAAACCTTGGACCTATTTAACTTTCTAAATTTTATGCATTATTTAGATATCAAATTTTTTTAAAAAAAATTATGACAAACCCATAAATAATTATGAAGAACCCATAAATAATTATGGTATACCCATAAAAATTATGACATGCACATAAATTCTTATAATACACCCATAAATTTATCCTATAAATTGAGTCTCGTCAGCCAAATACTAGACTACACCAAATCACAACTTTGAGTTGAACCAAACTGTAACTCAAAATTTTGGTACAAAAATTTGTTTATATATATATATATACATATATATATTTATCAAGTTGTCCGAAACTTTGAATTTCTGTTTTAATAAAATTGAAACTCAAAATTATAGTTTCAGAGTTGAAAAACATTAAAAAAAAGAGTCAAACCGAACATGTGACTTTTGATTTGACTATTTGACTCTCGTATTATGATAATATTTAAAAAAAATCTCATATTTTAGTAATTTTTAAAAATTTCTCCCCATATTACAGTAATTATGCCTCTTAAATCGCTTCTTATGTGTATTAAATCTACTAGTCACAGAAGCATCAGTAATTGAAGAACATTTATTATTCGGTAACTCACATAAACCTAGCTGATCAGACACCGACGACGACGACGTCGTCTTCGACATGCTCGTTGTCAAAATTGAACCAAAGAAATCAAGATTGAGGTGCGGCTGAAATCGATTTAAATTTGTTGATTACAACCGGAGATTGTTATTTGAAGAAAAGTAGGAGAATTGAATTTATATATAATCAGACCGCTGCAGCTACTCCAACTAGGTTAGAGATTCACAAATTCACTAGGAAAAACAAATTTCAAAATTTCATAAACGCTGGCAGGGAAAAGATAATTAGTTAATAACTAGGACAGGAGCCGCATGATGCTACACGTATTTTTATTTAACGTATATATACGTGTATAATTATATAGTAACTAACTATTATGAATATGAATATTATAATTTTATTTAAAATTTTTAAATAATAATAAATTTAATATTTTAAAAATTAATTTATATTATTATATAATTAATTAATTATTAAATAAAAATTTTATTAAAAATATTATAATTTTATTTGAATTCTTTAAATAATAATAAATTTAGTATTTTAAAATTAATTTATATTATTATATAAATAACTAATCATTAGATAAAAATTAGATAAATATCTTATTATTATTTAAAAAATTAAATTAATTTTTAAAATATTAAAAATATTAAATAATAACTAATTATTATTAATATTAAATATGATATTCTAATTTTATTTAAAATCTCTGAATAAATATTTATAATAATTAATTATTTATTTATTTTAATAAAAAATAATTTAATATTTAATAAATAATATTAGTATTACATCACATGACACAATATTTGATTGGATAAAGTAATATTTTTGAATTTTATTAATTTTTTATTTAGATGTATTTGATCAATCGAGGAATGTCTATTATTTATATGAACTATTATGATAATTATTTTCTTATATTTGGAATAAAGGAATATCTATTATTTATGTGAACTATTATTATTATAATAACTATTATACAAATCTTTTTATATTTATAATTTAATAATTATAAATTATTTGGTTAGATTTATTAATATATGTATTAATTTTATTTTTTTATTTATAATTATGAATAAATAATTATATTTAATATTATTATATGATTCAAAAAAAATAAAAATACCAACAATATCACGTGAAATATAAACACAAACCTAAACATTTCTAAAGAAAAATCTCAATACCAAAATCCCACTTTTAATCTACTTTTAACCTCAATTATGTCAAAAAAAAAAAAAAACCACAGCTTCAAATTTTAGAAAAGGAAAAGAAAATTATATGAACCAAATTATAATCAATAATAAGATTTTTTATTAATTTTATCTTATAAAAATATTAAATAATTATAAAATTTCAAGAAGAAAATTGAAATTTAAAACACATAATTAAATAATAATATAAACGGATTAGATAAAATCAACGAGCAATCTTACTAAGAAGATGAAGAAGTTAACTTACTAATAAGAATACTTTAACTTCCCAATAAGAATACTTGAAAAGTTCACATTTTTAGTTTCCCTATAATAATAATGATAATAAGAAAATAAATGTGGCTTTGCTTGTTAGCTTTTTCCAATTATTTATATAATTTAATCAATTATATATTCTAAGAAATAATAAATTTATATTTAAAAAATTAATTTATATTATTAAATAATAACTAATTGCTATATATATTAAATAAGATATTCTAATCCATTTTGAACTCTCCAAATAAATATTTATAATAATTAATTATTTATTTTAATAAATAATAACTTTTTCAACTATTTATATAATTAATTGATTATATTTTCTAACAAATAATAAATTTAATATTTATATAATAAATTAATTATTCTAATTTATTAATTTTAATAATTAATAAACCTAATATTAAAAACTTAATTCATATTATTAAATAATAATTAATATTATTAATATCAAATAAGATATCCATTATTTAAACTTTCTAAATAAATATATAGTAAAAATATTAAAAAGAACCTACAATATATTGACATAGATTCTTCCATTTTTATATATAAATATCTAAAAAAATTTAAAGAAATTAAAAAATATATTTTTTTTAAATTATAATTGTATAGATATTAAATATTGAAAAAAATTAAACAAAAATATCAAACCATGATGTCAAACGTGTACTAGATGCAATGCTCGATAAATTTTAAAAAATATATATTTTTTAAATATTAATTATGAAGTATAATTTAAAATTTATATTTAATTATTTTAGAATTATTAATTAAAATATAAAACACTAATTGTTTATTCTTAAAACACAGCAATTACAGAAATAATAATGATTTCTTCAGTTTACATGAAAATGAACACTATAGTGCAAATATTATCAGCAGTTAAACAAATCTCTGAAGAACTTAAGAAACTAATAGACATGAACTTGAGGAACATCATCAAATTGCTTCGCTACCCTTTTCTGCCTTCTCAAGAACTTCTTCTCTGTTATATTTGCTGATTCTGTCATTACACAAGATCACAGCACCAAAATATCAGCATAGAAGCAATATCAAGATTCAGGAAGGTCAAGTCCTAAAGTAAATAAATTCTTTTAAGAATTGGTTCTTGCATTGGAAGGTAACACAAGCTTTACAAATGACAAAATCTTTACCTTGATTGGTAAGCATGGTATAGTTTTTGTAGCAAATGATATGAGATGAACCACATAACATCTGTAGATTCATGTAAGGCTGGAAAGAGTGCAAATTACTATGCAGAGCATTTTGATATGGTAAAATCTTTACTGAATTATAGCATATATAGTAGCAAATTGGAAATTGGAAATTATGTTGTGCAGAGTTATTAATTCTATCAGTTGGCTAAATAAATGATCAGCCAAGGTGTTTATAAAACTCGCTTAAGCTTTGGAATTCGTCGGTATTAATCAAATCTCTTGCTTCTTCCACCCTATATTCTTTAACAGCATTTGTAAGGAAGAAGGAAGAGAGATGAAATTAAGGTAAGAGTGTTTTATGAATGAGAACATACATTAACAAGCAAAGCTCTTAAAATCACACTAACTAGAACCATTTCTCTATGAATTCCTTAGCATGATTCTAAACAAGCAATGTATAGTTCTTGAATAAGAGCAACATAAACAAACATGAGAACAATGATGTAAACAAACATGAGAACAATGATGAAGATGATAGTATGCAAATCAAAACAGAAGTATTCCTCATCCTTCCAAAGCTCCTAGATTTTGTAGTAATATTTGATTATTAAGGAACTCTGAGATCGGACTTGTATAGCATATTTGATCTCTAATACCATTGTCTAAGCCACATTAATAGAGCTATTTGACAAATGCCCAGAAATCAAAGACTGATCTTGAACTGCCTTTTTCTATTTTTCAATTAAATCCTTGATAATTATACTTTTACCAACATTTATTTAATTAGGGTTCCAATTAAGTCTTTTTTTGCTTTTAGGGGTTTTACTCATAATTTACTATAATTTTTTAATAATCTTATCAAAATATAAAAATTATAGTTTAATAATAATTTTTAGAAATTGCCATAATTATCAATATAAAAATTATTACACTGAATAATTATATTTATTCTAAATCACAACTTCATATTCTATAAAGATAGAGAGTTAATGAAAGAAGAGGTGCGATTATATAATTTTGTGATGTTGTGCTCATTTTGAACTTGAAAAATATAAAGTGGCAATGTACGCTTTGTGGGGCAGACAATAATCTCAAATTCGCACCTTTTACCTTTAAAAAAAAAGTCCAATTTTCTTAAACGGTAACAATTTATCTATAAATTAAAGTAAAAAAAATACAACATTACAATTAAAACTTTTCTCCAAATTTTCCCACAGTGATTAACTATTTTGAATAAACCATGGGTTAAATTAAAATTCATTTTATGGTACTTAAAATCCTAAACAAACTTTGTGCAACAAAAAATGGGTTAAGAGACTTTCCACAACAATAAAAAATTTTAAAAAAAAATCAAGGATATTAAAGATTAAGTTAACAATGGAGCATTTCTGAGCATGGGACTCATGCAGTAACCATCAAAGTTCAGGGTGCTTATTATTATAACCCTATAAAATTAGAACTTAGAATTCCAAAATTAGACATTGCATGTAGCACAATTTGGACAATGAAATGTCACAGGCATAAACTTATAACCAGCAAAAGCACAATACTTGGGAGCGGCAGCCACCTGAAGATATTTTGGTTTTCCTCACAGCCACCACATGGTCTTCAGGGGGAGTAGGTTCAAATATTTTAGATTGAAGTTCTGTTGGTAAATTTGCATATATGGTGCAATTTTTGTCCCCAATCCTCTAGTCCTATATGCTTCAAAATTTCCTCAGCTGTCTCTATTTCCCCCTGACCTGCTGTTAGGAAAACCAAAATATCTTCAGGTGGCTGTGTCACATGGATTTGAAGCACAGTAACAATTGCTGCATCTAGTGCAACACTTTGATGCTGCATAATTCACAGATCGGAAAGGCTGGGAAGAGGATGGGATTTCAACTGGGAGTGAAGATGTACCCGCTCTATTTATCGTTTTACTAGGATAAATACGACGATTATAAACTTTACAAAAAAAAGGAAATTTATAAAATTTTACTTAACTACGCTTTTAATTAATTCTCTCACAATAAATTTAAAATTTTATAATTAATATTATCTTAAATTTATAAAATTAATAATTGAAAAAGAATAAAAAAAAAATTCTTATACGATATTTAAAGTGAACTGAGAGAGTAATATAAAATTGTATGCCATTTAAATACTATGAGTTCAAAATGCAAATGTTACTTCAATGCTGTTTATTATATTTTTTTGAAAGTCCTATTTATTATGTTAGTTTTTATACCATGCATCAAATATACATGAAAGACTTACTCTATTTCCCAGTTAATATAATATATAATATATATAATATAATACATTAGATTATGAACTTAAAAAATTTTGCATTTTAAAATTGTCAACCCTTATATATATATAATTTTTAAATTTAATTTAACACTTTGTTTATTTTTTTAGTTTTTATTTACACAAAGCTATAATTAAGCATGCAAATATTTTGATTTAATATCTCCATAATTAATATTTTAATTTAGTGAAACTATTTCAAAAATAGATGTCTCGTTTATAAAATTGAAGCTACAAAATATTAAAGAAAATTTCCACTTTCATGTTGGCGACATATCTAAAAAATAAAAATAAAATAGTTTATATTGCTATTGATCGCTTTTTTTATTTTTCTTATTTAAATAAATTTATTAACTACATCAATTTAATTTGATTATGATTTTTCCCTTATAAAAAAATAAAAATCTATTAAAATTATAATAACTAATATTAAAATCCAAATAATTTATATAAATTTTTTATAATTTTTAATAATATCTGCAATAGAGCTTGAGTTTTTTTCTAGTTAAAAATAAAAAGAACAAACATGTAAAATGTTGAAGCTACTGTATGTCAAAGAAGACAATTTTACATATATCTTTTCTTTTTCTTGAATTTTGTTTTTATTGCTCTTTATTTTATCATTTGAAATATTTTCTGTTTAATATATTCAGAGTAATTGAAATTGTACTGTTAAGATTAAGATTTCTTTTGCAATTCAATTGAGTTCTGAACTTTAAAAAAAATCCCAATTTATCTGATTCCATATGACTAAGCTATCTCATAAGCCATGCATATTATAAAGAGATATACTCACACGGCTTATGATATTAATCTTACTCTTTTACTGCTTCATGGATGTTTGTAATTTTACTTAATATATGCTCATTATAGTTTTTATTTACCATTCTAATTTTTTTTAATGGTATTGACCATTCTAGTGCTACCAATACCAACCCACGAGAAGGAAATGAATGTTGTGCAAAAGCCTTGGTAAGAGTAAAATTTTTCATAAGCAGAAACAAATAGCTATGTGTTGTCAATTCCACTATTCATCCATATACAGAATTGTTTTGTGTGGCATACAAATTGTTATATACGAGTATTGGTCGAATTGATCAGCATTCAAGAGCCATTTAATCTGATTATTATCGATTAAGTTAAAAATTTTATTTTTTTAAATTGATCACTATTTATTGAATTTAATCGAATTATGCCAATTTTATCAAATTTTATCTTTTTTAATTAGTAAATATATAAATTTAAATCAACTATCTCAATCGATTTAAATTAATATGGTCAATCGAATTAATTGGAGTAACTGTTAGATGAGATTGATTCGGATAATTTGCTCATCCTTAATTATATATGAGATAAGTTAAGTTCCAAACATGATAAATTTATGACGAATCAGTACAATAAGATACGAATTATCATGTATACTTATTGTTCTCCCATTAGAGTGCGAATGACTAGCCTCATTTTTATCACTCACCATAGAATTATTTTTAAAAATCATGTTTAGATTTTTCCTCAATTTTTTATTAATTTAATTCGCAAAAATTAGTACATTAAGACAACTTTACCCTGAGTGCGATATTCATTTAAACAATAAACTTATGATCATTCTGATAAAAAAAAACTAATGATCAAATCTCCCATTTCATGTATAAATACCGAAAAAGATTCAAAAAAATTTAAACATATTTTTTTGAAATTATAATTGTCTAAATATTAAATAGGATAAAAATAATTAAACAAAAACTTCAAACCATGATGTCAAACGTGTACTAAATGTCTAATAAAAAAAGGTTTACTAAATGCGATTCTTGATATTGAAATTACAATTAAAATTTAAAAAAATCTTTTAAATATTGAAATTAAAATTAAAATTAAAAAAATTGGCTTAAATGCATTTTGATATACGGCTTTCAATTATTAATAATTCGATATATTTATTAAATGCACTTTAATGGATGTTGATTTAACTAACGGTTCATTTATATGAGTCAGCTAATTAAAATATACAGCATTGTACATTAAAATTACTTTTTGCATATTTATCATGATCTTTTTATTTTTTAGTAAATAAATATATGACCTTTAAATTAATTACAATTTGATATATTTGTTAGTTTTACCATAACGAACATTTATATTACAAATAATTCATCAATATGAGTTACCCAAATAAAAAAGTTTTATATTTTATGTCAGAAAAATATTATTTTGTGACTTCTTCCTTAAATATCTATAGTGTAAATCTTAATTTTTAAATTAAATTATTTCATTTCTCTATATTTTTAACTCATCTCCCTTTATAATCAATGAAAGTAGATTTTAATTATTAGAATTAAAAATTATCTTTAAATAATATAATGTTCACAAATAGAGATAAGTTATTAACATCTATGCTATCTTAAACTAACTACAAATGTGATGTCCACTGTATAAAAATATGATGTTCACTGTTTAAATTCCATTAAACTAAATATAGGAGCATTTTGTACTCCTTGCTACAAACAATAAGTGTGTATTTTCATAAAAAATAGAACAAACCAATTAGAATCTATTTTGGTTGACTATAAAGGAAGATGAATTGGAGGTAAAAAGAAATGAAGTGGTTTAATTCAAAAATTATGGTTTATATTATAGATATTTAGAGAAGAAAATAATATTATAAAATAATATATTTTTGATATGTAATCCCACACTTTTTATTTTGAGTGACTCATATTAATAAGTTATTTGTCATATAAATATTTATTATGATGAAGATAATAGATATATCGAATTGTCAATAATTTAAAGATTATGTATTTATTTATTAAAAAATAAAAAGATCATGATAAATATATTAAAAGTAATTTGACATGAAATGTCATATATTTTAATTGGCTGATATATATAAATAAATCGTTAATCAAATTAGTATTCATTAAAGTGTATTTAACGAATATATTGAATTGCCAATAATTTAAATCTTACATATTTATTTATTAAAAAATAAAGATTATAATAAATATATAAAATAAGCTAAAGGTTAAAATATATTTAAGCAAAAAAAATTTAAATATTAATTACGAAATATAATTTAAAATTTTTATTTAGTTATTTTATAATTATTAATTAAAAGCCATGTGTAAAGTCAAATTAAGGCAGCATCTTAATGTATCATGTTCTACTCGTGTTCGGTTTTCAGTTAAATAAAAAAAAAAGGTTTTTGCAGTCAAAACTAAGAACCAAAAAGTTTTTGTACTCGCAATTCCAATTAGTCCAAACAATTAAAAGACTTTAACTTTTCGCTTCTAAAGCCATGGCAATTGGACAATCTTTATATTTAGATTAGATTGGTAAAAGATTTTGTTTTTTTTTTTATTTTTAGTCCATTAGAAAAAAAAATTTTGATTCTTGTAAATGCAAAACAATGGCAAGCTGTGCAGTGCAAGGAGGCTGCCCCTCCGATTATATTGCTATTTGTATAGCCATCATCTCCATAATTTTGTACGTTTTCCCTTTTATTTTTTCTTCTTTTTCTTTTGTTGTTTGCAGTGATTTTGCTTAATACTTGTGTTTGTGGGTCTTTGTTAGTTTAGTAGTCGGTGGTTAATTTATTGTTGATGGATTATCTGTGATTTTGCCAGATTAATCTGGGGTTTTTTGCTTGTTGCCTGAAATAGTTTGTTTTATAAAGAGCATTGAGAATTCTCTTCTGCTGTTTTGGTTTTTGATTTGGCGTATTTGTTTTTAATGGTTACCTGTTTGATGATATGCCTCAATGAATCAGTTTTTGAAGTTACTAGTTTGGTTTAGTTATCAGCCATTTCTTGTTTCTGTTGGCAGTAGGAATTTCTTCAATTTTTGTTCTTTGCTAGAAATTAAGCTTATTGATTGATTCGTTTCCTGAAACGGGAAATGAACATTTGGAAAGATTGACTTCTCTAATTTTGGCCTTTCACAGTTCTATTCAATTTGCTATACTTAAACGTTATTGTTGCTTAACATTTTGATGTCAGTGTGATGCTAAGAAAGAAAGTTTAGGCTATCTTCTTCTATCTTGTTTGTGAGGATATTGTAGGTTAGGGTGTGCACTGCAGATGCACAAACCAAGAATTGTTCCTTGCCCTCAAAGAGAACCTTAACAATGGTAAAAAACATAAAATAGGGGAAAAAAGGAGAAATGATAGCAGCTTGGTAATTAGAGAGAAACCTTAATAGAGAAAGGGCTTGGTCCTTCTCTAGTTTTGGCCTCTAATGGAATTCTTGCAAAGAGAAATCCCTTGATGCGAGAGAAAATACAGCCTAAGCAAGGGGAAGGAAAATTGTCCATGGCAACATAAGTCATTCTTGAGTAAGCACTTCAGAGTTTTGGTCCTCATGATGTACCATAACATGAAAGTATTTGTATGTGGTATTCATGAATATTTTCTTTCTCCAAGCTCACCCCTGATGACTAATGAGCTTGAATCTATTTATATTTTGAGTGTTTTGGCCTCGTAGCCAGTGATTGCAGAAGACACTGCAAAACCATTGAAACCAAAAAATTATAATATCAACCTCTCTGTCTCACTTACTCATTGATCTATATTCCATCATACAATGTTAAAATCCATTATCTTATTCAAGTACTGTTATGATTATTTAGTTTTTGGAGCAACTTGCAAAGATTTATTACAATGAAGTTAACCTTTGTTCTCTTTTATTGAGTGGTACCTTTTTTTTTCTTTCACTCCAGGCTTCTTTCACGGTCAATTTTTCCTTTTTTGTTCCACAAGATTCCACGTATCAATGGCAGTGGCTTCTGGATTCCAGTGCTTCAAGTTCTTGGCAGCTTTAACCTTTTGTTATCAATTGTGGTAAACTACAGATATGAGTCATGCTTCTGTGCATTCACTTAAAGTTCATTATGTGCATTTTAACATTGCAGTAAACCACATTTTTCTTCTTCTGTATAGATGTCTGTCAATTTCCTGAAATTCAGAAAGAGGCATTGGTGGCAATCTTGCTATGTCTGGGCAGGTTATTCTCTGATTTCAAGATCATTTAGACCTCTTAAAGTACTTTCTGAGTTTGTTGTCGGCATCCTATTTTGTGAATGCATATATTTTTAAACAAATGTTTATGAAGTTTTGTGTTCTTTCAGTTTGGTTTGAAGGTCCATTTGGATTTGGTTTGCTGATGAGCTGTCGCATAGCACAGGCATTCCAGCTGTATTATATATTTTTGAAGTGAGTAGAAAGCGTGTAGTGGAAATTGGCATTATTTATTCAAAATTTAGCTCATATTTTTATTCCATGTATTACTTAACTGTATGAAATCATGCTCTAACTGTTTGATGTTGATATTACAGGAGGCAATTACCACCAATTAGATCTTATATTTTTCTTCCTGTAATTCTCCTGCCATGGATTGCTTGGGCTGCATGTAAGAGTCTCAATAAACAGACTATTTACATTTGTAGAAATCCATTTATTAAGTTCACCTTCACTTTCTACATGTCATCCTCTCTCGACTGTAATTTCTTATTTCTAACAAGAAGGATTATCTCACCATTTGTAGTAATCCATGTGAGGAAGCCACTGAATGCTCGATGCCACGTGGGCACCCATTGGATCATTCCATTTGTTTTCCTTCATACATCCTATGTTGCTGCTTTGGTTGGATTCACAGTGGCAATTCGGCTTATAGAGTTCAGGTTTGATGAACTCAAAGACCTGTGGCAGGGCATACTTGTCTCAGCTACATCGATTGGTACAGTATTCTCTTGGTTCTTCGAATGCTCTGCAATTTTTCTTTGTTTACCATGGACTTCTTTTATATGAAGCCAGTCATCTGGTTGATGAAAATCGATGAATGACAATGTTATTGGATAACTAGGTTTAGTCTTAATATTGTAGTTTTTGCAGTTCTTGATTGACTCTTTTTCCTACAGGGAGCACTTTTGGCTGCGGCCACATTCATTTAAGGAGGGTTGTATGCTTTTATGTAAACATTGTGAAAAAGCAATTATTTCCAATTGTTTTCTGCTATTAATTTGATGCTAAATCATTTCTGAACTCTTTTATAAGCTGATTAATAATGTAGTTTATGGATGATGGGAATTAATCTACCTTCCAGGTTTTCACTTTCTAGCTTTTTCTCTTTTCTACTTCCAGGACTATGGATTATTGCATATATTTCAAATGAAATTCATGATGATATCTCATGGCTTCAAGTTGTTTCCAGATTTTTGCTTCTGTTAACGGTGTGTTTTTTTTTTTCCATCTTCTTTCTATCTTCACATACCTTCTTGCATTATTAATCAATTTAATTTAGGTTGTTAATCTTCATCTTATGCATATTGCTAACATATCTCAGGTGTATTCCTCAGGCAAGTATTTTTGTACTGGTGTTCTTCTCCATATCAAGTTCACAACCTTTGCTTTCACAAATCAGCTTGAGGAAAAGGGAGCATCCAGAATTTCAGACAATGGGTCAGGCTTTGGGTATACCTGATAGTGGACTGCTAATGCAAAGAGATTCAGCTCCACCCATGGATCCTAATGAACCATTGGAAAAGCTACTTCTGAACAAAAGATTCCGTCAGTCTTTTATGGCATTTGCAGACAGGTTTCGCTTTCCTCCCTAGTTCAGTTAATAGAAATTCATACTAAGCTAATGCAGTAAAGTTTCAGTCTTTTATCGCATCTGCAGACAGGTTTCTCTTTCCTCCCTAGTTCAGTTAATAAAACTTCATATTCTGCTAATGCTGTAAAGTTGGAATTACCTAGCTTCATGATATTTTCTTCAGAGATAAATTAGACCTTGGATACTTCTATACAGATATTTCCCATATTTTATTTTTTCCTTGGAGCAATTTTGGAGATTAAATAAATTTCAGCAAGAATTAAAAAGAAATGTGGAAGAATAATTCATCTTTGAAGGTTGAAGTTCAATATTTATCTTTTCATCTTAACTGCAGTTGTTTGGCTGGGGAGAGTGTTCATTTCTACAACGAAGTGCAAGAATGTGGCAAAATTCCTATAGATGACACAGTAAGAAGGATCTATATGACACGGCATATTATTGAGAAATATATAGTTTCAGGTTTGTGATGTTCACGAGGATCAATCTTTCATATTCATTTGCATTACATCAACGAGCAACCATATTTCTCTTTGCTTAAAGCATATTTGTTAACTGATAATTATGCTGCTTCTAGGATAAGCATATTTCAGAGGTCGGAATAGGTTAAATGGGATAACTAGTGATGTTGGTAAGTTCTATGTAATTGGGAAATTAAAGTATATTTTTATATATCCTTGCATGCAAGGGAACTTGTGTTTGTCCTGTGTACATGCTCCTTCTAGTGTCAATATGCAATAATAAGTGCACATTTGCCTCTAAGAAAAGTGGATGTATATAGCTATGATCCAAATTAACTTGGTCGGGAGTCCATCTTGTAGAGCCACACCATCTGGCATGTACTGATTGTGATTTTCTTGTGCTACATTGTGATTTCAGCTTTCAAGAAACAGGGGAATAGGGGGGACTATATTGTTTAGGAATGACAATGTGTGTTAAGCGAAATTATGGTACGGGAGTTTTGGAATCCGTGTTCACTGGAGTCCTTCAAAGTTCAAACCATTCTTGAAGGGTCTGACTCATAACTTATGGAATAAACTTAAAATTGGAAAATGATATAATGAACTGCATCCTTTTCTCAACTCAATATTCATAGTCTATTCATATGAATGAAACTAAAATATAGGGGCAGGAGATAGCCATTTTACTTACTTTATTCTATGTAATTAAGAATGTTATAGACTTATTTTTGACCCCTTATCTTCCAAGGGATCATCATAATTAGCTTTTTTTTATCAGAAGCATAATTAGCTTTAGAGAAGGGGGAAGGATTCATTTTTTGTTCCCTTATTATGCGTTCACAGTAAGGGAATGCAGTGACTGTAAGGCTAGTGGTAGTATACTTTTATTCAGGAAATATAAGAATAAAACTTTTCCAATACATTAAAATCTTATATCTTGAATCTCTCAGAACACCTACTTTCCGTATTTGTAACATTCCCTCTAAAAAAGGGTTAAACTTAACTGCACCAGTCTATAAAATTTCCAAAAAGTTCATTACAACTAGAATATATAAAACTCTTAAATTATCAAACTAGCAAGCTCCTTAAGCCTCTTTGACAGTGAAGGAGGGCTTTGTGCCCATGTGTGGCCCATGTGATACCAAAAACCATTGTGGGTAGATAATAAAGATAACGCCTGAAAATTGAAAGCAATGCCTGAAAATTGAAAGCCATGTTTCAACTCAAGACTAAACCTAGGTTTTGGCCTAATAAATCTTTAAGTTGTGTGCCTGAACCACACTTTGAAGCTAGCATTTCTTTTCAGTTCATCCCAAAAAGAAATGAAAATTGAATGAAAACAAGAGTGGAGGGGCTTGAATTTTTATACTAAATGGTAAGCAAAGTGAAAATTGGAGAAAGATCTTAAAAAGAGTTTGCGCCTTTTGCTAAAATGGTGTAGCTAAAATGGTGTAGCTGAGTGGAAAAGTTCTTGCTCAATCTATTGAGGAAATTTTGGCGGGTTGTTTAAGTGGAAAATTTTGTGGAATTCTCTTTAAAATTTTCACATTTTTTTCGTCATTTTGAGTATGTAGGAGTTCAGTTCTCTCTGATTCATTTAATGATTTTTCCATTACCCAGGTGCTTCAATGGAAGTGAATATATCTCACAGAACACGACAAGAAATACTGACTACCATTAATCTAGCTCACCCTGATCTCTTTAACAAGGCAATAAATGAGTTGCTGCAGCTAATGAAAACGGTAGGTTGCTAGTTTAATCCATTGAATTGTTGTTGGTGTTGGCATGGAAATACAAATGCATATCTAAAGTAACTGTATTTTCCCCTTTTCAAGAATTTGGCAAAAGATTACTGGTCATCCATGTTTTTCATCAAATTCAAAGAAGAAGCCAGTATGAGATCCAATGGTCATGACCTGGAACAGATGTCAGGTTGGAACTTTTCTCCTAGATTGAGTTCTGTGCATGGTGCTGATGATCCATTTCACCAAGAACATCTAGTGAAGGGCTCTGGCTGCAATAATCATGACAATTCTGACGCAACGAGCCAAGGACAGTGACCGTTATGCTGATGCAAACTACAAATTTAACTCCAGAGCCAAGCACTGGACGTCTTGTACAAGTGATGGATAATGAACCACATTAGCACGACGACTTGGAAACGCAAAAGTCGCATAAAAATGGATAATGGAGAAAGGACGAACCAACCAATGGGTGAGATTGTTAAAAATAACAAAGCATGTGAGCAGACTTTAAGATGGGAAATCAGTGCAGCTATATTTGATATGTAGACACAACCATGTTAGGCTGTACACGTAAAAAAGTTCATTGTTTGTATTACCAAATATTCTTTCACAGTACTTTGTCGGTGAGAGACCTCACCATTAATTTAATTCAAATAGTGACAGTTTTTAAGTAACATATATATGCATTTCTCTCAATCGTTGCTTGTTGGGTTTTCCTTTCTAGCCCATGTTTGATGGCAACATGAACAGAGGTGGAACTTCCAAAAGCCGTTAAATATTGTGATGAACACTTGGCTAAGCTTAATGCTGATCGGTAGCAGTGGTCACCTTCACCTATAACCCTTAAGAGGCTTTAATGGGTTGGTGGCATGTGAATGCATTTACCGAAACAGGTACTATCACTTGTGAGTAAATATTAATTACTCATAATAAAGAGTTGGTCTTTAACAGGAACAGCTATTTCAATAGGCATATTCCTTCGGTTGGTCATGAAAAGTGAAACTGCCATGATTATTGTTTAAATTGAATTGATAGTTCATATTACTCATTTTATAAATTTAAGGTAATATTGATTAAAAAATTTTAATTTTGCCTTTATTTATTAAATCTTGTATACTTGAAAAAGGGTATAATTAAGTAAATTATTATGAATAATCTTTTTTTTATAAAATTTATACCCACTAATCATTATCTATATGCTCCATTCTTATATAACATTTGAAGTGGAATAAAACGACTAGCCTAAGTTTTTTTTATTTTTAACCATGGATTTTGCATTTAATATGGAGAATTATGCGAATATAGTCTATTATATTTACTCCAATACAAATATAAATAAATAAATAAATATTATTTTCAGATAAAAGAGTGAATAAGGATTCTAAATTTATTATTTAGAAGAATATGAACTTATTGTTAGACTATATTATAAAATAACAAATAATAGTCCATTAGTAAAAGAGTTTGTTTCGCGCAGAGGCGGAGATAAAGGGGGTCCCATGGGGCCCTGTTCCCCCCTCAGTTAAAAATAAAAATTTTTTAGGTATATTTGAGAATGAATATTACATTGGTTGAGATGGAACAGCTTGGCCTTACTATGTGAGAGCACGCAACTTCGATCCACGCTCCCAACATTTTTCATCCTTTTTTTTCCAATCTTTAAAACTGGGCCTTTTAATCAAGCCCATTACAAACAAACAAGATTTGTCAATGACTCTGCCCATTACAATCAAACAAGAATAACTTAATTGTGACTCTTTCTCTTCTTTCTCACGTTTCTTCTTCGTTAATTCCTTTTTCTTTCTTTTTTTTTTCAGATAACAGTTTCTTCCTTTTTCAATTTCATTCTTTCACCGATTGGCACCAGCAAAGCAGCGGCAACAAGTTAAGAATAGGTACACCACTTACTTTTAATCTCATATTTATTTTGTTGCAATTTTTTTATCTTGCTAAAATGAATTGAAATTTGAAAAATAATGAATTAAGAAATTGGCTTGAATACTTGAGGACATTATAAATTTGAAATGTTTAATTTGATTTTGTAGTATGAAGTTTTTTTTTTTTTGAGAAAAGTAGTATGAAGTTAAATTGAAATTATTATTTTTTTGTAGTTTATAATCTGGAATTTTTTTATTTCTTTTATAATTTGATATTTTTAATGTTTAGTATTTAAGTTGAATTGGACCCCCCTATCTAAAATCCTGGCTACGCCACTGGCAATCTAAAACAAGGATGTCTACAAATTCAAGAAAAATACCCACAAACACTTAGTTTTTGAACTCAAAAAAACATTTTAAAAAATGCTTTCAATATGCATCAACCACGTCTCAACCGAACCCTATTGGCTTCTTCTAGTTTCATTTCTTGGCTTTTTCTCCTTCCTCAACTCCTCCATTTCTCTTCTAAAATGGGTCTACAAAACATTTCTCAGACCAGAAAAGAATCTGAAAAACAAATATGGTTCATGGGCTCTAATAACAGGAGCAACAGATGGAATAGGCAAAGCCATTGCTTCACAACTTGCAGAAAAAGGCTTAAACTTGATTCTTGTAAGCAGAAACTCAAGCAAGTTGAAGAAAGTTTCAAATGAAATCCAAGAAAATCATCCAAACACCAAAATCAAAATTGTGGGTTTTGATTTTTCAAGTGATCCAATTCAAAGTGGGATTCAACTTATTGAAGAGGCAATCAAAGGAGTTGATGTTGGGGTGCTGATAAACAACGTTGGAATTACTTATCCTCAGGCTTTGTTTTTTCATGAAGTTGATGAGACTGTTTGGATGGATATAATTAAACTGAATTTAGAAGGAACAAGTAGAGTTACTAGAGCTGTTTTGCCAAACATGGTTCAGAGAAAAAGAGGTGCCATTGTTAATATTGGTTCAGGAGCTTCCACTGTTGTTCCTTCTCATCCTCTCTTCACTATCTATGCTGCTACAAAAGCGTATGCATTAATACTTGCTCTCCCTTTTTTTCCTTTATTTTTTACATTTAATACATTGTGATCGAGAAAAATCGATTTTAAATTAATTATCTGAAAATAATAAAAAATCGCAATTCGAATTAAATATTCTATTTAGAATTATAATCGTCTTAAATAATAACATTTTTTATATCTTATAATTAAAAAATTACAAGGTTTATCTGAAAAAATTATAGAGTTTATTTTTTAAAAAAAATATGACAATATATTATTATTTAATTAATTTATTATTTAATCATGATTTTATTATAATAAAAAAATCTTATAATATAACCATGATTATAACATCCTATTTGAAATGAAAATTATATACACTTACAGTTAAACTATATTTTAGTATGCAATAATTACTCTCTTTTAATTTAATAATTTTCTATATATATATATTTTCTTTTTTCTCATAATTTTTAATATTCATATTAATCTTATAAGTGATACTCAATAACATCTCTAAAAAATTAAAAATAAAATTTTCAGTTTTAATTATTTAAAAATCTTTAGCAGTAATTATTTTAAAAATTTTAATTAAATTAATGATATATATTTATTTAAAATTTATTAATTAATTTGTTTAAAATTAACAATTAGTTATGGCTTCATGGTATGTATTAAATGCAGGAGTTTAGCTGTCCATTCCATCTCCTTACATTCTCCTTTCATTATCAATCAAATAATTGACTATTTATAATAAAACTAATTTTATTAATTATTAGTGATATTAATGTTATTAAAATTAAAATATAAATATTTTATGTTATTGAAATTTATATGTATTGGAAAGTTGAAAAATAATGAGTGAAATTAAATTTAATCAAATTTCGTAATTATTTTTAATTTTCTATATTAATTTTCTATTCAAAGTATATTCAAATAAGATATAAAATTGAAATACTCTTATATATATATATACACACATATATATATATGATGTATTAAAAATATAGAAAATGAAAATTGAAATCAGTGAAGACCGAATTCCAAGGTTTGGATTTAATCATATTTTAAATTAATTTCAAGGTTTGGAGTGTGTCATTTTTCTCTTCTATATCATCAAATAATAAATGAACACTGAAATTTTGCAGCAACGTATTTATTGAGAAAATAAAACTTGCTAATATTTTTAATAAAGAAAAAATAAAAATAAAAAATAATACAAATATATTATTTTTAGTCTTAGCAAATATTTAAAAAAAATTATAAACTATAGAATCAATAATCGTGGGTATTTTTAATATTATCCTATAAGAGTAGAATTAAAATTTAATTATTAATATTCAGCATAAATATGAATGCAGCTATATTGATAAATTATCAAGATGTTTGTACGTGGAATACAAAAGTTGTGGCATTGATGTACAGTGTCAGGTATCACATGACCCTTTTTTTAAGGAAAGGTTTTTTTTTTCCTCTTTTGAATAAACATTAGTTAGATGGTCTTTTTATAATTAAAATTGTTAAATTAAATGAAATATTTTTTTCATCCTTAATTAATAGACATATTTTATATTTTATAAAAATTAAAAAAATTAATTATTTTTATTAAAAATATAAATTTATATATATTTTTACTATTAAATTTTTATGGATCTTTTGATAAATTATTAAAAAAACTAATTACTAGAAATATATTTTACATAAATATATTATTAAAATTATATTTTATTGAAAAAGATTATATTATCATATTTGTAATATGTAATAAAATATTAAAATATTAAAAATATATATTCTTATTTAATTATAATTCAATTTTATTAAAATAATTTAAGTAATATTTAAAAGACTCTTATAATATTACTTATTTATTTTATTATATCCTAAAATAAAGCTATAATTATTTTTTAACAAGGAATTCTATAATTTTCTTTTTTAGTAAAATAATTTTTTTTAGATAAAATATTTTACTAATTAGTTAATAAAGTTTAGTAAATCCAATATTCTATTTTATATAAATTATTTATAAATAATATGGTATTTTTGATCAAATATGATTATTTTGTTAATTTTCTCAAAATTATAATGTAATCAAACGCTCTATTAGTATAATATGAGATATATTTATTAAATATTTTTAATAAATAATATTAAATATAAATATAATAAATATTTAATATGTTAACTAATTTATCAATGCTAAATGATTTATAATTCGAGATAAATGAAAAAGAAAAAAAATTTTTTAATAATATCAAAAAATAAAATTATTTTCAAAGATATACACTTTTCTTTAAAAAAATCATTTTTTTTATTTTTTATTTTTAACTTTTAATTTCAAAAATATCTTTTTTTTAGATATATATATATATATATGTCTAGTATATATCTAATATATATAGATATACATTTAACATATAAAAAATATAGTAAAATAATTGCATGTATTTAAAAAAGAAAAAATTATAATGACATACAATATAATTTTTTTAAAAAAATATATTTATTAATTTGAAAGGAAAATTATTTCTTTATGTATAATCCAATAATAATATATGTAGAAAATAATATGGATGATGAGTTGCAGGTGCCATTATATGTAGCAACAAAGATGGCATCAAGAGTAGCAAAGATACAGAAATCATCTTTGTTTGTACCAACAGCAGAAGATTATGCAAAAGCTGCAATCCATGGAATAGGCTATGAAGCAAGGTGCACTCCTTATTGGTCTCACTCACTTCAATGGTGCCTTGCTCGTCTTCTTCCTGAATCTGTTCTTGATTCTTGGCGTTTCTCCATTGGCATTCGTCGGAGAGCAAATTTCATGAAATATGTATAATTTTTTCTTTTTAAGTATTGATATGAAAGGAAAGATTTAATTCTGAATTTATCATCTAGAATAATATATAATTTCATCATATTATATCTCAATGCTAAAAAAATATTTAACTTTATTATGATAAAATGATTCATTATTTAGTTCCTCTGTTCTGAAAAGGTTATTGCTTTATTCCCTTTCCCTTCTTTAGATGTGCTAAAGAAATTATTACTTTTCATTTTTAGTATTTTTTTCCCCTCTTTTATCCCTTAATAATTTTTATTTTCAAAATGCATTTAATATCTCAAAACAAATCTTACTAAATGTATTTATTATGTTATCAAATATATAAAAGAAAAATATTACTTTATTTATTACATTTTTAGTATTTGTAAAAAAAAAAAGAGTCAAATATTTAGAAAAAAAAAGAGTCAAATATTTTAAGACAAAAATAGTATTTTTTTCACCTTAAAGAATATTTGGCCTAACTTATAAATAATTTAAACTAACTAATTTATAAGTTTTAAATTTAAACCGACATATGTTTATTTAAAAAAATTTATGAGCTTATAAATTTAGTTTCTAAACTAAAAAACTTAGGAATCAATTTATTATTTTTATATTTATAAATATTATAGTTATAAATTAATTTGATTAAATAATTTATTATATTATCTTTATTTATTTTTTATCCATAGTTTGATCAAACAATTTACTCATAACTTTTAAAATAAAGATTATATTATTTTCATTTTAAATTGATAAATATATTTTTCTTTTTCATTTATAAAAACACATGTATATTTATATTTTAACTAAAATAATTAATTTTTTTTAAATTTTTGCGTAATAGAAAATGTGCAAAGGGGGAGATTTTTTATTTCTATAATTTCATCATAAAAATGGAATCCCATTAAATAAACTTACCGACTAATTAATCCCTCTTTATTCCTAGTTTATAGTTGTCTATTCATAGATTTGGCGTTAGTCCTAATAAAAGCGATATTAATGCAAAGCCCAACTCTCTCTCTCTATATATGTATATGCTAATAAATTATGTTCATTGCCACCCTTTTATTTGCATACTCTGATATGGCTATGAAACTGCAAGACATTAATTTAAAAGTTATGAGTGCCATAGCTAGGTTTCTTTTCTCCCATAAAACAAAATTTCAATTTATTGTATTGGGTATGGCTCACAAAAAATTTTTAAATTTGAAAGTATCAAATTAAAAGACTTAACTAATAGGCACAATCTACCCTTTCCATTCACAGTAAACATTAAAGACTTCCATAAAATTATTGGATTGTACTGTGTTGTGGTATGGTGTCTTTCAAATCTTTCAAATTTGGCTTGATTCGGTATGTATGATCTAAGTGTATAGGGAAATATGAATAGAGCTTCTTACATCGATAAAAAAAAAAAAAAAGTAGCCGATTGATTAGCAAATCACTATAAAATTAACTATTTTTTTATTGTGTAATGTGTCATATTACTATTTTTTTAATTGTTATTTTTTCAATATATATATATATATATATATGTAATTTATCTTACACACATGTAATATGTATGTATGTATGCATGTATATATATTATGCAATAATAAGCTAAGCCAGTTAGCTAGAATGCAGATAGGAAGAAATTCCGAACAATTATCAATTGGAAATTTGTTTGAGATTTTTAGATTGATTATTGTATTTTTGTTAGATATCTAGCAATATTTTCAAACTCCATTAATTTAGAGATTGTTTAGCTTAGCTTAAAAAAATTAGCTTATAAGTACTCTAATATGAGCTTATAAATATTTAAAATTTTTAACAGTTATATGTTTATTTTGAATATTTATAAATGACTGATAAATTTTTAATATTCGGTAATAAATAATTTATAAATATTTTTCCTGTTAAAATAACTAAAAATAATATGAAATTATTATTAAGAGCATTTATTTAAAAAAATAAGAATACTATAGTAAATTATTTGATCAAATTAATTTATAAATTAAATATTTATGAGCGCTAAAATAATAAATTAGTATATTTCAGCTTATTTTTTTAGTTTATAATCTTATAAAATTATTTAAATAAATATATTAATATAATTTTAGTATTTATAAATTAATTTGATCAGCTTATAAATTAAGTTAAATATTCTCTTAAAATACATATATTATATATAAAAAAAATATATAATACAACAATGATTTCAAGATGTGCAAGGCTTGTTACTTTTACGGCACACTCTATAAAAAAACCATCGATTTATAGGATAAAAAGTTCGTTAGTAAAATTAAAAATTTCATCAATAAATATAATTAATAACAAAATTGTCTATAATTGGCTCAAAAAATAAAATATGTCAGTATTTATCCACGATTATTAAGCTGTCAGTGATTGTCAATGAAGCACAATCATCACCGAGTGCCAACGGCATATACATATACAACATTGGTAATTGCTGACGGAGAAATTTTCAATAAATTTCAACGATTATTTCATATAATTCTTATAGTGACATTAATTTTTTATTTGGATATAATTTTTTATATATGTAATTAATCAAAAATGAAGAAATCCAACTCGGTAGTTGCATCATCAGAAGAAAAGTATGCAAAAATAGGGTGTGCATTATTATGTTACAATCGAAACCAACCGTAAAAATTAAGTTATTTTAATATAAATATAATTAATTTTTAGTTTGATTATTAAAATATAAAATTTTTAATTTTTGATTATCGGTTTGGTTAGTTCTATGATAATAATTAAATTAACTGAATTATTATTTTAATTATATATATATATAAATTTATTATATTTTTTATATTATATTTAAATATTATAATTAATTATATAAATAAAAATTTTATAATTTAATTAATATAATATTTTATTAATATTTATTTTCTTAAGTTAAAAATGATACTTTTTATATTAATTTATATTTTGAATTATTTATTGTATAAAATTAAAAAAAAATTATAATATAATTAAAATTATAAACTCATTTATTATTTAAATATTATTATTTATTAAAAATATATTTCAGACTATTATTATTTATATAATGATATTTGTTAATATTAAATATTAATATATTTAATGTTGACCTAACTATAACTTCTAATAATATTACTAAATAACTAATATAAATTTACTTATTTTAAAATTTTATTAATTAATTGACTTAAAAATTTTATTATTATATATTATTAAAAAATCAGTTAACCAAAATAATTAACTAACCGAATCAAAATATTTTAGTTTGGTTATAATTTAATTTTTAAAATATTTATTTCGATTTGGTTGCTATTCATAAAATTTTAAGAATTTTGGTTATCTTGTATTTCAATTCGGTTCATTTTTTGTTGACTGAATATACACTCCTATGCAAAAGCAAACGCAAGATGAATTGATTATGAAAAATTTTGGTCATATTCTATATAATGGTTCATATTCACTATCTGGATCTTTATTTAAAGGGTTCACCCGAATAACTTTTGATATATATTTTTTAAAAAAATCACAATATATCATTTTGTTAATTAGTTATCATTTCAACTAAATTATTTAATTAAAATTATAGTTGTATTACATAATTTCTTCAAAATTATTATTTATGGATCTATTCCTATATAATTATTACTACTGAAATTTATATAATAGTATTTTAAAATTTTTATATAATTAGACCTAAACACCTAAAAATTATCTAAAACATGTATTTTCTTAATTTAAGCATTTTCTTTGTTAATTGGTATAAAAAATTTATTTATTTAAATCAATTGTATCTTTGCCAGTTTAGGAAATTTACTGAGCATACATAGCTTGCTGACGTGATGGGCTTGGGTATTTTCAGCTAAAAGTCTATTTTCAGCTAAAAGTTAGACTTTTTTTTTATCAAACCGCTCCATAAAAGAAAATGTTATATATTCTGCATTATTTATTTTGCATAAAATTCTTTATAAAATGTCCAACGTGATTTCAGTTTTTCATATCAAAATTTTTTAAAAAATATTATATCAGAATTTAAATATCTAACCTCTTATATTATAAGTATAAATACTTAATTATTAAATTAGTGAAAAGCCGTGTAAAGTTGAGATTAAAGTCAGCGCTGCTCTTCTCCCTCATTCACATAGCCTAGCTAATGTTAGGAACCCCATAATCTAATATTTTTTATCTAACATTTTATTTCTTTCATTAATTAAGTTGTTTTTTTTTTATCAAAACATTAATTGTGTTGTAATTTTTTTTATCAAAACATTAATTTTGTTGTTTAGAATTTCAATCTCATAATTATTTACTCCTTCAATTTCATTTTAAATAATTTTCTAAAAAGTTTCATTCAGTATTAAAAAATTAAATAAAATTACTAATTTATCTTTAATTAATATTTTTTCTTTTCAATATTTATAGCTCATTATCATTAATAATGGCATTGAATATAGATAGTAAAATAGTAAATAATGTTATATTTTATTTTGATATTGTTAAATGTTAATATTTTGAAATAAAATTAAAATTCTAAAATATTAATTTTTTTTATATTACAATTGAGGAAGAGGGAATTAATCCTGAATTGCCAAGTGAATATGCACTTACCGCTATATTAAATCTGAGCATACTAAAATGTCATTTAAAATGAAACGACAGTAGTATTTTTTCTAGTATTATCATAATATTATGGACATCAATTCATGCATGTAACTTATTAACTAAAGAGAGATACAAAATAATATAATTCATTAGTCTTTAACACACACGATTAAAACATATATATCTTTCTTCAGATTCTCATGGCAGAAATATTGGAAAATATAGTTCTAACAGTTGCGATTTCCATAGGATTCTTTTCTCTAACCAAACAGATTTTCAATTTCTTTGGATGGGTTTGGGTAATGTTCTTAAGACCACCAAAGAATTTGAAGGAAAGCTATGGTGAATGGGCCATAATCACTGGCTGCACAGTTGGCAAAGCACTAGCATTTGAGCTTGCAGCAAAGGATATAGTCTTAGTTGGACTTGAAGCTACAAGAAATGAAATATTAGCAAGAAATGAAAAAAAACTAGAACAACTGCAAATAAAAACAAGTGTAATTGATCTTGCAATGTGTAGTGGAGAATAGATATCAAGAAAAATAGAGAAAGCCATTGACGGGTTATATATTGGTGTTCTGATAAACAATGCAGGCTTGGCTTACCCTTCTGCAAAATACTTTCATGAAGTTGATTTGGAGCTTATGGAGAGTATTATAAAGGTTAATTTAGAGGCACTAACTTGGATTACAGAAGCTGTAATTCCACTGATGTTGAAGAAGAAAAATGGTGCAATTGCTAATATTGGTTCTGCTTCTTCCACTGTTGTCCCTTCTTTCCCCTTAGCTGCCATCTATGCCTCCACCAAAGCGTATGTTTTCAGTTTCTTTTTGTTTCAGTAATATACTTTTATTCTATTTTTTTATATTGGGAGTCTCGAGTTAAAATTCATAATAAATGAATTAGAGAAAAGTTGAAAACAGGAATAGTTTTAAATTAATATGGCAAAAAGAAATTTAAAAAAAAAGTATTTAGGATTAATTTATATTTTTATATCTTTTTAAATATATAATTTATAATTACTTATAATGAAAAAAAAATCTATATAGCTGAAGGAATGACCCAATTAATTTGATATTAAGCCTTAGTTGACTTGAGAGTTGAGTTGTGGAGTCTCAATTAAAATAAATTTAAAATTGTCATTATTATTATTTGTTAAAAAAAGGGGAGCTTTGGCGCAGTGGTAAGTGTTATCGCCATATGACCTGAAGTCACGGATTCGAGTTGTGGAAACGGTCTCTTACAATTAATTGTAAGGGAAGGCCGCATACAAAGACCTAATGACTCCGACCCTTCCGTGCACGGTGCATTCGTGCACCGGGCTGTCCTTTTTATTATTTGCTAATATATATATATGTATATATATATATATATATATACTCTCTACTTGACTGTGTTTTGATGTGCTATTGTTATTGTTATTATTATTTCTTCGTGGAGTCTCATTTAAAATTTGATTAATTGACACAATTTAAAATATACTAAGAGTTAAATTGAAAATGGATTAAATGATTAGTTTGATATTATCCAATTTAATTTGTATATTTATTGTTTAAATTTAAAATTTTTCATCCTAAAAATTACTGTAAAAAAATTAATTTTCAAGTTCCGAAACCGAATATTATATTGACCAATTTTTTAACTTAGTCAAATTAATTTCCAGCTGATTATATATATTTCTATCAGGTACCTAGCAATGTTCTCAAAAAGCATAGGTTGCGATTACAAGCATCATGGAATCGATATCCAACGCCAGGTGACCTCTGAAATATTAGCAAATTAATGAATTACTACACATCCATATTTATTTGATTGTAATTTTTTTTTACATACATAATTAATCTGCAAATATGTAATAATTTTACAAATGAGAGGCCACCTTAATTCTTTACTTTCATATTTATTTCTTATCATAATTAATTAAGTTCATATCATCATAAAATTTTTATGCCATCGTATCTTTAAGTACAAAAAGAAATCGGATTTCTAATGGAAAATTTGTTAGTAATGAATAAATTTCTTCCAGTAAACTAATTTATCGAGTGAATATCAATAGAAAAAAATATATTCTTAATAACTTTGCTAGTAAATAACTTACCGACAGAAAATAGAAATTATAAATATTCATCAATATATATATATATGGATTAAAGATTCTCTTGTAGGTATACATAGTTATTGAATATTTTAAGGGAATTTTCGGATACCAATATTTGTAGCAACAAAGATGACAACAATGAAGAACTCCAACATGATAATAGCATTAACAGAAGAGTATGCAAAAGCAAGCATAAGATGGTTTGGTTATGAGAAAATATGTGCACCCAGTTGGTCACATTCTGTGCAATGGTTCATACTCCGAACATTGCCTCAATCTCTATTTAATTGGTCTCTTCTCCACTTTTTTATTGGCTTGCGCAACGAAGGACTTGAGGAGGGCTCTTAAGAGCTAATTAGGAAACTATTGGGTGACAATAATTTCTTGTTTCATATATATATATATATATATACTCTTCCTAAATATTTTAGTGCTTATTATTTGAAATTTTAATTAGATTTGATTATGGATTGGATTTGAAATCTCAATTAGTGTAGAAAATTGCCAATAGACAGCCTAGTTTTGAAAATTTTAATATTTTTTAAGTACAAACCTGACTCATGATAGATCTAATTTTAATTAACTTGTAATAAGGATTTGTTTGGTATGAACAAATATCATAAATTTGAAAGAATTTATTATAAATGCATATAAGGTTTTGTTTATTTCATGATGAACAAGAGATGGAGCAAACATGGCAGATAGGAAAATCTTTGGGTTTATTTTGTGGTCAGAATAAGGAAGCTATTTTTAGCCAATTGACAGATGTTATTAATAGAGAGACACGCGTCAAGTCATTGAAATACTGAATGCCCATTGAATATTATGTGCTGGAATATTCGGGGGCAGGGGCTCCGGCTAAGAAAAAAGCCATGAGACGTTGGGCTCAGCACATAATTTAATATTCTCGTATTTTGGTGTATAAAGTATTTATGTTTTGGTTGTTCAACAAAAAAAAAGTATTTATGTTTTGAAAAAAAAAATTTTTTTTGATAATTTTAAAAATAAAAATACTGTACATATTAATTTGATCCGAATAAAAAGCTCTTTATATATTAAATACACGAATCAATTTGATCCGGATTAAAAATTCTTTATATATTAAATGCATAAGAGAAACGATTATTCTAATTTTATATTTATATTTATTAGAAAAGTCTAATAAATATAATATTAGAATAATTATTTTTTTAATATATTTAATGTATAAAAAGCTTTTAATATAGATCAATTTAATCCATTTAGAATTAATCTTTTGAAAATTAATTTTTTAAAATTATTTATGAAATTTTCCCTTAAAATAAAGCAAATATGCAATTCCTCATAGAAGTAAGGCAGTGCCACTCTTTCATTGAACTGGTTCACATGGGCTTTGCTGAATACTAACTAGGAGGTGTACACTTTCTTATCACTTCAATGAACTTTCTTTTTTTTGGATGCTTATTGGACAATTTTTTTTAATGCCTCTTTCTCTTGTTTCAATCTTTTTTATTCTTTGATATTTTTCTCAATGAATATATAATAATTATTTATAAAATAAAAATATATATAGATAAAAAAGTAAAACAAATTTTATCAAAAAAAAGTAAAACAAATGTGATTAAAATATTATTATTAAGTATAATTTTAATCAATAGGATGTAATTGTAATTAAATTCTCAAAATAATGAAAATAAGTTAAATATTATTTTCTAACTAATTATTTTTTTAAGTATTACAATTAGAGAAGGAAAAAATCCATCATTGGTTGCTCAAAAAAAATATATTTATTGCTAGGCAAGTCTCGGCGTAAAAAAAATCACTTAATTTCACTTTATTTACCCATTCATAATTTTTTTATATTTTCTTTTAACTTAGAATCATGTAACTAATACTAATCATGATATATATATATATATATTCTTTTAAATCATGATATATATATATATGAGTTTTTATTTTAAATTTAAATTTTGATTATAATATATATTCAAAATATTTTAATTTTACTCAATTAAATTTATTTATTATTAAATAATAAATATTTATTGATACAAAAATAAAAATTTTAAAATTATTTTTTATAATAAAAATTTAAATATTAAGTTTAATTAAATTTATGAATCTTTCATGTGGAATTTTTATAATAGTTAAACTCGATTAAACTCATTATTAAAAATTACATGAATATGCACTGAATTCAATCAGAAAAAATTATGCTTTAAAAATTAAAAATTAAAAAAAAATAGTGAAAATGACTCAAAGCAATTCTTGAAAGCAATTACATTAATTAGATTAGATGAAAACAAAATGCCTTATCAATTCACATGGTTAATCTAAACTATAAAAATATCATTGGTGCAAGAAATAATATCACAAAATCAGGAAATGAGATGGAGACCCAAATAAATTTAAAATTAATATTACCTTTTTTCTGCATTTATATAAATGTTAAATAAAAAATAAAAAATAAATAAAATGCCACGAATAGATAATCATAAAAAAATTGCGAAGTATCTCATTTCATGATATGTTTTATTTTTTTATTTTTTAAATTGAATGATAGACTTTATATTTTACAATAATTAAAAATAATAATTTTTTTAAAAATATAAATTTATATGTATTTTTTTATAAGCAGAAAATTTCAACATATATTATATTTCATCCATTTTGAATTAATAAATATATTTTTATTTCATAAATAAAAAAATTAATTATTTTTACAAAAAATATAAATTTATATATATATTTATGATAATTTTATTTTAGTGTAAGATATATTTATTAAATATTTTTAATAAATAATATTAAACATAGATATAATAATATTTAACGCATTAATTAATTTATGGAAAAGTAAGTTATAACTTAAGAAAAATAATAAAAAAAGGTTTAACCATTAAATAATTTAAGATGAAATATTAAAATTTAAAAAACATGAACACCGTTATTGATATTTCTTTAGAAAAATATTTTTATTTTATATTTTAAAAATCATTAATAAATTAATATATTTTTAATATTTTTAAAACCTGGATATGTTACTGAAACTCTGGAAATGGAGAAGAGCAATGGTGCCTTCATGGCCGCCATCATTGGTAGTTAAATGACGTGGTTTTCAGCTCATCAACTTCGCCTCCTTAAGATCTATCTCTCTCTTTCTCGCCTTTTTCAAATCTTAATTATCCCAACTGTTTTTGCCAACTCTACAATATCTTCTCTCTCTTCTCTGTTTTTCTTGGTTGCTCCGCTCTGCATCTTAGTCAAATCTCACCGGTTCCTGCCAAACTCAGAATCCATTTAAATCTTCTTTCTTTTCTGGGTCTTTATATATAACCTTTTCTAAGCAAAACCCACTCCACAGTTCTCTCTATTTCATCTCACAGACCAAATTATTTACGTTAAAAAAAATGGAGAACTGTTTTGTTGATAAGCTCAAGGATCAACCTTTATGGTTTCTTTTGCTGTTTTCTCTTGGTTCTTTATCACTTTTGAAATTTTCCTTCGCTGTACTCAAATGGGTCTACGTCAATTTCCTTAGACCTGCTAAGAATCTGAAGAAATACGGATCTTGGGCTCTTGTAACTGGACCTACAGACGGTATTGGAAAGGGTTTCGCTTTTCAATTGGCTAGAAAAGGTCTTAATCTAGTCTTAGTGGGTCGAAATCCTGATAAGCTCAAAGAGGTTTCTGATTCTATTCTTTCCAAGTATGGCAAGATCCAAATCAAGACTGTTGTTGTAGATTTCAGTGGTGATATTGATGAGGGTGTTAGGAGGATTAAAGAGACTGTTGAAGAATTGGATGTTGGAATATTGATTAACAATGTTGGGGTTTCATATCCATATGCTAGGTTTTTTCATGAGGTAGATGAGGAACTGTTGAAGAATTTGATTAAAGTAAACGTGGAAGGTACTACAAAAGTTACTCAAGTTGTTTTACCTGGGATGCTGAAGAGGAAGAAGGGTGCTATAGTTAATATTGGTTCTGGTGCAGCTATTGTAATTCCTTCTGATCCTCTTTATGCCGTTTATGCTGCCTCCAAAGCGTAAGTATTTCTTGTTTTAATATTTCACTCTGATTTGTTTGCTTAAGAGGGTTAATCCTAAGTTTGTTTCAATGGTGTAAGGAGTTCTTTTTTTTTTGCTTGTTCACAGGTATATAGATCAATTCTCTAGGTGCCTTTATGTTGAATACAAGAAAAGTGGGATTGATGTGCAATGTCAGGTACGGTTTCTTAATTTCAGAATATTTTAGCTTGCTAGTTTTATTCTTTGAATCATGATTATGTGGTTATTATTGTCTGAAATTTGTCCATGGGTAACCAGAGATTATGTCTAATTGAAAATGAATATTAGTATTTTCTGTTTATATGGGAAACTTGGAACAAGCTTCATATTTGGGTAACAGTGGACAGTAATATGGACCATATTGGTAGTTAGCTCGATATTCAATAACATGGAAGAAAATGTCATTGCTTTCTTTCATACAACTTGGTATTATAACATCTATTATAACGTCTCAATCTATCATCATCAAGGTTAACCTCTAAAAGAAACTTTTTATTCTTTTTTGTACGTCGGAAATTCTTAAAGAGGAGTACCAAGGTTTGAACCCTGAATCTCTTGCATGATGAGGTAGGCGCTTGACTATTAAGCTACCATCCCAATGACTCTAAGAGAAACTTTTGACTGCCCAAAGTGCAGAGTGATATTAATAGAGTAGTTTCTGTCCAATGCTAGACTGATTAGAGAACACTTCACCTTTGCTCTGTTTTTACATAAGGAAGGTTGGTCTAATAAAACCTGACTTGTTTATTGAAATGTAAAATTGATTTGTTTTATTTTCAGTTATTCATTCTATAATTTATGCAGCCATGATTATCCTAACAACCATATTTGCAAATTATAGTGGGTAGGTAGAGGGCCATCTTCAATACTCTTTTAGATCAATGTAAGAGGCAACAAAAAGAAGGCTTTCATACATGCATGACTTGTAGTGTTTCAGACTTTCAGTTGTATTTTGACTGTTTACTTGTTTGGTTATTGCATTATTTAACAAGAAATCCCTAGTTGTCGTTCGCCATGTTTCCTTTTCTCATCTGCATATGATGAGCTAATTTACTCGTAACAAGGAGATCACTTGGTTTATAGGTTATTTTACCATGCCTTTATGCAGATGCATACTGGACTTTGTTTTCTGTTTACCGGTGGGGGTGGAGATTTATTGTGCAAAGTCATAGTTTTAGATGCATATAAATATCTGAAGAACTTAATTTCCACTTTTAAATTGACATGAAAACTAGAGAGGATGTGGTAATGGTATTTTTATGTTTGGTATCTAATGTTGGGTTTGACCACAGAAGTGTGCTATTGGAGTGGATTATATTCATTCATTTTCCTTTGTGCCTTTTAATCAATCAAAGAATTTCTTGATCCAGGTTCCACTCTACGTGGCAACAAAGATGGCATCAATAAGGAGATCTTCGTTCTTTGTTCCATCAACAGAGGGTTATGCCAAAGCAGGTCTGCGTTGGATAGGCTATGAACCTCGTTGCACACCTTACTGGCCCCATTCCTTTCTTTGGGGTTTGATATCTGCATTGCCAGAGTCTGCAGTAGACGCATGGAGACTCGGTTTTTGCCTTGGCATTCGAAAGAGAGGACAACAGAAGGATTCTCAGAAGAGGGAGTAAACAATTTTCTTTTGTATTAATCGATTCCGGGGAGCTGGTAATGATAAGTTTGGTTGGTGGATTGAACTCTTTGGATACTTACTGTACTTGGAATTTAATCTTTCCATCATCTTTGTTTAATTTCATAGCACTTTAATATTATAAAATGACCTTACTTTTCTAAATTATTGTACACTAACATCAACATGCTTATATCATATTGAACTTCATTTCTTGATGGAGCTTAACCAATGTTCCAAGGTTCCTCACCTGCATGAGATAGGATTTTTCATTTTTGTAATGCATGATGGATCGCATGTAGTTTGAAGAGACAAAGTATTTCCAATCAACTTGAAATTCATGCATTTTGCATGTTTCCAATCTCCTGGGAAGCGAACTTGAAATTCTATCATGCTTTTTATGTGTTCTGTCTATGCATGCTTCCAATTTCCAGGGAAGGGAACCTGAAATTCTATCATGCTTCTTACGTGTCTTGTCTTGATGGAAAAAAAAAAAAAACATCAGATTTGTTTGGTTATGTCATGCACAGATGTTATTGGCAAACAAATTTTTAATAAGATTTTATTTATTTTATCAATGAATCTTATTGTATTCAGTCTGGTATAAATAAAAAAAAAGGTTTATTTATTTTAAGATAAATTTTTATGTGCTTAACTATATTTGAGAGAAAATTAACCAACTTTGATAGAATTTAGAATTCAATTTTAAATCTTGCTAAATTAATTCTTTGTTTAGAGCTAATTTCCTTTTTTCCCTGTTTAACAGACAAGATTTCAAATGTGATAATATATTTATAAATGGATTTTTTTTATAAAGTTGATTTTCAAATTGAATTAAATCCGTACTCATATTTTATTTTTTTCTAAATTCATAATTTAATGATAAAAAAGAGTAACTCATTTGTATTTTCTTTTATTTCTCAATATTGGAAAAAGGGTGTATGAACTATAAAAAAGGAAAAGAAAAGAAAAGAAAAAGGGTGCATGCCAATGCCAGCTTAAATAAATTTAATTTCATATAATTACTTTTCATTAAAAGATTTAGCAATATTTTTTTTTTCGAAACTAAGAAAATTTTTATTTATTGATGGTAAAATAATTTTAAAATTATAAAAATCTTAAACGAAAATTTAATAACTAAGCAAAAAAATGTATATTTAAATACAAAATCAAGAATATTAGCAACAAACATTGGGTTCAAGAATTAAAGCCCTAAGTTACAAAAGAACTTTCACAAGCATTTTCCAACAAAACTTTGCATTTTAATTTACTTGAAAAAGTATTGGAATTTTTTTTTTTTGGAATTTCTTAAAAAATTTAAAACATAAAATATTTTAAAAAATACTCATTTTTCTTTCAAAAATACTCACTTTTTAATTTTCAAATATATTAAAAAAATATAAAATTATAGGATTTTTTAAAGAATTAAAAAATGAGTATTAATATGATTTTCCTTTCATAACTAAAAAAAATTAAGCTATTGAATTTTGAATTCGAGACCATCACTAAAAATTAATAAATAAAACTTTCTTTGTTATGAATATAAAGAAAAAAAAAGGTAAAGAATGAGAAATATAAATGATATTTTTATTATCAATTTTATTAAATATACCATCATATTGGAATATATATATAGTGGTGTAAGTAGACTTTTAATAAGAACAAATGATCATGAAGTTAACTTTAATCTGAATAGGATAAAGTTAATCATAATCCTAATAGGATAAAATTAATCTAATTAAATAGTCATCCATATATTTTCTAACACTTTTCATTGGATGACTATCTTTATGAATATGCCTCATTAAAATTTTGCTAAAAAAAACCTAGTCAGATAAAAACTTAATGAATAAAAAATAGTACAATATTCTTAAGTAATTTTTCCTCAAAAATATATACAACTAAGATATTTTAAGTGAAGACATCATAATATTATGTACATGTATTTTGAAGATTGATATCGGTAGTATTTTTGTAAACAAACATTTTGGATTGTCATTTAAACGAATTTTGTAAATATTGACTTTTTCTTCCTTCATAAGTTCATGACTGTAAAAGAACTTTGATGATATATACTTAGTCTTGTCATATTTTATATAGTCTTTCTTAATTTGTGCAATACATGATGTATTATCTTTATGCAATATTGTTGGCTTATTGCTTTCTATAGGTATTCTACATTCTCCTCCAATATGTTCAATTATATTTTTCAACTATATACATTTACGACTAGCTTCATGAATGGTTAATAACTCTAAATGATATGATAAAATAGCAGTGATTGTTTGCTTCACATATCGTCAAAAAATGGTAGTATTATTATATGTGAAGACATAACTTGTTTGGGACCAAATTTTTATGAGGATCAGAAAAACATTCAACATTATCTTGCAAATTCAGACTTTATTCCTTTTGAAAAAATCAAACTCATATTATATGTACCACATAGATAGCGTAGATTATATTTCACTCTATTTAGTGCCTTTAATTAGTGCATAACTAAACCTTACAAATATAAAATCGCCCATATTATACTGAGATATGGTACTTCAGAATCAAGAATCTTTTCATTACCTTTTCATGAGCGAAAATAATCTTCTTGTATATCAAGAGAATGAATAACCATTAGAGTGCTTAATGAATAAGATTTAACCATATAAAATTATTTCGAGATGTTTCAATATATGATGCTTGATGGATAATAATTTTATTTTTTCTAAGTATTCAAATAGATAATTATGCCATAATCACCTAGATTGCTTTAATTTATATCAGAATCTTTAGAGCTTAATATAGTATATTTGTCAAAATATTATATGCTTCAGGCATCTTGATATTTCATGTATCTTGAATCTTTCAGAAATTTTTATATATATGTCATTATCTAATGAACCATAAAAGTAAACTGTCACAACATCCATCAAATATATGTTGAGCCTTTCAGAGACTGTCAAATATATCAAAAACCTAAAGGTGATAACATTTATAACAGAGGAATATGTCTCATTATAATCTATATAAGGCCTTTGTGAGAATTCTTGTGCTACAAGTTATACCTTGTATTTCACAATTTTCATTTAACTAATTTATCTTACGAGCCATATGAGTAAGTTATCATAATATAATATGGATCTCTTCAGGGGCTACCAAACAAATTTTTAAAGTAATTACATTCATAATAGAAGAAACGTGTTTTTTTCATAATCTTAGTTGATTCATTTCTTTTACATACAATGCCTCATGGGTCTGACATCTTCTGATATCTAAACTACTGGTCTAAATATTGTATGTTTAGAAAATAAATATAACTCAGTCTGGATTACTTCTTTCTATTTTGGCCAATCACTTCGACATCGAAAATTTTAAATATTTTTATACTTAAGCATATTTTAATAATTTTAGCAATAATATATGCAAATATATTATCAAGAATAATTTCATTCATTTCTCATATTTTTTTAAATTTTAATAAGATCTCATAATTTTTCGGTATCAGAACCACTTTTGGGGTTACTTTTCTAGAAACAGGTGATTGTTGATTTATGTTGCTTTTGACCTCTTCAGGAATATCATTTTAAAATTATTCATTTCTCTTCTTTCAAAAATTAATATTTTGAACTAAATGGCTCACCACGCTTCAGGCGTATATTATATTCATTGGTTGTCATATTAATAAGATGTTTTACAGGGACAATCAATCGAGTAAGAGTATTAACAGCTGAAATATGTGACTTAGACACATTTTGGATATCTGTAAAGACATCTGGTAACTAATTTGTAATATTTTGTAGATGAATTAGTTTTTAAACTTTCAATTTACATTGATTTGTGTGTGTATTAAGATTTGGATAAAGTTGATGTATTCCAACTAATATTTTATATTTTTGGCTCTTTACTTTTATTTTTTCCTAATAGTGAGAAAACTAACTCACTAAAAATATTGCTCTAGAAAATTTATCATTAAAGATCCATAATATCTAATGCAAACAATCAAAATATATATAAATATCAAGATAATATTGATAATTCATTTTATTTCTTTGAATGGATGCAATAAGAATATATACACTCCAGTAAAAAATTTTAAAATCACAAATTCTAAATAAAATATATTATGTCAAATAAATATAAGTTATAAATTGAAAATTTTGTGATGTGAAAATAGTTAAATACAAATTAAAAACATAACATAAACAATAACATGTAAGCGTATACATAAAATTTTGATTTTATAAGCATAATAATAATAATTGACCGTAAAATCTTAATAAATAATGATTCAGTTAAACTATATTGAGTATGAATATATGCAATAAAATATTCAATAGTAATATAATCATAAAATATTTTTTAAGCAGACTCATATGTATTATTCAGATAAATTATCTTGATATGATAATTAATAAATATTGACCATAACTTTATAATTTTAACAAAAAATTTTGCAAAAATAATATTATAAGTTGGCAATAGATAAATATTTGACCATCTTGTTGAAGTATCAATTAAAATCATAAAGCATCTATTCACAAAATTGATGGATAGGGCCACAAATATTCTCATTTATTTTTTATTTAAATTTAGAGGACTCTAAATATAATTTAGATAGTGAATGTCTCACAATTAATTTATCTTAAGCAAATAAAGTACAAAAGTAATCATCAGATAAATTTTTTTTATATTTTTTAGTCAGTATGTATTCTCAACAATACGTCGCATCATATTTGAACCTTAGATGACCAAAACTATCATACCAAAGTATAAAAATTTTAGATCTATGCACTTTTGGTGCATATAGTGTAACTTAATCATATTTATTTTTATAAAATACAATCCAGTTAAGAAATTTAAAATTTCTTAAATATGAACTTTTGGTTCAAATTCGTAGAGTTAACACATAAAAATTCAATACCTCTTTCATTTTTTTTCAATAAAATATCTATTGCGACGTATTCTTTTAAACTTTGGCATATTTATTTGAGATCTATTTGAATACAATGCATTATTGAAATATCATTTTACTCAAATTTAGAATATTCAAATTCAGAATATAAGGTGGACTCTTTTATAGTCTTTAACCATATTTGTCGAACCATATATCATATTAACATTAATTTCTACTAATGTTAACTATAATAAATATTTTTTAATAATAAAAAATTATGAGAGTTGTGCTAATATATATCTTTTTAATACTTTTATTTTCAAAATTAGTAGGAAAAAAATTACCACCATAACCCTTTTTTATCAAGATCTCGTCAATAGTCTTGAGAAAAATATCACATTCACTTTAAGAAATGATATTAAGATAATTGGACAAGTTTGATTATTTTTCATCAAAAGTTAAAAAAATTTATTTAGCTACAGGTAAACAAAAAAATTAATGCATAATATTTTGTAAATCCATGTCCTCAATATTGCTACTGCAGGAGTACATTTGAGGCATGAAAAATTTAATATTCATTAAAAAGACTGTAATGAATCAATAATAATAAGATTATCATTTTTTAACTTCTCATTCAAATAATCAGCAGAAAAATCATTACTTCTAAGGATCTTATAGGAATGTTTGATTTCCTTCTCAAATATCTCTAAGATTCAAAATATAAAGATGAATCTCATTATTAAGTATCCATAACGGATAATTTATTCAGAAAATATCAAAGAAAATAAATTCAAGTTTTATGAGATTTAATATTAGAAACATACTAAATTTAAATAAAAATCATAAAGTAAATAAATTATAATGTTATTATATTAATAATGACTAAAAATTATAATTAGAATTTAAATATCATAACTCTAAAATTACAAATAATTATATCAAATCATAATAAATATCAATTTATTTACTAAATTCACTCAATGTATAAATATTCGCTCATAATATGTTCAATCAATAACCACATAATACACATATATATTTGTATAAAATTAATTTATATTTTTTTATCAATAGTATTTTTATTGCCAAAAAAAAGTGTAGCAATACAAAGAGTGCCAATTTTTCAAAACTTGTAAACTGACACCAACATACATATGCGTAACAAAACACCACCTCTGCATCATCTAAACAAACAGAATATAGTCATCACACACTTACATATCCAGCTTTACTACAACCCACAACCATCAATCACATAAATTTCATCTACCATTATTAACCCATGCATGATCTAAGTAACAAAGTTTAATAGAAGAAGCAACATTAAATAAAATCTTCTTATTGTCAGCAGCTTCATTTTGGAATATTACAGCATTCCGAGTTCTCCATATCCAGTGAACAGTAGCAATTAGTGTTGTTCTTCTGAGTTTAGCAGTAACATTTTTTTCTTGTACTTTCTTTGAGAATCAACTTATTTTTCTTCTCCAATTTAACACATCTCTGCTAATTTCACATTTCAGTAGTATTTACTTCCAAGTCCTTTTCGTCACAGCACAATCAAAGAATCAATGGTCAATAGTTTCAGCCTCATTATTGCACAAAGCACATCTATCCTCGTCCATAACTCCCCATCTCTTTAGTCTCTATTTTGTAGTTAATCTATTTTGTTTTCTTGTTATTATGTATTATGTTATTGTGTGGGGTAGAGGTTGTGCTCCAGGGGCGGAGCTGGGCGGGGTCGTGTGGGGGCGGACGACCCCCCCTCGCCGGCGGCAATGCACACATATATAGGGAGAGCTCCGCCCCCCCTCCGTCGTTGCCCCTGCTGCTGCCTTGCTCCGCCCCCCCCCCCCCCCCCCCTTCCAGTCCCAGTCCCACGCAGTCTTCAGCAGAGAGGTTGAAGACAACCTCTTTAAATTTTTTTTTCCTTTATTAAGTGAAACGGCACCGTTTCACTTAGTAGAGTAAAAAAAAATTTTAAAGCCAGCAGCAGGCTGCTGCTGGCTTGAGCGCAACGGAGAGAGGCACAGACAGAGAGAGCAGAGGTGAGACGAGTTGCAGAGACGACCGGCGATGGCGAGCAGGCGAGAGAGACAGACTCTTGGTAATTTTGCCCCCCCCCCCCTCAACAAGTTCCTGGTTCCGCCACTGTTGTGCTCCCAGGCAGAGTTTTGTTATGTGACTGTATAAAAGATAAGGAATCACATTTCGGTTGTATGAGAATCTTATAATTAAATGAAGGGGACCAACGGACTGAAAGGGGAGTGAAGGAATCGCTTATCCGCTGTTGGAAGTCTGCTTTGCTTCCTCTTTCTCTGGTTCGGTTTACCGAGGGTGAGGGTTGGCAACTCACCAACTAAAGTTTCTCTCCAGGTTTATTACTTTAACATACATAATAACAAGATTTATTGGCATAAATACATAATAACATTACTTTAACAAATGTCAAAGACTCTTTATATTATTTTGATAATATTAGCCAACAAAAGAAAGAGAAAATTTTCGTACATATCAAGCATATAAATCTGAAATATATCGAGTTGAGAAAACTACAAGCAACAAATATCAAGTTGGCATGTTTCCTTTATATTATTTGTATTTAATAACCCCAACTCTATTTTTTTTATCAGAATAACCCCAACTCTATGTTAATATGTTTTCTTTACATTATTTTATATTATTTTTTTTCCAAATTCAAGATTGGCATATTGCATTTATTAATATGTAAAAGAATTGATTGAATTAATGCTACAAATATCAAGTTTTTGTCCGGTAACATATACAACAACAACAACTGAGCCTTAGTCCCAAACAAGTTGGGTCGGCTGTATGGATCCTCAACAAAATAAGCTCAAAAAACACCAAAAAAGATACTCCAGCCTTATGCCTCTTCCAAGACACGGATTTTACGTCTCCATTCAAGTCTGTCATTAATCAAATCCGCATCAAGATCTAAGGCACGTAAGTCTCTTGCTATCACCTCCTTCCACACAGTTCTAGGTCTTCCACGACCTCTAGCCCCCTCAATCAACAAATTCTCACACTTACGAACCGCAGCATTAGGAGGTCTTCTTAAAACATGTCCATACCATCTAAGTCTTCCTTCCCTCACCTTATCTCCGACATCCGCTACTTGGACTTTTTTGTCGAATATGGACATTCTTAATTTTGTCCAGTCTGGTATGTCCACACATCCATCTTAGCATCCTCATTTCTGCCACACTCATCTTATGCAAATGTTGTCCCGTTGGTGCCCAACACTCACTACCATAGAGCATCGCATGCCTAACAACCGTCCTATAGAATTTACCTTTCACTTTCAGAGGTATTTTCTTATCACATAGAACCCCGGTCGCACCCTTCCACTTCAACCACTCTACCTGTATTATGTGAGCCACATCTTTATCTATACGGCCATCATTCTGGAACACCGAACCCAAATATTTGAACTGCTTGGTTTTAGGCACCAAAACTCCATCCAACTTAACCTCATGTTCCTGCTTCTTCCTTAGACTGAACTCACAGTGCATATATTCCGTTTTACTCCTACTTAACTTAAAACCCTTGTCCTCGAGGGTTTTTCTCCACACTTCCAACTTACGGTTTACACCAGCACTAGTCTCATCAATTAAAATAATGTCATCAGCAAACAACATACACCAAGGAACATCGTCTTGTATGCTTCTGGTTAGCTCATCCATAACCAGAGTAAATAAGTATGGACTCATGGCCGAACCTTGATGCAATCCGGTAGTAATGGGGAAAGCCTCAGTGTCTCCACCAGGTGTTTTCACACTAGTGGATGCATTCTCATACATGTCCTTGATGATGTTGATATATTTGCCGCTGACTCCTTTCCTCTTCAAAACCCACCATAACACTTCTCTTGGTACTCTATCATAGGCTTTCTCCAAGTCAATAAATACCATGTGGAGATCTTTCTTCTTCTCTTGATACAATTCCATTAGTCTTCTTAGAAGAGAAATAGCCTCCATGGTAGATCTCCCTGGCATAAACCCAAACTGATTCTCCGAAACTCTTGTAAGCTTCCTCAATCTGTGTTCAATAATCCTTTCCCATAATTTCATAGTATGGCTCATAAGTTTAATACCCTGATAATTTGTACAGCATTGAATGTCTCCCTTATTTTTATATATGGGTACCAGGATACTCTTCCTCCAGGCATTCGGCATCTTACGTCCTTTCACAATAGCATTAAAGAGTTTAGTTAACCAGGCAACTCCAACCTCTCCAAGGTTCTTCCAAACCTCTATAGGAATACCATCCGGGCCACAAGCTTTACCAACTTTCATATACTTCAAGGCTTCTCTTACTTCACTATGCAAGATCCTCCTAGACCAGCTGATATAACCATTTGTTGCAAGAAGATCTTGAAAATCTTGTTCATGTTCAGGGTTGAATAACTGCTCAAAATAAGCCTTCCACCTCTCCTTAATCTCAACATCTCCTGTCAACACCCGTTGATCTTCGTCCTTTATACATTTGACTTGGCTTAAATCTCTGCTTTTCCTTTCTCTCATCCTTGCAATCTTATAAATGCCCATTTCTCCCTCTTTAGTACCTAACTTTTGATAAATCCCTTCTAAGGTTCTACCACGAGCTACACTAACAGCCTTCTTTGCCTCTTTCTTAGCCCTCTTATATTCCTCAAAGGCCTCGCTATTAACCGCATTCGGTAACTTTTTATACCATTCCCTCTTAGCCTTAATAGCCTTTTGAACCTCCTCATCCCACCACCATACATCGTGCGGTCGAGGCCTGCCCCTTTAGAGATCCCAAGCAATTTACTACCTGCTTTCTTAATGCCACCTTCCATTTTTGTCCACAAGTCCTCTGCACTAGCTTCAAGGTTCCAAATGTCTTCCTTTAGTAACTCCTCCTTAAAGGTACCTTGAGCTAGGTCTTTCAATTTCTACCATCTTATCCTTGGTTCCAATACTTTCTTATCATTCCTCCAGCTACTTTTATTCTTAACATCTAAAACCATAATACGATGTTGCGCCATCAATGCTTCACCCGGAATGACCTTGCAATCCTTACACTTACTTTTGTCCCGTCTTCGAGTAAGTATGAAGTCTATTTGACTTTGGGTTCGTCCACTCTTAAAGGTAATCAAGTATGACCCCCTCTTTTCAAAGCAGGTATTTGCCAGCACTAGATCATAAGCCACCGCAAAATCCAAAATGCTCTTTCCCTCCTCATTCCGCCTGCGAGTATCGTAGCCGGTCCCAAGCCCGGATAAAGGAGGAGGGTTGCGGTAGGTTGGTGGCCAGTGTAAAAATTTTGCCAAACTTTTTATGGATCCTCAAAACTATCATTATACCGTTGGGACGTGCTCACCTAGGCACGCGCTACATCGGCACCCGGGTGTAGTGTTAAATGAGCAAGGGGTTCCATCACATCGACGCCTGGGTGTGGTGGAGTATGAGCAAAGGTTCTCATGCCATGGACGGGTATGGGTAAAGAAGTTAGTCCCGCCATATCAGCTCCCGGATGTGGTGTCAGATAGGAAAGGGCTACTGCATTATGGACGAATGCGGCTAAAGAAGCAAGTCCAAGGGAGCCGATTAAGATTAGGTAGTTGGAATATTGGTACTCTGACTGGGAAGTCTATAGAGCTTGTGGATACTTTGAAAAGAAGGAAGGTTAGTATTGCTTTTTTGCAGGAAACCAGGTGGAAGGGAAATAAAGCAAAAGAGATTGGTAACTCAGGATATAAGCTGTGGTATTGTGGCTTGGATAACAATAGGAATGGTGTGGGCATTATTATTGAGCCTACGCTTAAAGACAAGGTGGTGGAAGTGAAGAGAAAGGGAGACAGGATTATCTCTTTGAGGCTTGTTTTGGGAGATGACACTATTAATGTTATTAGTGCTTATGCTCCCCAAGTAGGTTTGTCCGGTAACATATATATATATATATATATAATACTAGCCAATAAGAAAGAAAGAACCATGGAATATGATTCCTTGCAACATGGATTTAATATATATACCAATCCAACGAAACAATATCTATATTTATGATGTGCAATATATACTTAAACAACTATCTCTTTCCTTTTATGTATATATGTGTATGACGTCAAACAATAAACTTATAACATGTATATATAAACAAGTAATATTGCGAAACCATGTATAAAAAAAATTGCAAAAACAATGTTGAATAATTTTCATGATTGCTTTATTCTCTGATTATGTGTTTATTTATGCTTTTGACCTGCAGAGAAGATAATGCATGAACACCCGTGTGCTTTCCTCAGTTTGGGGAGATAAAAATCCATGCTTTAAAGGTATAATATTTGATTATGATTTATGCATTAACTGTACTTTGTTTGAATTATTTTACATAATTTTGACCAGTTTTTCTCAACTTTAGGTGAGGCGTAGAGGTTTTTTTATTATTTATCGGAATCTATGCTGGTGGAGAGTGCTTTTCACGGTGTCAACAAAAGTTGGTTCATTAGTGCTGATGCTTCTATTGTAAAGGAGAATGATGATAATGGGCATTCCATAGTTGCTCACATTCCTGAATCTAATAATATTGTTACTTGCATTGCTGCCCCTGGCAATGGTTCTCCTGATAGGGTTAATCTTTCTTCTCGTAATCATCCTGAAAATTTGTCTGATGTTGTTGACAACCATCACCTGAACCTGAAAGCCCCTGTTGCCCGTCAGTTGTGTTTGGAAGTTGCTGATAAAGACTTTATAGAGAATTTAGAGGTGAGAGCTGAACATACAAGTGATTATCATAACAAGGTTAAATCTCTGGATGAGAAGAAGGGTTCAAATTCTCACATGCAGGAGCAAGGTAGAAGAAAATTATGAAACAAAGATAGAAAATGAGGAACAATGCGAAATTTTAGTGAATAGCATAATATGTTTTTGTTATTTCCATATTTTACAAAACCTGTAAACTACTCAATTTATAGAATAATAAAACCTAATACTAAACACACATATCTTCTTGAATTTTATTTGTTGAATATTTGAAAAGTCATCCTTATCATTATGATTTGAGCCTCAATATCCTTATCTGTTAATATCCTCCCGCAAACTGAGCCCTGATTGGAGGCACAGTTTGTTGATAAACTCTTGCTCTTGTAATCCTTGTTTCTGAAATAGCTTGAAAAAAAAAATTCAATCCACTGACAAGTCCGTGATTTTCTTGAAATAGATCAGACGTTTGCCATTTGTATGGTTTTATGAAATTGTTTGTTCTCTACACAACAAAATTGTGTTGTATGAGATTAAAATTTTTGTTTGTTCTCAATACAACGAAACTGTGTTGTGTGAGATTGAAATTTTTGTTTGTTCTCAACACAACGAAACTGTGTTGTATGAGATTGGGGGAGTGTTTGCTCTCTGCACAATGGAAAACTGTGTTGTGTGAAATTGAGGTTTGTGTTTGAAGAAGCAAATCATTTGAGATAAGACTGATTTGGAATTTGGATTTAGTGAACCTGGATAGATTGTAGAATAGGATATTAACCATTGATGATTAACAAAACAGCTAAGAGATTGATAAAATTGTTTAAACTGCAAAATATAATTGAAAACTGCAAAACAAACGGAAAAAAAAACTTCTGCTAAAATGGACGATGATGACTATAACTTTTAATTGGATTTTGCCATGGATGTTGTAGATGGTAGTGACGAAGAAGATGAAAATATCGATCAAATTTGGAATTTGATGGATTTAGATTCCTGCAGTTTAAGGACTTGCTTGGGTCCATCAAGCTCTGATACCAGGAAGAAAATTATGAAATAAAGATAGAAAAGGAGGAACAATGCGAAATTTTATTGAATAGCAGAATATGTTTTTGTTATTTTCATATTTTACAAAACCTGTAAACTACTCAATTTATAGAATAATAAAACCTAATACTAAACACATATCTTCTTGAATTTTATTTGTTGAATATTTGAAAAGTCATCCTTATCATTATGATTTGAGCCTCAATATTCTTATATGTTAACAAAGGTAATGGGCGATGTGACGACAAAAATGAAATTCAGAAAACATCAACTGACACTGGAGGTAGGGAAAGCAACTCCAAGAATGGGATTGGTTTGCATGGCCAATTACTGCTGGAAAAAGCTTTAGATACTGGATCTCATACAAATAAAAAACGTAAAAGTAAAAAAGGAAATATACATGTTCATGACCTTGCTTTAAAAGAAACTGTTGCTTACTTGCCTGAATCTGATAAACATGAACCATTGCAAGATATTCTGGTGTCAGACAGTTCTCTGCAGAACCCACATCACTTAGTTTCACATGATAATGTGACAAGAAACGAAAATATTACTGATGGGCCAGGCATGGTTTCATATTCTGGTGCCAATAAGGGGATATGTCATGCAGTGCAAAGGGCTGCTACTCCGAGTGAGGGGATGTCGCTGGTGAAAGATGCTTCGCCAGCAGAGCCTGTGGCAAAGAGAAAACTGGAAGATACTTCGCAAGCAGAACATGTGGCTAGGAAAAAACATAAAATTGAAGAGGAAATCAAAGGTAGTGAAGAAATACAGAAGGATGATGAAATTTTGATGGATAATTCATCCTCGCACAATCTCACGGTATTCTCTAGTGGACTGGAAGAAAATTAAAAATGCTACTTTAGATGGTTCACCTACTGAGACTCCCGATGCTGTTCATTTTCAGTCCGTGGATCCAAGCATTGGGAAGCGGAAAAAGAAAGAAGAAATCATCAGATACTCTTAATCAAGAAATTGCTGCAGTTCCTTCTTCTGTGACGGATGCTAGGGAAAAGAGTCCTGGAAACACCAGGGGTTTGGGTGAAGAAAAAGTAGTCCCTGGAAAATATGACCAAGGTGTAATAGGTTCTGAGCCTGGTGCAGTCTCTCTGAAAGATAAGTACGGGGATCCTGTCCAAGATGTAAATATTAGATGTTCTTCCCAAGGTGCGTTATGTGGTGCAAATTTATACTCTTGCTCGTTTCTTATTTTTGTATTTTCTTCCTTTTCTTTTCCCTCATTATCTGAAAGAAAAGCAAAATAAGAGTATAAGAAGACATGTATTGCTGATATTAGTGTCATTTGTTGTAGAATTTGACATAAACAAAGCAGATACTGGCAATGTGGAAAGTGGGCATAATGTCTCTAGATCAGCAATCGCATCAGATGCCAAACTTATGAGAGTTTCCAAAGATCGCCAGGCTACTAATGTGGAAGGCAATCCTCATCTTGAGGTCCAAGAATCTCACGAGACAGAGAAAGAGATTGAGACTTCCCAGCATGAGAATATGATCTTTAATGAGAGTTATGTTGTTGATCAGACTGGTAGAATTGAAGAAGAACGAGAATCGGCACTGAATTTTACTCCTAAAAGTGCACCATTAGAGAAGTACAAAGCATCTGATCAGGATGAACTAGACTTGAAAACTAGTGCAACTGAGTATCCTGCAAAATCATCAAAGAAAAGAAAGAAGTCCAAAAAGAAAAAAGAGTTAGCAAGTGCGACACCATTCACATCTATTGCGGAACACATCCAAGGTTTTATTAGTGGCTTATCTCCTACGGAACCTCTTAAATTGGTCAATGGAGATCACTCGGGTTATGTTAATAAAGAGGGAAACAATGTTCCTCCAAAGGAGGGCATAGGAGCATCTGCAATAGATACAGTGAGTACTTTTTTGGCTACTGATGAGGAAATTGATCATGTGATTCTGAATGCAGTAAAATCAGTTCAGCAAATTGGGAAGGGACAGGTGGATGCTGAAAATAATGGGGCGACATCAAGAAAGAATACTAAGAAACGGAGTGCAGATGCAAAGAATATCCCAGAATCAGAAAAAGAAAATGAGAATGTTGGCAATAAGGTTCCTGCATCATCACCTGATAATACAAGGGAGGTAGAGTATTTGTCTGAAGAAATGAAACAAGCTAATTTGGCAAATAAAGATTCCATAATTCAACTAAATGATCAAAATTAGAGGGTGGAGATACAAGGGTTGAAGATGACCTTGTTGGTACTCAACTGGAAATCAACAGTGAGGGAAGGCATCTTGATGCAGTTGCCAGTGGTAATCCCTCTAAAAGTGGCCTTGCAAATGAATGCTCTGATGACAATGAAATTTCCTCTGAGAGTAACAGGATCGACTTTAATGATTATTTCACGCCTCGCCAACACAGCCATGAGATGCTTGTTGACAGAACGAGTGAAGTGAAGAGAACGGATCGTGAAATGAAAACTAAAAAGAAAAAAAAGAAGCATGACGCACAGAAGTTAAATGAGAACCATGAGGTTGAAGCAAAGCCTCAATCTGGCAACACTAGAACTGGAGAAATGCAAGGTTCATTATCAAATGCAGAGTGTGAAAAGATCATGCTTCAACCAGACAAGGATCGTTTGCAAGTTTCTGAAAATAGGGTAAAAAGCTCTCCAATCTAGCAAGTCTGATAAGCTTAATTCCGTTCTTGAAGAAGCTAGAGGATCCAATATTGTCAAGCCCTCCGGTATCTACACTCCTTCAAAGAGCAAAAGGGCTGAATCAAATTCTAGCTTGGAAAATTCCAAAAACACAGTTTTCTCAAGTAAAAGAGTTACTAGGAGTCAGTCCCAGGAGAACCATGAGGTTGGAGCAAAGCCTCAAGCTGGCAACTCTAGAACTGGGGAAATTCAAGGTCCATTATCAAATGCAGAGTCTGAAAAGATCATTCTTAAACCAGACAAGGATCATTTGCAAGTTTCTGAAAATAGGGTAAAAATTCTCCAATCTAGGAATTCTGATAAGCTTAATTCTATTTCTAAAGAAGCTAGAGGATCCAATATTGTCAAGCCCTCTGGTATCAATACTCTTGCAAAGAGCAAAAGGGCTGAATCAATTTCTAGCTTGGAAAATTCTAAGAACACAGTTTTCTTTAGTTAAAGAGTTACTAGGAATCAGTCGCAGGAGAACTGCAATCACTTGGATGGTAGAAAAACATCCACAGTTAATTCTGGGGAAGTTGTTGATCACTCGCAACATGAGAAGAGCTTAATAGGAGTACCTGGTTCAATATTCAAGGATGAAAGTGATGCGGCTTCTATGTGCGAGGATGATAATTCAGATGCCAGCACCGGAACTCCATCAGATAAGTCGTTATCTTCTGATTACTCGGATGGAGAAAGCAATGCAGATTTTAACTTATCACAAAATGGTAATATGAAATCCATTTCATAGGTCTGTTATGATTGAGTGAATCATTAGTTTTTTTTTTCCAGATAGTTATGGTCAATGAATGAATAATTATATGCATTATGCAGCGGATGATTGTTTTCTCATTTATGGATGGTTTTATGTCAGACGTGTATCAATTAATACCTGTATGGTTTTCTTCAAGGAAAGCGTTGACAGGCTGAAACAGCGTTGAAGTCATAGTGACTGTTGTCACTAATTTCACATTTTTTTTATCTTTTTTTTTCTTTTTACAATAATGTGCTGAGATTTCACTTCTATTGAAATGTGCCACAGGATCTTACTGCTGGAAAGGAAAAGAGGGAAGTGGGAAAACATTTGCAAAACCACTGTGAGTGAGACAAAAGATTAATTTCTTGTTACTCGAAATTGATCATGGTTAATGTTTTGCTGCACTTTGCCCTCTCTATTCATCTTGGAAACATTCTTTGTAAAGAACAGAAGGCTAATGCCTATGCTTTTTGCCTATGCTTTTTGCCTATGATCACCATCTCTAAACTATATGTTTTACCCTTTCATTGAAACAGCAAAACTGAGATGACCTTGGATATGATTCTTAGAAGTTCAAGCAGATATAAAACGGCTAAGCTGACAGCTTCTCAATCACAACTAGAGGACTCAGAAAGCCAACCTGTTGATTTTGTTCCTGACAGTCAAGCAGACTGTTAAACCTTATTATTTGTTACGACTGAGTTTGTATTCCTCAGGCAATTTCAGGAGTTCTGTTTTCTTCATGATGGCATGTGGAAGTCCGCCGTCTTCCTGAATTTTTTTTGTTCTGAGCAAGGGAAGCATCAGAAAATTTCTTGAGTCTTGTTTTTGATGTGGTCAGCCTATGTTTATTGTATTTATGATAGTCCTAATTCCATATTGAGTTTGAAGCTGCTTTGTAAAATCAAACTTAAAATAGCATTCATTGTAATTGATTATGCAAAATCTTTAATTTTTAAGTTCTAGATCTCATATCGATTATCCCCTCAAAAAAAATATATCTCATATCGATTTTTTACAAAATTGTCAGAAAAAATTTATAATATTATAAATTTATCCATCTAAAAATATATTATTAAATTTATTAATTAATTTATAAATTTATCAGCTTCATATAATATATATATTAAATTTATTATAAATTTGTTATATATATGATATATTTTTATAAAATGGTAAAAAAAATTTGACAAAAAGGTATAAAATATCAAAAAATTTTAATAAGCAATGCAATTTCTCATACGAACTATAAAATAAAGGGAGAAACTGAAATATCGTTTTTCAGAAAATAAATTAAAATAAAATCGGAACCATTGCATCAAATGAGAAATTTTAATCATTACAAAAACCGAATGGCCCTGGCGCGCGCCATTGCTGCATCTTTGTTTTAGATTTCGTCTCCGATTGTTGATTTTTTTTTTTTTATTTTGATTTCGTCTCCGATTGTTAAGCAGGTGATCATGGATCGCCTCCGCTGTCAGCAGTAATGGCTGATGCTACTAAGTTAGAAGCCTCTATGGCGGCTGGCTTTGCTGCCAATCCGCCAAAGTGAAATGTTTCAAGATATATATTGTTCAGCCGCAGACGTTGAAGCAGATTTGGGGAGATTGGCTGCAGACTTAGACGCATCCGCGTTGGCTGCAGCAGTGGCAGATAATGCCGGCACCGGATTTGGATTTGGATGGTAAGGAATTCAGATACTTGGTTAAGTTACACAGAATCAGACATGTTTCTCATGTATTGTTTTGTTATGAAACTTTTTTGGTTCAAACAAATGAAACTGCTCTTTATTTTTCTCGTTTTGATCTATGACCAGATCAGAAAGAACTGATGTCTGGTATCGTGCTTGTGGTTGAGGAAGCAGCATTTTCATTTTATCTCTTGCTTGTCCAGTTGTAAAATGCATGTTTTCCAGTTGTAAAATGCATATTTTCCAGTAATCTTCATGCTTGTGGTGTCCTTGTAGCTGTTGATGCTTTTTAAGCTTCAAGATTTTTAATTGAAATGTTGATTTGGCAGAGACTTTGGTGCATTCCACACAAGAACCTTGTGATGATGCAGACTTCAACTTTAACCTCCAGGAGCATACAATCTCTAAGATTTTATGGAGAGAATTTCCAGTGTTTTTGAGATCATTATATTTACAGCTAGTTAAAGTATTTTTATGCAGGGCAGATTCTGAATGTGCTTGATCCAAAGAGGAAGATTTATCAGTTCTTGCCCGCTATTTGGCACGTGATATTATAATTGACATTTCTCCTCAGGTATATTAAAGTTTTATTCTTTTATAGTGAATTTTCAAGTTTTCATTAGGAGTATTCAGTTTACACTTTCTCTACAATCAGAACTCGATAGGGACTGTCTGGCAGACTATGCTATAGTCAATGAGTGGTATCTTTATAACATGGAAATCATGAGTGTCTATTTAACTCAACAGTTTTACCAACTTCTTGAAAAGTACTTCAAGTCTGTGCTCTGTAATAAATAACAGCAAAAATCTTGAAATTGTTATCTAATATCCATAATTGTTACTGTTAGATGTCTTTAAGAACTGTGTTTTTGTTCTAATGCAAGACTACTGTATTCTAACCGATTGGATTTATGTGTTCTATAACTGTCAAGTAGTCAAGAATTATTTTCAATTTGTATAGTTATTGAAATTTTAATTCTCAGAAAGTTGATGGCTTGCTTTTATTCTCGGGTGTTTGGATTCCTATTGAGAGCTGCTTTGATGATCGTTCAGATCAAGAATTGCCTTTAATACTTCCACTTTTTGAGAGCTTAGTAGAGGCAATGGCGAGGCTACATACAGTGGAAGGGGGGCAGCTGCCCCCCTTCTTTTTTTAAAATTTTTTTTATATACATATATATATATTATTAAAAATTTTAAAATACTTAATTGCCCCTCTTTAAATTTATAGTATTTTTAATATATATATGATATTTTTATTTTGCCCCTTCACTAAAAATTTTAGCTTCGCCCCTGAGTAGAGGTTGAAGATGTTCAGCCATTGATCCCGAAGAAATACAATCTTCGGGAGAGAATTGCTGCAGCTGCTTATCCTCTAAATCCAAATAGAAAAGATCCTTTGGAAAGGTGAGCTTCAATGTGAATGAGTGTTCATTTCTTTCCTGTATTATTATACATTTAATTTGAGGAAAGGTATATTCTCTTTGCTGAGAATGCAATTGGAATACCTGAGATTTTAAATTGAAGTGTGAGGGAAGGCGTCTTGAAGCAGTTGCCGGTGGTAATTCCTCTAAGAGTGGCCATGCAAATGAACGCTCTGATGACACTGAAATTTCTTCTGAAAGTAACAGGATCAACTTTAATGATTATTTTGCGCCTCGGCAACACAGCCATCTCTTAACTATATGTTTTGCCATTCCATTGAAACAGCAAAACTGAGATGATCTTGGATATGATTCTTAGAAGTTCAAGCAGATATAAGAAGGCTAAGCTAACAGCTTCTCAATCACAACTGGAGGATACAGAAAGCCAAGCTGTTGATTTTGTTCCTGACAGTCAAGCAAACTGTTGAACCTTATTATTTTGCCATGATTGAGTTTGTATTCCTCAGGCAAGATATCAGTCAATTTCAGGAGTTCTGTCTTCTTCACAGTGGCATGTTGAGGCGTCCGTGTTCCTGAATTTTTTTGTTCTGGGCAAGAGAAGCGTCAGAAAATTCTTGAGATATTTGTTTTGACCTTGATTTTGATTGTGGTTAGCCCATGTTCTTTGTATTTATGATGGTCCTAGTTCCATATTGAGTTTGAAACTGCTTTCTAAATTAACATTTAAAATAGCATCGTTGTGATTGATAATGGAAAATTTTCATTTTTGTTGGAAGTTTTAATATCAAATCATTTTCTTTTTTTTCCCCTTTGTGAGCAAAACTTATTTATTTATTTTTTATTAATCTCAACCCAGGTGAGATTTTACATTACTTAGTAACAATTAAACTAAAGTATAAGAAAAGTTGAAGCAAAATTAGAACAAAAAGGAGTGTTCTCATTAACATAAGGTGCAATTACAAGTAAATTTTTTGTGCCATTACACCCACGCAAATTCCCCCAAACAAAACCTTGCCCACCATTTACATACATAATTTTTATTAATTTTCTCACTCAGACCTCATTCTGTTGAGTTGGTTCAGAGCAGGCTGTAGAATATTGTAAAGCACCCAAAGAATTGCAGGAGCAACAACAAACAACAGAAGCTGACCCCTGCTATCACTTGTTGCTTCACCAATCATACCAATTTCATTAGCTGTTGCCTCTGGTGCTAACATAAATCCTGGTGCAGCCAATCCACCAAGTCCAAGTCCAATGATTACCCCTTTTGTTTCCCTCATCCTGCTCAATTGATTCAGTGCTGGTTGCAGAATGTTGAATAAAACCCAGGCTATGGCTGGAAGTATTGGAAGTAAAAGGGCTAATCCCCGGTTATCTCCTTCTGCAATTTCTGCAAGTTGTTGTGCAGCAAAAGCTGGATCTGATAAACTTAAGCTAGAAAAGAAAGCTCCAGCCATTGCAGAACTTGCAAGAATTGGTTTTGAACTGGATAAACCTTTTGGAAGGTCTTGGATTGAGAAAAGGGAAATGGGTTTTGTTGATGGCTTTGTTGGGTTAATGTTTTTGTTTGAGTCCATGCCCAAACACTTTGCATTGAGAATTGCCATTGTAGCCATTGTTGCTGCCATTGATGATGCTCTGTTTTTTCTTCTTCCTTTTTATTGTTCTTCTTTTCTTGAGAGCTAGTAGATTTGGATTGTGATTGTGAGATTGGTAAGAAGAAAATGTAAGGATAGCTAAGTTAGAGAAATAATATCCAATGGAATTTTGATTTCAAGATTCTTCTCTTATCCATAAGAGTGGTAATGCCGTAATGGTAAGATTTGGGCCTCACATTTCATACCCCATTCTGTTTTCTTATCACTCCATGTCAAGTGAATTTTTATATGCTCAAGCTAAGACCACAGATTTGGATGAAGTAGCTTTTATTAATATCCTTAGTATGAGATGGGAATACACTAAGTATATCCTTTGTAGCCAAATATGGAATTCTATTTATTCATGTATTGATTCATTGTTAGTTGCTTAATAAAGTTTTTCATTTTCTTTAAAAAATGTGATGATAATAAAAATATAATAATTAAATAAAAAATATGTTTTTTCATAAAAAAAAAATAGATATTTGAGTTAATTTTAGTTAAATATATTTTAATTTACTAGTTTTAATGGTAGGAAGAGAATATGTGTAAATTTATGGAACCCGACCGAATTCAACCAAACCGAGTATAGTTTGATCTAGTTCGGTCGGTTTATATTATATATACGGATGAAATTTGGTTAAAATTTTATAAATTTTTAGGTTCAGTCGGGTAGTTGGGTTGAGAATTATTTTTTTGATTCAACCCGAACCCAACCGACATATATATATATTATACATATATATTTATAAATTATAATATATATTATATAACCCGACCCGAACTGACCCGAATCAACTCAACAATAAAATTTTTCTATATAATATTTTATATGTTAATTATATTTATGATATATATTATATATATCATAATCTGACCGAACTCGAAAATTTATGGATCGATCGAAAATATATATAGATTCAGTCGAATTCAGTTTGATTTTTATATATATTTATATATGAGTTTAATCAAATTACCCGACTAATACCTACCCCTACATGTAAAGAAGAAATCATAAGGGCAAATGATTTTTTTTTTTTTTGAGTAAAATAAGGGCAAATGATGATAGGTAAGACCCAAATTATTTTCTTTTAGGTCCAATGAGAAAAATGAAGAGTTGAGACAATGGTGTACAGAGTAATTGGGCTATTGAAGTTGCAATAGCCCTTTGTTTCTTTAACTTTTGGACATTGGAGCCCAAATGTTTGTGTTATCTGTCTCAAGCCCAATTTAGACCAAGTCTAATATGCATGGGGTGCATAAAATACTACTTTTGTTTCTTCAAAATTTTATTTTTACTATTTTTTTATTTACAAAAATATTATATTCTTATTTTTTTCCTATTTTTACAACATATCAGCATATAAAAAAAATAAACTCTGCATATTATTTTTGTAAATTTTGAAATATGTACAGTATTTTGAAATTTTTTTGTTGCATAGTACATTTTTATTTTTTTATTTTTTAAAATATTTTTGTAAATTTTCAATTTTTTTAACTTTGCATTTTTATTCTCATTATAAAATTTATGATTTTAAAACTTAATTAATGATAAAAGATACTTGAACTCTGATTATAAAACTTAATTAATGATAAAAGATACTTGAACTCTATTTTATATTTTTATTTAGCATAAGTACCGGGATTATTATTTTTTTAATAAAAACTATTAAATTTTATTCTCTTCAATTTTTAAAAATAGTTACTATAGTTTTGAAATGTGTCAGAAAAATGATAATTTTTGACTAGTTGTATTATTTTTTCTCCATATAATGTTTAACTTTAATTTAAATAATTTATGATAAAATGTGAGATTTATTACAACTTTAATATTATTAAAATATGAATTATTTAATTACTTCTAGATAAAATTTCAAGGCCAAAAAATTCATTATATTTTTAAAAAAAAATTAGGTATATTATTGTATCATTATAAGTGAAAAAAAATAACATTATATTTATTTTACTTTGAAGATAACAATACATATGTATATATATATATAGAAAGGTCAAATGTTAATATAATTTTTAATATATTTCAAGTTATAACCTAATATTTATATATTTAATATTTGACCTTTCTAATTCGAACTATAAATATTGAGTTGGAACTTGAAATCTCATTTTGAAAAATCTTTTTCTTTAGTCATTTTTTTACATAGCACAAGTACTTTTGATACGATCAAAATAACATTTTAATTTCCTTAAACATATTATGTGTATAAATAAAAACTAAACAGCATATGGATTTATACAACCGCTAAATCATTCAAGAGGACATTGTTTAACAAAATTATAACTTGAAAAACTAATTAACTTAGACTTGAGACTTAGAAACCACAAAGCCTAAACCGCAATTATTAATTAAAATTTACATAATAATAGTTTCTTTGCTAGATAAAAGAGAGATTGGGAAGGATAATATCATAAACTCTCTTCATCCAATATTAAAATTTAGAATTTAGAGAATTTTGAAACTCCATGTTTTTATTTTTATAATATAGTTTTTTCATTGTAATCCCATAATTTAAAAATAAAAAAAATTTTAATGATTTTTTCAAGTCAATAATTTAGTATTTTTTTGTAATTTTAAAATTTTATCTTTCAAAAAAAATATTCAATACGTTTTTTAAATATTAAATTTATTTTTTTATTTTTTTTATTTTTATAAATTATTAAAATTTTACTAAATACTGTCAAATTAAATAATTATATTATATTATCTTTTCAATTATAATAAATAATATTTAGAGTATTATATCATATAATAATCATATACTTAAAATAATATATTATCAAAATCACATGATCAGTCATTTAAACAATGCCTAAATATCGCTATTCTTGGCAACTTTTATTATGTTTGGATTGGTGTAAGGAAAAAAGGATAATATAATAATGCATGAGAGATTTTTACACTTTAACGTAAGAGTAATTTTTTAAATAGTGAAATTTTTTACATTCCAAAGTAGGTCAGAAGAGAGGAAATATATATTAATAAATTATAAAAAAATAGTGATTTGACATCATTTTATCCTTAAAATCAAATACTTATTTTATAATATACTATTATTTTTTGTAATTTAATATTTCTTACATGTATATTTAGATTATTTTCAAATAATATTAAGTATTTAATTTTCATTCATTTTTCCTTTATTTTCTATTATTATCTTCTTTATTTTGTAGGAATCATCAAAATTATTCAAATCAAAATCCAATTAATTTAAAAATTTTAATTAAATTAGACTGAATCAATTTACAGTGATCAATTTTTAAAAAAATATATTTTTAATCGGTTAATAATAATCAAATTGACTTACTGTTAAAATCAAACCACCCTAGCCAATACACCTGCTTACTGTTTCTTTTGAAGCACCCTATCCAAATAAGCTCCTATTTCTTTCGAAAATTTAACTCGCCCTGTCCAAACAAGCTGTTAAACGCCTGTAAAGCTTTCCGGAACAAGCAATAACCAAAAGGGCTAGTAGAGAATCCTGATAAAAAAAAAAGGGCTAGTAGAGAATCAGAAACCAATCATGCTAAGCTGATTGGCAAACTTATTAATGCTAGTCATGAGCAGGGGCACAGTTTGTCTATTTCTTTTAATTATTTATCTTCTGACATAACTTTACTCTTTTATTTGATTAATAATTAATTTATTTATTGATTAACAAGAGAAAATGCTTAACCATATCAGAAAATCAGAAATTTGTGTTGTTTTTATTTAGATTTCAAATTTAAAATTTTTTAGTGTTTCCTTCTCTATATATATATATATGTAATTTATTAAAAAAATAAGAAAAAGTGTTTAAAATAAAAGTTTTTTTTTCTTCCTAAAAAAACACAATTTCAAATGGACAGGTGAAAAACCAGATATTTATACACTTATAGTTGGATTTGATGATTTATCACATTGCTTAAATGATCAAAATACTTCACGAAATTGGAAAGTGGGAACTGAGAGAACTGAGAAACCCCATCTTTATTTCTTCCCCAAAATTTCTCTCCCTTTCCCCCTCAAAATCAGGAACAGCACAAACCATAGAGTTTCGAACTTTAATCTCCATTCTCCAACAACCTAAAATTTAGGGGTTTTTATTTAAAGGAAAAAAAAAAGAAGAAAATTTCAGACCCCATGAAGTTGAAATTTTTACTACACAATCAAATGGTCACTTCTTTGCCTTCTTCATTTCCAAACCTTGTTCTTTCCCCCTTGTCCGACCGAACCAGAACCTTAAACCCTTTGTTTCTCCGGTCTCAATTCACTTCCTTTACTACCCACAAACAGTTTCTTCGTGGGTCGGTTGGCGTTGCTCGTTTTGGGTTCAAAGATTGTTTCTTTCCGGACCCGGATGTTGTTACAGGAGGGATGATTGATTTGTTTAGCAGAGCAGAGAGTATTCTTTACACAATTGCTGATGCAGCTATCTCGAATTCGGATACAATTAGCAACACAACCAAACAGAGCAATGATTGGCTTTCTGGTGTCACTTATTACATGGAAACCGTTTTAAGGGTGCTTTACATAAAGGGTGTCCATTTTTAAATTGTGGAAATAAATTTTGAAATGTTTAAAATGTGGACAAATAGGGTGTTTTCGGAAACTAGGTATGAGAGTTTTTAATTTTTCAATTAAGAATTCTCAAATCTGTTATGAGAGTACACGTGTCAACAATTGAAGGCATGCGAGAAACTCTCAAATTCAGTATGAGAGTACTTAGTCTCAAACTGGATATGAGAGTTTAGGGTTCAATCTTTCACGTGCTAAATTGTCAGGCTACTTATCTTTTTTCCCACAAAAGTCTCATACCGAGTATGAGAGTAATTTATAAATATTATAAACAATTTATAATATTTTAATTTATAGTAATTTATAATTTTAACAAATAATTTATAATTTATAATTTATAATATTATTATAATTTATTAATTTTATAAATTATAATATTAAAAATATTTTAATATAAGGGAAAATGATTTTTTTATATTAATAATTTATCATATTAATAAACAATTTTTATAATATTGTTAATATTATAAATTAATATTAAAAATAAGAATATAAAAATTAAAGAACATTGCAAACTACATAAATAAATAAAAATACAAATTTTTTTATAATATTATTAATACTATAAACTAATATTAGGAAATATAAAATATAAAAATTACAAAAAATTATAAAAAAATACACTAACATATCATACCAATACCGAGTATGAGAGTATATCCCAAATCTGTCAATTTTCATTTTTTAAAAATTTTATGCAAGTAATTTATATTATATCTAACTACTAACAAATAATCCGAATACAAATAAAAGTCATAGATTTAGATTTTTTCAAAATACTAAATATCTAAAAATTAATAATATCTAGTTTGAGAGTACAGACACATGTGAAGCATGCCAGAAACTCTCAAATTCAGTATGAGAGTACTTGGAGAAAAAAGAAACTTCACACGCCATCAACCAAATGACTACAGGACAAAAAAACTCTCATACCTAGTTTGAGAGTACATTGCCCAGAAAAATTTTCACCACCTGCAACAAGCAACATTGACAATCAAGTTCTGACAGTAACAGAAAAAGTACACGGTTGATGGGAAATAAAAAAAGCATCGGGTAGTGTGTTCTCATAATGAGTATGAGATTTCTTAGCCAATATATATCATATATGAGCTACATTTGGAGCACAAAAAAAATAATAATAATAATAAGCTGGCTCCCTCTGTTTTTTCAGTGTTCTTGAGAAATGTCTTATACTACTCCATTTCCGTTAAATTTATATTGGAGCAGTGCATTACCTCTCGTCGACGGTATGGTTGGTTACAACCCTAACGTGGCAGACGCGACAATATGCATTGACTGTCAGCTATCTTTTGAGCAGCTTGTAGATGTGGTATGCAACGAGTGTGGGTTGGGGAGTAATCGAAATATGCTGCGATTTTGTTTTTATTTGGTGTGGACAGAATACAATGGAATGAGAAGGTACATCATTATTCGGGACAACCGGAATATTCAGTTTTTATACATGTATGCGTTGAACTTGCCAGAATTATATATAACAGCGGAACAAATTTCTGACTTTTATCATGCGCCTGAACCGCGTGGGGCTGACGAAATAAGTGGCATGGTACATGATAGTGAATATCAAGAAGTAGAAACTGGGGCAGGGAACAGTACAGATGAAAGAGTAAATGAGGAAAAATTTCCCGGAATGGGAGTCCACAGGTATTTTTCTTAATTAAGTGTAGTTTTTTTTAATGATTTTAATTATGTTTAATAATTATTATAATTACGTTTTATTTTATTTAATTTTAATTTTTTGAAAATTATGTGATTTTAATTTTAATAATGTGTAATTACTTCTAATAATTTTAATTATGTGTCATTTAACTTCTATTATTTTAATTATGTCTTATTTTATTTTAATTATTTTAATTATGTGTTATTTAATTTTTATTATGTTCATAGGTACTGTCTTGAACACGTCAAGGCCAACATGTGTTCAAAATACAGGCGGAAGGGGCTGAAGGACCAGTGTCAGACAGTTGGTACGGAATTGCAAGAGCACAAGTATGAAGCTGCCTGGAAGAAGTTGGGCAAGAATAGCAATGGCGCCAAACGATATTTGGAAAGCATCGATCCAGAGAAATGGACTCTTTTTGGAGATGGATGTCATAGATGGGGGTTGTCGACTACGAACATATCTGAGAGCTTCAACAATGTCCTAAAAGGAGCTCGCTACTTACCGATCAGAGCTTTGGTTGAGTCATCATTAGAGAAAACAGTAGCTATTTTCCAGCGAGACTGGGAAAAGATAGCAAACTGCAACACTGCACTTGCACCGAAGCCTATGAACGTGTTTAACAGCTATAGAATCCGTTCGCAGCTCCATCGAGTAAGCTGCTGGAATGAACGTTTATTACTGTACAAAGTGGCAACAGAATACGGCAACGAGCATGAAGTACGATGGAGTTGCAAAGCATGCACATGTACGATCATAAGAACAATGTCGTTAAATAACTATTTAATATGTAATTTCCTACCTATTTTAGAAGAATTAAGATTCAATTTGAACTCTATAATACAGTGAGTACATCAAATTGATTTCTAAATAATTTTTAAATTAATTTAATTTTTTTTGTCAAAATTTACTCAAATCATCCATTTTTTAATAAATACTGGAAAAGAAAACCAAAAAAAAAGAAATTTTCGTCGATCTCAAAAAACACAGTTTGTTCTTTTTTCTTAATTTTCTTATCCCATCAAATTACTTTTATTATTGGATATTTAGCAGTTTTTAATAATATATATTTTATTAATTTTAATTCAATATATTTAGAACATATACACATTATACACATAATATATATATACAACATATATATAGTAAACTTAGACATATACATAAAATATATACGGCAAAATGAATTTTTTAATTAAAATTTTTAATTTTATATATACACAGTATTCACATATATATATATATATATGTATTCATATATATATATATGTATTCATATATATATATATATATAACATACATAATATATATACAGTATATACATAACAAATATAAACAATATCCAAATATTGTTTATCCGGATTCAAATAATATATATGGCGTTGATTGAACTAAACTGACTTTTATTTTAGTTTTGATTTTTTTAACATCCATTATTTTTTTTAAAACTCATTTTTTTCATAACTTTTTTTCAAAAAATAAATAAACGTCCGTATTTTTCTCTTTACAATAAATAAATAAAAATAAACTAATACGTCAGTAAAATATTTGATAAAAATAAATTTAATCGGTAAAAAGATAAATTTTAAATAAAAAATAAATTTATATACTAATTTTTCTAAAAAAAATTATGATAAAACTGAAAATAGAAGTATGAAACTATATATGAGAGTTTAGGATAGAATCTTTCACATACTGCATTTTTTATCCCGGCAATTAAAAAGTTCAAATTAAAGTAATTCAAATCACTACTGTAATTGAATTCATATATATCATATATAAGAAAGCAAATGAAAATTTATTATCATATACGACAAAAGCAAACGAAAATTAAAGGAAATATGGAAAATGGAAAATTAAAGCACACAAGACCTGGAAAAATAAAGATAAGAGGAATAAAAAAAATGGAAAAATAAAATATGAAAAAACAAAGCAAATAAAAATAATAATTCACCCAAAATTAAAGGAATGAAAATAAAAGAAAACCAGATATAAATACTCGTGCAAATCATGGTGATGGTGATGGGAGTTCATATAATGATGAATGATGAGGAGAGAAAGAAAGAGCTTACAAATTCCGATGAACATAATGACGAAGCTTAAGCTCCAAAAAATGTCGAATTAGAGAGAAAAAAATTCTAAAGATACAGGCAATTTGAAAATAAGATTTTAATTGTTTTTATTTTTTATTTTTTTAAAAGAAAAAGTGAGAAAACAAATAAAATAATTAAATAATGTGAAAATCAAAACATAGAGGCATACTTTTTTATTTATCTCAAATAGATATATTGAATATCTATTTTTTTTATATTTAACGTATATGTTAAAAATATATAATAAATATATTTTCATATTAAAATAAGAATGTAATAAAAATGTATATATAAATTTATATTTTAATAAAAATAATTAATTTTTATGAAATAAAAAATACATTTACCGATTTAAATGAAAATAATAATTTTTAAACGAATTAATTAATTAAAAAATTATTCATAATTTTAATTTATTACCGATTTTGGTCACACGAGCGGAATACAAAGAAGCATGTTCCTGTACAAATAATTTCTCCAGTACAAAGTGAAAGTGGTGTAACATTTTATTAATTTTTTTTCTCCAGGCTACTTTGTCTTTTTTCCCACAAAAGTCTCAAACTTGGTATGAGAGTATAGAAACTCTCAACTTTTTTCACACAGAAGCTTTCACGTTAAATTTAAATCTCATACTGAGTATGAGATTTCTGATGACTAATGACGTGTCACCTTATGGTTGGACCTTTTGTATTTCTCTCTCTGTACTCTCAAATTGAGTATGAGAAACTCTCAAACTGGATATGAGAGTATAGAAACTTTCACACAGAAACTTTCACGTTAAACTTAAATCTCATACTGAGTATGAGGGTTCTGATGACTAATGACGTGTCACCTTATGGTTGGACCTTTTGTATTTCTCTCTCTGTACTCTCAAATTGAGTATGAGAAACTCTCAAACTGGATATGAGAGTATAGAAACTTTCACACAGAAGCTTTCACGTTAAACTTAAATCTCATACTGAGTATGAGGGTTCTGATGACTAATGACGTGTCACCTTATGGTTGGACCTTTTGTATTTCTCTCTCTGTACTCTCAAATTGAGTATGAGAGTATATTTAATCTGTCATTAAATTGTTAGTTAGTGGGTAATTATTCTGATTAATGCTTTGTACTCTCATACTGGGTTTGAGAGTATATTTTTTAATTCAAAAAAATACCAGAACTCTCATATCTAATATGAGACTTTCTTAAACTCTCATAATCAGTTTCCGAAAACACCCTTCCGTGTCCAGAGTTTAAAAATAGACACCCTTTTTGTAAATAAACCCCGTTTTAAAGGTAAGCTCTTTTTCCAATTTGAGTTTTAGTTTTAGTTTTTTTTTTTTTTTTTAATTTTGATTGGTGTCGATGAATCTGTAGCTGAAATGGGTTTTGCATTTCAATTCTATTTCAGGTTTTAAAAGATGGGTTATCTACTTTACATGTCCCATATGCTTATGGGTTTGCCATTATACTCCTAACTGTTCTTGTTAAGGCTGCTACATTTCCTCTGACAAAGAAGCAGGTTTGTGTCTACATTTACGGTTAATATTCTTTTCTTTTCTTTTCTTTTGCTTGAGTTTTGATATGAAGAATTTTTATATAAAGTTTGTAAATTTGTTTTGGACAGGTAGAATCTGCAATGGCTATGCGTTCGCTGCAGCCTCAGATCAAGGCTATTCAGCAACGGTATGCTGGAGATCAGGTGAATATTTGTTCTTTGTGCCAAAATTTGATCAAGTAAAGTGTTCCATTTAATTCACTAAGTTCAATGCTTGTATTATTGGCAGGAGAGAATGCAACTTGAGAGCGCCCGTTTGTACAAACTCGCTGGCGCAAACCCTTTTGCAGGTACTTCTGTATATGAGCTCAGATGTATAATTTTTTTTTTTCAGATTTCACCTATACTTTTGTTTGAGTGTCTTTGAGTCTGAACAAGCATTGATGTGATTACAAAAAATAAGGTTGCATCAAGCATTCATAATTACGTGTTATCAGTTTCTTTTTTGAACCCTCTTTTCTTTTGTGTTAAGCAATTTTTTATGTATAAGTTATTATCTTTGGTTTATTGGTTTTAGCTGCATGCTAAGAGTCTCTCAGAATTGATTCAAATATTTTTATAATTGGAACGTGGTTTGTTCCCATCTGAAAGATACTAGTGGATATTTTTAGAGTGCTATATTTAAGCTTTGTTTGATTCATATAAAGGATCTGAATGAAAAAATTTCTTTTGGACAATTGAAGAGATGGGGCAAATGAATTTTATGGGAAGGATGAATGCTTTTTATCTATTTATTTTCTAAACTTACGTTAACTATAACTGTAAGTTGTTCTTTATATGTATATTTCCTCTGCTGTTCAGAATTGGCATTTGGCAGCCTCTTTAATGTCTTTTTTACTGGTTCTTCCAGGGTGCCTACCTACTCTTGCCACAATACCAGTATGGATTGGACTATACAGAGCCTTTTCAAATGTAGCAGATGAGGTAGCGTTTCTTTCTTTATTTCTTTCTTTTTCCCTTGGTTTATGGATTTTTATCTACTTATCTATTCTAAATGAATGTGTATGTATTATATCAAGGGACTTCTTACTGAAGGCTTCTTCTGGATACCCTCCCTGGCCGGTCCAACAACAATTGCAGCTCGTCAAAACGGCAGTGGCATCTCTTGGCTTTTCCCATTTGTTGTACGTTCCTCGCTTCAAATTCTGAATTCTTTGGCTGAAAGTATTAAATCTGTTTGAACTTTGTGGACACCACTTTGTGTAAGCATTGTATTGCTCTCTATATTATAGGAAGAATCTGAAGTTTGAACAATTGTTCAACAATCGTTACACGTGTTAAAAAGAATTGTCATCAAGTAGACGTACTTTAATCAAGTAATGCAGTCTGCACATACTGTTTCTTTTTCTCCTTTTGTACCTTTTTCCTGATATTTCTAGTGTTTGCTTGAGGCTACTTTCCCTTTCTTTTTTCCATTTGCATAAATTTTCTACTTGAATGTTATGTCTGGTGGTTCTGTCCTGGATTTCTGAAATAGATTCTTGGTTGCTTGGTTTTCCCCTTCTCAGGATGGACATCCACCCCTTGGATGGTCTGACACCTTAGCATATCTTGTCTTGCCTGTTTTGTTGGTTATCTTGCCATATGTCTCTGTCCAAATCATGCAATCATCACAGGTCAGTCATTTCTATTCTATATTTGCTCCTTGTATAATTTTATCTAGCTAACTGATTGCTGTATCAATTATTTCGGGTATTCTGAGAACATTGTTTCTTCTTATTGTTCCCTATTTGTGGACATTTCCTTTTGTCCAACCATAGGCTATGATTATTTATTTCTTACTTTTCAGTGATTTAGAAGTACAAATACCAGTTATGTCAAGTCAATAGACAATTATACTGTTGCAGACATTTTTGAAATTACTGCATATTGTTACAATCAACGTTCAATGTTGATGCTATCTTTTACGTGGAGTTGCACAGTTTGTGTTGCAAGCAAAACTAAACAGCCTAAGAAATATGAATGTATCACAAGCTTTTTTTTTTCCTTATTAATATTAATCCACGAAAGTGGTGTCAACATGGACATGGGAGAACAACATATCTACCAGCATAGTTTGTGTTGACTGCCCTGTTTCTTTTTCAAGTATTGAGGAATTCAATACGTGCCCTGACCTATGAGCCAATGCCTGGGGATGCATAATGCTGTATGGGGAAGAAATAGAAATTATGTATCTAATGCTTGTCTTTTGAGTTTCTCCTTTTATTATCAAGTTTATGGATGTAGTAACAGATGTTATTACTTGCAGAGTAATGACCCCAACATGAAGAGTTCTCAAGCAATAACAAAGCTCCTTCCATTAATGATTGGTTAATTTTCTCTTTCAGTTCCCTCTGGTCTAAGCCTTTATTGGTGAGCAGATGTAAAGCTCTTAAATTCCATGAACACTGCATTGCCTCTTGAATTTTCTGTGATATTTGCATAGAAACTGTTTATTAGCACATCTCTCATTTTTTTTTTGGAGCTATGTGATATTTCGTAGGTTCACAAATAACATATTGAGCACAGCACAACACGTGTGGCTACAGAAGCTAGGGGGTGCGGAAAATAACTTGAGCGAAAAAGACCTACTTCGGATTAACAAGTCTGTTTCTGAATTAAGTTCCACAAAAACAAAAGCAAAGCAAGTTGAAAAACCGACACCAGAAGGGCCACGCCCTGGTGACAGGTTGTTTAGTTTTGCCAATCTTTGCGTTGTTTTTCATTTATTGTTATTATTTGTGGTCTAAATCTATCCACTCAGATTTAAACAGCTGAAGGAGCAAGAGGCCAAAAGAAGACAACAAAGAGAGGAGGAGAAGAGGAAAGCTGAAGATGCTGCTGGAAAAAGAAATCTGATAGCAGATGGCAGTGTTGAGAATGAATCTGACAGTGAAAATGGGCTATTGTTACTGGTGCTGATGTAGTTGATAAGAAATCTGCAAACAGCATTCATGATTTGTCTACTTTTGGAGTTTTAAGTGTTGAGAACCTTAAGAATGGTGAGAAGGCAACCTCCTTATATAGCAAAGAAGAAGGTGTACAGCAGTCCTATGAAAATAAACAAAAGGTATAATTGTTCCCATTGCTTGTTGATACATAAATTGCATATTCTTCATTAGTTCATAAGCTTTAGATCAACAGTAGCTGACTGCATTCTAAAGTTGTATATTTTTTCTTGGTTTGCAATCCATTGTTATTTGTTCTTTAATTGTAGTTTTCTTTTGTTGATTGACCCTGTGGATAAAGTGTTAGCCAGTTAGAAAATTATTTATCTTGAAGAGCATACAATTGCGTTAGATAATGAGAATGTTATCAATCACAATTAAGGGGATCTATTTTCTTTGCTATTTGGCGAAAGTACAGTGAATGCTGGAAAGGTTTTTTTTTATATGAATTATGAGTGTTGGTGACATTTTGTTGGACTCGTCTTGTAAGGATTGCAAATAAATTGACCTCCAAGTATTTGCCGCCAATGCACTGTATCCATTGTTTTTTCGCCCTTCTAGCCTTAGGCTCGTGAGCCATGTGGGAGCCCTTTTTTCCCCCTCTTCTATTTGTCGGGTCTATTTAGTTTAGTAGTTTGAAATTGAGATCGTTTCATATACATCTTGGGAGTTCAATTTGAGTATAAATTTTTCATCCATTTAGTTTCCCTATATTTACACATATGTTTATCTTTTCTCTTTGCTTTGCTACTAACGCCATTGCTAATCTATAACATTCAGTAAGCAGTTGAAGTACATGGCAATGTGACGAAAGCAGACAGCAAACTTTCTGAAGAAGGCGCGCACCACATCAAAAGGGAATGATGAAAGAAGCATTTTGATCACAATATTCAGTACTCCAACTTAACCAACGTTAACAGGCATGACCATTTACTTGTTATTTTGAAACTGGAAACTGGAAAAACAAGCTTTGATGTAGTCCTTGCTGAAAGGGAGCCCGAGCGAGCAGCCTTGACATCAGCGTTTAGTGCTCAAGTTTATTTTGCGACCAATGGATTCTTCAAGGCCTATTTGGCATACACAATACAGTACTGGTATTTTGGTGGAGTGCTGACATGCATAAGAAATTTGAGGCATACTATGTAGCTGGAGTAGGTGTAATGTGTGGGTAGTCTTTTAGATACTTGGAAGCAAATTCACTGCAGAAGCATAGAAATACAAGTTTCTCCTCTTCTTTTTAGTAACCCGATTCAACTAAGTCTTAATTTCAAATTAATTGTGATCAGCTTCTTTTTGGTAGGCATATATGCAGAAGTTGTATACTATTATTATGGTAATTCATTTTTGTCACTAGCTCAATACTGGCTTTGAAGGGTGAAAATTGGCAAAGAAGATTGAACAAATACCAGGCTTGTTTGACATTATTTTAAATTGCGTGGTATTTTTCTTATAGACCAATCTGACTTGTAAAGATGCATAAAACTCAAGTAAAAGGTGTATATGGATATGTTTTGTCTTGCCGTGTACGTTGCAACTCATCTTAACACATTTTTTTAATTAAAATGTGAATAGAAAAGTCCTAAAAGTTAAAATCTTTAATTCTTTATTGCTTAATTAGTGGACGGATTAGTAATAAATATAATTTTTGAACTTTTATAATGATCATTGAGCATGAGCATTTGGTTCAGTGATATATAACAATATTTTTTGAATAAAGAAATTTTATTATATATATAATTAATCAACGCATCACTTATTAAGATTATTAATTTTAATATTGAAATTCAATAATTTAAATTATTTTTTTATAATTTTTAATAATATTCACAGTATTAGCGGATTCTTTTCTAATTTTACTATATATTATTAATCAACGCATCAAAATAAACCAACCAAGAAAGAACATACTATAAACTCTGAAATGTGATTAAAAAAAAATTTAGTAAATAAATGAGTTATCACATTTGGAAATTATTTTAAAATAATAAGATTTAATTTAAGTCGGTGGTGCTGCTGAGATGACAAATGATTATGTATAGCTAAAATGAAATAATTATTACTAATGTTGATATTTATGTTAACCCAAAATTGTGGGATGTCTCAATTTGCTAGCCATCCTCACAACTCAAAAGAATTTCAAGCAAATCTTTTAGACAATATGCTTTCTTGACCAGGCACATGGATGATTGCTTGCTTCTAATTTTTTCTATATATTATATATATTTTCTATCAGAAAATTTAAATAAATTAAGATATATATAATTAAAAAAAGCCAATAAATCTAAACTAATTTAGATAAAAATAATTCAAAATGATATTACTATTTTATATCTATTTAAAGATACGGTCTTAAATCATATTAAAATTTAAATAAAAAAATTTATATAGTTGATCCAATTAACTTATGATTAAAATTTTGTTAAGTTAAATTATATATAAATATTTTAATTAAAAGAATATTAATTTATATAGTAATCTATTTTTTAATTTCATATTAAGACATAATTTAATAATAAATATATATTTTTATATACAATAAATTCATAATCGATTTCATATCCAATACCAGTACTAAAAAAAAATATGATTGCTTGTATGCTACTGTTTAAAAACTGGGGACAGCATGGGTTCCTTGAGGAAAATGGGACATGGGATGGGTTGTGTGTATATACAGTGACAGAAACAGCAGCTGAGGGAGAGGGGCAAAACTTCCTCTCAACGCGCGTAAGGAGGAGCTGGGACTCCACGTCTGCTACTCTGGCTGACAAAAACTTCCCTTGACAATACACATCTGGCGGCCGGCCAGAAAAGATAGTCAGCCCCCACCTAGTTCCGCCAATGTGTATATATATATAAACTTTAAACTAAGATTTATAATTTCAAATGTTGATTAAGCGAGGTGCCAGCATTCTTTTAGTTCTGTAAAAAAATCATCAGGTGACTTTTCAAGTTTAGTCTTTAAACTGCTTATTGGACTTGTCTAATAATTACGTAACTTGTAAAATGCATTAAAAAAAATGGAGTTAATCTAACAACTATACTATATATATTATAAATGGATCAGTACCAAATTATTGGCCTAACAAAGTCAAGTTTTGTATATTAAAAACATAAATTGATTAAATGCATATTATAATATTTCGAATCTCTTTCTTTGAATATTAAAAAATAAAAAAATAAAGCTAATTTTACATTAATATGTATGTATATATATATGATAAAGATAATGTTTTATTTTCAAATAAAAATTAAACAATATATAATATTGCATTTGTAAATCCAAAGTATTATATATTGCATTTGTAAACCTAAGCAACAAATTTATAAATAACTATTCACAATAATAATGAGATTTAAACATAAAATTTTTAATTGTTAAGAATTTAATTTAAATTTTTAGTCACTATGTATATTAAAATTTCATTCGCAGTATAATAAATAATATATGACCAATTAAAAACTAACAATTGATCATATGAATTATTTTAAGATATGATATGACTTAATTTGTTAAAAGAACGGAATACGATAACTATATATATATATTTTTTTTAATTTTGATGGAAATATTAACTTTATTTAATCTTATATTTATGGAATTTATAAGAAAAAAGAAAGATAAATATTATACCAAATAAATGAAGTATTTTATTGGAGTCGGATAATTATATGAAATTTAATAATAATGGATGATGAAGATGACTCCATAATCCTTCATTATTGTCATAAAGTTCCATACATAAGCCATTACCATTATTTATATTATTTGAATAAAAAAACAAATTACACTTGTCGTCCAAGCTTTTTTTTTAATATATATCAGGAATACCGTAAAAGTTATAAATTTTAATTTTAATTACAGTAAAATAATAAATATATATATTTTTTTCACATTTTAGCCTTTATATAAAACCTGAGTTTTTAATAATATTTTGGTTTTTAATTTTTAAGTATATTTTAATTAAAGTATACAAAAATTTTGTCATACATAACATTATAATTTCTCAAAAATCTTATATTTTCCCAAAAACTGTATATTGAACTTGTCTAAATCCATTCTACATCTGAAAAATTACAAAAAATATAATGAGTTTATAATTAGAAAGATAATCAAAACAAAATAATCTATGTAATTTTATATTATAAATTTCAACTTATTATAAGTTAAATTTAGGATTGATAGTGGAACAGAAAATTCTCGTCTTCCTTAGAGATTTACTCCGAATGGGGCAAAAATTTTTTAAATTTTTTTTCACTTTCTCCCGGTTAGGCGTGGCGGAGCGTATATATATGTAATATACATATTATAAACATCCTATATATGCATTAAAAATATTTTTACTGTAATAAGATTTTTTTTACTTGAAAATATTTTTTACTTATGTATTTATGACTTAATTAATAAAATAAAAATAAAATATTAATGAATTAATAGATAGTATTTTAGTCCATTTAAAATAATTTTATACATTATATAAAATAATTTAATGACTTTTTAATAGACATATATATGTTGGATGCAATAATTTCAGCTGAATAAAAAGAGTACTAATATTAAATATTTATATGATTGTTGAAATATATAAAAAGCTTAATTTGATATTAAATTGGATGAATTTGCAAATTTGACTATTGACATTGTTAAATTTTATTCTTTTTATCCCGCTAAAATTATATTCTCCAGTTTATATACACCTATTAAAAAATTAATAAATTTTTAAATATTATATAAAATTATTTTAAATAGAATAAAATATCTTTTATTAATTCATTGATGTTATATGCTCACTTCATTAATTAAGTCATTAATAAAAATTATATAATTAAAAAAATTAATTAATTTTTTTTATTATATAAAGTGATAATCTAAAATAATTTTTTTATAAAAGTAACAATGTCAACATAGAAAGTTAAAAATAAATTAATTATAAAATTAATATCGAATTTTTATCATATCCACTTAAAAATTAATGATTGAATTGATAATTAGTTTAATCTATGTATTTGTAAATCATTTGAATTTAAGTTATTTCTAGTAATTTTTATGAATTTAATTTTTCAAATAATTTTAGATAGAATAATTTGATATTGAATTTTGGGATTTCTTTAAAAAATACTCCCAAAAATAAAATTATTTTAAAAAATATCCACTATTATTTTTCTTTCAAAAATATTACTTTTTAGTTTTCAATTTTAAACATACCTTCTTTTTCTTTCAAATATATATATATATATATATATAACTTTTAGAGGTATACTGTTACTATATATGTTGTATATTAAAAACGTGTTAAAATAGTAAGTATTTAAAAAAAAGGTTAAAAAAGTGACATATACATAATTTTCTCTTGAATTTTTTGAGTATTAATATAGGAAAAAATAAAACCGATCCTTAAAAATATGTATTTAGCATTACACTTTACTTTGATGTGCAATTTAGTATTTTTTTAGCTGAAAAAAGATAATATCATTAAAATAAAAAAGAATTACAAAAAGTCCTGAATTTCAAAGGCTCAAAAACAAGCAGAAGACTAATCAATCTTCTCCCAAACACAAAGAAGCTTAAAACAAATAAAAGACAATCCCAAATAGCAAATTGGACTAAGAAAATAATGGTAAAAGCTTACGAAAAAAGTAAAGGCAAAAGCTTTGTTTTAAATCTCAAGCAAAAGCAGCATAACCTAATAAAATATGTAATATTGAATTTAGAACATGTAATATTTTCATATACTTACAACTACCAAAGTTGTTAATTTATATTTGAAATTGCTTTTCTTAGCATAATGGCCACCTCATTGCTGAATTTTTTTTTTTTTGCTTAATCACAAATTTTTCTATTCATTTAACGGTTTAAATGTAAGTCTAATCATTTTTAAAATATAAATCGCAGGATAAAACTCTTTATCTCTTCTCAATAAGATATTTAGTGATATTTAAACTTTTATCATCACTCACTTATTCAGTCCTGTTTAATCAACTGAGCTACCCATCTTAAATTTTATACGTGTGTGTGTGTATATATATATATATATTGACATGAATTTTTCAACACTGGTGTAGTAGAAGCAAGCTCAAGCAAATTAGAAATGGTCCCATCTGCTGATGACTCTTCTATACAAGCAGCTTTCATTCCTCAAACAAACCTTTCTTCACACGTCTAATTCAATCTATAGTGTGAAAAATCCTCATAATTACTGCTTTCTTTCTCTTTTACTTTTTACTGTTTACCTTCAATTCTATTCACTGGTCAACTTGTAGTTTTCAACTTCAGTCATGCTAATAAGCCTATTGACAAGATTCCTGAAAACAAGCCTATAAGCTTATTTTAAAATGCCAATATATTAAACTACTACTAGCTAGGGAAGGTTTGATAAAATTAATTACTAAATAATAACCTATCTAAAAATTTTGTAAATTTTTTGAAATATGAAGATGCACAAAATCTGAACTAATACAAACTTTAATTTATAATAATTAATTTTAAATATCGTAAATATAATTATAAAAAATCACATTTTATATTTGAATAAGTATTTTTAATAAAAATAAAGTCATATCTATAGAATAAGGAATGCTTCGTATATGAAATTAATTTTTTGATGGATATATATACATATATATATATATATATACACAACAAAAAAATTAATCTAATTCCATTTTCAAATTGAATAGAATTGAAAAAATCTAATATAAATTTAAATAAAAAAATATTTGAGATATAACTAGTGAAAATTAATATTATAACAATAAATAATAACATCATACTTTGCTTTAAATATTTTCTCTGAATTTCACAATTCTCGACTTAAAAAATCATGAAGAAATGGATTTTTAAAATTTTGTGGAAAAATATTGTTTTACTTAGTCATATATAAAGATTAAAGATGATAATTGGTATTCTTTAAGTTTTTTTTTTCAATTATATAACATACATAAAGTTACACATATGTATTAAAGTATTCAATCAGACTTTTTTTGTTCTTTTTCCAATAATAATAATCACATCAAGAACAAAATTATATTTAAATTTAATTTACAAATACAAAAAAAAACCTCAATTTTATTCAAGCTAAATTTTTCAAAATTTCATATTGTAGTCATGTATATACCTATAAGAAATTTTTAGAACTTATTAATTGCATAACTATTTATTCTTTTTAACACGTATACATAAAATAATACTTTTTTTCTGCTCATAAAAATTATAATATGTTCAGAAGAAATTTATGTTCAGAATTACATTTCATTATAACTACTATCATATTTTTTTACTTTTCCTTATAATAAATAATTATTTATAAATTATTTAATTTAAACTTAGAGTTTATTTAAATGTCTATTAATATGATTTAGTAATATATATAATGATATAATATGATTAAATAAAATATTTTTATTTAATTATTAAATAATATTTTCTAAAATTTGAATAAGCTATGTGAATAAAAAAATTATAAATATATTTTTGATATTCAATGAAGATATTTTTAAAATAAAAAATTTTAAAATTACGGCAAATCACTAAATTAATAGTTTCAAAACTTATTAAATTTATTAAAATTTATAATTTTTAAATTCAAAAAAGATTATATCATAAAAATTAAAATTAAAATAAATAAAAACTAAACTATATCATGCTTTATTAGATCACAATAAATCATTTAATAAACAAAGCCATGGCGAAACTCATATGTTTATATTTACTTTCTTATTCGTTCATTTTAATATTTGATAATTAATTATAAATTAATAATATTATTAAATTAAATTACTAATTAGCTATATGAAATCATTTATATATATATTATGTAAAATAAAAAAGAAAGATAAAAAAGAAAAAAAGAAATTTACCCTTACTTGTCGTTGAACCACAGGATATAGTAAAGGAAATTAGCCATAGTTAAGAAGAAGAAAAGCTGACGTGAGAAAAAATGGCTTTTCTCTCTACTGTAAATTTTTTTTTTAAAAAATATATATATATATATATATATGTACAAAATTTCTTGCTTTCTTTCGCCACCAAATAGACACCTCACCCCTTTATAAAACGTATAGATATAAAGAGAACAGAGACACTTCTCTCTCTCTCTCTCTCTCTCATTCAACAGCAAAAAAAAAAATCCATTTGTTTTCTCTTTTCTCTCATATAATTATCTTCTAAATTGGTTAAATTTGCAATCTTTTTATGGATTTTTGAGAGAAACAGAGCAAACATTAATCAAAAACTCACTCTCTGCTCTCCAATTTGATCTAAATTTTGCTGTTTTTGGCAAAGAAACCGTGAATTTCTCTTCTATTATTGATGGATGCAGATAGGTTTTGAGCAATCTTGGCCTTGTATGATGTGTAATCTTGATTTCTTAATTGTTATAACACGATCTGTAACGATCATAATGTACAGATGATAAAAGCTGTTAAAGCATGTATTTTGTGTTCTGTTTTCCTCTTTTTGTTTGCCTTTTGGGTTAGATTCTCTTTTACTTCTTTTAGGTTAGCGTGGTTTAAGCGTACTCGTCAATTTCATAATCTGATGTTGGTTTTATGATCTGGGTGTGTTGAAAAACATTAAAAGAAAGTATTTTTTTGCTTTTTGGTATTGAGTATTGATAATCTCATATATCCTCTGTTTCTGGGTTTTGAAAGATGGATTCTGATTTTGCTTGTGTGGGTCATTTTTTGATCGGGTCAACAAGACTTTTCTTTTGTAATGAGTTTACGTGAACAGGAGTTTCTCTTTTGATGTTGGAATTCTTTGCTTTCTGGGTTTCTTTTGGGTGAGGAATATCCTTTCATCCAAGAATAGTATTCTTCTCTTCAAAGTTTTCTCTTCTTAGAGAGTCCTTTAAAATGCTTCACTTCTCAATTCATCCTTCTTGATCATATGATATTCTCCAGCTCTTTGTTCACTGTTTCTCAGTTATATATTTGCCATTTCTGCTTCAATCCAATTAGATGATCCTAATTGCTTTCGCCAAGCTTAAAATATTGGACGATCGCTTCACACTTTTGCTCCTTTGGGTTTTATCATTTTTAACTTGTTCTTTTCGTCGGATGATCAAATTCTTTTAGTTTGCTTAAGTGTTACCCTTTATTTATGTCTCTGTTGATACCTTTAGACACCCTTTGATCTGTTTTTCATAAAAGTGGCTGAAATTTTCAGATATTTCAATTTTCTTATTTTGTTTCTAATAAATTTGCTGGCATGTAAAGAGATTTTATGGGCATTTCTTTTATTTGCAGGTTTGAGAATTGAAGCTTGCTGATTAGTTAAGGTAGATATTTTGGACCAAGACTGTTATTCACTACATAAAACTAGTTCCAATATTAAAGTAAAGTTATAAACTTTAGGTGATATGTTCGATCATTGGAGAGGCTAATGTGGTGAATTTTGGCATCTGTTTTTCCATTAAACTATCCAGAAACTTAGATTTTTTTCTCTGCCAAGTTTTGGGCACTGCAATAATTTTTAGCAGTGCCCATGGATGCCACAACGAGTGGAACCTCAAGTTTACAATATCATAACATAACTGACCAGCCCATTACTGCCATTGTTGCTGCTCCTGTATCCACTTTCCAACGAAATCAACGTCATTGTTTTGGGGACTCCACTCCAGGAGAATTCCCCTTGGCTGCTAATCCATCCATTGTGCTCCATGTTCTCACTGCTTGTAATTTGGATCCCCAAGATCTTGCAAAACTAGAGGCAAGTGCTCTTTTGCCATGCTATGTTATGATGAATCTGTATTTACTGGTAGAATTGATAATGCTGCTGATTTGGTTTTGAATATGCTTTGCAGGCAACATGTTCCTTCTTTAGGCAGCCTGCAAAATTTTCTCCCGACTATGAATTGTCCATATCAGAGCTTGCAGCTCTGGATATGTGCCAAAAAAGAGCCATATTTAAGCCAATGACCCCAGAAGAGTGTCAAGATTTGAAGCAAAGATGTGGGGGCTCATGGAAACTGGTCCTGAGATTTTTCTTGGCTGGAGAAGCATGCTGCAGGAGGGAGAAATCCCAGGCAATAGCAGGACCAGGTCATAGTATTGCTGTGACATCGAAAGGAGCAGTGTACTCCTTTGGCTCTAATAACTCAGGACAACTTGGTCATGGCACTACTGTAGAGGAATGGCGACCTCGACCAATCAGGTTGCTAATTCTATGATCATTACTTAAGACCGGATTTGTTAATGCAGGAAAAAGTAAAGGGAGATAGTTGTCTAGAGAAAGTTAATGGAACTTCACTATGTTGCAGATCCCTGCAAGGCATTCGAATAATCCAAGCAGCTGCTGGGCCTGGCAGGACGATGCTAATCAGTGATGCTGGACAAGTTTATGCCTTTGGAAAGGATTCCTTTGGTGAAGCTGAGTATGTTGCTCAAGGAGCTAAACTGGTTACAACTCCACAGCTGGTCGAGTCTTTGAAAAACATATTTGTGGTACAAGCTGCAATAGGAAATTTTTTCACTGCTATATTGTCCAGAGAAGGCAGGGTTTACACATTTTCTTGGGGGAGTGATGGCAGACTTGGTCATCAGACTGAGCCAAATGATGTGGAGCCTCATCCCTTGTTGGGGGCACTTGAGAATATACCAGTGGTACAAATTGCAGCTGGATACTGTTACCTTCTTGCTCTGGCTTGTCAACCAAGTGGCATGTAAGTCGCTCCACCTGTTTACCTTGAGATAACATTCTAAGATAATTAATAATCCTTTGAAAGTTATGTATAAATCAGGCATAGGTGAACGTAAACTAAAATCTTTGAGACTGTTCTCTAATTGATTTCATCTGACTTCTTATGTGGCTTCTTGAACATGTTTACTATTTTATTCGTTATAACATATTGATATTGTTACTAAGCTTTGTGCTATTCTTTTTATATGTATCAGGTCAGTTTACTCTGTTGGATGTGGTTTGGGTGGGAAGTTGGGACATGGTTCAAGAACTGATGAGAAGTATCCTCGGTTAATTGAACAATTTCAGCTTTTGAACCTTCAGCCAAAGGTGGTTGCAGCTGGTGCTTGGCATGCTGCTGTGGTAGGACAGGATGGACGGGTTTGCACATGGGGTTGGGGACGTTATGGATGTTTGGGTCATGGAAATGAAGACTGTGAATCAGTTCCTAAGGTGGTGGAAGCATTAAGCAATGTCAAAGCAGTTCATGTTGCTACGGGTGATTACACAACCTTTGTGGTTTCGGATGAGGGTGATGTATACTCGTTTGGTTGTGGTGAATCTTCTAGTCTCGGACATAATGCTGCTGCTGCTGATGGACAGGTCTGCCTTCCTTGTGCAAAATTCCATATTTTTTTATCAATTTGGTTATACCTAATATAAAGGGAAATAGAGTGCTAAATTCCTGATGCTTAAACAAGTCCTGAATATACACAATGTTTCAATATAGGCCCTTAAACACAATTTAAAATTGTTGATTAATCCTGAAATATATACTAAATTACCAAGGCATTCAAGAAATGCTTCACAGGTTTTCTATTTTCCTTCAACATAAAGTTGCTGTCTGTCTAATGATGGGCCATCACTAATTTCTTTCAACTTCATGCCTACCACCTAGTGCTGTCTAACCTATCTAGGAAAGTGATTGATTCTTATGTCATCATTGATGCATACTGCTTGGCAATAGTGATGACAACACCAAGGAACTGAAAAGAATTAATTTTGCATTTATTGATTGCAGTGATTTTCATATTAAGTTGCCTTGCCATTTACTGTAGTACTTGGGATGTATTTGTAGAATGCTGTCTTTGCATACGAATTCGATTCAATGAAATTACCAAATAATGATCATTGTCTGTGTTTTCTTCCTCAGGGAAATAGGAATACTAATGTGTTGAGCCCAAAACTAGTAACTTCATTGAAGGAGGTGAATGAGCGAGTCGTGCAAATCAGCCTTACCAATTCCATATACTGGAATGCTCACACATTTGCACTCACTGAAACTGGGAAACTATATGCGTTTGGTGCAGGAGACAAAGGGCAACTTGGCACGCAACTTAAAAACCAGTCCGAGCGAGGAAACCCAGAACGAGTCGATATCGATCTCATTTAGCCATGTTATGATTCAGAATGATTTCCCATCACATTTCTTGCCCTTAACTTATCAGTCAACATCATCATTGCATTTTGCATTTGGTATCTACATTTCCTTGTTTATTTTGTGCATAAGAAAAAAAAGGAAAGAATTGTGAAGATTTAAGCATTTTGGGTAGTAAAAGGTTCCAAGCTGATACCTGCATTGTTTTGAAATAAAATCTGCTTATAAAAGAAATGGTTAAAGCTTGGGCCTTCAAGTTGTTAATAGTTGATACATTTGCTAAGGTTCACGAATAACTTGTTATTTATGCTGAATTTCATTAGGCCTATCCAACAAATTTACTTTTAATTTTTTTATCTTTTGGTAATTATATTTTAATTTTAGAAAACAGATTTGGAAAAAAGGATTGCAATTGCATTTAAAAATTAAAATTAAAAAAATTAAATTTATTGGCCTATTAAATTAATTTTCTTTTAGACTATTTTTAATTATATTTTGTACTAAAATTTTAATTTTGATTTGTTTTTATTTATATTTTAAATTATATTTTATATTTGAATTTTCATGACTGAATAATTGCATAATATTACTAAAACAATACTAACTATTGTCATTATTTACTACCATAAATTTTTAAAATTTATTTTAAAATTTTTTATCGTCACAAAAAAATATTATTTTAGTTTTTCCTTGTGGTTTACAATTGTGGATTCTAAGTTTGTAACACATGTTAATGTGTATGCACAAGAAGCCCAACAAGAGTTTTTGATTTTTTTTTGTACTCTATACCTCATTTTCTAACTCTTTTTTTAAATACACTGTATTTTTAGTATGCCATTGATATATTAAATATATATTCAATAATATTTTTAAAAATAAAATATATCTTTAATATATTAAATATATATAAAAAATATACCTCTGAAAAATAATATTTTTAAAACTAAAAGTTGAAAAAAATATATTTTTATTTTTTAAGGTATTTTTGAAATCCCTCCTTTTTTAAGAGATTCTAATAAAAATTAGAGAAATATTAATATTCTATTAATTTTTTATGTTTGCGTTTGAATAATTAAGTATTTAAAATATTGCATATTTGAAATTTATCATTATATATATATATTTTAATTTTAACAAAACATAAATTTAAATTTTCAATAATTTTAGATTATCAATTGTTCAACTGAATTTGATATTATATTTTAGTTTTATTTCATAATCGAAAGTTGATGAAAATTTGTATATACCTGCTAAATTCTCTAAATAAATTTCACAAATACTTTTTTGTAAAGAGAAAAATTAATTTTATGTTCGGAAGAAGATAATATATACAAAATAATTCTTAACAAAATTAATAAAAATAAAATAAAATTTTTTGAACCAAATAAATATTATGCTATAAAAGTGTAATTTTCTAAGAATTCAATTTAATTATGACTTTATAATTTTTATCTTAATCACTTAGAAATCTAACATATTGTTAATTATTTGTATAAAAAAAGGGAAATTAAAGGAATAAAATAAATAAATTGTATTAGTAATTTGTACTTAATTTAAATTATTTTTTATAAAAAAACTCAATTAAATTTTCTTTGAAACAAATCGCATAATATTTTGTCCGAACAGATGAGCACTGGGCCGGTATGGTCTAAATGTTTGGGTCTTGGACTAAGTTGGCCCAAAGGTAAACCCAATCTCACTTCTTTAAGTATCTTAACACAAATTTTTAATAAAATCAAGGATTTCTTCCAAAATATTTAAAAAATAAAAAAAATAAATTTATTTATTCTATCCAATTTTTAAATTTTAATTTTAAAAATATCATATTTTCAAAAATATACTTACTAATATATATCTAATATTTCAAAAATATATATCTAATATACGCTTGTATTAGCCAAAAGTACATAAAAACTGTAAGATATTTTTTAAAATGAATTAAAAAATATGAAATATAATTTAATCTAAAATCAAATATATAAATTTGATCGCATTCAATATATATATATATATATATATTTGATCATGTAATATATATATATAATCATCTCATTTTCATAACAATTTTTAAATTCTAAAATTTCTCTTTTTCTAGAATCACGATTATATTATATAATTTTTATGATTAAAAGGGTTGAATATAAAACTTTGATAACAAGGAAGAATTAAATATTTTTATTTATTTAAATCCATACTCATTTAAATCATTTTTGTGATATATGCTCTGTCTGATTTCATTTAAATGACGTTATAGAAAATTTCAATTATATTAATAAATGAGATAGAATTATTAGTTTACATTAATAAATAGATTTTTTTAATATTTAAACCCTACTTATTATTAATAATGATATTGAATATAGAGGCCAGATGATACACAACGTTGAATTTTTATTTTGATATTATTGAGATTAAATGTTTTGAATCAAAATTAAAACTCTAAAACTATCATTTAAAAATAATCGTCGGAGTAAATGCTACATTTCTCGCTTTAAAAATCACATTAATGTGTTAATATTCCAATTAAAGCTCTTTCTTCCTCATCTCCAATGCAAACAAATTAAGAAGTTAATTAACAATTAATGATGGAACAAAACTCACATAGGAGAACATGCAATTCCCAAGATAATCAATAATTCATAAATAAAAAATAAAATAAACCAAAATAAAATAAAAATTCCACGTCAGCAATTAAATGGATACTACGGACCGCCCATGTGGAGGGTTTTTTTACAGCTTTCCCATTTTTTTCCCCACACTCAATTCTAGGGAAAATAAACAAATTTTCTAACTGCTGTCTGAATAATTATTTGGATGAAACTAAAAAAAAATAATGATTTTAATATTTATACATTTTAATAATGTAAAATTAAAAAATTAAAGATTTTATTTTCCCCATAAAATTCCTATTTTTTAGTTTATTTTTATAATAAATATAAATTCTGTTAAATTTAATATAAAATTAAGAATGTCAATTCTAAAATTAATTTAATTGTTAAATTTAAAGAGTTTATTTTTATATTAATTAGATCATATTTTTATATTTAGTAGATATGAAATTTAATAGCTTTTTTTATTTATTTGTATATAAATTCTTATTAAGTTATTGCAATTATAGAAATAATTTATAATTTAGATGGATTGAGAGGCCTGTTGACTCGGATTAAGTTTTTTTTTTAATTTCTTTTACTTGTTTCTTTTTGGCTTTTAAATTTTAGCTTCAAAAAATCTTGTTGAATAAATTTTATAAATAAAATAGAAGAAAAATTCAATTATTTATTTTATTTTTAAATGAGAAGCAAAATGTTATAAACTATAAGAATTGATTTAATGTATATATGCTATGTTATAATAAATAAAAATATAAAAATACAAACCAAGAACATTATATTATACAGAATAAATTTAGTTGTGAATTCTGTATTGATAAATAAATTTATATCTATATCTACATTTTAATATACATTTATTTATTTGTATATTTAAAAAATTACTGAGGCCATGAATTTTTCTGAAAAGTAGTGTGAACTTGATGATGATCTTACATATATATATAAAGATCTTACATATTTTAAGTTTGACTCTGATTTATATTAAATTTAAATAAGTTGTGAAAAAAATTAAATAAAAATAATATATATATTTTTAATTTTTATTAAACAAAGAAAAACTTTAAATATATAGTTTTTGAAACAATGCACATGCTATTGATATGATTAATGGTTGTAAGTGCTTTTTTCATAGATTAAAAACATCTATAAATGTCTTATTTTATTTTATTTTATTTTTTAAGAGGTTGAAATTAAGTGTTTAAGTTTTAAATTATAAAGAAACAAAGGTTCTTCCTCATATAGATAGGAATATTTTGCGTAAAAAGATAATTGATTTAGCTTAAAAGTGTATTTATGAAAGAGTTTTCGCTCCCACCATTTTAAATATATATAAAAGGGAGTTTTAATTTTTAAATATATATATTTTTTATCATGATAAGTTATGGTTAAATTTCATATATCGTTATACAAAGATTTAATTTTTAATTTAATTAAAAATAAAATATCATATAAAAATTCTAAAAATTTATTAATATAATAACGGCCTTGATTAAATGCAAATTGGTTTATGATTTTTTTTTTGAAAAAAAGGTTGATAAAATTATAATATTTATATATTTATTATATTATGAAGAATAAAAAAGAGAGATTATTTTCAGCAGAACATCGACAAGTCATAAATTAAAAGAAAATAAGAATATATATATATATAATACTTAACTGTCCAAACTAACTTATTGGGAACAGTTTTAACAAATAATAAAGTGGGTCGACATTTATAACGTAATAAATAAAATAGAGGGAAGTTCAGAACTCCATTCTCTTTATAAACACATAACATTGTGTCTAAACTCTCACATTTCATTTCATTGCCCTCTGCACCCAAAATCAGAGAGAGCAGAAAACAATTATTATCAATGGCAATTCCATTCTCTCTTTTGATAACATTCTTGCTTCTTATTGCACCAAATTACATTTCTTCTTCACCAACAGTTCAAGATCCTGAACTAGTAGCAGAAGAAGTACACAAATACATTCTTTTTTAAATCTTGCATTAGCCCTTAATTTTTATATAAATGCAGTGTAAAGTTATATAAATAGAGTGTAAAGTTATATAGTTATATTACATTTGTTTTTTTGTGTTTTTTTCAGGAGCATCAATGCCTCTAGGAGAAGGTTAGGATTTCTTTCTTGTGGAACAGGGAACCCCATTGATGATTGTTGGAGATGTGACTCGAATTGGGAGAAAAACAGGCAAAGATTGGCAGATTGTGCAATTGGGTTTCGCAAGCATGCTATAGGTGGAGGAGATGGCAAAATATATGTTGTTACAGACTCTGGTGATGATGATCCTGTGAACCCTAAACCAGGAACATTAAGATATGGAGTTATACAAGATGAACCATTATGGATAATTTTTGCAAGAGATATGGTGATTAAGCTAAAAGAAGAGTTGATTATGAATTTTTTAAGACCATTGATGGAAGAGGAGCTAGTGTGCACATTGCAGGTGGTCCATGTATAACTATACAATATGTAACTAACATTATAATTCATGGTATAAATATACAGGATTGTAAAAGAGGAGGCAACGCTTATGTTAGAGACTCCCCTGGCCATTATGGGGGGAGGAACATATCAGATGGTGGAGTATCCATCTCTGGTGGAAGCCATGTTTGGGTTGATCATTGTTCTTTGTCTAACTGTAATGATGGTTGGTTGATGCTATTCATGGCTCCACAGCCATTACTATCTCTAACAATTATATGACTCATCATAATAAGGTTATGCTTTTGGGTCATAGTGATAGCTATACTCAAGATAAGAATATGCAAATAACTATTGCCTTCAACCATTTTGGAGAAGGGCTTGTTCAAAGAATGCCAAGGTTGTTATTTTCTAACTTTTCGAATTTTGGATCTATTGCGTAAATCACATATTTACTTTTAATGTTAAATTCGTTTTGTTCTAACACATAAATATGTAGACATAGAGTTGGGTGTTTTACTAACTTTTTGAAATTTGGGCCTATTGCATAAATCATATATGCACTTATCATTAGATTATGATATACGTTCTGACGCTAAATTTGTTCTGTTTTGACGCATATATATGCAGATGTAGACATGGGTATTTTCATGTGGTGAACAATGACTATTCTCATTGGGAAATGTATGCAGTTGGAGGCAGTGCTTCACCAACAATAAATAGCCAAGGGAACAGATTTCTTGCACCCAATGACAAATTTTAACAAAGAGGTGAGACAAAACTACAAAACTAAAATGATCATTTCAAGGCATCCATTCATGGTGATGGTCCCAATATATGACATAAATGAATAAATATTTTGCAGGTGACAAAACATGAGGATGCACCAGAAAGTGAGTGGAAGCATTGGAATTGGAGATCTGAAGGGGATTTGCTGCTAAATGGTGAATTTTTTACACCATCTGGGGCTGGAGCTTCTTCAAACTATGCAAAGGCTTCTAGCCTAGGTGCAAGACCATCTTCTTTAGTGAGTTCAATTACAGCAGGAGCCGGAGCCTTAACTTGCAAGAAGGGTTCACGTTGCTGATTAATTAGTGGCTTTGTTTAGAAGCCCAATTAATCAAAGATTGGTCAAGCATTGAAAAAGAAAGGGTTAAAAAAATAGATATAAATGTGTTGTTATATATTTGAAAATTAAATGAATAAATAAAAGCCAATTGTAATTACAAGGGAAATTAGGATTCATCTTTTTATATAATGGTCACTAATTTCTTTACACTTGATATTGATGGTTGCAAACAGTAGAATGGTAGAATCTTGTTCTATTGTATCTACCTAAGATTCTAAATGAAGAATCTTGATAAGGGTAGAGAAATATTAGAAGAAGTAGAATATATTGCATCTTTTTTTTATGAACTTTCTAAACAATTACTAATTTTATGCATTATATGATATTTTAGAATTGTCAAAATTTATTGATTTATTATATTCGCATATAACATGACATATATTGATATTGTGCCGAATCAACACATATGCTAAAGTGATACGTGATATTAAAATAATACCAGTTTATATTGGCTGACATAACGTTATTAACGGTTTAAACAGAAAATGAGATAAATAATTTTAAAGATGATAACATGTATTAATACATTCTTGAGCTACGACATATATAATTTTCTCATAGATGGAATCAAAGTGTAAACTCACACAATAACTTCTGAATTTTAAGGAGGAAATTGCATAAGGAGGCAATTCTCTCTGTACAATCACATGGAGGGTATTGAAAACTAGCAAAAGTAGAAAGAAAATGCCTATGGTAGCCAGGCATTAACTGGGACCATTTTCTGTGTTTTGTGGAAGTGATAACAACTAGATGCATTTTTGTCTGTTGTACAAAGTTGCAAGCCATGGCTTGTGTCTTGTCTCAGGAAGGGAGTGTAATATTTCTTCGTGTGTCACTACATGAACAACCATTACTTCTCATTATTAAAGCTACTGTCTCCGACAATTTCTGTTACCTTAAATGGCACTCAATCCCATCTGCAAGGAAATAGCTGCAAAGTCCGCAGTGATGAAAAATTATTATTTTGACCTTATCTACATATTATTTTCTCATACATCCATAATATTTTTTCTTATTTACATATTATTTGTTCAAGTAGATACTTTTAGTACTAGACTGGATACCTGCTGAAGAATATAATTTTTTTTAGTATTAGCATGGAAAAGAGAAATCAATCAACAGTCCATCGTTTGAATATGCACTTATTGCTCAGATATACACTTATTGATATATTATGTATCACTCAAATATGTATTTAAAGCTTATCTCGATATAACCAATGAAAAATCTTAATTCTCAATAGATACATTCTATCACCTAGCCTTAACTTTAAGCAATGAACAGAAAAAGAAGAAAAAAGCGCATTGCTTCTACTCTTTTCCCCAATTAAACAAAAGGTAGCATGATCCACAATTAATGGTCTGCATATTTGATGGATATTAACTGCAATCACTAATGGCCACCAAATGGGATGGACATTAACTGCACTTAATAATGGCCTCCTGCACATGTTATGAGCTACCTTTTGTATTTTCCAAACAGGAATTTCATTTAGATAAGTGGGATCGTACAAGTTTGAAAAAATGGCCGCACTCTGCTAAATTGTAATAAGCCAAACACGCAGAGAAAATCAACAAACAGCACATGAGATTTTCCATGCCACATCATCCAATGAATGCCAAATCCAAAATTTGTAAGCTTAAACACAAGCTTCCATGAAATAAGTAACACAAGCTTCCATGAAATAAGTAATCTCCAGACTCCAAGAGACTCATCATGCCAAATTACGCCAACAATGTACTAAGAGTTTCTTTGTTGGTTAAGCAAAGCAGTAGAACAAAAACAACAATTTAGTAATAAGAAGGAGATATGACATCGTCAATTTTTAATATCATTTTGACAACTTGTGTTGCGAGTAAGATCTGCTGTTGCTTTCCTATCAGAGTCTCAAAGACGTTTTGTTCACGCATGTCATTGGTACCAACATCATTGCAATCTATTCCGCAGTGAGGATTATTCTCCTGCAAATTCATTTTCAAAATGAAAATTAAAATAGCCATTGTGAAGAACATGAATGGGAAAAGGAGGAAGGTGGGAAGGGGATAATCAGAACAACATTCAGGCTAACACTATTTGTTCCATTTACCTTGATTTGCTGAGATTTCACAGCAGACAGTGTCTCAATGGGTTGGAGGCCACTATTTTCTGCAAGCGCCATTGGGACAGAATCTAAAGCATCAGCAAATCCCCTGATGGCATACTGCAGATAGAAAGATACCAATAGTGTTAAAAACATCAGACACCTGGAGGAACAAGAAAGGAATGAACAAGAGGAAATGCCATGTTACCTGCTCAACACCAGGATATCTATCAGCAGCAGCCTCCACAGCAATTGAGCATGCAATCTCAGCTGAGCCACCACCATAAACAATAGAATTGCTGCGAATAAGATTCCTGGCCACGCACAGTGCATCATGAAGACTGCGCTTTGTCTCTTCTATTATCATTTTGTTACCTGATACATCAATAAGCACCAGAAACTTGCATGAGATCAACCAAAATAACTTCAAGATTTCTCTCATCCCTAACATTAGCATTTCTTTCTGATCATTTAACGTTATCCCCATATTTTTCTGTCCTTCCTACTCATTTACAGTTAGCATAAAACAGTATGCAACAAAATGTCTTGCTTGAGTTGTCATGATGAAGGTGAAATAGATAAGCAATTATATTTCAAATGGCAACAGCAGGTCTTCTAAAAGTGTTATCACCAAGAATGCAGCAACAATGTCAATAACAAAGAAAATAGAATTTACAAAATTAAAGTAAAACAAGATTCACTGATAAAATCAATATGAAAACATCCTTCAAGAAATTCTTTTTCCAAGTGGACAGTGTAATATTAGATGTTCTTAAAGAAAGCTTTCTGCCTTCTGCATCGCACTGAGAATACAGCAAACCTGAAAAAAGGCAGGAAGACCTAAGGCAGTTTTACATTTGAGGAACATCTAGGTGCAAATGCATTCACATATATAGTCAATTGGTTCACATGCATACACATGTATGGAGCATCAATTGGTTCACGTAAAGAGCTCACACTGAAGTAACAAATTGATATAAAAGCATAGTATTTATAATGACTCCCATCATGATTCTAGCAATATGATTGAAATAATTTTGGAAGAGTAACACAAAGAATCATCAATCGCTATAATACAAGTTAAAGTTAAACCACATCAACTGTAATAAGAACAGGCAAGGATAATATAAGTCTACCTCCACGTATAAATATGGTAACAGCCCTTGAATTAGCACAGTGTTCAATGTACAGCATTCGATCTTTTGTTGTTCCAAAAGACTTTTCTCGAACCATACCAGCCTTCAAATGTAAAAAGCAGAAAGAAAGTTTAGGGTATGAGGGAAGAGAGAAGGACTCACAGGGCAGCATCAGAATTAGAAATATAATCTCTGAAAACTTATTCAAACTTTAAAAAAAAAAAAACTCAGTTAGAATCCTCAATCTAAGGCTATAACTAGGTTGGGTAAAACACGATAAAATCAGAGTGCATATCCAGCCAAAATTTTCCAAAAAATAAAGTTTAAAAAGTTCACAAGGAATGAGCAAAATTACCCTTCCCAGCTTTTCAGGTGTCAACTCCTGGAATCGTGGCACTATTCTTCCACCTACAAAGAGACAATATACCAACATACTTTCATTTCCCAAATAATTCCTTAATTCCATGTATTAGCTATATTAAGTGAAAGGACTCAACCGACAAAAATGAGCGAGTGCTAAGAAACACAAACCTGTCGCTATAGCTATCAGCTCTAACTCTACACCACCAACCCATCTTACTGCAGGCAAGTTCCTGTGCATTAATAAATGATTTGCCTCATCGTCAAAACCCCATTGACAAATCACCAACGTAGCACCAACATCCTATAATCAAATTCAAAAGAAAAGAAAAACTATAAACAAAATAAAAAGATAGCATACCACAGAGCAAACCTCCAACCCACACACCAACTCAACTATGCCACAACTCAAACTAACGGTCTAAAATTGGAAAAAACATTAGGTGGAAGAGGAAGGGAGAGATATGATGACGTGGAGGGGAAGGGGGTGATGATCTCACAACTAACAAGGATTAACTGGCAGAAATTTACCACCACTAAGTGAAAAGGCAAATAGCAGTTTTAAATTTTTAGCAAGTTTTATAGTCATGATGGTGGAAAACCAACCTTGCATTTCTGAACCATGTCATCAAAATACTGCTGCTCTTGCTTACGTAGCGAGTGAAACTTCTCCACTGTATCAATATCCACCTTATGTTTAGTCTTTGGTTTGGGTGGTTCAAAGGGGCAGGTCAAAATAGCAATTTTTGCATCTTCAATTTTTTTGGGCATCTGGGGATGACTCATATCCTTGTCCACTAATATTCCATATACCAATTCAGTATCTTCCAACTTGCCACCTACTTTCCCTTCAACTTTTATCAAATCCAAATGGACATCCTTTCTCTCCAAATCTGCAACAGCAAGAACTGCTTTGACAGCAATCTCAGCCAAACTGTGTTTGCATCGATTCACACTGCAAAATAAAAAAGAAAAGCTTTAACTCATAAGACAAAACATGAAAGAAAGCCACAGAGAGAGAGAGACATCAAACTTTTTGTAATTAGTAAATGCAAAAATTAAGTCTAAATGATATAAATTCTATTATAAGTATAAATGAATCTATTGATTCTAGATAGATTAGTATGCCGAATTGTAGAAAATAATTTTACTTTCTTTATATCAAATTAATATATTATTAATGAATTCTATGTTGAAATTTAGAAATCGATTATTATTAAACAAAGTTCTTTTAAACAACCTAAAGCTAGCTATGTGCTTAAAATCTCTTCCACATAGTGAGAACTGCAATAAGAAATGTGAAAGCTAGGGACGCTAATTACTGAAAATAGGCTAAACTTGGCTTACCATGACTATCAAGATTTATTAAAGAAATTTTGGTAGGCATAAAAACTTGGTATGTTCAATGTCAGCTTATATAACATAAATGGATCAAAATAACTGAGATTGGAGCCATAAAGACTCATCACTTCTAAGAAAATTTGCTAGGCAACATAAGAAATACACAAACAGAATTTGAGATCATATTCTTTAAAAAAAAAAAATTAAATCACAACACACTGAATGCAGATTAAAAAAACAATATGATCAACAAGCAGTAACAGATACACAAGACTAGTCTATGACATGGAATATTCATACACACTACAAGTAACAATCAGAACTTTAACTGAGTGCACCACAATGCAAAATAAAGGGCTGCAGAAAACAGCACAATGTAGGATGTGCAAAACATGAGCATTGTTTATGATGAGCTACTAAAATGCTAAGAATAAGTGGGTCAGCGTGGTACAGATAATAGCAGAAACAAACTTACATCTTTGAGGACAAAGTAGTCATGCAAGTTTGAACCAAGGGCTCAAGATTATTAACTCCAAAATCAAACTTCTGTGATATTTTCTCCAAGTGTTCAGTAGCTATTCTAGAAGCCATCTCATAGCCCTCAGCTATACGAATGGGATGAATTCCACGCTCCAAGAGCTTCTCAGCCTGTTCTAAAAGAGCTCCAGCCATCACAACAACACCAGTTGTACCATCACCAATTTCATAATCCTGACTCCGAGAAAGCTCAACCATAAGCTTAGCAATCTGATTGTCCACATCCATCTGCTCCAAGATGGTAGCACCATCATTTGCTAGCAAAACAAATGATTAAAACAAATCAACTCAATTTCACCAAACTGAACAATTCCAATAACAAAAAAAAAGCAAATTATACACTCATCTTGCTTAAATGAAATGGATCCAGTTAAGTAAACTACAAACCCTAAACCCTACTCAAGCATCGAACTAAAAAGCAACTAAAACCAGATCAAAACGAAACCAAAAGAAATAATAAAGAGATAAAAGCAAGTAAAAAGAAAGAACAGAGAACAAAGTGACTGACTGATGGTGACGTCACCGTCGGGACTCTGAAGCATTTTGTCCATGCCTTTGGGCCCAAGAGAAGTACGGAGGATTCGAGCAACGGCTTTTCCAGCGGAAATGTTAGCTTTCTGAGCATCGAGACCTCTCAATCGAGTCTTCTGCTCTTGTTCTTTTAGTATTATAAATGGCCTCCCAAACTCGTCGAAGGCTAAAGCCATTTCTCTTTAACTATGCTCTCACTCTCAAGCGCTGCTCTGCTCTGCTGCGATTAAGAGAAATCGAAAATGGCAGGGTTTGGAAGAGAACAGGGAAATGGAGGAAATGTGCAAAACCCTAACTCTGTTGTCTTTTCAAAACTATTGCTTTGCTATCTTCTGGATTTGGGCTTTGGACTTCTGTTTGCAAATCGGCCCAATAGTAATTTCTTCTTAGATCTACTCTGCCCAATAATTTTCTAATGAGATTTTTTTAAAAATACCTTAAAAACAAAATTATTTTCAAAAATATCAGATTTTCTTTTTCTCTTCCAAAATACCAATTTTTATTTCCAATTTCACTCATTTTCTTTATTTTCAATTCCAAAAGTATCTTTTTTATAGTTATATTTTGCTATATATGTAATATAACAAAAATATACTCTACACTCTATATTTAAAAGTATAGATTAAATGTATATTTAATATAAAAATATATCGAAAATAGAAGTATTTTTGAAAAAAATAGTGCTGCACAGTATACTTTCCTCTTTCCTTATTGTAGTTTTGACTCCAATAGATAGTTGAGCTTTTTACAAAATTTTCAAAAAAGTTATAACATTATGAATATATCAGTCTTTAAAAATATTATTAAATTTATTAATTTTTTTTTATTAATTTGTAAATTTACCTAATTTGTATAGTATATATAAAGTTTATTATTATTACGAGGACACCTTTATTATATATTGAATTCAAACATAATAATTTCTATAAATTTATTATTTATTATAAATTTATCATAATTTTTATAAATGAAAAAGTTATAATAAAAAGTAAAATTTTTGAAAAATCATGTAATTTTCTCTAGATATTAACATTTTGAGTTTAACATTAATATTATAAAATCTCTTATATTTTATAAAATCAATAAAAATTTAATTTTTAAACTTTAAAATATAATAGTACATGGTTTAAAACGTGTAAAATAAAGCATAACTATAGAGACAACATGTGATTTATATCATACTAAAAATTGTATTTAACCAGAAATAATTAAAAATAACTAAAATGAAGGAAAAAAATTTTCCTTTTATAGCACTTAATTTTGACTAAAAATTAACCTTAAAAAATTAATGGCTACCACATTTTTCGCTTAAATATATGCATTATTGTTTAATGAAAACAAGTATAAATTACATTACAATGTTTGTATTTTTCATCATTTGAATTAAGAGTTGTGTATTATTCACAAAAAAAAATTAAAAACTAAAAAAATACCCAAAAAATTTATAATAAAATAATAACACAGCCTTTCTTTTTTCAATAAAAATGGCAAGCAAGATTGTTATTTTTGCTCTTGTTTTGATTGCCATCGTTGGAGTGGTTTCAGCAGCAGCTCCAGCCACCAAAACCCCAGCAGCCACCGGAGGCACAACCCCAGCTGCCGCACCAGGTGGTGAAACAGCTGCAGATACTGCCGGGGCACCGTCAGAAGGTGGTGCTGCTGCTGCTTCAGGACCATCTGCAGGTGGATCAACTTCTTCAACTGATCAAAGCCCTTCTGCTGAATCACCAAAGGCTGCTTCTGGTACTTCTGCCACGCAAATGTCTGCTATTGTTGCAGTTTCTGCCATTGTCAGCTATTTCATTTGAAGAATTTTACGTTACACAGTGAAAAATAATGATGATACAGTTAATTATATAATGTATATTTAAACAAAAAAAAAGAAGAATTCTTTTTAGAAATATTTATTATTATTGCCCCTCGAAAAATTAAAAAATTTGTTGTCTTAGAGGGCAATAATAATCCTGTAAGTGAAATTTTTTATATTTTATTAAATGCTAATTTCATCTTAATTAAAATAATAATTATTATTATTAGAAGTATAGTAATTAATTTTTATTATGTTTTTTAGGGAAATTATTATAATTATATATTGTGAAATTTTTTAATCAACATATAATTAATCATCACCAACAACAACAATTAGATGATGGGAAGGAAAATATTTTGTGTAGAATTGAGTGAAAAAAAATTGATAGTAAATGACTTTATTCTCATCTCTTAATAATAATAATAATAATTGAATTCTATAACAATAGTAATTAATTTCTTCCAACATAACTCAAAATTTTTTATATTAGATTTGTTATATTTTTCTCAAGAAAATAAAAAGATTTTCATTAAAGAAAATCAACACATAAAATAGTTATAATAAATTCAGGAAAAAAAATCCCAATAAGAAAAACTAGCACTAATTATTAAGAGTTACTCTAGTTCAAATATAAGCCACTATATTAACTTGCCAAGAAATCCAAGCTAATAAAATGACTTCTATAATTATAATAATTATTTGTTTTTCTAATAACTCAAAACTTTGAAAATTAGATTTGTTCTATTCATGATTTAATAATATTTAAAATAAAGAAATATTATGAAAAAAAAATTCTAACATATAATTGACCAACGAAAATACAGAAAATGAATGCATTATTAAATTTGTTGTTTGCAAAGTTTGTGATTTGATGCATTCATTATTAAATCTTCACAAAAATTTTATATTTACCATATGAGATGATGGTATATTTTTATTTGAAATCCTAAAAAAAATAGTAGTTATATTTTATAAATTATTAATTATTATTTAATGCTTAAAATAATATATATATATATATATGACTTAAAAGTGAAAGTATATAAAAAGAAAATATTATAATAAAATTTTTACAGGTCATTTGAGATTTTTTTTTGTGGTAATTTGAAAATATATTTATGTAACGTGAAAATTTTTATTTAAATTAACGAATATTATTCATTAAAATTTTATATATAAATTGGTTCACAAAAGTTTATATATTTTTGACAGAATTTAATTATAAATTATATAAAATAAATTAACTAAATAGAAAGATTGATATGATTTTGATTAGAATTTTAGCAAAAGAAAAATAATTAACTGTTAAAATTTAAAAAAATTTACCCTTTCATTTGAAGCAAAAAAATTTTTTGGTCAATAATCATATTTTTATTGCCAAAAAGAACTGTGTACAAACCATCTATCAGTTCTATATACCATATTTACAGAAAACACACTCACACTGTATAACTCCACAAAGCACACTTACAATTTCTACTAGATACCACTGCCCTCATATTTAACAACCCAACGCCTAACACTGCTACTACACTACATCCACTGCATGCTCACACTGTACAATTCCTCTTAGCCCATTCCATCCGCATCTGATCCAGGATTTCAGCCAACACAAGTTCACAAAAACTATCCATCACCCATCCATTACTATCACAGATTTATTTTCAGTCCCATGTATTCCACCTACCATCCATTAACCAATTACAATTTCCACAACTAGCTTTCACTGAGTTAGTTATATTCCTTCCCACTCTTTTGCTATCACCATTTTCATTCATGACCTCCACAGCCAATAGACAACAGCAATCATTGCCATCCTTCTAACTCTAGCCTTAATAGATTCCCCACTGCCTTCCTATAGAACCAGCTGACTTCCCTCCTCCATTGTAGTTTGTATCTTTTAATTTCACATTTTTCTAACACTTGAATCCAAATGTTACTAGAAAATTCACAATCAAAAAATAGATGATCAACAGTTTCTGCAAAATTTTTACATAACCAGCACCTGTTATCAGCTACAATTCTCCACTTCCATAGCCTGGCTTTCACTGCAAGTTTATTATTTATAGCTAGCCATCCAATGAAGCTTTATCTGGCAGCGATGATGATATTGGCAATGAAGATGGGAGCGCAGCAGGTACACCAGGTGCTGTTTCTGGTGATGTTGTTCCAGGACCATTAGGCAGTGCATCATCTTCTTCAACTGAACAAAGCCCTTCTGCTGAATCACCAAGGAGTGGTGCCACTATCCTTCAGGTGTCTGCCGTTGCCTGAGTTTGTGCAGCCGCCGCCGCCGGTTTCTTCATCTAAAAAGTTTAATTTTTTTATTTTTGAAAGTTTTTCCGGTCTTGGAAAAAAGAAAAGACTTTCTTTGAGTTTTATATATATACAAATGAAGTTGGAAAGTATCTCTTGCATTTGGCAAATTTAAAGAAATTTCTGAAATTTGAAAATTCGTTTTGATTTTTAATTTATTTGTAAATTGGAATTATTGCTCCAAATTATTAATAATTTGGAGTAATCAATCTGAATAAAAAAGAAAAAAGATTATTAGCACAATCCAAACTTCATCTCTGAAGAAGTTAAAGAAATTAACACAACTCAAGGAAATATCTGGAGAAGAAAAATGAAACTCACCTGTATTGCAACAGTACATCTGCTACTTATATACAGAAAGTTTGGAACTAACTCCCAACATCTGTAACTGACTGAAAACTAATTTCTACAGTTAACCAGCTACCTAAACTAAATTAATATATCTACAATCTCCTCTTTGTTTGTTTCTCTGTGTTTATCAAAAATTATATAATTCTTTATTTTTTTTACTGATAAATTCATAATCTAACAAAAATAAAACAGAATTATAATGTTCTAGTTTTGCAAGTTTTTAGAAAAGTATTTAGTTTAATTGTTAGAAATGCATGCTAATGAATATGGCATGGTGGATTCATGTTAATCAACTTGTCTATCATTCTATTTGTCTCTCCATATATATATATATATAAAGTTATACACTTCAATTTCAAAGAGAAATCTAAAAAGAAAAAGTAAATTGCTACTGCAACCTTATAAAAATTTAAAATCATTTAGATTTATTTCCTACATATAAGTTAAAAAATATTATTAATATGTATTTTCAAAATTCCTCTCAAGCGTCCAACGTAATTAGCTGTCTTAAAATTTTTTTTTTTTTTAACTTTACCCATTATGCAACATATAAATTTTAATTAGATTAACTGATTTCCATTATAAGATCAACTTTCTTCCTTTCAAAATTAATAGTAATAAAAAATTAGTTAAAATATTAAATTCTTAAGTACAATATAATTGTAATTTTTCTTATAAAAAAAATCACTCAAAATAATTTATGATATCTCTTTAAAAATATATATGATCATATACTCACTTAAAAGTGAAATAAAAAAAAATTCATATAACCGAACTAAATTAAAGTGAAGAAAACTTTTAACCAGAAAAGAAAACAGAGAAAAAAAATTGACAAGAAAGAAGACAGACCAGAAATTCTACAAATTATACTACGAATACAAGTAGCAGTAGACAACCCATGAGAGAATATAATAATAAACTGCCATGCAGACTTTTCATATACAAACCAAAGCATCTTTGTTCTTCAGCAAATAGCGATCAAAACTCCCATCACAATACAATAAAATTAGCAGACAGCATTCTCAGAATAAGGGACAGGGAAGGAGAATGAAAGATCAATGGTACCTGTGAATTATTTGCCAAATATTTTGGCTTCCAGTTAATGAAACTAAAAGGGGTTGTCTCAGTTACAGTTCAAAAAAAAAAAAAGGTTATCTCAATTACTTTCTGGAAATGCAAGAACACTATAAATTACGACCCAACTTGATGAAGCTAAACTTTATCGAGATCATAACAAGACATGACAATAAAACAATCAAGGCATGACAATAAAAGCGATGCATAATATTAGCTTCAAATTAAACACCATACTTTTATCTATGTTGAATGAATAACTTTAAAGTCATTAAACAAGAACAGAAAGAAAGAGAATTCAATTTGCTGAACTTGCTTTTTCATTGTCTCTACAAAATCCTCCCCATCAGAATCGAAATTCACAAACATAACTAATAACTCACCAAATCAAACACCTTAATACATATCATAATGAGTCAACATATTGATACAGAATATAATCGCTATGTACATCAGATCAAGAAATACATAAACGAAAAGTTGAAAAGACAGCACATGTACATACTAGATCTAATAGCAGCGTACGTACAACTGTTGCAGTTCTCATCAAATGGTACCCATCAGAACACCAAGTGCGAAGTGTCAACCTTCAAGAAGGATGTTGCTGTTCCTCAGACATAAATACAAGATGAAGAACTCAATCTAACTTACAATGTAAATACACTGACAGAGGACAAAATCTAGTGTACATTGTATAGAAAAGAAAAAGAAGCTACATGGCTTATACAACAAAATCTCATCAAGAACAACAATGAAAAGAATTTCTTAAACTTGATTCTCAGAAAGACAAAAAACAAACAATACATGGGCAGGACTGCATCAAGATTCAGGCCTCCAGTCGGAGAAAAAATAAAAAATAAAAAAAACAATAAAAACTCTTTTCGTTCCAGCACGTCTGCATCTCTGCAGCAAACTTATAAGTCTATCCTAAACTGAGGTACAACTCAAATTTACACAATTAAGGATGATCACTTCTGAAATCTTGTAAGTTTACAGGAAGTATGTCCTTCAAAACTGAGCTTTATAAATGTTACAGTGACCAAAAGATAGTGTGAAAAAAATCTGACCATCACTACATAGTATCATCATCAACTCATCTCTAACTCTTTTAATGCATATAACAAGAGGAATTACAAGACATCATTGTGTACAAATATGGGGATCACAGTTGGTACAAGGCATTTACAAGCTCAGTGATTAACCACAAACGGTCAAAATAAACACTGAAGAATGGCATTACATGATCTGGACCTAATACATATATCTATTTACATTAAAAAGGATGATGGTTATATCCCAAAAATATCACTGAAATAGCAATATTTTACAGCTTAATGCATACAAATCTTATAGGCATATTCTTTTATGTGCATATTTACATATGTGGTGCTTGTGGAAAAAAGGGTCAAAGCCAAATAGCCAAGGCTTCTTTTGCAAACTTGGCAAATCAAAACCATTATGCAAGAATCCAGTGAAGGCAGCCCATCTAACAAATCTTCCTCCAAGCAACTAACACAGAGATTCAATCATGAAAACAAAGAGTTGCCCACTCCACTCCCTGGATTGGTGATAAAAAGAAAACCCCCAAGTCAATGAACATTCCAAAAATAGATTGTCAAACACACCACCCCCACAGTCCATCTCAATCACTCAATATGTTAGAAAAAGCATTGCAAAATAGTCAGATGGTAAATCAAATGCCCTACTCTATTATTTTTTTATCACACCATCCTATAGGCATTAGACTTCCACAAGATGAACGTAATAATTAATTCAGACTATTTCATTGCAGCAAAAGTACAAAAAATCCACCAAACTGAACCTGATAAGAAACTTATAGTTAGCAATAAATAACCTTCCACAAATCCCACATATTATAGCAATTCATACACATATCTCACCTATATTGTTGCTTAAATTGGTAGAATCAAAACTTCTTCTCCTATTAGTAGAAAATTTTAGTATCAGAATTAAACATTCTGATTTAGCACCACCAGCATCTTGTTTTCACTATACATGATAACTCTTTCTGGACAGTCATATCCAAGAAAGCAAGAAGCACACAACAAACATCACAACCAATAAAGGCCTTCATAGGGAAGCACACCATGTAGATTCGAATCACATAAACAATAACCTTCCCTATGACTATTTTTGCAATGACCAGTCATAACCACTGATGATGACTCTACCCAACCTGAAGAAAACGAGAGATTTTCATCTTTACCCTTAGCATAACTAGAATATAAAATGCCATTTGAAGTACTCCTTAATCAACATAGATTCCACACGTCTCCACAAAAATAACAATATCCAGCAATTTGGTTAATATTCCACAGACCAGCATCATGACCAACAACAACGACTCCACTACCCCGAACGCAACTCGATGCTTCTTTGATGGAGAAAGCACAGAGCAACCAACAATTCTTCAAATTTCTAAATTATTTCTCAAAAAGGAAATGCAATGGATAAGGTACGTGGTCAGATGATTTGATATACCCACAACAGTCCCAACTTCTAACATATCTTGACAGGTTTGAGTGTAGATCCAGGATTTGGACGGATTGGGTGTTAAAAAATCATATTTTTGATCTCTAAGTATTATATTTTCTCTAATATATTTGCATGGAATTTGTGAATGAAGAATGTATTGTCTGTTCTTCCCTAAACAAAAGTAATCATTTAAAAGTATCAATATGACAACCACCACATGCAAAGAAAAACATAGTTTTAAATCATCCAAGAAAAATTATAAAAGTACTTTAAGTTATAAGAGAGAGAGAGAGAATTAACAGAATGAGTCGCATGGAAATAAAAACAAGTAGGCACAACTTCTTAGCTTACCAGCACATGAAAATATCCAATTCACGTGAACAACTGCAGGAAATAATAAAAAAGGACCAAAAAAACCCATGTAGTTCATAAAAACCACATGTCCAAAAAGACCAAGTTTAACAATCAAATTTAAAATTCCATCATAAGCAGTAAAGAACTTGAGTCAAATAAGGCACATAAATACCTATATAACATTGTCTGCTATAACATCTAGTAAAGGTTGAAGCATTACCTAATTAATGGAAAATTAAAGGAGAGACAGAGACATGTATTAATCATCATCAGCACAATAATACAAGACAAGAAGATTTCAAGTTTTTCAAAGTCACGAGCACACAAAGAAAGCGTTGAGGATAATTATAAATCCAAGGGGATCTTCTGATGTGGGATATTTAAGGCCAACCCCAGATAGAATATCCACAAAGTTATGTGACTACCAGTTTGTAATGTTTTTAAGCACACAAATATTAAGATTCATTAAAAGCGTTTTTTAGAAAGCAGTAGAAGAGCAGCAAAGTATCTATTCTTCTCTTTTATCCATACAAGTAGAACTTACTTCTTCTCTCAGGTCAATGCAGCTCAGTGCAAACAATGGAACACAGCATTGCGCGCAAAGGAGACAGCCCAAGACAACGCTTATAAAATGTTGATATCTTGCAAATCTATCCGAGAAAAGTTTAACAAAATAAAAGTGTCACTCTGATGGTCGCCTCCTCTTTCCATAATCTGCATCCCTTGATCGAGGTTTGTAATCATCTTCAGGCACTGCACGGGACCTGCTCCGAGATCTTGAAGAAGATTGCCCTCTATCCCAATCATCGTCATAACCAAAGTCACGCTCTCTTTGCCGATGATCTCGGTAACTATCTTTTTCTTCCCGGTATCTTTGCTCCCTGGGCTCTCTTTCAGACCTGTCCCAATCATGTTCCCTCTCATCACGATGCCTCCTATCAGAGTTCCCAGACCAGTCACGCTCAGAAACCCGCTCCTTTTCCCTAGATGCAGCACTTGACCGTGCTCCCTTCTCATGATTCACTTCCCCATAGCCATATTCAGAAGTCCCATCATCACCACCATAACTAGACTCCCGTGTTCTTTGGCCAGGTTCTTCTACCCATCCACCCATGCTTGTGTCGGACCACATTCCAGCATTAGGCCCATCCATTCCAGACGGACCCATCATTCCCATACCATTAGGTGCCATTCCCCGGCCAAAGAAGGCTGGGTTTACATGAGGAGCCACCCCAGCAAATCCCATTGCATTCACAGCTGGAAAAGAAGGAAGCATACCAGGAAAACCAGGACCTGCAAATCCTCCATAACCAGCCCCTCGACCCATATATGTTGGATCAAATCCAGCCCCCATCATACCCTGCGGAGGCATCATACCGCCACCAGGTCCACCAAAAGCAGGACCTACCAGGCCTGGTCCATAGCCTCCTCCATTCGCACCAATGCCTACTCCACCAGCAGCCCCAACAATATTTTTGGGACCCATATTTCCTCTTCCCCTCATTGGTCCACCTCCAGGACCTCTATTAAGAATTCCCTGTCCACCTCGTCCCCACCCACCTCTTCCAAAGTTCCTTCCTGCATCTCCACCTTGATAATTCACATTAACACCTCTTCCCCCACCATCATTCATAGGCCTCCCTTGATTCTGTGATTGAGGCTGGCCCTGAGTTTTGTTCATGTAAGAAGCCCCCATCTGCTTTAATGTTTGTGGAGAAGCAAAGGCTACAACACAAGCTCGTCCATTGAAAACATGCCCATTCATTCCCTCTTTGCATGCAGCTGCAGCAGCTGCATCATAGAATTCAACTTGGCAATAGCCTTTAGATTTACCACTAGCTCTCTCATCAAAAAACTTTATCTCCTTGACCCTTCCATATTGAGATAACACACTCTCAAGCTCTGCATCGGTTGTCCACCAATGTAATTCTCCTACGAACAGCATGGTTGAACCATTCTCTATTGGTGGACGGATTTGATTTTCATTCATCACAGGGCGATTGGCCTCCATATTCATACCCATTTGATTAGATGGCAGCGGTGTAACGCTTCTTGGACCACTGGTGCCAGTACTTGGCACAGGTGCAGGCTCATTGGCAATGTTTCTACTCATGTCAGAAGGATCAACTCCAACACTGGAGGGCACAGATGTTGCTCCTTGAAACTCCATATTCCGGGCTTGAGAATCATGAGTCATTTCCATAGCCCTCCCCTTTTGTTCAACAGAAGATCCATCTTGATAACCAACAGCTCCCATTTCTTGTCCTTTAACACCCATGGGAACTTCCCTTGGCTCAGAAAAATGTGTCCCAGCACTAGAATATTTGCCTTCAGCTGCAACCCCAGCGTTATTTAGTCCTTGTGAAACCCCAGCCTCAGCTTTTGATTCATTAACATTCCTAGCTTGAAATCCTCCATTGCCCACACTACCAGGTGGTTGTGGAGCCTCAGATCGGTGCATCTGTAGGAAATTCTCTCCAACATTGACATCATTATAAAGATCATCATAATCATCATCTTCCCCCATCTCTTCCTCTGCAAGCGCAGGTATAGCTCCACTTCCCTGATATTGCATCTTCTGAGCCCCCCCATACTCCTCATCATCAAAATCTATTTGCTCATCAGACATTGTATTCGTTCAAGCTGGCAAGGATATATCAAAATAAATTCTCTCTATCCCTACCAAATATGAGAACAAAAGCATGTCTACATCTCGTGAAGAACAATCCCAAAATTGATCTCACACAAATACTACTCAAAATTAGAAATCAAATATGGCCACCACATCAATCCTAGTACTTGAAAATGGAATAAGCTAATGATAAAATGTAAATACAGAACCAAAGTAATGATCTATAAAAAAACCCAAATGCATCTAGAAAAATAAGATAAACTTAAAAATTTAGATCTAGCACAAAACAAAGCAGAAAAGCTGCACTAACGTATGAAATATTAGCTCAAGAATCAGAAAGATAACCAATTAGGCAATTAACTAATCCTTACACCACATCACACTCCGTAAAATCTAAAAATCATAATACCATGTACATATTCCTTCAAAAGGCTAAACACTTATAAATTTATAGCATTTAACCAATAAAATCGACAGAAAATATATATATATATATATATATTTTAAAAAACCCATATCATAAAAAAACCAAAAAAAAAAAAAAAGCAAATCCAAGAATCTCATAAAATTACCCAAAAAAATTAAAAAATACAAGCATCCAATGGCTAAATGAGATGGAAAATTATATAAAGAACCATGTAGATATAGTAAAATCGGGAACCCACTTGGAAATCTAGTTTCCCAAAATTAACAAATCCCCATTTCTTTCTTTCTGTTGTACCCAAATATCTTTAAAACACACACACACAAAGTTAACAAATTTCTTAAGATTTTATGGAAAAAAAATTGTAAAAATATTACAAATTCAAAGAAGAAGAGTAGAAGAGAAAGAGAAAGGTACGGGCTTTCTTCTTCTTCTTGGTCTCAGCAACCCATCACCAACGACCATACAGACACCAAGGCTTCCCTTTTTTCCCTTTCTCTCTCTATCTCAAGTTCGTCTCTTTCCTTTTACTGTTTTGTCCTTATTTTTTCCTCGTTTTTAACCTAAAAGCTTTTTCTATTGGCTGGATCACAAAATTACACTAATCTAATTTTTTTTTATTGGAACAAAAAATTTCTAATATAAATTTATTATTCTATGTATATATATTTATTAAAAATTATAAAATATAACTGTAATTTCAATAAAATATCCTACTCCAAATGGAATGGTAAATCAATTGTAGGATAACATATTATTTTTATTTTGTGATTAGAGAAATTATAAAATTTATTTTTAAAAATTATAAGATATTTTTAAAAAAATATTATCAAATATTTTTTATTCAATTAATTTATCATTTCAAGTTCAATTAATGTGTAAACATAAAATTACTGTTGTATCATATAACTTTTCTATATTTATCATTAAATTAAATTAAATTATCATGTATAATATGTATTAAAATTTTTTTATATTATATTAATTTTTTATTAAATAAAGATAAGAATTAATATTGCTTCAGAGAAAAATATAATATTTGTATTAAAATTATATGGTCTATAAATAATTATATATTTATAATTCATTATTATAAAAGACATATTTTATAATTTATTTTGAAATGAATAAAAATTATAGAAAATAAAAATTATATAAAATTCACTTATTAAATTATTAGGAAATCATGGATATAAAGCATTTACCTTGTTTTAATAAAGCATTTAACTTGCTTTAATGAAATTATTATTAAAATTAAGAAATCAAAGTTATAAATTAATAAACCTTTTCTTATCTAATATTCTATAACGTAGATATTATTAACTAATCTAATGTCTCCTCCCAAGTCTTAAAAATGTTTCATAATAGTGATTCAAAACTCGAGACTTTTATTTTAAAAAAAAGTAATCATTATCGTATCATCTTAACTCTTTAAAATTATAAATTATTCCATTTTACGCAAATAGTAGATATTTTTCTTTTTATTTAAAAATATAATTATATTATTTTATTTAGATTATAATTATATTATAAATTAATTATTATACTCTTATTTAAATATTTTATAATTAATAATATTATATTTAATTATTTATATTTTTAAATTATAATTATTTTGATTCAATCACTAACTTATTTAATTTTTATAATAATTGATAATTATTTAATATAAATAAAAAATAAAATAAATAAATTATCTAAAAATTTTTATCTATTAATTAAATAATTTAATTTTTTATAATTCGTATGAAATAAAAAATATTTTTATTACTTTGAAACAGAGAAAATAATAAACTTTGATTAAATTTTTATGTTGCCTAATCACATTAACTAAACCACATGAGAAATCCCTAACATACTTGGTCAACATTGAACTTTGACTGTGCATTTTCACTTATTTTTTAACATTTTATAGTAAAATTGTTAACATTTAAATGAGCCATGCAATAAAAATAATTCTTTTATTATTATAAAGACTTATAATACTAATTAAATTTTAAAAAGTTCTAAAAAGGAATTCAAGTACATTATGTCCAATCATTAAAATCTTAATTAAGACTCTCTCTTTATTTAAGTTCATACAAGAAAAAGGCAAAATCTAATAGACACTATATTTAAGGTTATTATTATTAATAAATGTGAACCATTTTCTTATATATTATCCGTTCTAAAATCAATAAATTATTTTTTATTTTTTAATTCCTATAAAATAGAAAATAAAAAGTGTTTCAATTAATTTGAAACAGAAAGAGTATTATATTAATATAAATTTTTTCTATGATTACTTTTTATATATCATATATAAAAAAAATTTTGTGATTCTATTTTTTATAAACATTTTTATGCTCATCTAAAAAATGCTATAAAAAACACTTAAAAAGATATATTCGATATATTCAATTTTTTTTTTAATTTATTAAGTACAATCCACTCTTAATTTTTCTATTGATTGTTCTTTTGTTCTATAAAATTTTTCTTATTCATGAGAATGAATAGTTTGCCAAAAAGCATTCTGGCTTCCTGTCATTGAAAGAGGTAATGTCACTTCCATCCATCCAACAACAACAAAAGCTAACCTGAGTAATTACCTTCAGGAAGCAAAAGAATATTATAAAAAATCACTCGACTGGACTCAACTAAGCTCAACTTCATTAAAACATAATAAGTCATGCCTAAAGGTTTTTGAGGCAATATTCCGATTGATATCTATACTCCCATTTACAGATAATGCATTAATATTAGCTTCCAATCGAACTCCAATCCTCAGACAAATAGTTGGTCTAGGATGAACAGTAACCTAAGAAGTCATTAAACAACAGAAGAGAGAGAAAGTTCAATTTATTAATCATGCTTTCTCATTTATTCACAAAATCCTCCTCACCGGAATCCAAATTCACACAAAAACAAGAATTCATCAAATCAAACGCCCTCGTATAACTCGCAAATATGGTGAAGCTAAAAACAACAGTGCTATGTAAATGAAATTTACATAAAACTAAAGAAAAGCTAAAAAGACAGCATCAAAGTACATACAGAATCTAATAACAGAATGAATACAATTCTTGCAGTTCTCATCAAATGGTACCCTTAAGAAGTGTGGAGTGCATACCTTCAAGAATGATGTTGCTGTTCCTCGTACATAGATACATGAAGACAGATAATAAATCTGATGTACACTGAAGATAAAAAAAGAAGATACATCCTACTCCGCAAACTGAAAAATGGCTTATAAAACAAAATATCATCAAGAAAAAAAGTACAGAGTTCCCTAAACTTGATTCTCAGAATATGAAAAACAAAGAATACACAAGCAGCAATGCATCAGGATTCATGTCTCCAGAAAGGGGGGAAAAAAACCCAAAACAATCAAAACTCTGGTTGTTCCAGCGCATCCACAACATCGAAGCAAACTCATTACTCATCTCTCCTAAACCGAGGTACACCTCGAACATACATTATAACAACGAAAACTTCTGAAACCCGTTAAGCTTTCAGTAAGTATGCCCTTAAACATTGGGTTTTATAAATGTTACAGTGACCAAAGTATAGTGGGAACATCTACCCATCATTACAGAGTATCAATATCATCTCATTCCTAACTCTTCTAACAATATTGATATAACAAGAGGAATTACAAGACAGCATTATGAACAAATATGGTCCTCGCAATTGGTACAAGGCTCTTCCAAGCTCAGTGATTAACCAGAAATGGTCAATAAACAGAGGCTGTTACATGAGTGGACCTAATACATATATCTATTTACATGAAATAAGCACGACACTTGTTTCGCAAAACTTATCACTGACATCTCAATATTTTACAGCTCAATTAATACAGATCTTTCTAGACATACTCTTGCAGGTGCATTATTTACAGATTTGTGGTGCTTGTGGAAAAAAGGATCAAAGCCAAATAGCCAAGGCTTCTTTTGCAACTTGGCAGATCAAAACCATTATGGAAGATATTCAGTGAAGGCAGCCCATCTAACACATCTTCCTCCAGGCAATTAACACAGATAGATTCAATCATGAAAACAAAGAGTAGCCCACTCCACTCCCTGGATTGATGATAAAAATAAAGCCCTCAAGTCAATAGACATTCAAAAAAATAGATTTGTCAAACACAGCACCCCAACCCACAGTCTATCTCAATCAGTCAATATGTTAGAAAAAGCATTACAACATAGTCAGACAGCTAATCAAAGAACCTAGCACATTATATTTTATCACATTAAACTTCCACAAGATGGATAAAATAATTAATTCAGGCCTACTTAGTTTGAGCAACAAGTACAACTAAATTGATCAAACCAAACCTCAGAAAGTACAAATATAGGCTACTTGTAATTAGGGATAAAAGACCTTTCCTCAAACCCCACACATTCATACACATGACCTATATTTTCGCTCAAATAGGGAAAATCGAAATTGCTCCTCTTAGTAGAATAAAATTATAGAACCAAACTAAACATTCCGAATCAGAACCCCCAGCATACTGTCTTCACTCAATAACTCTTTCTGGGCAATTATCGGATGAAACAACTCAAACACGAAGCACACAGCAATACAACCAACAAAGACCTTCATATAGGAGCAAATGATGTGAATTCAAATCACAAGAACGATAACTTCCATTTTGACCATTCCAATGACCAACACCACCCATGATGCTAGCCAACCCAAACAAACCAATAGACTCAATTTTTACCTTTAGCATAGCTAGTCTACAAAATGCCACCTGAAGCACTGCCTAATGGAAACATATTCCACATTTCTCCACAAAGATTTGAAAGGGGAAGCTTTTGGCTATGCCAAAGACAAGCATTATAACCAAGACCAAGAATGATCATTCCATCACCCCAAGCACAACCTGATGCATCCCTAATATAAAAAGATTAAAGCCACCAGCCATTCTTCTAATTTCTAAATTTACCTCAGAAAGGAAATAAAGGCAATAAGTCAAGTATAGGGTGGGTTTTGATATACCCATAGCTACCCTGCCTTCATTCAGAACGAGTCAGGATTGGGTGTAGATCTGGAGCTTAGCCAGATTAGGGGTTACTTGGTTATATTTCAAAGCAAGAAAACTATAAATTATCTAATATATTTGCGCATAATTCATGAATAAATGAATATATTATGTCTGCTCTTATGAATAAAACAATATGTTATGTCTGGTCTTCCCTTAACAAAAGTAATAATTATAAATTGTCAATAGGAAATAACAACAACACATGCCAAGAAAAAACATAGTTTTATAGTATGTAAGAGAAATTATAAAAATACAACAAGAGAAAGAAGCAAAAGAATTAACAGAATGAGTCACATGGAAACAAAAAAACTGGGTACGCCTTCTTAGCTTAAGAATGCATGCAACATTCACATGAACAACAATAGGGGATAACAAATGCCGACCTGCAAATCACATTAAGAACAAGAAACAAGATGCCAAAAAAGACCAAGTTGACCATTCAGATTTAAAAATTATATATAAACAGTAACACGCTAGAGTCAAATACAACACATGAATTATCCATATAACTCTGTTCCACTATAACATCCAGTAAAGGTTGAAGCTTTCACCTAAGCAACGGAAAAATCAAAGGATAGACAAAGAAAATACACTAGTCATCATCTAGGACAATCACACAAGACAAGAAGGTCTTAGGTGTTTCAAAGTCACAAGCCCTCAGAGAGAGCACTCAGGATAACTATATACCCAATGGGATGCTCAGATGCAGGATATTTAAGACCACCTGAAAAAGAATATCCACATTGGTATGTGACTACCAGTTGCTAATGTTATTAAGCGCACACACAATAAGTTTCATCTAAAGATGTTCTTTAGAAAGCAGCAGGAAAGTAACAATTATCTATTCTTCTCTTTTATCCATACAAGTAGAACTTACTTCTTCCCTCAAGAAGTCCCTCTGCAATTGAGGTCTAAGTGGCGCAGCTCAAACTAGCAGCCCAAGGGAGACAGGCCAAGAGAGCGAGTATAAAAATGTTGACATCTTGCAAGCCTATCAAAGAAAAGAGTAACTGAATAATAGTGCATTACTCTAATGGTTGCCACCTTCTCTTTCCATAATCTGCATCCCTTGATCGAGACCTGTAATCTTCTTCAGGCACAGCACAAGACCTTCTCCGAGATCTTGAAGAAGATTGCCCTCTATCCCAATCATCATCATAACTAGAGTCACGCTCTCTTTGCCGATGATCTCGGTAACTATCTTTTTCTTCCCGGTATCTGTTCTCCCTGTGCTCTCTTTCAGATCTGTTCCAGTCAGGTTCCCTCTCATCACGATGCCTCTTCTCAGAGTTACCAGACCAGTCACGCTCAGAAACCCGCTCCTTTTCCCTAGGTGCAGCACTCGACCGTGCTCCTTTCTCGTGATTCACCTCTCCATAGCCATATTCAGAAGCCCCATCATCACCGCCATAACTTGACTCCCTAGTTCTTCGGCCAGGTTCTTCTCCCCATCCACCCATGCTTGTGTCAGACAACATTCCAGTATTAGGCCCATCCATTCCAGACGGAACCATCATTCCCATACCATTAGGTGCCATTCCCCGGCCAAAGAAGGCTGGGTTTACATGAGGAGCCACCCCAGCAAGTCCCATTGTATTAACCGCTGGAAATGAAGGAAGCATGCCAGGAAAACCAGGACCTGCAAATCCTCCATAACCAGCCCCTCGACCCATATATGTTGGATCAAATCCAGCCCCCATCATACTCTGTGGAGGCATCATACCACCACCAGGTCCACCAAAAGCAGGACCTCCAAGGCCTTGTCCAAAACCTGCGCCGTTCACACCAGCTCCTACTCCACCAGCACCCACAATCATATTCTTGGCACCCATAGCTCCTCCCCTTCCCCTCATTGGTCCTCCACCCGCAGGGCCTCTATTGAGAATTCCCTGTCCACCTCGTCCCCACCCACCTCTTCCAAAATTCCTCCCTGCATCTCCACCTTGATAATTCACATTATTACCACCTCTTCCCACACCATCATTCATAGCCCTCCTTCCCTGATTCTGTGATTGAGGCTGGCCCTGAGTTTTGTTCATGTAAGAAGCCCCCATCTGCTTTAATGTTTGTGGAGAAGCAAAGGCCACAACACAAGCTCGTCCATTGAAAACATGTCCATTCATCCCCTCTTTGCATGCAGCTGCAGCAGCTGCATCATAGAACTCAACTTGGCAATAACCTTTAGATTTACCACTAGCTCTCTCATCAAAAAACTTTATCTCCTTGACCCTTCCATATTGAGCTAAAACACTCTCAAGCTCTGCATCAGTTGTCCACCAATGTAATTCTCCCACGAACAGCATAGTCGATCCATTTTCTACCGGTGGCCGGATTTGATTTTCATTCATCACAGGGCAATTGACATCCATATTCATACTCATTTGATTAGCTGGCAACTGTGCAACACCTCTTGGACCATTCGTGCCAGTACTTGGCACAGGTGCAGGTTCGTCAGCAATTTTTCTGCTCATATCAGAAGAATCAACCCCAACACTGGAGGGCACAGCTGCTGCTCCTTGAAACCCCATATTTCGGGCCTGAGAATCATGAGTCATCTCCATAACTCTCCCTTTTTGTGCAACAGAAGATCCATCTTGGTAACCAACAGATCCCATGTCTTCCACCTTAACACCCATGGGAACTTCTTTAGGCTCAGGAATATGTGTCTCAGCATTAGAATATTTGCTTTCAACTGCAACCCCAGGGATGTTCAGTCCTTGTGAACCCCCAGCCTCAGGTCTTGATTCACTAACATCCCTAGCTTGAAATCCTCCATTTCCCACACTAGCAGGTGGTTGCGGAACCTCAGATTGGTGCATTTGTAGGAAATTCTCTCCAACATTGACATCATTATAGAGATCATCATACTCATCATCTTCCCCCAGCTCTTCCTCTGCAAGTGCAGGTATAGCACCACCTCCCTGATATTGCATCTTTTGAACCCCTCCATACTCATCATCATAATCTATTTGCTCATCAGTCATTGTATCTGTTTAAACCCAAAGATATATCAAAATAAATTCTATCTCCACCTACACAAAAACAAAAGCATTGTTTATATCTCAATCAAGAAAAAATATAACATTAGTATCCCACAAGTACTAATAACTAATCAAACCTACCCACCACAGCCACCAGTATTTGATGATAGAAAATACTAATGATTAAAAAGGAATGCAAAACCAAAGTAGTGAGCCATGAACATAAACTTAAGAATTTATGCAACCAAAACAAGAAAAAAATAAACGAGATCTACCATCAAAACAAAGCAGAAAATCTACAATACCGTGCAAAATATTAGCGACCAGCAACTAAAGGCTCGAGAATCAAGAAGATTATCAATTACCGCATCCTGATACCACAACCGACTTCCAAAATTTATAAAAAATCATGACAAACACCATTTACCCATGATGTTAAAAAGGCAAAAAGTTAATAAATTTGTTAGTATTTACTCAACAAAATCAACCAAACACCCCCCCCCCCCCCCCCCCCTCGAAAAAAAAAATCAGATACCCATATAATAAAATTACGAAAAGAAAAAAAACAAATCCAGCCTTAAAAAACCTAAATCCGATGAAAATCGCGAAAACCCATTAGGGGAAAACAGTTTCTCAATATTAATAGACACTACCAAGATCACTGTCACTGATAAAAATCAATAATCAATATACAAAACATTTCAGGTAAATTTCTTTGGCGAACCAAAAAGCTGTATAAATTTTACAGATTCAAACACGAATAGCAGTGCGACAGAAAGAGAGAGGTCAGCTTACTCTGTGCGACGGATGCTTTCCTTTTCCCGTTCTCTCCCTCTTTCTCAACTCCGATATATGATTCGTTTTTACAGTTTTGTCAAAATTCTTCATTTTTATTACCCTAAGCTTTTTCATCGTTTCATGTTAGGGATGAACCCATGGGTCCAACCCCCAACTCGATCCGGTCCGATTGCGGGTCAAATTTTGTCCAATCTATTTTATTTATATTTTATTTTTCCATTAATATTAAACTCTTATTTCATTAATTAAATCATTAATAATAAATATATAATTATTTTTTAATTTTATAAAATAATAATTTAATAGACATAAAATATTTTTTTTATAAAAATGACAAAGAATGTAATAAGAAAAAAACGCATTTAAATAATTTTAAAAAATATATATATTGTAATATTAGTCAATTGAAAAGTATTAAATTTTATAATAAAATATAAAAAATAAGTTTTCTTTTTATTTTTATGTCATTTTAATATCGATGAGAATATATTGAAATTAAAAATTAAAAAAATAATTTATTAAATTTATTACATTTTTTTTGGGAGGATGACTAGTTAGTAGTAACTACTACTCATTGTCGTCCTCAAACTCAAATTACAACTGGAGAAAATTTGTAATTTGGTCAATTTAAATTCCATTCTTACGAATTTAAATTATTAAAGCGTAATTTGATGATCAAAAATATATTTTATTTCTGTTTAGATCTCAAATTTCTTCTCCCCATATGCAATTGGTAAAAAAAATCATCGTTAAGAGTTTACAACCTTTAAAAATGGCATTTTCCTTTTCTCTAATGGGGCTCGTTGAAAATGGGATTATCCCATTTTTGCATTGAGTGTTGGAGTAATGAATTAATAGTAAATATTTGGAAGGCATCCTTTTCATACTTTATTGGATCTTTGGCCATGAAATTGACAGAACAACTACAAAATGTGTTAATAGCTGAAGGCAACGACTAAATTACCAAATTTAGAGACAATTTGATCATGCTGAACAATATTGCGAAGGTAAATTATATTCACCGTCCTTCATAAATATAAATTACTTTTGTATTATTTATATGATCCATTGTCATTCATAAATATTATTTTTTTAATATAAATAAGGATATATAGCTTAAATAGTAAAGTACTTGCTTTGCATACGAGAGATACAAGATTTTATTCCCTACGCCGATAAGAGTGCTTGCTTTGCATACGAAAGTTACAGAGTTTGATTCCCTACATTGATAGAGTGCTTGCTTTGCCTTATATAAGTAAAGGATTTGGACCTTTGCATCTCCATTTTATCAATAAAATAATAGCAAAAGATTCATATACTCTACAATCCTTAATTCAGATTAGGTAAAGAGTAAAATCAGAGAATTAAAATTCTAACTGAGATTAGTAGTAGCTTCATTTATCCAACTCATGCAAATGAATGAATATAATATGGTGTTATTAACATTCACAACAAAAGAAGAAGAGGGGGGAAAACATTTATCATCATCTAAATGAGCTGAGGGCTAAAAATTCAGCTCAACTATGTTTTGCCTAATTGACAATTCCTAGCAGGGCTTATTAGGATGGCAACTAACTGCCATTCTATAGACTTTCAGAGAATCAATGAAAGAATCAATCCATGGAACCCATCTCTGTTGCGATTTAGATGAGAGCATCTGTATTTTACAACCGTCTCACACCACCCATGCGTATGAATGAAAGCCAGGCAAAGAGGTGGCAAGGGAAGTGAATTGAGAAGCATGATGCAAGTGGGAAATGAAGTCATTCCAAGGAGCAATGCCATCTGAAAGTGCCTGCTGAATCATCTGCCAAATTGCATTTTACATTAATACATTCCCTTGAAAACAGGATTTGTACGGCATATACTTGCTCCATGTTCCTCGTATTCTGCTTTTGTATGGCAAGCCTGCACAGGAACATAACTCTTTCAATCCCAGGTACAAGAGACAAATCAATCTGAAAACTTTAGAAGCAAATAAGCCTTGTCTCCTCTCCAAACCCACCCCCAACTCCCCAACCCACCATTCCAGCTTCCATTGTTAAGTTGAATACTAAATAGCCAATTTAATTACATAATTGACCTCATGAAACAATATATATGAATGCTAATTCCAACCTCATCTATAAGCTTAAAACAGCAACAGATGACCCCTCATCATCACCTAAAATTCAGATAACCACAAATCAAGCAAAAGCAACAAACTAGGGCACTCTTCCATAAGACATGATACCTGTAGCAATCAATGATCATAACGATTATAGTACCATCAATACCAAGAACAACTGGGCCATCTAAAGCAGCATGCAACCATTGATGTTCTCCCAAAATCTCAACTTATCTATTAAATACAGATTTCCAGATAAAAACACATCTGAATCTAAGTTTTAATCAGCAAAAGCACCCTCAAGATTACTGATTACGGAATGGGCATAAATGGCCATCTTTGAGTTGCCAGATAACATCAAGAAGCAAAACATCGACATTATGCCATCTCATGTTTTAAAAAATAGTACAAAAAAAAACAAGTAAAAAATTCAGAAAGGAGAAATTCATACCGCAAAAAATTCAGGTGTTGATGCAAGAACTGAACCTCCAAACCAAACAGCATATCTTTGGATGGGATGGCTGACTACATTTACTTCCACTGGTTGTGACTGCAAATCCACATCACAGAAATACTCAGACTTATCTTGCTACTAGTTGCACGGTAAAAGTGGAGGAAATAATTTAATGTTTAAAATACTTACTTTTACCTCCCCATCCAATCTGGCTTCAGATGCAAGAACCCGTGAATCCACAATTTTCTTCAGATCCCGTTGCAACCTTCTGCCAAAGTCTTTGAACATGGTTGATCCTCCAGACAAGACTATATTCTGAGAGGAAAATCAATATTAATTTGCAGTTGCCAGTGAAAAAATAAATAAAAAAACTAATGAAGTAGAAAATGTGGAAAACCAATCTGCAATAGCAAACCTTCTGTGTGCACTTCACATAAAGCAAATCCAATTACCAATTGGCAGACCTATGAGAAACAAATAACTTGTGCCAAAGTTTGATTTGAAACATCAAAAAAAAAAGAAAAAAGAAAAAAAGAAACCAAAAATTACATAGTTTTAAGTTTAAAATCCTCAGATCATTGGTAAAGAAAACATGATAAACAGCACGTGAAATAAGGCACTGAAGAAAGAAGTCAGACCGTGACACTCCATGACACTCAGTACCCATAAATGCAGAAGTCGTGCCATTTGAATTTTCAGATTGCTTTCAATATTGACTGCTCAATGAAATATTATTTCATCTAAGTGTTTGCACTATTTTCTTTTCTTAGTGCATGGATACTTCACCTTATATAATGCTCTCCTTGTATCAATCGGTGAAGACTGAATGCACTTGTCTATTACCATGGGTAAAGGAGTGGTGAAGTCACTGCTATAAATCTCAGGATTAAAGAAAACCTGGAGAACAGGTTAACAAATCATCAGAACAAGCGTTGCAGCATGTTTATATGATCAGGACGCAGAAATAGCAAAGTGCACCGATATTTGTTCCATTAATGTTCAACACATAGCAAACCATCATCCCTGCATACTAAGTAGATCCATATTCCTAAATTTTTTTCCCAACAAATAGAAGGAACAAAGATTAAAAATGTAAGAGAATACTGAGCGTGGTATCTTTCCAAAAGCACCACGTTAAACCACAAGACTACTGACAAAGCAAATCATAGTACTGACCAAACAAAGATCTTCCGATTCATATGGTATCAGGATAAGCAAAAGCCATGAGTAATATGGTATAACATCATATCATAGGAGCATATCCAAACGGCACAATATTGATTGCAAGGACAACCAAGTGTAGTGCACAGAGGAAAGAATGAATATGAAACACAAATTGCTAAAAATGGATGAAAACAGAATAAAATTGCTACTGGTGTCCCACATAAACTGTAAACATAACCAATAAATACATATCAGCGCATAGGAACTTCTTACTAGGTTAGTTCCTATCGTTATAGAGGCTATCAATCAACTTCAACAAGAATTGCTAAAGTGAACAACATGGTATTTGCATTGGTTGTTGTATAATAATCAAACACATGAAAAACAACTAAGCCTCAATCCCAAACCAGTTGGGGTCTGCTACATGGATCTGTTTGTTCCGTTTTGCTCAGTTTGCATTAATTCTTTAGAAAGACAGCAATTTATATTTTGAAGAATATCAGGAATAATCATTCAATGGTATAATAAGACTGCTACAAAAAGAAAAAGTCCAGCAACAAAAGGATTGAACAAACCTCAGGACCAAGAAACCGTTCATAGCCAACATCACAGGAGTATGGTGCTCCTGTTTTTGGTTTAATACCTCTCCAGTGCTTAATAAACTTGGCTGGTTCTCTGTCATGCTTGTTGAACTCCTGGAATTATTTTGAGACCACAATAGTTTTAATTATCATACATGTCAATAGAATTGGGAATTTTAAAGATAATTACACCCATATGTATCACAAATCTTTTCAACTCAAACTTTTAAGTGCACCACAAATTACCTTAACAATGTCAGAACAAGTATAGCAATACATTTCCTTCACTTTTCGAGCTACATCAAATGAATCTTCTGGAGGTATATTCTCTCCTCTTTCCTACGACAAAGAAGATATAATTTCAATACTAATTATTACCATAAAAATCGCAAATCCATAATTCTAAGTTACAAGTAAAAACCATTAATTATCACTTCCGGAGGCATTTCGCAGCTTGCTTGAGACTGTTGTTTTAAGCATTGAAAGCAAAAAAAACAAACCAGTGTACTGATTTATCGCTTGCCTGCAGTAGCACTGAATCCTCAACTTTATGTTTTTTTTTTATTTAGCACGATGAACACAAGCTCCAAGGGATATTACAGTAAGATGATATTATCATAGCAAAAAATACTGAAAAGTTCAAAAGGTTGAGAAACAAGAATTGTCTCTAAAAAGCATTATATTTATAGCATCCTGCAAACAGCTATTCAGTAGACAAACAAATTTAAAATGATAACCAGCAGAGGGTAGTTAATCCTAAATCATATAGACGCACCGCTGGAAGGAGGGAGGGAAGTGTAGCCATGGCCTCCCCCCAGCGCTTAAAAGTTCTTCAAAATTAAGCAGTAAGCTTTTTAATTCTAGTTCCAACACATGGCTTTTTTTTTCTCCTCTTAGCCACGATAAAAATGAATATCTAGTTTGACGATATCATGTTAATTTTAAGTGATCGATTTTTATGGTTTATAATATGAAACAATCTATGTCAAATAAAAGACAATTTTTTTAAACTAAAACTTAGCAAGAAAACTATTCTACTTAGTAATGATTTACAAATCCAGGTTTTATCACCTTCCACATAGTGAATTACTCGTATTTTTTTAATAAGTGAATTACTCGTATTTTTTTAATAAATTTCTTGATCATAAATTCACAAAAAGAACATGCATATGGATAATAGAAATTATCCTACTAGATAATCAAATATTAAATAATATGGTTTTCGTTAAAGATATTTAATAATTCAATAGATAATAACTCATGCTAAATTCTTGGTGTACATAAGTTGATATTTAAACATAAATATTGTTCTATATGAAGTTCTCTACCTTTTATATCATAAACTTAAATATATAGAAGTTGACCTAGGTGTATACGCATATTCAAGGAAGTTACAGTATATAAAATTTGGTCCCTTAAAACAAATTTATGATTCTGCCATAGAGATGGATATTTTATTCAGATCAATATGATATTGTCATGGGCCCAAGTTCAGGGTGCACAAAGCACAAGAATGAATTGATAGGAAAATGAGTCTCAAATGATGCAGTATGGGGCAAATATCATGCCGTGTGCAATGCCACTTGCTCTATAGAGGTACTATTTGTGCCTCCCAATCATATTCATGTGAATAAAGGAGATCAGCATATGATGTCATGCATAGCATATTTTGCTAGTAGAAAAGAAAAATCAAAGAAAGGGAAATTGTAAATTTTGTTTAGTAGGAGATAGATTTAGAATAGGTACTACCACAAGGCATCTAACCAGACCAATTAGTAACCAGACCTATGACAGATAGAGTGTAGCCTAATTTGACCATTTCTGTTTCAAACTTCTTTACATTAATCTTCTGAATTTTAAAAAATCTTTAATTGATTCTGTGGAGACAAACCAATTGAATTATTCTGAATTGAGAAACAGTAAGTTGACTAGCCTAATTTTCAAAATGCTAAAATTAAGACATAGGGTAGAATAAAACAAAATATCAAGACAGGGTAAGATATACTATAAGATGTTAGGACTTGTGATACAGGCATGCAGCTAGTTGAAAAGTTTTTCAAGACAACAACATTTGAACACAAGATTCAACCTTTCAATCAGATTTCAATAGATCCACCCCTCAACTTTCCTCTTTCTTTAATGCAAACAAACAAGGGGATTCTATAAGAAACATCATGTTTCTTCTGCTTCCTCTCTCATTTATTTTAGTCTCCTCTTTGGAACTAAAGCTTAAACAAAACAAAGTGCAAAAGATGCTATCAAAGAAATACATATCCAAAAAGTTCAGACACACATACCCGCATGAGCTGCTGGATAAAGAGAGAAACGTCTTTTCCAGCAATAGGAACCGATCTAATGCTGCTACCAATAACATAACCCTCAGCAACAGGTACAACATGAGTAGCCCCATCTCCAATGTCCACAACAACTCCTGTCATCTCACACTGAAGAGAAATTTAAGTCAAACCCAAAGGAAAATATCATTGCAGAACATTAAGAACAAGGCGAAAATTGTACTTGTATTCCAGCATAAAGTAATGACGAGCAACTATTAAGATAGTAAAGAAGTGTATGGCAGGCATTTCTCAGCTGCATTTTTTCAATGTACCGACCGTGACATTAAAATAAAATAAAATCACAATACTCCAACAAAACAGCTTGATTTGCAATGCCCCATGCCTAAATGTATTAAAAGTGTGTGCTGGATGTAAATATATGATTAGATAACCAAATGATGCAGCAGCAGACTATAGTAATTAAATATTAAATTAGCAAATTGTTTGATTCAATGAAATCAGAAAATGACACTTGCGTCAACTTTTAGTTCCGGCAAAACCTCAATTCATTAAAAATGGTCACAAATCTTTCAAAGGCAATGCAAGGAGGCCTCTTTTTCATGCACTAAAATATTAAGGTTTAAGGAAAAATGTTTATCAGAATAACATTCTGTAAGGTATTGCTTAACCGAGTTATTCCTGATGTCTATCTATAAGTATTTCACAGAAGGGAAAAAAAATGGCCATGCAATAATATTTAGCAATGATGCAAATAATATCAGATCCAATGTGCTCATGGCTGATCCACACGTATTCTACTTGGCATAATAAAACTCTAATTTCATTCCAAACCGGTTGATTTATTTTTCTTTTTTATGCGAACATAAAATGAATAAATCTAGCCTCAGGCAAGTCCACGAAGTAACGCTTGACATGGTATGTCACAAACTTGTATATTTGATCAGAAGTAAAATGCCTTTCCTCATGGAATAGTTTATCGACCAAACATTCAATTGATTAAATAAATTCATTTTGGGATTGCTCCTTCTAATAAAAAAAAAGAAGATAAACAAGAGAAAGAAAATCCATGTTGGTTGGCGTGATGGTGCACTACGGATCAGCCAGATTGCCATGCTAAATTGATAGAGTTAAAGAATATGAGCTCTAGGGTTCACTTGTTCACATTCCATTGTTCAATGTCCTCTTCAGCCTCAGCAAATATAGTTCACATTGTAATTTCTCACAGAAAACTTACAATATGTCTCATGTAATAGTCATTTTCATCGCTACTTTCAACACCCAATATCAATTGCTTATCTCTGATTAGAAAAACAACATAATTCTCAACACTTGAAATGCTAGCATCTAATGTGCTGTGTACAATAACACACGACTTATCATTTCAAAGCTCTATCTATTCAAGCCTCTATTAAAATGTACAAAATTCGAAATCAAAGAAACGACAAAATCCTCAAAACCAACCTTAGATGTTGTGTATCCAGCTGCTAGAGCGAGAACTGAATTGACCGCAATATATAGTCCAGGAACATTAAACGTCTCGAACATAATCTCACCGGTGTATTCGCGACTCTCCGGTGCAGTAAGCGGGCCCTCGGTCAAAAGAAAGTAATGATCCTCTGGATCGCACCGTAAATAATTGAATATACACTGCTGCCAATACCTTTCCGTGGCGTCCCAATTATCAACTTGACCATGTTTGATAGGATAGCTAAGAGAATAAGTACTACTCGATCTCGATTTGGCAATCGCCTCTTCTCCAATAAAGAAGTCTAGATCCGCCATAACCCCAGCGCTATGCTGCGCTAGCGAATTCGCTTTAGAAGAAGTCCTAGATTGATTAAGAAACGAATCATTTACAGCAACAACAGTTGGTAAAATAAAACACGGCTCTACATTTCCCGCAAAACCCATTTTAGTATACCTGCAAAACAACCAAATTCAACAAAATCCCAGTTGGAGAATTTCACCAAACAGCTTCCATGCACAGCTCAAAATCAATAACAAATAAAAACAGAAAACAGAAAACAAAGAATACCCAGTTCCAGTATCGATGACGACAGCAGGGCGAGAAGTGGGGTCCATGAGAATTGCAGAAGAAGGCTGAAAAAAGACGAACAAGCTGAAAAGGGATCTCAATTGGCGTGAGAGATCCAAAACAAAGAGAGGGTTTAAGGGAGAGGTTCATGGTCAGGAAAGGCGCTTAGAGAAGCGCAAAAAGGAAGAAGAAATTGTGATTATGGCGGTGGTGGTATACAACTTGGATCCTAAGTGAAAGCAGGGACTCAACGGCAATGATAGCTTGAAGTTGGTGAAGAATAATAACAACAATAATTTAGCCATTTCAACAAAAATAGCGCATAAAATAAGATAATTTCATAAACTTCATCATCACCATTACCCAATACTACTCTCTCTGTGAATACGAAATTTTCAATCTAATTTTAGAATTGGGATTTTGATACTTTTCTTGCCAATCGACTCTCTCTCTCTTCTTCTTCTTCGTGGGATTCGTTTTTATTTTTATTTTTTATATGATTTGTTTACCTGTTATTTTATTTTATATGAGAATAAGAGTCTAATTGACTATTGTACGATTTTGGACCGTCATAAACCTTGGGTGGGCCCTTGACGTTTACGGCCGCTACTGGCCCAGGTGATTTTCTCTTTTTTTTCTCCTTTTTTTAATTAATCCCCTTATTATGATAAATTTCCAGCTATTTTAAAATTTTTGTAAAATTATAAAATATTTATAAAATTATAAAACTTACCAATATTTTTAAATTTATGGTAATTTTTTTATCAAATTATGTATGATAAGATATGTCCTCAATCTCCTTCTCTTCGTTCCATTGAGAAACTAACAAGCCCAATGTGCCCTTCAGTAGTGCCTCGAATAAATAGGGTCGAAGGGCCGGTCACCTCGGATCAGCTTAAAGGCCTGTTTGGTTTAGCTGTTCATAGCAGCTGGTAGCTGATAGCTTGTGGCGGATAGCTGGTAGCTGATTCGGGTTAGTGTTTGGTAAAAATGCAATAGTTGTTGCAGTTTGAATGTAAAATTACCAATAAGCATATCATTATCTAATAAATATTAATTTTTATTTTATTTTAATAGGGTTAATATAGTCTTAATATGAATCAGCTATCAGCTGATATGAAAAAGCTCCGAGTAGAAGCTTATTAAAACAGCAGCTGTTTGGGGTTCCTAACAGCTATCAGCTGCTGTTTTAAAATTTTACCAAACATCAAATTTTACCAAACAGCTGCTGTTTAGGGTTCAAACCTCTATCAGCTACATTAAACAGCTAAACCAAACACCCCCTAAGATCCTGAACGGAGCTGTTGAGTCAGATGATTTTTTTATCAAACTATATATAATAACTTATATAAATTTATTATACACTTTTTAAAAAATGATCGATAAATAATATAATACAATTATAATTTTAACTAGCAAGCTATTTTAATTTAAATGACAATATAATCAAATAATGAAATATGTAAATAATTTTTTAAAACTATATTTTAAAATTTCTCAAAATAAATTCTATAATTTTTCATGTGATAAAATATAATGAATCGTTTGATAAATTAATGAAAATATATTTTACATGTATATATTAATGAGATTATATTTTATTAAAAAAATTATATTATTTGGTTTGAAATATACAATAAAATATTAGGAGAGTAAATTTAAAAAAATATCAACTTATTTTATTATAATTTAACTTTAATATAAAATTTTGAACAATGTTTAACCTATCCTTATAATATTTTTTTTCTATTTTATCATATTTTAAGATATAGATATAATTATCTTTTGACATGAGATTTTAAAATCCTCTTTTTCAATAAAATATTTTTTTTTCTCCTAAATAAAATATTTTATCAATTGGTTAATAAAATTTAATGGGCCTAATATTTTATTTTACATAAATTATTTACAAACAAACATAATATTATTGATCAAAAGAAATAATTTTGTGAACTTTTATAATATTATAATACAACTAAATGCACTATAAAAATATGTAATTATATAATTTGTTTGGTATTTCAATTAGGATTGTTAGTTTGAATTACGTTTGTATGATATAATTTTTCAAAATAACCATAAATTTTTAGATAAAATATGTAAAATTTTTTAAATATTTTAGTTATAAGCATAAATTTTTCAATATTTTGAGTGTGTCGTGTTTAGTTGTAAAAGTTATAAAATATGTTTTATGGATTATTAAATGTATAAATATTTTTCAAACTAAATCAAATTATATTCAAATTAAGAATAATCAAGTTAAAATAACTTTAAACGTGACGTCCCTATGGTAAGTACTGTTTATTTTTAGACAAATTTAACATCAGTTAAATACAGGATAAAAAAACAGTATATAAGGGTGGGCACGCTTTAACTTGTATAATGCGTTTTGCGTCTGAAAATAAGTCTGGGTCTAAAAACAAAACCATGAGAGAAAAAATGTTGGATCGTAATCGTAAAGTGAATAATATTGTACAAGGCGAGCTGTTACAACTTGGTATCAGAGCCAAGCCTTGCTCCTCTTTAGGCGGTGGTGGGGCAGACCTCAGCAAGGGTGTTGAGTCCCTTAGGAGAGATAATTATAAAATATTTATAGCACGTACTGTTCATCATTAGACAAATTTCACATCGGTTAAGTGCAGTATGAATAAGCAATACTTAAAAATGGGTATGTTTTGACGTGTACAACGCGTTTTGGGCCTGAAGGTAAGTCTGGACCTTAGAACAAAACTGTGAGAAAAAAAAGGCTAGACCGTAATCATAAAGCGGATAATATTGTACAAGCCGAGTTGTTACACTAAACCTTTTGTTTAATTTTTCAACTAGAATAATCCTTTCGCTTCACTTCGAAAATATACATATATTTTTTTATAATCTAATCTTAGTTATTTAATTATACATAATAAACATTTGAAATACATTACAACAATTAATAGTGAAATGAAAGAATAAATAAAAACGCAATAAGTGAGTGTTAAGATCATATATAATTATAGCATTATATAAAATGTAATTGGATGTCAAGATAAATTGATATATTGGTAGATATATAATATGATCATAGCAATTGACACACTCGAAACACGGATAAACTTCACATAATAAATGTTATATTATAAGTTAAATTAATCAAATCAATTGTAGGTACCATTTATAATTAATAATTATCTAAAATATAAATTCATATCTTTATATATAAATATTTGTATATATTTATATTTATATGCCAATGATATCATTTAAAATTTATTTTTGGTATTCACAAATTTTATTTTTTTTATTTTGTGTTATTAAATTATAAAAAAAATAATTTTTTTCTTCATAAAATTATCTCAATAACTTATAAAATAAAATAAATATTTAATTGTCAGAGGAGATAAACATTTTACTATTTTATGAGTTTAATTTTTATCTTCAATAAATAATTTTTTTTCTTTTTTTTTTATTTTCTAAGACACAATATGATTTTATTCAACTTATGCAATAAAAAATACGAACACTCATAAAAAATATTTTAAATTAATAGACTTGCTAACATGGTAGCTCATAATATTGTTCGAGCAACCGTTCCAATTGTAGATTTTCAATACTGAGATCTTACTTTCAATTACAATATAAAAATTTTGAATTATAATCTTTAATAATAAAGTATTATTTTATAAAAAAAGTTTGAGATAGCATTTTTTTTTCTCTTCAACATTTTTAAAGTTATGAAAATAAAAATTTCAGACAATTTAATTATTAATTATTTGTATATTTTTAAAAATTATATAAGTAAAAAGGGAACTAATTTTAATTTGGTAATTTTCATATTACTTAATCGTATAAATATATTGCAAATAAGTCTAATATATAGACACATATAATATATTAATTTATTCATAAAATATTTTAAAAATATTATTAAAAATATAAATTTTAAGATTAAAAAAAATGAATGAAAAATATAAATTATATTTATAATTATAATGAAATATAATTATGTAAAAATTTTTACTTTTTTTTCATACAATTCATTATAAAAAAACAATAAGTTATTAAAATGTTTATATATTTTATCATAATACACATTAATCTAAAACTAATAAATTATTTATAATATATAATTCAATTACTAAACTAAAAAATTATAAACTAAAAAACTAAAAAAATATATTTTAGGGCAAAATGAAAAAGAGAAGGAAAATTTTGCAGTTCATCTACAGTGAATTCTCATTTTCTTTTAAATTATATAATAATAGATAGATTATATAGTAAAAGTGAAAAATAAATTAAAAAAATATTTTGTATTATTTGATTTTCTTAATTAAAAATGAAGGAAAAGAAAAAAATATTTTCTTCATTTAAAAAAAAATATTTTCTTCTTTTTATTCAAATTAAAAAAGTAAATATTTAAGGATTTAAAAATTTAAAAAATAAAATTTATTTTTCATAAAAAAATTCCAATAGAACATTATACATTTGGCCAATCTATTGTATCGATAATTTTGCAATTTTGTTTGGGCGGCAATGCAAGTTATAAATTTACTTTTTTTTTAATATTATATTATATTAGAAAAAAAAAATCAATCACTAGAATATTTTTTTGTTATATATTTATCTTTAAATTATATTTTGATTAATTAATTAATTATATTATTAATTAATTTATATATATTCAATTTGTTATTAATTGGGTATATACATTTAGTGTGGGGTAAAATTTTCTCAATTACTCGGCTAATTAATTATGTCATCTCATTAATTAATTTATATATAGTTAATTTGACGAATAAAAAGTATTTATTGTGATACGAGAATCCTAATTCATTGACAAATCGCTTATAAGAAATTGTTTTTATTTATTTTCTCCTTTGTAACAATCTTTTCATTACAATGGAACATTTATTAAAATTTTAGTAATGGCTATTTATTAAAATTGACTCTCTCCACTTTATTCATAAACTCATTAAGAGAGTTGCAAATGGATTTGACTTTAGACCCAATAAATTGCTTTCTCGGCCTTATAAAAATTATTTCCTATTTTATTTTAACAAAAATACTATATAAATTAATTTAATTTGAATTAAATTTTTTTATATTAAATATATTAAAAAAATAATTATTATAATATTATATTTATTAAAAAATTTAATAAATATAAAGCTAAAATAATCATTTCATTAATATATTTAATATATAATTTTTTTTAATTCGGATCAATTTAATGTATTTAGCATTATTCTTATTTATAAAATATATTTAATATTTTTTTCTATTTTATCCTATGATAAATTAACACTTTAAATAAAAAAATTAATTAGTGATAGTTTAGATTATTTTTAAAGTAAAATAAATATATAAATAAAAATCTAAAATATAAAAAGTATTAAAATATTAATTATATATTTTTTAAAATTTATAAAAAAATAATATTTATGGAACCAAGATAATATTTAGTTAGGAAAATTGAGGGATGGATATGAGGACATTATCATATCTTATCATGTCCTTGATCAAATTAAATATGCATCAATTTCCATACGTAGCTGTTTAAATTATAAGTAAATTCATATATATTTAACTGTCACCTTTAAATAAATCTAATTAGTAGGAGAATTTATTTATTATGTTAAAAAATAGAATTTATTTATTTTTATATTAAATAAAAAAATGAATTTTTTGAAGTAAATATTTATTAATATAAAAATTAAAGGCGATAATATATGCTTAAACTCATTAAAAAATTAATTATTAAAAAAATAATCTAAAATATATTTTCTAATTACCTAATATCTTACCTGAAAGCTGCAAATTAATTTGTATTCGTGAAAATTTAAAATAGAACACGTAAATTTAAAGTTTAGCCAATGCTACTCAAACTTTAGTGTCAATTATAATTAGTTTGAAAGAGTTGAGTGTCAACTTAAATAATTTTGTTTTTTGCAATGAAAATTCATTTTTCTTAGTTAACAATAAATTTATTGACTATCTTTAGGTTCAACTGTATATGACATATGATATATATATTAATATTTTGAAAATTATTGCTCTAGTTTAGTTTATTTTATGTTAAAATTATTTAAATAATTATTTTAAAATTTTAAGAGGGATTATTGTCGGTTTATTGACGGACAGACGATAATTTTACTTGTATTTTTTTGTATTTATTTTTTAATTTTTGTATTATTTTTTTTAGTTTTTTATGTCTTTATTGTGTTGTCTTTAAAATAAATTTCAAATCAATATATGTTTCAAATTTAATATTTATTTTATTTATATATATATTTTTTATTTTTTATTTAAATAAAATTAAATACAATTTAAATTTTTATTGTTTAGTTTTATTATTCATTGTTGAAGGTTTTGTGTCCTCTTTAAATTGAGATTCATCTTTTTCTAATAGGAATTATTTATTATTATCAACATGATTTATCATTCTCGGTGAAAGGGATTCAATATATTTTTACAAGTAATGAAAAAATAAATATCTTATTGAAAGTTAGATTATTGTCAGTATTTACTGTTTATATAAAAAAAATTGAAGAATATCCAAAAGTTTCATTACTTATGTATATCACATATACTTTAAAATTATATAATTTTATTTATATACCATAAATAAAATTTTTTAATTAATAATGACAATCTATTTTGCATTAAAAATATCATAATATTTTTTTTTGAATAAAAAAATATCATAATATTAGTTTTTAAAGCATTTATGAAAATATTATTTCTCTTGAAACTCATCAGATCGATGATAACGAAAATTTTAAATTATTATCATCGAAAGCTTTATGTTACTTTCTATATTGGAACTCGATTTAAACCTCTAAACAGGGACCAAAGAAATAGAAGCTCGTAACAACACTTTGGATCAAGCCCATCCGATGGATCTTCAGAAAAAGCTGGAAAGCCTTCTTCTTAGTGCATCAATTGAGAAAACAACCAGAGGAGGGGAGCTCTAAACCTTTCTATGGAGGATCTAAAGATAAAAAATGGAGCTTCTATGCTGACAGGAACAAACTTGATGGGCCAAAGCAAGGTGAAAGAAGCCAAATATTGAACTAAATGGAAAAACAGAAACAAGCAGTAGACAGATAAACAAAACAGCCTTATTTTTCATAGAAACCACCATAGAAAGAGGTAGATCTGCAAAATGATTCCCAAAAAGAGACTGTGACGAGAATACCCACTGAAAAACCATAGTTTTCATGGAGAAAACGTCAAAAAAATATGAAAACTCGAAAAATCTAAGGCTGTCGTCCGTCAAGAGGCCAACGTCAGCCCTAGATGGTGCTAAAGACAGAAGAGAGACTCTATAGCTAAGGAGAGACAAAATTAAAATATTATATATTTTTAAAAAAATTTAAAAATAAATAATTAAATATTTTAAAATTTTTAATAATATATATATATATATAAATTTTAAAATAGAAGTGGACAGCTATCCCCTTCTAACTTAAGTGGCTGCACCCTGCTTGCTCTCAAACAAAACCTGGTCCGCTATCCACTTCATCCAAATACATTGTTAGTTGAGCTAATTGAATTTACATTAAATTTTTTAGCCAAAGGTATTATAATTTATATAGATGGTTTAATTTATTTAATTTCTAGTTTGAAGGGTAAAAATGTGCAAATAGAAATTATTTATTATTCATGTTCTTATTATTCTCGATTATTTAGAGCCAGAAAAAACAAGAAAAAAAGGATAAAAAGAAATGATGATATGATCTACAGACAAATGATTATTGGGAATCCTATCTTCAATCAATTGTGCAAAGTCAATTAATAAAGGCCATGCCTTTAATGAAAAAAAAATAATAAAAGAAAAGAAAAAAAAGCATGATTTTGGATGAAGATGATCCCTCCGAATAACAAATTCACCTTATTTATAAAAAAATTAAAAATTAATTTAACCTCTTATTATTGTGAGATACATTCATTATTAGATTATTGCTCCAAGGGCTGCTATTAATAATTTATTTTGTAATATCCCAATGTGTGTCCTAGAAGTTTGGATATAATTGTTGTTTGTTTGAATTATGTGTATGTGTTATGTTGATAAGAAAAGAAATTGAAAAGAGAATGTTTAGGTATTGTTTAGAAAGGGAAATTAATGTGTAGAGAGAAAGTGTATATGTTGGGTATATGGTAATATATATAACATATATGTTGGTCAAATGAGGAGTCAAGGGAAAAAGATATTTTATTTGTGATATGTGAAATTACTTAAATGGGCATATAAGTTAAATAAGCTAAGTTAAATGGATGAGGGCATTTAGGTAATTGCTTGGTTAGAATTGCTTGGTGGAGATTTAAAGAAGAAAAGAAGTTTGACTTGTTTTCATTTTCTTTTCTTCTCATGGGTGTGGCCGGCTACCAAAGGAAAGAGAGAGCAAGAGAGGTGTTCTAAGTTCTAGACATCAAATTGAAGGGAGAATCAAAGGATTAAGTTGGAGATTTGTGAAATTTCTTCAATTGAGGTAAGTACTTTCTTGTTTTCCTTTGTTATTGTTGAAGTTGTGTTTGAGATGAGTTGTGATTTGTTGGTATTATGAATTGGTGTGTTTGAGATGTGTTTATAAGTGTTGAAATGGATTGTAAGTTAAAAAGGTTAAATTGGTGTTGGTTTTGTTTGAAGATGGTAAGTTAAGTGGATGTTGATATTGAAAGAAGAAGATTGATGTTGGTTTAGGGTTTGATGTGGTAAGTGATTGATTGTATGGTTGATATAGTGTTAATGTGAATATTGTGATGAATATGTGTTAATAACAATGATTACATCCATTTGAATGAGGTTGTATTGTGCATAATGTGTTTTTATTCAATCAAAAGAGAGTTGGCCATATTTAGGGTTTGTATATATGAGAGACACGGCCAAACCAAGGAAGAGACATGGCCAAACTAAAGGATTTTTGAGAGACACGGCCAAGTCTATGAAAATGTGGCCGTGTTGGATGATTTTTGGAGAGACACGGTCGTGTCCCTTGCCCATGTCTGCCACTGCCAATTTGTGTTGAGAGACATGGCTACAAGCTTGGCCGTGTCCCTTGAGTGTGTTGGCTACTGTGAGTGTCTTTTGCTCTTCTTGCTTTGTTGAGATTGAACATACATATGATGATGCATATGATACTATATGAACAATGTTATGTGTTATGCATTGTGAATCTTGTGAATGGTAATGTGTTGTATGAATAATGTACTTTGTAATGTTAAATCAATGATGCTATATGTAAAATGTGAAGGATATGATGAGGTAATTGATTATGTATAGCTTGATGGGAGTAGTTCTTGAGGTGAGGGCAAACTTACCTAGATGCATTCTTTTATATGATTTTGAAACTTAAAACAATGTTAAGTAAATTACTAAATTATTAATACAATGTGACTAATGTTGTTATTTGTATAGTGTGAAAGCTATAAGGATCATCCAAAAAGGTATGTGTAATGCAATTTGTTATGATAAATGTTTTAATAATGATTGAAATGAAATAAATGGATATGTTGTTTATATGACGATGAATTTGAGATTCATGTGCAATGAAATTGATTATGTATGCTTGAATGATGAAGTGTGTAATGTGAATTGAGACATCAAGAGATGTGGAACTAATGTTCTGAGATATAATGTGATGTGAAGCCATTATGATTGGCTATGATGATTCAATTGAGAATGGAAATGATAATGAAATAATAAATGAATTGTGTAGCTAATGTGTTATTCCATTTTCAGAGTTTGTTGTTGGTAGCATGCCTAATGATAGTAACAATCTCTTGAAGTTAGGTTGGGCTTGATCCTTGAAGCCAAGTTGGGTAGAAGTTTAACATGTTTTACTCCCCTTGAAGCTTGGTTGGGTCTAGTCCTTGAAGCCTAATTGAGATGTTACAACCCTTGAAGCTAGGTTGGGTTGGTTATTGAAGCCAAGTTGGGTTGAGACTTAGTATGCTTTGTTCCCCTTGAAGCTTGGTTGAACCTAAATCCTTGAAGCCTAGTTGGGATAATGATAATGATAATGTGATAATAAAACCAAAGCATTAACTCTGAAAGTCGAATGGCATATTAGTGTCTTTTGGGCCCGAGTCTGTCTTTGTTGTTAATATGATATACAAATGTTGAAATCAATGAATAATGAGATCTATGGTTGACTTCATTGGAAATGTGATTTATGATTAGTGAATTATGAATAAAACAATGTTATGAAGTATGATGTGTAATGTGTATATTGATATGTTGATTGTGAGTATTAATGATGGATTGTGGTTGGTGATAATGATATGTATATAATATATGAAATTAGTCGAGATATATGGAATGTGCAATTCAAAAGGAAAAACATGATAAGAAACTAATGGTACATGGAAGTGATATTTCATTATATGTTAGAATTTCTATAATGTATGTTTATATGTTATATTTGTACTACTAAGCTCTCGGGCTTAGCGCGGATGTGTAATCGCGCAGGTGACAAGGTGGAAGATATGAAGTTTTTCGTTATACCACGAGAAGAGTAAGAGTTTGTCGAGACCAATTAGAGGGTGATGCATACATGTATAATTTTTAATTATGATGTATTTCTGACAAAAGTATATTTATATGTATCAATGAAGTTTTAATAAAGATAAAATTATGATATATATATGTAATATCATTAAAAGTATAATGATTTCGTAAATGTTCTTTAAATTTATGTATTGTGGTTTGAACTCTGTTAAAAGTTTTAAAAATGTAACGAAAAGTGACATCCTTATACTTTATATACTTACTGTATGTATACCGGGTGTATGTATAGTACTTATATGGAGTATCGGGGTGTTACATGTTTAGCATGTGTTAAAACATACATTGAAAGAAAAAAGTGTGAATGGATATAAATTACTATAATTAGATTAAGAAAGTAAAAATATATAAACTTTCAATTTTTTAAGATAAAAGCTAAGAAGTAAATGGATATAAAATTATTATTAATCTGTAAATTTAAAAAAATTATATGATGTATTTCTTATGTTTCAAATTGATACTCACATTTTTTATTTCATAAAAATTTTTAAAAAAATTAATTATGTTATTAAAAATATAAATTTACATTTTTTATTGCTCATTTTGTTCCGAGTCACTAGATACATTTTACATTTTATAATAAATAAAATATTAATTATTTTTATTAAAAAATTTTATTTATTTGTGCTTTCCTTATAATGTTCTTATTTTAATATAAAATTTATTTATTATAAATTTTTAATAACATTAAATACGACTATAATAAAAATATAACATACTAAAAACAAATAAAAATAAAATAAGTTTATCCATTTAAGACAAAATAGGTATTTATTAAATAATATTTTATAAATAATAATAATAAATATCAATATAATATAAATTTAATATATTAATCAATTTATTAAAATTATAACTGAATTTTAATTTAAAATATGAGAAGCACATGCAAAATCTCTGTTAAAAAAAATATATATATATATGTACATGCAAAACAAATAATAATAAAGAGCGTGTTAAATGTCATCGTTAAATCAAATAGTAATAAAAATGAACAGTTGGCAAAATCCCAAACTAAATGCAGCTTTCGCCGTAATGGATTTTAATGGCCACCCACTGCACAAAACTAACAGAGACCACAGCCCAATAATATCTCTTTTTTTTGCTATTTGTTGGAATCCATTCCCTTGTTCACTTAATGCCTTTCACTTTCACCATCCTTCAAAATTCCTCTAAATACCCTTTTTACATCTCTCTCTCACTCTCCTTTTTTTTTACTCCAAAAAAATTACCACAAATAATACATAATCAAATGTCACAACAAATATGTTTATAAATAAAATAATAATCAAAATTTCAATTTTTTCAACTTTTTATGTTGAAAAATATTTAAAAGGGATGGAACATGTTCATTTTGTTTTGTATTACAAATATTAAAAAGTAAAATAAGATATTAAAATTTTAGCCTTTGATCATTAATTTGGAGGGATTATTATTGATTGTGAATTTGTACTATAGAACATTAAATTAACATTTTTTTTTTCTAATTGTTCAATATTCTACAATTTAAATATTATAAATTAATATGAATTCACATTGGATAGGTCTATTAAATTAGTACAACACTTATTCTCAAGTTATAAATATGCTTAATATCTTCTATTTGAATTCAAAATTTATGGTTGAAAAAGAATATATTCCTATCATCTTATATTACTAATTTAAAGTAAATTATAATTTTTTTAATCAAGTACTTATTTTCCTTTTAAATTAAGAGATGCAATTTTTTATTTTATAAAAATTTAAAAAGTAATTAATATTTTTGGAATCGTAAAATTTACATATATTTTTCTAATTATATTATTATTTTAGTGTGAAATATATTTATTAAATATCTTTAATAAATAATGTTAAATACAGTTATAATAGATATTTAATATATTTAATATTTATTATTAATTAATTTATTAAAATGATAAATAAATTATAATAGATAAAAAAATAAAAAAAGGTTGTAATTATCAAATTGAGATGGGAGAAATGTTTATTTTGTAAATGAAAAAAAATATATACATATGTAAAGTAATAAAATATAATGAATTTACTTTAAATTTACTTTTACAATAAATTCAGTTGAAACTTTTGTTCAAGTGATAGTCCAATAGTGAAAGTTCAACTTTAGCATGACACTTTTTTTTAACTTCTTTTGACTACAAACTAGTAACAAATTAGATTTGAAAAGAGGAAAAGAGATGAAGATTTCCTCATTGACTATAAAAAATGAAAATTTATTTGAGAGTTCAATGTTAGATATTAGTGTTATTTTTCCTTTAATATTAAAGAAAATAAATATTAATAAGTTGTTAAAAAATAGTAATAGAAAATTTTACAAAATTATAAATATGTATTTTTTTAAATTAAACATAACATAAATAAAATTTCATCTAATATAAATTAGAATTCAATCAAATAAATTATATTTTAGATCAATTTAAAGTAAATTAATTCAAATTTTAAACTATATATTTTTAGATATAATTTAGAAACGACTCAAAATAAGTGGTCATATTTATTTATTTTTTAAAATTTATTTAATATATATTCTCAGAATATATATTAAGTAATAATAAATATTTTAATTTTTATTAAAATTATTTTATTTTTAGCATAATTTATTAAAATAAAATACTTTTAAGTATAATAAAATTAAATTTATTAAGAATTGAAAATCAGGAATATAATTTTTTTAAAAAATAACAAGTGACAAAAAATAAAAAATAAAAAAGGCAAAAGACAGAAGGGGGCAAGCAAGTCATTTCAGTAAAGCTTTTAGAAGACCAATACTGGCCCCCAAAAAAGAAAAAGAAGAATATCCAGTATTCACTCATCAGTAAACAGAGAAACAAAAATGTTCTCTCTCTTGATCAGCACATCTGTGCACCAATGCGCATGTTAGCTTTCTATCCTATAGGCTAATAGATATCACCACTCTCCACCAATCCCATGCACTTAATATTTTTTTATACATCACTATCATGCGCCTCTCTAAGTCCTCTGTCTCTTAACCTACGCCCACCTTCAATGCCTTTACTGACTCTACTCTTTCTCTGTTACAGATCTCTGTGTTTTTATAGCTTACCATAGCTACGCCTTTTCTCGTTTTTTATCACTTGTCCCGTTTCTTATGTCATTTCCGATACCTTTCGTTTCTTTTCATTTTCATCCTCTTCTTCTTAGCTCCGATCGGGCCCTGCATTTCCTACCCGACCCGAATAACTCCCAACCGGAGCTTCTACATTACCTCTTCTTCACTGCATTTGTGTGATCCATGCTGTTTTAGTCAACAATATGAATCCTCTTTGTTGCATTGCTCCCGTTTCGATCAATCGGGATCGGGCTAACCCGGTTGTAGCCAAATCCGTTACTGCACAGTCTCAGTTAAGCATTGATAGTTCGATTAATAGAACTGTTAATCATAGTTCTAAACCGAGTTTTTCAGCTCAGGTATCGTCCGTTGGTACTGAGTTGGAGAGGTTTTCGGGTGTTGGGAATCAAGACGGTGAAGATTTGGTTAATGAAGCTAGGGATTCGAAGTCTTATAGTGTGAATGGAGGTGTTAGTGGTGCTGTGGCCGGGATTCTTTATAAATGGGTTAATTATGGCAAAGGATGGAGGGCTAGATGGTTTGTGCTTGAAGATGGTGTGCTTTCTTATTATAAGATTCATGGACCTGATAAGATTTTGACGAGTCCGGCGAGAGAGAAAGATGTTAAGGTGATCGGAGAGGAGTCTTTGAGGTATATGAGAAAGGGAAATTGGAGTAATAATCGGATGGTTGTAAGTGCCGTCTCAGCTGCCAGACAGTGTAAGCCATTTGGTGAAATTCATTTGAAGGTTAGTTTTTTCCCCCCTGCAGGATTATAAGGTCAAGCGTCTCTGTTTTTGCTTGCTTACGGTGGCAAAAAAAAAGTGTGCATGTTTGGATATATTTGTGAGAAATTCGCATTTTGTTGTTTATGGAAATGTGGGCATCTCTGGAATTGTTTAATATGCCGTGTTTGTTTTTGTTGTTTATGGGAACCGCATTGATAGGTTAGAGAAGTGTGGTTTGGATTTATTGATCATATATCGTCATTCATGTAAAAGTAACGTGACCCACTTTTTGATTTATGAACTTGTGATAATCGTGGCAAGAGTCCTTTTTTTTGTTTGGGGAATGATAGTATTTTAGACTTTTAGCACTTCGGATTGACTCTGGTTCTAAATTTATTCTAAAAAATTGGGAAACCGAATAGGGTCGTGCACAGGAAGTGTAATGGAATTTATTGGACCAGAGATAATTGAGGCTAGCCGGTAGTTTTTGCTCTGGTCATGTCCGACGTCTATGATATATTGACAATGTTAGGAAAAAGGGCTAAAATCTGATTCTTCACCGGGGAAGAGGAAGACTTTTTAATGAAAAGAATCCTCATCTAAGAAAGGCACATCTCTTCATTCCAGGGCCTATGGAATTCCAGACGGAGGAATAAATAAAACACAGACCAGTAAATGAATGCTCTGAGCTAAATACAATCACCCTTTCAATAATTTATACCCAAATTTTGGTATTTAGTTGAGGTTTTGCAGTGCAGGAAGAGAGACCCTTCTAAACTGATCCTCAGGAATAAACTCCCTAATATTATTAAATGATGTATGGTGGTCTGGGCAACTCTCATTATGTCAATATTAACACCGTATATTAACATGAAATCAGCAACACTGATCTGGTTCCTGGGCCCTATTACCCATTGCATTACATATAGTTGTGCACTCAAGTGCCAGTGGAAAGCTAATGAAGTTGGTTTTTTCACCTTTATAAGCTGATGGATGTTGCTTTATTTAAACAAATGTCAGCTGAGATATTTATTATGTTGACACTAATTTTCTAGTACTCCTAAATCTGGGTGCTTATGTTGATTTTCTTTCAATGCTTGTGAAGTGTACTGTGACATTTGAAAATCTATAATCTGGAGCGAGAATTAGATCACTGATCTTCCTCATGACACAAGCATTGTTTCATATTTTCTTACCTATCTTATGCTTGATTGGAGGCAATTAGCTTTTGACTTCCATTTTCTCTAAGTTCAACTATTTGGACAGTACTGAGTATGTACTTTGGACTCATCTGGAGTGCAGGTTTCTTCAGTTCGTGCAAGCAAATCAGATGATAGAAGGCTTACCATTTTCACTGGAACAAAAACTCTTCATTTGCAATGTATATCAAGAGAGGATAGAGCAGCATGGCTTGACTCACTGCAGGCTGCTAAAGACCTTTTTCCTAGAGTGTTGACGAGCAGTGATTTTTCACCTTATGAAGATGTTGTTGTTTCCACTGAGAAGCTAAAATTACGGTTATTGCAGGAAGGCATGGGTGAGGCGGTCATCAAAGACTGTGAGTCTATTATGTTCTCAGAACTATCCGAGTTGCAGAATCAGTTGAAGGCTCTTCAGCGTAAACACATAGTGTTGTCAGACATGTTGAGGCAATTAGAGGTAATGTCCCTTTTTTATTTTCCATATGGATACAGTATAAAAGTTAAATGTGAACATTTGCAAGTATACATTCTTCTAAAAGCAGAATTGTGAGCCTCAAGCTGGAGAGCTTGTGTTTTGTCTTTTTGGTGCTTTTTCTTGGATATTGGGGTCAGGAATGTAATTTTCATGTGTAGATGTTAGACACCATGTCATCGTCGCACTGAAGCTGGTGTTGGTGTTTAACATGATATGAATCTCGCTCTGGTGGAGAAATAACATTTGCCACTATGCATTATCTGTTAAACAATCCGTAGAATATAATCTCAAGGTGTATTCCTTTGTCTTTTATGTATTAGACTTTAGATGCATGTCAGCATGTGTTTCTGTGTTGTGGATCATTCATCTTTGATTGGGAAGATAATGAAGGATTTAGCTTCCTTTATGAACATTGAATTTCCCAATGAAAAAGGAATAGTAATGTCATGAATTGTTGTAATGCTTCAAAGACATGTACTTGCCTTCTCCTTGAAGTACTAAGGAGTGGTCTACTTTCTTTTTTATATGGCACAAACAAATAACTGTAAGCTGTGCTTTAAAAACATAAATTGCTGACTGTAATGCCTTTTGGATTTCTGTCATTTATGTATTTATGCTTGCTTTATTTTAATCTTGTCTTTACGCTGCAAAATATTTTTCCTGGTTGGTATACTGCTAGATCTGGTGATCAAAAACTTCCTTCATCAAGGAGTAAGTTCTCTTCTAAAATTGTTTTGCAGACGGAGAAAATGGAGCTGGAGACCACTGTGGTGGATGAGACAAAGGAACATGAATCATATTGTGGACAAGCGAATAGAAGGTTTAGCGGTTGGTTATGCTTATCTATTTCCTTTAGCTTGATAATATCATGCGTAGTATTTCAGTGCTGCATATCTATGTAAATTGCATAAGTTTGCGTTACAAAATATAAATAGGTTTTATAAGTATCTGATTATTGACAGTAGATATAAGAAAAAACCTCAGTGAGAACTATCATACTATACATCAGGAATTGTTTTAACTTTTAAGCCTTAGATTGCTAATTTTGGATCCCAAATATTTATCTTCAAATCTGAGACAACTATGCAGCCAAATAGACATACATGGTTGTAACTTTCTCAAGTGATTAGATGTTGTTGTTTCACATACATGTAACAAACATTCAAGTGTTATGTTTTGTCTATTTAGTGTAATTTTGCATATGGCTGGTTTCCCCTTTCAGTATCCGTGAAGCCTTTTCTAGCTGCAGGAATATTTAGCAACTGTTATTCATAATTTTTTTTTCTCCTGAAGCGACTTGTGGTTGTATCAATGTTCAAAACTTAAGATTTATATTCCTTGCATGTTACAGATTTCTATTCTGTCATGTCAGAGGGCAGTCCCAGTGATTCTGAAGCAGATAATGAAAGTCAAGATGGAGCAGATGTTGAAACAGATGAAGAGGATGGGGCATTTTTTGATACAAATGACTTCTTGTCTTTAGATGCTCTAAGAAGTGCTTCCTACAGGAGTAGGGAAAGTATGGGGAATGCTTGCATATATGATAACCCATTTTTTTCTGATCATCTGCAAGGAGCGTTTGAGAAAGAAATCAGGACAATTCAATATCCTTATGTTAAAAGAAGAGATAATTTGCCAGAACCAAAGGAAAAAGAGAAGCCTGTTGGCTTGTGGTCAATTATTAAGGATAACATTGGCAAGGATTTGTCTGGAGTTTGTCTTCCTGTTTATTTTAACGAACCACTTTCTTCACTGCAGAAATGCTTTGAAGATTTGGAATATTCATATTTGGTTGATCAAGCACTGGAATGGGGGAAGCAGGTAAAGTCCTCTGCTAGCCTCTCTTTCATGACAAAATAGATTTAAAACTTGATATGCTTGTTTTATTTTAGAGCTCAGTAGTTAATACTATAGCTTAGTCTGAAAATAACTATCTCCCTGCATTATAGTTTTACGCATCATTAAGTTGATGCAAACACCACCTTGTTCATCGTCGAGTGAAAACACAATCATGAGTTCTGTGTGCGCTTTCATTTTTCATTCTCTAGCTTTTAATTCTGGCTTCTGAATGAGTGTAAACACTGATTAGGAAAATTGCTTGTGGTTGGGCTAAGGTATTGCAGGATTATTTGGTTTCACAAAAGCCTGTTTGGAGCCTTGCTGTTGTTTGTTGAAAAGTATGATAGTCTTAGCCAGTTATTGATGGAGCTAGAAAATTTTTCAAGGGGGTTTAAAAAAGAATTTGAATAGTTTGCAGCAAAAAATTTTAATGATAAGAACTTATATGGTAAGATGATTAGGAATTCCTTTTATATATGTGAATAAAGAAGTGAAATTCTTGAAAATTAAAGAATTATGTGATTTTTTGCTTCCTATGTACAATGGATTTTCATGGAGCATGGCCCTGTTGGTCCCCCTAGCTCTGTCATTGTTCATAGCTAAATACAATTGCAATAGAATGTATGGTGTCCTGAGAATTCTTTGAAAATTCTTATTGGTTTCTTTGCATTTAAAATGCTTCATTTTTCAGTTCCACTGTAGGTCTTATGGTAGGTATTAAGTTGTACCAGGATTTTTGTCTGATATTCATATAAACTAGGGATTTGCATGTTGCAGGGGAATGAATTGATGAGAATTCTGAACATTGCAGCTTTTGCTGTATCTGGCTATGCCTCAACAGAAGGTAGGCAGTGCAAGCCCTTCAACCCTCTCCTTGGGGAGACCTATGAGGCTGATTATCCAGATAAAGGACTTCGATTTTTCTCTGAAAAGGTACTACAACTTTTTTTTTTATCCCAAATCATAAATATTCTTAAACTTGATGCATAGCCTTTACGCATAAAGGTCGTTTGCTGTTGACCAATTGTGTTAAATGGATTGTCACAGTATTTTGTTTATCCTTTATATGTTCCTTGATGAGCCACTTTCATTCAGGTAAGTCACCACCCCATGATTGTTGCTTGTCACTGTGAGGGAAGAGGCTGGAAATTCTGGGCAGACTCCAATCTTAAAGGGAAGTTTTGGGGGCGGTCTATTCAGCTAGATCCTGTTGGCATTCTTACCCTGCAGTTTGAGGATGGTGAGACTTTCCAGTGGAGCAAGGTTACCACTTCTATATACAACATTATACTTGGAAAACTTTATTGTGACCACTATGGGACCATGCGCATAAAAGGTAGTGGCAATTACTCCTGCAAGCTCAAGTTCAAGGAGCAGTCCATTATAGACCGAAATCCCCATCAGGTAATCTTTGTACTTGTGAAGAAAAGATAAAAGGCCACTGTTCATTCTGCACTCTAATGCATCCATTTATTGATAAATTCATAAAAAGAATTCTCTTAGTTTATATTTTGCTTTTATTTGTTTTTGGCTTGTCTTGAAATTGAAAGATTTAGTTTTTCAACATCCCTGATTGTTAATAATTGTTTGCTAATTGTTAAAAAAAATTTAGTATGTTTATTTTCTGTTGTATATTTAACTCCTATCTACTGCTCGACAAAATGATGGCTCTATTCTCACATGCATGAATGCTCATAATTTCAAATTATGACTTCTTATTGGAAAATTTGGCGCTTTTTATAACTTGGAAATTGCTCATTTGTTTCTCAAAATAGGCATTGCACACTCCAGAAAAGCTTTAATACCCAGATAATCGGCCACTTTCTGGACTGGGCATCAGTAGTACCCAAAGAGTGGTGAAGAAAATTAAAATTAATGGATGATCTAATACTCAATTTCTTGCTGATAGTGGAATGAGAAGCATGAATGGATTTTTCTAATTCCCCTAGAAAGTCTGCAATTCATGATGAAAAGATTGCAGATTTATGTATATAAAAAGCTATAAAGATCCACTCATTGTGAAATTAATGCGCTATTTATGATAGAGTATTAATCCAATGGTTGGTTCACTAGAAGCTGAATCATGTGAAAAGCTATGGTGTTAGGTTTACAGTGTAAAGTAGATTTCCTTGCATTATTGTCATAATTGTCGTTCTCTCTTCTTAATCCTTGCGTATTTTTTATTTTTATTTTTTATTTTTTCAAATTGTAGGTTCATGGATTTGTACAAGATAACAAAACTGGAGAGAAGGTAGCAATGTTGGTTGGAAAATGGGATGAAGCAATGTATTACGTGCTGGGAGATCCAACTACAAAGCCAAAGGGGTATGATGCAATGACAGAAGCTGTCTTGCTCTGGGAGAGAGGCAAATCTGTGACTAAGACAAGATACAATCTCACCCCTTTTGCAATATCCTTGAATGAACTTACTTCTGGCTTGTTGGAGAGATTGTCTCCCACTGACTCAAGACTGAGGCCAGATCAGAGACATCTTGAGAATGGGGAATATGAGTTGGCAAATGCAGAGAAATTGAGACTTGAACACTTACAAAGACAGGTATTCACTAGCATACCAATCTTCAAGATCAACAGGAGAGGAACAAAATGTACATATTATAGTCATCATAGTCATTAGTTTATTATCACTTGGAATAATAAATAATAATATGCTGCTTTAGTTTTTCTGCAACTCGCACAGACATAGTAACATAGTAAGCAACTTATGTTTATGGTGCAGGCAAGGAAGCTGCAGGAAAGGGGCTGGCAACCAAGATGGTTTCAGAAGGATGAAGAAGGTTGTTATCGATACATAGGTGGTTACTGGGAAGCAAGAGAGAAAAAGAATTGGGATGGAATTCCTGATATATTTGGCCAGAGTGGCGTTTCATCTTCATGTGTAGTTGAAGAATGATTACCTTTTGGTTTTCTTTATTATATTTTGGAACTCCCCTTTTTTTCCCCCATTTTTCAATCTCTTTTCGGAACTCGAGAAATATTTTGATTTTAGAGGTAGCAGCTTATTGCCTAGTCACATATAGTATGCGAGTTTCAGCTTTCCAGTGTATCATTTTAGCCTATTGGAATTTCTTATTAACTTGTGGAGGGGTTATTTATACATACTCTTGTTTTGCAAACTTATAACCTATCCTTTGCTTCCTTGTATTATTCTTTTCAACTAGGAGGAAGAATCAATCCCAAATATGTTATACAGAAAAATATACACTTACAATATATACTTATGATTAAACTGTATACATTCACTTATTTAATTAATATATTATATAAAATTTATAGTTAAACCTTTTTTGAATCCATGAATTAGGGAGAAAAGGCCAATAGGAGAAAGTTATTGATAATCTTGAGAAATAATATTGGGTAAGAAAGGTTATGAAAAATTCTCTTACAAAAATAATAACAATAATAAAAAGCTTACAAAAATGATAATAACAATAATAAAAAGCTGGCATCTGATAATTTATTATAACAATATCGGGTAAGAAAGAAAGTTATGAAAAATTCTTACAAAAATGATAATAACAATAATAAAAAGCTTACAAAATTGATTATACCAATAATAAAAAGCTGGCATCTGATCATTTCCATGCCTTCTTCCCCCTAAATTGTTTGCCCATGCGGCTATTCTTTTTCTTCTTCTGTTCTCGAGATTTTGCTGCCCTGGCTTTTTTGGCAGCAAATGGCATCACCTTCTCGTGCTCTTTCTGTCTATTACTTTTACCACCAGTCTGTTCAGTCACAGCACAAAATGCTTGTCAATTACATGAAGGATAGCACAAATATAAATCCAAGTCCTCATGAATATAGACAATGTTGCATATAACAAACCGATTTTGAAATATTACAGGGAAAGAATCAAATCATGCAAATTACTGATATGCTCGAGTTGAAATAAGTTTCGGAGCATTATATGCTCAGATTCTAGGACTTGGATAATTAGAAACGCTTGCAATACAAAAATGCACGTGATTATCAAATTCAAGCACAATTTTGAACTCAGGTATACTATGGCTGAATAAGCCGCGAGCGATTATCAGTAATTGGAAAGCAATCATATGGGGAAAGAAAAAAAAAATAAAAAAGAATACCTTTTTCTTCTTAACAGCAGCTCGGGACTGGTACTTTCCTGTAGCCTCTCTTCCTGCTCTCACTAATGCTAACCTTTCTTCCTTGGTTAGCTTCTTCTTCACATGAGCCTATAAAGTGCAAGCAGGGTAAATAAAATACAATAACAATGACAAGTAGATATCAAGTTGGAAGAGGAAATCGCAAAGGAAAAACAATTATCTGAGTGCGCATTCACAGAATAATTATGCGAATTCACTGGTAATACAATCTAGCAACCTAAACTACAATTTTATCAATAAAATAGGAACTTACTTCAAGCTTTGTAGGATCCACTCGCTTAACACTCAGTTGATCAGAATTTGGAACTTTGAATCCTTGCTGAGCTAAAGCAATTTTAGCTTCCTTCTTTGCCTAATGACAGAACATAAAAGCATCTAAATGTCAACTAATGTCTACCAGGTGCTGAGAAGTTCTGAATAATATAATTCAGAAAAATAATCTTTCCTATGTGGCACACAGGTTATCATATTCCAATGTTTGCATCAGTTCATGTTAGCTAATAATACCTTCAGTTCCTTTATCCTTTTGAAGTCTTCATTAGAAAGAATGCCATCTGTTGAGTCCACAGAGGTGTGGTTCAACTTTTCTTCAGCCAATCTTTTTAGAGCCCGAAGACTCGTGTCAGCAGCAATAAGTTGTCCATCAAAATCAGAAAACTTCCTCTTACTGGGTTTAGATTTATTTTCTTCTTTCATGCTCTTCACATTATTGTCATCAGTTTCAGGAGAACTCTTAGCTATTTTCTGTTCCTCTGCATCAGTATCACCTTCCTCTTCACCTTCCTCCTCATCATCATCACTGATGATAATACTATTATCACCATCTTCATCTACTAAGTCATCTTGTAAATCACCATCCTCACTTCCACTATCATCACTTTCTTCATCACCGGTGGCATGCATCTCATCATTATCAACATCCTCTTCAGCTTCACTAAGTTCTTCGTCGTTGTTATCACCATCTTCATCCTCATCCTCCTCATCTTCATCTTCATCTTCATCATTATCCTGCTGTAGTAACTCGAGATCAGGTACACTGCTCACAACATTGACTTCTCCATATGCTTTTGGCTTCGCCTTTGGGTCACTAGGATGACCTCGATCCTTCTTAACCAATAGTGAAGGACAAACCTGTAAGAAACGAAGCAGTTAACTTCCTAAACTATTCATGCTCATATTAATGGATGCTGAAGCAGAGACATGAAGAAACCAAAGGATGATATCAAGGCGGTGGGCCAAATACCTCTCTAAATAAAACCATGAGTGACCTTGCTGCAACTGAAACTGCCTTCTCATGCGATTTTTTATACAATACAAGATCTTGTAGCAAATCTTCTGTCATCAACTAGAAACCAGAAACAAAAGATTAATTAGCAACCACAGATCTTTTGAAGAGAAAGACATTAACAGACAGCATATCTACATAAACAGATCATAAAACCACATCTTCAGTTTCAAGAAAAAATGAAGCAACAGACATAATTACCAAAGGCATACGCAAACATATTTCCCTTATCACATTCAATCCAACAGCAATGGCCTGTAACAAGCAGGTGAAGTTGACAACAGGTTATTTCTTGAAGACAGCGAGAATAATGAAGAAGCATCAAGGTGATACCTCTGGACGTGAACGATCATGTACAAATTGATTAACTATTTGTTTGAATAATGGCTCAACTGCATCTGGAGGCACCTGGATAAAAAAGGTTGAATTAGAAAGAAAAGAATCCTAAGAAGTCAATAGAAGATGATGTGATGAGAACGAGACAGATGACTAGTAAAAATGACAGAAATTGAAAAATAATCAATCAGTGAGAAAAACCTACCATATCATGGCATGCCTGAACAGCAGCGGCAAGTAAATCTGTGATATCACGTTGATGTGGCTGCACATACCGATGGAACATTAGGCTCAAAACAAAACGCCCAAGATAATCCCATTGTTTGTAAGATTCCCATTAATGAAAGGGTATGAAAACTTCAATAAATTAGTCACATGAATACCTGAACATATTTCTGAAGGAAAGGATAAAAGTTCAACAACATCAATCGGTGAAGCCCAACAGTTAGAGCAATTAATTTCAACATCATCATCTTAACCTGAGATTTAAATAGAACTCAATAATCAATATAAAACTATGTTTTTCTGAAATCTTAAGGCCGATACATAATTGCGCAAGGATCTTGATTTAAATTTTTCATTCCACCATTTTCTTGTGCATTTGGCTCATTTTGTTCATGAAATTGATTTCTATTTATCCTTTAAAACCCTAAGAAATAAAAACATACATCTGAATGCATGTATAATTTTAAATAATAACCCTAGATATGATGACAGGAGCTAGAAAATCCAATTACTAAAAGTAATACATGATAATGGAATAAATATGTCAAGGGAGATGAAACAAAATCTGCCAAGCCATAATACAGAAAAGGCAATCACCTCGAAACGTTCATTGCAAGTCTGAAGGCGAGAGAATAACTTCTCAGCAAATCCCTGCAAGCAGAATAGATGCTCAAAATATTTTTTATCCAACATATAGACTTCCATAATTATGGGTAAACATATACTATTAGGTATGACAACAAGGATAGTGGGGAACCTGTGCATCTTTAAGATGATTAAGTGGTGAATAATAATAATTCGAACTGCCATTTTCTGATGACAGACGTTGCTGCCTTTTCATGCTGCGGATGGCCCGCTGCAGTTTTGCTTTCTTTTTCTTTTTACTAGAAACTGTGCCTTTATGATGTGCCTGATATTTAAAACAAAAGAACAATATTGTAAACATGCTCTCAATCATCTTAAAAGTACCAGGTAGAAAAGTATACTCTGATCAATGAAACTAATTGACTTATTAGGATGCAACTGACCTTATAAATAGCCTCTTTACTAAGAACAACCTGAGAAGTTTGATTCGTGTCATCTTCACTGCTTGAAGCATCACTATCATCACTATCATTGTCCTCAATTTTCTCATAATCCAAAAGGAATGACAAAGCAGCAACCATGATCCTGACAGATTCAATAGCAATCAGAAACTGCCATAAATTACAGAGCAGAAATTAAACATGAGTTACTCCACATCCAAAAGGCATACCTAGATGATGGATGAAAACATGCCATACAAATTGCATTAGCTGTTCTATCATCGAACCACACCTTTCTCCGGTGAAGTTCACATAGAGTGATGAGAGCTCTCTTAGCTCTTGCCTCATCTTCTTGCTAATTAATTAGAAGACCAACAACTTCAAAATAAAAGTACAAAAAGAAAAAAAATCAGAAGTTTGAGGAGAAAAGGGAAAATTACAAACCTGTAGCATTGCAAACAAGATATTCTGAAGAACTCGATTTTTAGCCTCATTTTTGTGCTTCTTATTCATGCGTCTAATGCTATGAATAACATGAGAAAATGCCAATTTTCTTAAATTCCTATCCCCTAGAGTTTGAAGCTCCATGAACAACGCCAAAGTTTCACTGATATCAACCATCTAGCAGTAAAAAAGTCTCATCAATTTCATTACTTTTGCAAACTACATACAATAAAATCCAAAACCCACAATGTATCCTTTTGCAGCTTTAAGCACAGTTGCTAAAAGAAGTAAAAAAGAAAGCAAAATGCTTCGTTTGAAAAGAAAAAGGCACCTTTCGATTAATTAATAGAATGAGAGCTTGAGTAACATGACACCTCAGCCCTGATGGCAGTGACTGTGCAGAGGATTCAAGAAACTGGGCGAGTTGACCCGGAAACCGAGCGAGTTGCTTAGGATAAAACGGCGTCAAGTGAGCCAAAAACATGGATCGATCTCCAAGGTCCTTGGCGATGGTGGGGTCGGCGCAGACACCGGCAGAAGAGACCGATGTGAAATTGAGAGCCGCTTGCTGTTGGAATAGCTCGAGAGCTGAGTTGAATTGGCTGTATAAAAGGCCAAGTTCGGTTTCATAACCTTCGGGATCAGCTTTCATTTTGGATTGGAGAGCAGGGAGGCTCAACTTCTCAGAGCTCCGGCCAGAGGCGGAAAGCGGGTCCGGCGAGATGCCGGTTATGAGATGGTGAGCGGTGGCCATTGTCAGGAGTTAATTTGGATTGAAGTTGCAGAAACCCCTACCAAAACCCTAGGTGGAGCCTGCATACATACGCTTTCTTTAAATTTAACGTCTTTATTCTCATGTGTTTTTAAAGGCAAAAAAAATAAAAAAAATCAAGAGCTAGGGTACCAACCTTGGACCCGGTTAATAATTTAGTATTCGTATCTGTCTCTCAAATCCAGAACATTATCTATTTACAAACTTATATCCATTTATTTACCATTTTTTTTATTTAAAATAAATTTTTATTAATAAATTAAAAAATATATCTATAAAATATAAATAAAATTAAATAATTTTAAAATATACATAATTAATAAAATTATTAAATCTTATTAAATTTTTTTAATATAAACAGCAAATAATAATAATATACTATAGATAATTTGACTTTTAGCTCAATACTTATTTTATCTGTTATTTATTATTTTTTATATAAAAATAAAAAATTTTTATTAAAAAATACAAATAGTCTTTAATAAAAAATAAAAAATAATATTCATTATAAAAAAATAAATAATTTTTAAATAAAAAATAAAAATTTACAATAAAAATTTAAATTACAACTAATTTTATTCTAAAAAATATAAAAATAAAATATAATTACTAAATTTTTAAATTTATATTAATTTAAAAATTATTTAAAAAATAAATTACAGAAAAAAATGAAAATTATCTAATATATCTATGTCTATAATAATAATTATATAAAAGCTGAGGAGTACAAAGACTTCTCAAAAGCAGCCACGTCAACCATTTTAAAGAATTCTGCAATTCTACAATTTATGGTCTTTTTTCACAATTTCTCAATTTCTGAACTTCTCTCTCTTCGTAACGTTATTTCCTTTCAATCTTTGTCACAATTTCTCAACTTCTCATCTTCTCTTTCTTCGTAACTACTATTTCCTTTCAAATACAGATTCAAGCTTCTCAATTAATTGGACCAGTAAAATGGAGATTGGCATACCGGGTACAGCTTTTATTTATTTGCGTGATTCAAATTACAATTTGAATTTTTTCTTATCGGGTGATGATTCGATAATTGATTTGGCAGTGGTAACAATGTGTTTCAATTGCTAGCAAGAAGAGCAGTTTGTACTCAAACGAAGCACACGCTGAAAAGGTTGTGGAGAGAATTCCCCAATCAGCGTCTCAACTCTCTTGAGCTCAGGTCAAAATCAGCTCGAGACGCCGGGCAAACCTTTATTTCATGGTAATTTGGTGGGATTTTTATAGTGCAATTTTTTCATTTTTTTTCTTTTTTAGATATTTTCGATTTCATTTGTTCTTAATTAGGGTGGGACGGAATTGTTTATGCACTTATTGGCCAAATATTATCCGTGGTTGCCTTCTCCGAGGTCAACCTTAGCGGCAGGCGGCAGCCTTCAATTCTGATATGAAGACCCTTGCGTCTACACAGTGAGTGCCTTTTTATGGTTATGTTTTGTCTTTATTTCATGTTAAACATAAATTTTAACTGTCAAACTGTATTTCTGTGTGTGTTTGTGTAGTGGAGACCATACGGGCAAAATTACTGATTGTCAAACTAGGAAATGCTTAAAGGTCTTGTGTGTTCATCGGAGGACACCTTGGTTGGTAAGAAGTATTACATACACTTTTCTATGTCATTCTATTATTTTTCAAATCCCATATTTTATTGCATGCTGTGATTCTGTTCTTTATATTAAAAAACCTACTATGAATTGGACATTTGTTTTAGTTGGTTTTTAGCTAACTGATTCTAATAGTTGGTGTTAAACTAACTGACTTTAGTCAAAGAAATTTCATATTATTAATCATAGCTGTATTTTATTTCCATTTTGCATTCGCTATACTAAACATGCTTGCAACATTTGGTGTTGCCTGTTCTGATTTGGAAGCTTTTCTATAGCAGTGTTCTATTAACATGCCTGCCCACTCCAGTTATTTGTGTGCTTCCAAGATCGTTGAATGCCATTGTCTTAATTGATGGTTTCAATAATCTTAAAGTTTCTGGTATCGTTCTTCTTACTTATTCTTTGAGGTGCTATTGGCTGATAAAATAGGCATGTCATATTATTATAGGTGCTATTGGCCGTACCAATGTTAAATTCTTTGATATGTATGGACTTGTCTATTTACGTTATAACATACCTTAATGTGAAATTAAATTATGAATACTGAATTTTCAAAATAACTATAGTTTTTATTTTTTATTACCATTTTGTCATTCTTTTCAAAATAACCATAATTCATTTTATCATTACCATTTTGCCATTTAATGAATCAAAATTTCAAATTTAATATTTTTAGTAATTTTAATTTAAAAATTTAAGAACTTAATTAATATTTTGGATTATTTTTTTATTCTTAGTTTCTTTTTAATTTTTTTTAAATTAATTATTTTATTTAATTTTCATAAATTATACTTTTTTTATATTTAGATTTTTTAATTTTTGTAATTTAATTTTTTGTTGGAGTTTTAGTTTAGTTTTAGTTACATTAATTATTTTATTTTAATTTTTATTTAAGTTTATTATTTGATTAAGTTTTATTTTTTAATTTATATTATTTAATTTTATGTTAAGCTTAATTACTATTACTTGAATTATATTTAGATTTTATTTTGTAATTTTTATAATTTAATTTTTAATTTTAGATTTACTTTTGTAATTTTTAGAATTTAATTTTTATTTTTAGATTTAATTTTGTAATTTTTAGAATTTAATTTTTTTATTTATTTAAAATAATGATAAACTTTGAAATTAATATATATTGAGTAAAAATACCTGCAGCATAACGCAAGAAGTTTTCTAATGAATAATTAAATCTAAGCATTCCTATGACACATTCTCTTCTCTACCTCTCTATCTCTATGCTCTTTTGTCCTTTTTCAAATCTAAAACTAACAAATAAAATTAAATCCAATTAAATTCTTAGCAATCACTTTCATTCTTCTTTTTATTCTTAGCATTTTCTTTTCTGAGCAATAATAATAATTAAATATAATTATTAATAATTAATTTTCTTCTATAAATGTTAATGATATTCATTTTGATATGATGAAATAACATAAGATTTTTTTTCTCCAAATTGTTAAATATTAGCTATTAAAGAATAGAAAATAATTAATAATTAGGAAATTATATAAAATGCACTTGTCATTTTCTAAAGCAAAATATTTTAATTATACTTTTAAATTATTGTTATATTACTTTAATTGCTATATTAACTAAATATTTTAAAGTAGTAATTAAAAGTTTAAATCAAGTGTTAAATATCATTACTCTCTACCATTTATTCAAAATTCAAATAGATAGAATTTCAAAAAAATATGTTAAATGATTAGTAAATATATAATATAATTAATAATTGGATATAATTTTATACCAGTTAAAATTTCGAAATGTTATTTCAATTATTAAACTTACCAAATATTTTTAAAGACAAAATTTTTCAATCAATAATCACTCAGCTGAATGCTTACTTAGGGCTATACAAAAACTAATTTGTAATGCTTTTTTCTTTTTCTTTTTTGTTACAACAGGTAATCTAATAAGTATTAATATTAACATTAATAGAAAATTAACAATTAAAATATTAATAAGTTTTCACTTTTTAATAATTACTAAAAGATATATACATAATTTTAATTTATTAATATTACAATTTATTAGGTAATATCATAACTAATAAGTAAAAGATAAAAAATTTTAACAAATTACCTGTGGAATTTTCCATACGTAAAATTCAAATTATTTAATTCAAAATCTTTAATTTATTAAATGTGTCTTACTGTTAATAACACTTTAGTTTAATAATAAAAATAAAATTTAAAATTTCAAAAATTACAGATTTAGTTATTTATATTTTTCATATATTGGGTTTATTTATTCTAATTACGTATACGTTATATTATATTTATGATATATCAAAGTGAACCATTATTTAATTTTAATTAAAATTAATTTTGTTCTATTTTTCAAATATATTATTATTTTTTACTTTTGCATTTTATTTTTAATGTTTTATTTATGAATTTTTAAATTTGTTGTTGTTATATTTTGAATATGATGTATATAATTATTACATGTTTTATATATTTTGTATGTAAACAAATATTTTATATTTTTTGTATATATTTTATATATATTACTATCCTCCGTTTCATTTTAAGTATCGTATAAAAACAGTGCGCACAGGCTAAAAAAATAATTAGTCGTTATAAATTTCATAAAAATTTTATTATAAATTATCTAAATATTCTTTTTTATCCTTCATCCTACTCATTTTCTTTCAATAATTAATAGGGGTAATATTAGAACTTTTTAATTAATATTTTCTTGAATTTTTAAAAGCGACATTTGAAGTGAAATAAAAAAAATTTTCTTACACGACACTTGAAATGAAAAGAATGAAGTATTATTTATTATGTACTGATATTTATTTTTTTCATTGTTCATATAATAATATTAATTTCTGCAACAACATGCGGGATACTATATGGCTTGTTCAACATTATTGATATACGTCAAAATTATGTAGCAAGTCAGCTTCCTTGGTTAGTTGTTACTGTTTCATTTGTTATTTATTGATACATCCTTATCGCTTACAGCTGCAAGATCAAGGGAATGGGAGGGCACATTAAGATGAACTGAGTAATTGGGTTCTGGTATGACTTCTCCAGTGTCATTTAAGACTTATAGGAACAAGAGTTCTATGGACAAGTTCAGAGTTCAGGTGGTTCAGAATCTTAAAAAAGAGAGCTTGAGATGCGTGGATCAGAACTTGAACAACATGAGGCCAAGAATTAAAGTCCTATGAGGCATTTTTCTGAAGAGATTGAAAAGGTATGTTATTGTTCATAAGAGTGTATCGATTGAAAAAGGCATGCTATGTATTGTAACCCACTTGGCAGAGTTTTTGTCTGCATAGCGTCATCTTTGGCATTTTCATATAAATACCCAATCCATTAAAAACTCTTAATAAGAATCAAATGATCTCAAATGCTCATAGCTATGTTTTGATTTCTATTTTATTTGTAGGGGAAAGGTAACAAATAGTGCCTGCCATTACCACACTGCATCTCAATGTTAATAATGTCAGAATAATAAAAGGATTAAAGGGGGATGTGAGAAAGTTTTTAGTTGTCAACTGGCGTATATGGTTTTATGAAAAGTGTTACTCTAGAGCTCACTTGAAACCTTTACATTTAGTTATTCTCTGGTGCTAATCATGCCATTTGCTTTCAAAAATAAATCATCTTCACTAAGTTGGAATATGTGACGGGTTTGACTCGAAACATCACTTCTTACTTGATTTACAACGCTTCTCTTTACTTCAGCTCTGCAATTCAGAAACAATATTTTGAAAAGTATGGCTATGGATAGGTTTGTGATTACATATACGATTTGGGCTTTTTAGTTTTTGGAATTCAATCTTTAAAAATCTTTTATTTTTTCTTTTCCTAGGTTACCCAATTTGGCTCAAGTACATTCCATGAATCAATTTCAGAACAGATAATGGCCCTCTCAAGGTAAGGCGCATTTGATGATTCATTTGATGTATTCTATTTAAGTAATTTGGATATTAAGTCTCTACAATGAAGGCTGAAATGCAAAAATTCACTACAAAGATTGTCAACATGATGAAAGCAGAGAGGTTATTTGAGTCTCAAGGTGGTCCAACAATTTTATTTTAGGTACTTCCATATCATTGGTTTTTCCTTAAAATCCACTAATCAGTTGTATAATTTTTTCATTAAATTTAAACACATATTTTCTTCATATTTAGTTTATTAAAAAGGAAGTGCGTTTCTTTCTCCATCATTGTCTGACAGATTGAAAATTAATATTGAAAATTAATATGGACCCATGGAGTATCAACTTGGTGCACCTGGCAATGCTTGCTCCAAAAACGGCTGTAGGTATTGGCACTAGCATCTCATGGGTCATTTTCAAGCAAGATGATGCCCCAGATCCTGTTGTAGGTCCTCAACTGATCTTATTTTACATTTTAGCATCATCTTTTTTACTTTTTTCTCATGTTCATATCTAATTTTTCATGGTCCTCATGTTATTTTTTTAAAAGATGAAAACTTTATTGTAATTTTTGTTTCAGTGTTTTTTCTCACTGGATTTTTAACTTTTATATGTGATTGGTTGCTATAGTATTATTTTGAGGGGATCTATGATCTGGTCACGTTTATCAAGTTAGTGAAACAAGCAAGTCTTATCTTCATCTCATAATTGGACCTTATGACTATGCTGAAATTATGGCAGCCAATGCAAATTTGAATGTGTTTTATGCTTTTAAAGTATGCATAAGATTTTGCTCAAATTAAAATGTTCTTGAACACGGCTATAAATTTTACCAGTAGAGATTTTAGCCCTAGCATTGCTGACAATGTTAGTTATCATGACTAGATTTTCAATGAGAACGTGTAACTTATTGTTCAATGTTTTATAAATTATTACTTTTCCGCCTCAGCTTTCTCCTCTTTGTTTTTATTTGTTATACTTTTCTTTTTGTTTTATCCCCTACTGAAATAGATTTGAAAGTGATTCCCAGCAGGTTGGTAAAATCATTCTCGGTGACAATGTTTTCGACAATTCTCATTCAGATGGAATTGATATTTTTATTGACTTGGGAGAACTGGGCAACCTGGCTGGATTTAGTGAACATGAAGATAATATCTCTAGCCTTCATAATGCCAACTGTTCCATAGACCAAATGCTTGAAGGTGATGATGTGCAATCTCTGGAGCTAATGGATCTTGAAGCCCCCTTCAATTCCTCTGATGATGCTGGTGGATGTGTACAACTCCAAACTGGTGGCTTCTTTGCTGATAGTAATTATTACTTAAGTCCAGAAAAGTTTTATTGTGTTGCCAATCCATATAGCCCTGTAGGGCTTGTCCTTGGATGCCGTCAGATATCTATGCTACCTATGGGAGCATATGGGTTTGAGGATCAACAAAATGTGTTTAGAAAGGTAAAGTTAAAAACAAACAGAAGATAGTTGATACATGGAGGAAAAACTGAAAAGCATAAAAAAATTAAAGAAATTACAACTGAAAAGTCTAAAGTTCAGTTTAATAGAATAAAAATGCTAGAAACCAAAAAAAAAAAGTATAGCTTTTAGTTCCAAGACTAGGAGTGAAGCTCAATCCCAAGACTTTTTTTAAATGGAAAACTAGCCATTTTTTAAAGGAAACAATGGAAAACAAGTTTAGTTTTTGAGGGCAAGAGAAAGGTCTTGCCAGTTAACAAGGATAGGTTCATTAGTAAGATGTTTCTAAAATTGGCAGATTGGCAGATCATGTAACTGGTATTTGATGTTAGTTGAAATATGTATTTGTAAGCCTTGGTTCTCTTGGCAAAACTTGGGTCTAGCCAGCCTCTGACACCTCCGGAGTCTTTTTCCTATCCTATTTATGATATTGGTATTCTAATCACAGGTTTTTGGGATTGTAAAGTAATGGATTACCTTAGTAATGGATTTAGATCAAGATTTTTTCTTTGAAACTCTAATGACTTTTCTGTGATTTGAAGGTTCTAATGGTAAAGAAGTCCATAGCTTTATTTTAGATTTTTCTATGATTCATATTTTGCATGCATATTTTTTATTGATTCATTTCAAGTTAAGCTAATGCATATGCAATTTAAAAGAGCAAAAAGGCGGACTGACACACAGCTAGTAATGGATATGATTGTTTTATTCTTTAAAGAGGATGACAGCAATGTAGATAGTGCAATACTAGAAAGACTTGCCAACCAGTTAGAGCTACATACTATTGCAGACTTGAAAGCTGAAACAATAGCTGTTAAAAGATTGGCCTACTAGAAAGACTGAAGCAATATAAGGAGAGATGTGCGGAATGATGACAGCTTCCAGCAAGTAACTGATCAACTAAAAAGACTCCATCAAATTGCAGGGACTGATGAAATCATTGATATCAATGGTCCAATCTCTTCATAAAGTCTTCAGAGGTGTCAATATTTGCTAATTCCTCATGAATGCAATTAAAGGAAAGTCTTCAAAGGTGTCAATCTCTTCTCCTTCTCAATCTTATCTCAATCTTATCTTATTATTGTAACTTTGTTTATCAGTTAATTAATTTACTACTAATTCTCTTTTGCTTTGTTTTTGCAGTGCGGTTCAAGGAAAGAAGGAGAAGAGATGGTCCAAAACAATGCTTTCAGCTTTCAGGTTTAAGAGTTACTGGATTTGAACTCCATTTTGCTTCAAAAACGCTGTTAATTGAATTTAATGTTTTAGTTTTGGCATTTATGATTTATATTGATTCTCTTGAACATATTAGAATCCACAAATTATAAATAAGAGAAGAATAACTAAGCACAACAATTATTTATTTATGCAGTAATTAGTCTACTCTCTTGACATGTTGAGAGGAAATTGCAGGAGGGTTCCAACCTTGATTTAAGTATGGTCTTATTTTTGAAAAAATTGAACCAACTTGTTTGTATTCTAAGTCCATGATTATGTCTATAATGCAAATCAATATTGTTAATTCAGATGAGAAATATATTGTTGCAGGTATTGTTTCTTTATGTTTTTTTATGGCAACATTCCATCAAATTCTATTATTTCAATAATGTTTTGCAACAGATATGTCCATGGAGCTGAGGATTATATTAGCAACGAAAGTGCTATATTTTTCATACATTTTGAAGCGTTATAGACAAATTTTAAAAAAATATATCTGATATTCTTTTCCAGTAAAGAAAAAATGTAACAGCAGTGTCACTTTTCTATATCTACACAGGTTTTGAGTTTTCAAAAAGGCGACGATGGTTCGAAGGCCGGCCTCTCTCTCTGGTTTTTGGGAATTCTCCGGAATAAGTTAATTTGGCTCGTTCCATCATGCCCAGAAAGTCCCCGCTTGAGTTATAGGCACCCGCTACAGCACCCAACGGCTCGCCATTCACACTACTCTATATATATATACTACAATAGCATATACTTTTTTCCATATGGGATCTCAAATCTCCCACTTTTATTGTTATGATTAGTAGGTCAGGCGATACGTCGTCGTCTTACTATTATTTATTATTTTAAATAATAATAATAAATAAATAATATCAATAATAAATAAATTTCAAAAAATAAAATCTAAAATTATATACTGTAATTATAAAACTATAAGACCATCAAAGATTAAAAGGATTGAGCTTTTGAAGAGCACAGTCCCTTTGAGCCACTGCAATAAAACTGCAACGCTTAAGCCATAAAACGGCAATCACAGCCATGAAAAGCAGGCGCCATTGTTGCTCTCAGGTGAGGTGCCCTTTATCTGGCATGGTCACTCTTAGCTATAAACTTTCTTTTTCTTCGACTTTAACATTGTCCCTTCTTTTCTGTACCGATTATCCATTTGATTATTTTGTGTTTGCTACTGTTTTGTTCTTTTCCTCCAACAACAAAGTTTTCTTTTTGAAATCTATGAATTGGGTTAGGTTATTAAGTGGTTAATTCTTCTCTACACTGTGCTTAACGCCTTAAGAATCTTTTAGTTTCTTTAGTTTAATTAACTTAAACCAAAAAAAAGGGATAAAGGAAAGAAACATATTTTCTTGGGAATTTTCAAGATTTATCCTTTCATTACTTGACTTAATTAATGAAGCTCATTTCATATAGCCTGAAAAGTTGTTTTTTTTTTCTCATTAGCATAGCGGACAGAGCTATTTGGTTTACTAAATCTCTGTTCTTTTTATGCATTCTTTTTGATTTATTGCTTTTTTTTTTTGGAAGTCATTGATGATGGGTAGTGAGTTAATTGAGCGTGCTAGCAAGATTATAATATAAGGTTATATAATTACTAAGTTATTTGTGAAATTAATGTTCTTTGAGGGAACCAACCTGCAAATTTTTCCAAGTAATTGAAGATGAGGTCTATGAATATATGTGTAAAATCAATCAGATTGCAATATGGTCTGGATCCCATTATACAGTGAACATGTGTGTGTATTATATATTTCATATCAACAATAATTCTTTAATTTTAGGTCACGAGATACTGGTTTCCTTCACAATCATATAGCTGTGGTAAATTTGGAATATATATATATATATATATCATTCTCCTTAGTAAGAAAAATGTTTGCCAAGTTTAGACTGGCAAATAATGTTTTTCCACTTTGTTGGAAGTGTTTTTCTGGCGTCAAACTCAGCGGGGGAAAAGTTAATCAAAAATGCTCAAGAGGAAGTGAGAAAATCAAGGACAGCATAGAGCTGGATCATTTGGTAACATTTCCTTTACAAATAATGTTCGCCCATATTTTGGAGATCAAATGAGGGAGAAAGAGAGTCAACATCCGTCCTATGTTGTGAGGGATGATTTATGGCATCCTTTGGTAAATGGAAAGCAAGAAAGTTAGATGCATTGCTTCCATTGCTTCTAAATCATTCAATTACTGATGTGGTAAGACTAGACTCCTTTTAGAATTAAGATTTCACTTCCTGTTAGAGATATAAATAGACTTATCATTTGGCTCTTCCTTGTTATTTATTCTTTCATTAGCTCTGAGATTTTGTTCTTTCTTTATTGTGATTTATTCCGATGGGCTGGTAAGAATAGGTATTAATTTTTAGATAAGAGAACATGTAATATGGAATGGTCCTTGAGGAATATATTTTCAATATGAATTGTGGAGCAGATGGATTCATGCTTGAGGTAAATAATCGGCATAAGAATTCTTCTAGCTGATCCAAGCTTGCAAGTGATCTGAGTTCGTGCTTTTTTCAAACTTGCTTCATTTTTAGTGGCTGTGAAGACCATATAACATTCAACTGGGATATTTTCTAGGTTACCTGTGGAGGATGTCAAAGTGCGCATGCAGCAGCAGTTGGTAGGTCACTTTTGTTGCCATACCAGAGTAGGTCATTTTTTAGTACATAAGTTATCCTTTTTTGTTAAAGCATCCATGTCAGACCATTAATGGGCTGAGATGCGTTTTTGCAGCTCTTTCATGCGCAGAGGCAGGGCTGAAGTCACATTTGCTTCTGAGAAGGGAGCAGCCTGAAGTTCTGACTGGCTATAACCTGATCTCAACAATGTATGGAAATGTAACATATGTTTCAAGAAATCTTTATGCCCATAGGGAGAGTATGATGAAGAGCCATGCTAATTTGCTGGCAGGAAATGCCGGTCAAGTTGTATGGTGTAGTGAGACTTTTTTTTCACAAACCAAATAATATCTAGTGAAATGAATGCTTGTACAAGTGCTAAGAACCATCCAAAGAAAGTGTTGATTGTCAATGAAGGATCTGGGGATGCTGTAGCATTACTAGGTATGTGGAAAATGATGGTTTGCCATAAGTATGGCACCTGTATACTTATGATCAAATCTTACAAAGGAGTTCTCTCTCTCTTTTCTAATGTGGGTAAAACTTAGATACCAGGGAGTCAGCATAATGATATTTTTTCAGAATCTAGGCCATTGATGATGCCACTGAATTATTACTGCCAAATATGAATGGGATATTATAGGTGCCATTCGCCTCATAAAGTACTTATGCCAGGATCATTTACTTGGAAAAATGAGACCTGTAAATTTGGTTGTGATGCTGGGACTGGCACAACAGCTATTGGTTTGGGACTCGGAGCCCTGTGATTAGGGTGAGTTCCACTTTGCATTACAATGTTTTAGTTGAACTAGCTAAGTTTCTGAATGATCATGCGACGGCCTTTGTTATTGAACTTTTAATGAAGCCTTAACATGTAAACATTGTAAATAACATTGTTCAGGCTACCATGGAAGATAATTGCCATCATGCTGGTTGATAGAGTTGTTGCATACACAGAAAAGGAAAAATGCTTGATTTCTGATTTCAAGACACGATTTGGTTTTCATCTGATTGACCATTGCTTAAATGAAGTTGATGGTGGAATTGTTCATTGGTTGGAGCGCAACCACAGGCGAAAGTGTGTAATTGCTACCCATTCTTGTTAAATTTATTAATAATGTTCTTTCGCACATAGATTTCTCTTTCCCCTCAACCTTTTCCTGCACTTCAATTCTGCATAATCTGGCATTATCCTGATGAACTTGTCATGACCAAAAGGAAAGATTAGCATGGATTACTCGTCTCCAAAAGAGGAATGGAGGGTGCGAAGAATTATTTCTTTTTCTGCTGCATTTCTTTCAGTTAGCAATAAAGATTGATCTTTCTCTCTCAGATTTGGCAATGTTTTGGAAGGAGAGTTGGAGATATGCCAACAAATTGCACAACAAACTGGCATTTTGGTTGATCCAGTGTATACTTTAGCTGCTTGGGAAATGGCAAGTCAGTTGAGCGAGGAGGGAACTTTCGGCATGTTTGGCTTAGTACAGAGGTACAAAACTTATTGGCATAGCCTCAGAGACGGAGTATTCTCTTCAAACGTTGGAGATGATTAATTTTGTATATTAGAAATTCAGAAAATTGGTTTATAAAATTTATTGTTCTTGCAAGCTCTACGTGTTGCTACCAAATTTTCAAACAAATTATTTTCTGTTGTGTTGTTGTTGTGTTTAATCTCTGGAGTTTCTTCTTGAGTTTTCTATGAAATTGCTAGAAAAACTCAAAAATTTATAAATTTATTAAATTTAAATAATTTACCAAAAAATTTTATCAATTCATAAATTTATCGAATTCATATAATATATACAAAATTATTATGAATTTATTACACATATTAGTTCAAAGAACCCTTTTTACAAATGTATTCATAAACAATGGTTGTTTTGATAAATGTTTGGCATCATTTTTTGCTTTCTCAAAAGTTATTTTCTCATAATTTCTTGAAATTTCTATAATAAATTTAAAAGATTTTCTTTGCTAAGTTGCCACGCATTAAGAAAAAGAATAAATGATTATATAAAATTTTCCATCATTTAATTGCTAGCAATGAAATTTTCAAATTTCTAAATAAAAAATAAATAAAAAAAATCATCTATTCAGCTAATAAATAGAGACCATCAAAGTTTCTATAAGTTTTTTTTTATACAAATTGAAAAATATATGATAGACGTATTTTCTTCTTTGTTTTTTTCAATTATAACTTATATATTATTTTAATAAATTATTTAATATATATTAAAATTTTATTTTATTCATGGTTAATAGTATTTATTAAAATATATTTAATTTTATATTAAAATATAAATACATATAAATTTATATTTTAAAAAAAAAGTAATTTATTTTTCTTAATTTTTTATAAAATAAAAAATATGTATATTAATTTGAAATAGAATATATTTTAGTTATAATAATTTTGCTTTCATTCCTATGGTTAAAAAAATAATAAAAATTTGAAGAGTAATAAGCAGTAAATTATAGAAAGTAGAGATTTGGTAAAAAAAAAATTATAGAAAGTAGAGAAGCAATTAGGAATTATTTTATATATTGGCAGCTTTTTTTTTTCACTAAATAGTTTATATGTATGAACATTCTTGGTGGCAGTGTTCATATCAAAATTAAAATAAACATTTAACTTATTAAATTATAAGAAAATAAAAATAACTTTGGATGGAATCTGTAACCCTAATAAACAAAAAGCCGTTCCGTCCCCAGCAAAACACCAAAAACGAATCGCCGCAATAATAATAGAACACGGCATTGGTTCCAGTTACCCAAACTATTATTATTATTATTATTATTATTATTATTATTATATTTTCTGTTCATATGCCTAATTCTTTTTCAATAAATAAAAAAAAACTTAAAAAGTATGTGGTCTAAGTTTATAAAAATTAACTTATAAACATTTAAAATTTCATATAATTTATTTTAAATATTTATAAGTGACTAATATATTTGATAAAAACGGTTTATAATCATATTTATGATTAAAATGATTGTAAATTATATAAAATTATATTATTTAAATTATTTATTAAAATAAATAAAGATAGTATATTATATTATTTGATCAAATTAATTTATAACTCATGTATTTATAAATACTAAACTAATAAATTAGACATTTTTAATTTTTTTAATTTTTATAAACTGATGTATAAATTTATAAAATTATTTAAATAAATAAATTTAATTAAATTTAGAGTTGATATAAGTTGGTCAAATAACTTTTAAGCTAGGCCAAACATATTCTTAGTTTTCTCCACATCCTATTGTTCATACTTCATTTGTCAAATTTAATTATAAATTAGAATTTCATTTTATACAATGATCCTCTAATTTTCATATGAATTATATATTTATAATATAATAATATTTATATAGCCATTTTTTTTTTAAAAAATTATCATTCCAATTTGATTTTTTAAAATTAAAATCAATTAAATTTGTGTCAAAGTTTGTAGGTCTTAAAAATTCAGATAAAATTAAGTTATATTGAACTTACAAAAACTTAAATTTTACAATACAAAATAATCTAAATTTTTTTATTAAGGTATTTTTCTTATTAAACCCATTATATGTTTTGTAAAAAGTTAAATTTATTCCTATATTCATTTGTATTGTATTTTATAGATTTAACAATATGAACTCAATCAAATTTATTTTTTTTCTTTGGAATTTTCCTCAATATAATCCCAACTCCAACTTGATATATTTTTCTAATTTCAAATGGATTAAATATGAACTAATCTTTTTTTTTTTTTGAGTTTTTCTCTTATCAAATTTGAACCAACCCAATTCATATAACAAAATTATTTTATATTCCCTCCATTTTTTTAAGAAAATTTTTTTTTATTTCATTTCAAGTGTTATTAATTTAAGAGAGTATTAATTAAAAAATTTTAATATTATTCTTATTAATTAATGAAAGATAATAAGTAGAATAGGAAAGATGAAAATAAATATTTATATAAATTATAATAAATTTTTTTATAAAATTAATAATAATTAATTATTTTATTTATATATATATTATTTTTATGCTACATTTAAAATAAAAAAATATATAAAAATAAAAGTAAAATAAACAAAAAAAAAATATTAGAAGCAGAAGCCATTTATGGTGGCTTCCCACTTATTATTTACTAAAATTAATAAATAATTAAGGTTAAAAAAAGAATTATGGGGAGGGAACAGAGTTCCAGGTAACAAGGGGAGCAATGGGGTATGGTCCCATGAAAACTTTTGTCCCTTCGCTTTTGCTTAGTTTTTTTTTTTGTCAGAGCTCTAATTAAATCCCTTTACCCAATCATTCCTCTATTGTGTTTTGCGCATGAAGTGCTATAACTATGCAAACAAATTTTATGCTCTTTTTTATTTTTCTCTTTTTCTATACCTAATAATTGAATTAATGTGTTTGCCTCTCATGTAATTATTTAATTAATTAACTTCTTTTTATTCTTAAATGCTTCTACTTATTAATTACCCAATCTTAGTTCACTGGCCATGAGTATATATTTACCCATTCTCCATTTTAATACTTTCAAAATATAAAAATTTATATAGGGCAATTGTAAATTTAAAAGTATTTTTTATATATTATAATTAAATATTAAGATAAATTTTTATTATTTTATTTTAAATAGGTCTTTTTTGTAGTATTAATTTTAACTCCACTTGTTGAATTTTTTGGCTATGCCCCTATATATACTAGTTTTAAAATTTTTTTTATGTCTGTCTGATATTTAAAATTTTATTCCGATTAATTTAGACTTGACCTGCATTGCACACTTCGTTTTAATTTAATATAATAGAGGATAGTGTTGAAGGAAGTCCAAATAATCGGACTCCATGCCAAATTTTAGAGAATGTAGGGCCAAAATGAGGAAGAACATATGGAATGTGAAATGGGCAGAGGAACTTAATATAGTAAAAAATATTACGTAGAAGAGCAAAAGCAAAACATCACTTTCACTTGCTTTTTAATACACTGGAAAGAGGGAAGATAGTGGCCCATCAACTCTTGTGGACCAAATGGGGAACATACCAACACATCTCTTAATTCCTTTTTATTTCATACCTTCTGCTGTTATGCTTTAATCTTTTTCTAAGTTTTTTCTTCTCCGTGATTTAACAGCAAAGGGCTGCTGCAGATAATTCATTGACAAAACATCAATCTCTTCCGCCTTTCTTTTTTATTTAATTCATATATATATATATATATTTATAATTTATTTTTAAAATAATTTTTACATTAAAATTAATTTAAATTTTTATTTTTTAAAATAAAATTAAATATATTTTACATTCATTATTATAAAATTTTTCCTTATTTAAAATTTATATATCATATGCAAATGAAACAGAATATGTTTATCATTCTCGGATATAGATATTATTTCTCGTGTAACGGTAATTTAATATTTTTTTATAAAATTTTTTCACTGAAAATTAAATTATTTACAGCATATTATTACTATTTATTATTTATATTAAAAAAATTAAAAAAATTTAGTAATTTTATTAATTATATGTATATTATATATTTTAAATTTATAAAATTTTATACATTATAAATATAATTTTTAATTTATTAATAAGAGTTTTATTTTACATTAAAAAAAATACTATGTGCTTAATGCTAGTACTGATTAATTAATATCCATAGCGGTGTTAATTATATAATAAACGAGATGTGATCACCGAACATGAACGAGATGGATCCCTTTACATTTCAATCCAATTAAATTTGAATCTAATATTACAATTGTCATGTCTAATTTAATTAAAATTATATTTTTGTATATAATTACTTCCCATCTATGCATATAATATTTATATCATATATGATGCTAATTTTTTATAAAATTAATTATTTTATTCATCGGAATGAGTACACATATATTTTTTTTTATAAAAATAAAAAAACTAATTTTTTTACTAAAAATATAAATATATATTTTATTATACAATGTATTTTTAATATAATATTAAATAAAATATACCAGAGATTTAACTTATTAATTTGTGTATTAAAATAATAATTTGATTATAGTTTGAGAAAAAAATATTAATTTGGATAAAATAAAATTAGATTTTATAAGTGATGTTTAATTAAGAATAATTAAGAGAGTGGAAGACAAAAAGTGTGGGCAAGTAACAAAGGTTAGTATTAAACTATTGCTTGGGGTTAGGTTAGTGGTAGCTTTGGAAATCTCATGTTGGACCTAAGATTAGAATCTACCACGTATTTAAATTAATATTATTCAATGCATGTTTTATTACTATATATTAATATTTTTCGTTCTCAATTTTTTATGTTTTTAACTCAAAATAAATAAATAAATTGTATGGCAATGATTTTAGTAAAAACAATAAGCTACCAAGTTAAATCTTAAGCCCTCATTTTTGTTGTTAGGACAATATTAAGAAAAAGTAAATGAAGAAAATAATAAAATTTACTTCTATTTCTCTCAAATCATCATAAATTTTTTTCACTAATTTAGAATGTAATGGAAAAAAGATAAAAAATAAAAAAAAATGTATAGTTTAAAAAGTTATTAATTTAATAATAAGAGTATAATAATAAAAATAAACTTCATAATTTTTACTTTCTTTGATGTTTTTATTAAATAACCAAATAATAGAAGGAAATATAAATTTAATTATATATTTTTTCATTGGGCCAGTAAAGAATTAAACACAGGCTAGGTGTTTTTTTGATTATTCGTCATAATTTTATAAACTATGTTATGAGTTAATTTTTTATTTATTTTAATTTTTATATTTATATATAATTTTTTATCAATAATTTAAAAATCATGAATTTTAATGAATTTTTTAATCATTAAATTAACAATTTTTCATAATTTCATAATTTTATTTTTTAAAAATATCAACAATAAATTTTTAAATATCAAACCATTTTCATTTTCATAACCTATCAAAATGTTATAAAATAACATAAAATTAAATAAAAATATTTAATTTAATTATATTATAGTATATTATTTTTATAAATATAATAAATATTATTTAAAATACCAACTCTATTTCCACTCTCTTCCATCATACATTACCAGGTAAATATTTTTTTTTCTTAACATTTGTGATTTAAAATCACGCATTTATCACCATTTATAAATTAGTTAATAAAAATTTTAAAATTTAATTCTCATTTAATAACAAAAATAAAAAAAATTTCATCTTTATTTATCATAACTTGATTCATTTAGTAATATTTTTTTAATAAAATACTAATATGGTAAAATTTTATTATATTTATATTTAATATTATTTATTAAATATATTTTTTTATTAAAATAAAATATTATAAAAAAATATATAAACTTATGTTTATAATAAAAATAGCTATATTTTTTAAAATTTTTATAAAATAAAAAGTTTTTTTTATTTGTCACGACGGATGAAGTATATTTTCATAAATAAAACATGATTGTTTTGTTTATTGATATAATGAATTATAATTTTTTGAAAGATATGAAATGAGTAAGACAAAAGAATTAAAAAAAGCATACGAGTAGTCAAAATACCCCCACATGAGACAGTACTATCTTCACCCAGTCCCAGACCCATTATTACACCCCACCCCCCCCCTTGGCCAACCTTTTGGCTTTTCCACGTCCAATTTTTTTACTTTTACTACCCCTCCATTTTTCCTATCTCTGCCGCCACGTGTAAGGTCAATTTCCATTCTCAGCCCTATCACCGCCACTTCCACCACCTATATCACCGCCACAGTCCACCCGAATCAAATCAAATCAAAATCAAACCATTAAAAAGTGGGTCCTATAAATTTTTTTTGCCGACTGCCTTTAAAAATTTGACAGTTTGATAGTTTTTGAGGAGAGTTCAGTAAATCACATTAAAATTTAATTATTTTTAAAAAATATATTACTAAAATTATATTTTATTTAAAAATTATATTATTATATTTAAAAAATACAATTAAATATTAAAAATAAAAATTAATAAAATAAAAATTTATTTAGTTATAATATAATTTTATTATTAAAATTTGAGTAATTATAAAAAAAAATTAAGCAATCTGGAAACTGTTTTTGTAGTGTCTTTTTCTAGTTTATATGGGCCATATGTGAAATGAAATAATTAATGCATAAATATAATTATTTTTTTATTATAAAAACTTAGTAATTTTTTTTAGTTAATGATTTTTTATTATTTATATAAAATATTTTATTAATTAATTAATAAAATTTAATAAAATATAAATTTTATTTTAAATAAATTATTTTAAAATAAATATAATATTATTAGCCAAAAATATTTTATAATCAATTTTTCAAAAATTATAATATACCCAAATAAATACTCTATCCATACTAATAAAATTATCATTTTTATATAAAAAATTTATTTCACTAAAATTATGACTTTATATAAATAAAAAATAATTAAAATTTTATCTATAATCTTACAATAAATAAATAAATAAATAAAATAAGAATATAATAATTTTAATATTAATAAATTAATAAAAAATATTTTAATTTATTTAAAATAATTTTATATATTATTTAAAATATTTAATACTTTTTTAATAAATATATAATGATTTGAAAAAGATGATTTTACTAAAATAAAATGGGTATTTTAATTTTTATAATAAATTATATTCTTGTTAATATTTATTAAAATTATTTTTTAATAATTAAAAAATTATATATATTATAAAATTATTATAATAAATTATAAAAAAAATATAAATTAATAAAAAATAAAATATTTATAATTTATAAAAAAATTTAAAATATAACACCATTAATATATTCCTAAAAAGGTTTGCAATTCTGTAGGGGCATTATGGTCTATAAAAAGTGAAATGCAAGTTAGACAGGAAAGGACATTTTTGGCAACTACGGCATTTGATAGGATTTAAAAGAAGAAAATAAAGAGGATCCATTTCTGCCTTCTCCAACTCAAAACTCTTTTATTCTTTGCCTGACATATATTTCTGCCGAGACGTTTTCCGACCAATATTTTCGCCAGGAAAACGTTATTTCCGTACCTTTTTGGTTTCACGAGCAGTTTAAGGAAAGAAAATTATAACTACTGCCATGGGAGAAACTGGTATTGTCCGGTTTCCGGGAAGTCTAGACCCTAGAGCACAAGAGTTCAGGCCAGGAAATAACCCTAACAACGCTAAATTTACACAACAAATTACTCTCTTTGGACAGCCACCACCGCTACCAGTACCCCTACTGCCGCCGCCGCCACCTCCACTTCCACCTCACCAAGTTTACTATCCGTACGTTACTCATGCTGCGCCGTTTAGTGATGGAGGAGGAGTTTTAGCGTACTCGCAGTACCACAGTAATACTAATACTATTACTACTCAGCCAACGTATATTAACAGCATGGTGCCGCTCCCGCCACAGTCGGCGGCGCCAACGCGTACGCTGGTGGTGAGTTCAGTGCCGAGAGACGCGAGTGAGGCAATGATTAGAAGAGAATTGGAGGTGTTTGGAGAGGTGAGGGGAGTTCAGATGGAAAGAATTAGTGACGGAATTGTGACCGTTCATTTCTATGATCTTAGACATGCAGAAAATGCCTTAAACGAGATACGAGAGCAGCACATGCAGCAGCAGAACAGGTTAAGGAACTTGTTTGCTACTTTAGAGCAAAGTTCTGGCCTTTTTCTGCAGGGTGAGAATAATAATGCTAATAACTTATTGCTTGCACCACCGTTGCCAGCGGCGCGTGGGCTTATTTACGGTTATGCAGTGTGGGCTCAATTCATTATTCCATCTTGCAACGCCGTCCTAGATGGACATAATCAAGGGACAATCGTTGTATTCAATTTAGACCCAAATATTTCTACATCTTCCCTCAAAGAAATTTTCCAAGCTTTTGGTAAACCACACACATGGCTGCTCTTTTTATTGGTTGTTATGGTTTTTTCTTTTTATGAAGCTTGCAGTGACTGATTTTTCTACATTTTTTTTAGTTTTGTTTCAGTTTGGGTGTATATATATACATATATAAAGGTTTATATAATAAAATCTGCGACAAATGTTTATTTGATTATTACTTTTGGATTGGATGAGTTTGTCACTTTGTTTCAGTTCGATGGGTCTCTTTCCTTCTCTTTATTTGTCTCCATAATTGATATCTTTCCACTAGATAGGAACAATAAAAACTTCTTGATAGTTTAATTTTGTTATTTACTGCGTAGTTTCAATTATTATATATTACCAGTTTCTTTTTCTTTTTCTTCTTTTTCTGTTGGGTTTCGCAGGTTCTGTCAAAGAATTGAGAGAGACGCCATTAAAGAAGCAACAAAGGTTTGTAGAGTTTTATGATGTAAGAGATGCAGCTAAGGCTCTCAGAGAGATGAATGGAAAAGAAATTAATGGCAAGCAAGTCATTATTGAGTTCAGTCGCCCTGGTGGCTATTGCAGAAAGTTTTTCAATGCCACCGCTACTACCTCTAAAGCTTTATGTATTAATAATTCAATCATAAATGCCAATATTTCAAGGTATGCCCAACCACAACCACACCCTTCTTCTTCGTCTTCTTCTCCACCATTGCGTCGGAGGTTTTCTACCCGTTCATCTCTAAATATTCCTCCCAGAGGTTGTCTTGCTCAAACACAATCATCTTCCTCTACTGCAAAGAAATCTTCAAGTTCTAGCAAAGGAAACCACAACGGGAATATTAATAACAAGAAAGTTTCAATTGAATCTTCCATTGCCATGAGTTGTTTGTCAATAAGTGGCGAAGACGAGGGAGATGGAGTTGCAGATAAAATCGATGATGGGGCTTTGAAGAAAATTACGAAGAAATACCAAAACAATGTGTTTTGTGGTACTGTATCTACGAAGCAACATGGAAGTAGCCGGCCATGGAAGAGCAAACAAGCAAAGAAGTTTGATACTCGTTTTCTCATAAATGAAGATGCTATAGTGGAATCAAATTGTAGTGATTCTAGGACTACTGTCATGATCAAGAACATACCCAACAAGTACAGGTTGGTCTCTCCTGCTTCTGCCCAGTGCTCCCATTTCTCTCTCTGCTTTTCACTTATGGTAACTTTGTTTATAATTTTTTTCCCTTACTATTTGGGAGTCATTTGTTTTTCATATTTGAATAATTGCAGTCAGAAGTTGCTCTTGAATATGCTAGACAACCACTGCATCCACTGCAACGAGCAGATAGCCGAGGGCGATGACCAGCCCTTATCCTCCTTCGATTTTGTCTATCTCCCCATTGATTTCAAGTGATTATCTTTTCTTTTCTTTTCGTGATTCACATTTAATTAACCTTGTCTTTTTAGTTTATCTTCTGTTTTGGGGTTAACTGGGATGATTAAAAAACAGTAACAAGTGCAATGTGGGATATGGGTTCGTGAACATGACTTCTCCACAAGCAACATGGAGGCTTTACAAAGCTTTTCACCATCGACATTGGGAGGTCTTTAACTCCAGAAAAATCTGCGAAGTCACCTATGCTAGAGTTCAGGTATATAAGAATTTTTAGTTAGTTTCTGCGAAGTCAGTCCTTGAATATTATGTGTTATTTGGTTCTGATTTTCAATTGGGTATCTTGCAAGAAATTTCCATAAAATATTTGTAATGAATGAAGGGATTTGAAGCTTTAAAGGAGCACTTCAAGAACTCAAAGTTCCCTTGCGAGTTGGACCACTATTTACCAGTAGTGTTTTCACCTCCTCGAGACGGGAGGCAACTGACGGACCCTCAACCCATTGTCTGCCAAAAACAATCTCATGAGCCCCCATTTATTCTTGGCCTTAACATGAAGTCCATCCTTCCGGAGAGTAAAGACGGTGGAGATAGTCTTAAAAATAGTGACACTGACCAAGAAGGTAAAGAAGAAGAAAATCTGAACTGCAGCATCCGAAACGGCGGCGATATGTGTAATGATGACAAAGACAGTAGCAGTTGGAGCTAATAATAAAGGAATCCAGGCGCACAGCCTAAACTTTGAAGAAGGAAAGAGAATTTATGGAAGACGGTTTGTGGGTCTTTTCTGATTCTCTCTCGGAACTATGAAGTTATTAAATAATATCAAATTTTGTATCTACTGCAACCCAAATTGAACCTGTGACCGTCACTGGCTGCGATGAACAGCTGCACCCACCAACCCAATGAAGAAGTTGTTGAGCTCCGAGCCCCTCCTCCGCTAGCTTTCTTTTCTTATATATACACGTACATACATAGCCCACACCTCATTATCTCTCATCACAGCTTAGCTGAAAGTGCTTAAATTTGCTGTCATTCCCATGTCAGCTCGGCTAATTGGCTGCTGAAACTCTGACCTCTTGATCTGACCACCGTCGCCCCATTAACTCTCCCTCTTTTGTAATGTTTGTATTTTACTATTAGCGAAGAAAAACTGTCAACGTAATTAACTTCTTTTTTCCTTTCTTGTTATGAGCTGCTGTAGTGTTGTTTTATTTTTATTGTTCTTTTGGTTTGTTCTTTATATATAATAAATATTAATAATAATAATAACTATACTGCATTAATCGAAAACAAGAATCTTCATCTTCAAATGGGTTTGTAAAGATCGATGTCTTTGGTGGCTATATTTTGAGGGGTGAAGGGGGAGAGAGAGTGGAAGAGACCAATGGGTAAAAAGAGTAGCCACCAAGTACCGCCGTTGAGTGGCGGGCAGGTGGTGGCCTTGAGAGTGAGTGAGTGATACCGTATGTAGTATGAAAGATTTTAAGATAAATTTGGTCTATATTTTTGCTCATGGTTTAGGTTAATTATAAATTGTAATTTAAAAAACTTAAATTTTTTAGTTGATCTGATTTTCATGATTGAAAATATAAAATATGTTTATGGTATAATTTTTGGTATAGTATTATTGTCCATTTACTTTTGTTTGACTGATTTGATCTCAACGATCTGTTTGGCTATGGTGCAGTTACTTTAAAATGCTTCAGCTTTTCTTTCTTTCGTGGGGTAATGCCTAAAGCCTACTATTTGTTCTTATATCCATACATATGTATATATTATTTGATCGAGTTGTTTAATATTAAACTGAAAATTGTATAAGAGTTGCATCATGAACATTGATAATATTAATATCCTTCCATTGTATATATATATGCAATCTGTGTCTGAAACGAAGATATTATTCTGTCTGAAATTAATTGGCATATTTTATATTTTATAATTTAAAAAGTTAATTATTTTTATTAAAAATATAAATTTATGTTTTTTATTATTATATTTTTATTTTAGTATATGATATATTTATTAAATATTATTAAATTTGAGTATTATAGAAATTTAATATATTAATAATAAATAGGTTATAATTTAAAATAAATAAAAAATAAATTTGTTATCTGTGTTGTAGGGAATAATTGATTATTGATAATAATTTATTAGAAAACCGATAAAAAATTAATTGAGGAAAAATTATTGTTACTGCTGAACTAGAAATCTTGTATTGTTTAATTAATGCGACCAGGCCATAATGAGCGATTAATTTGTAATTACTAGAATAATTTCATTTTTCATTATTTTAAATTGTCAAGTTTTTTTTTAATTGCATAGTATATAGTATCGAAGATGTATTAGAGCACCAAAAATTATTTTTTTATTAAAAATAATTAAAATTTTATCCATGATTTTTCTTTTTTAAAATTTAACACGAAAAAAAATTCTCTTAGTATAAATTAATCCTTAATGTAAATATAAATATATAGTTGTCATGATTAGAAATTTGAGTTAGAAAATAATAAATCAAAATAAATAATATACATTGAATTTAGAATTTTCAGTTAAGAATGATAAGAATAGAACCTTATACATAGTTTTTATTTAAATAAAATGTATTTCTTGTTTGTGAATTCTCTAATATCATCCTATATTCCACTTTATTTTCTAAAGGTACGTTGTTGACATGAAACCTCCCCTCCAACAATTATGTGACTCATGTCTCTATTTATTTTTTTTTTCAAATAAATTAGTATTATTTTTTAAAAATATTTTCAACTTTCAATTTTAAAAATATATTTTTAATATATATTAATATATTTAAAATATATTTTATTTTTAAAAATATATATTAGATAAACATTTGATATATTAAATATATAGTAAAAGTATGATTTTTTTTTAAATAAAATATTGCATAATTTCTTCTATTTTTTTATACCCTAAAGTTTAGATTGACTCTAAAACTACATATAATGAGAGGTTATTTGTTATTAGATCTGAGTATCGATTATGTATTGATATAAGTTTTAAAATATGATAATTTGCAAAATAATATTAAAATTAGAGTTTTTTTTTGGCATAAGATAAAATTAGAGTTGAATCCTCCCGTGCTTTTGAAGCAGAGCAGATTGCTCAATGGGCTATGGCAGCAGGTAATTAGGATTAAGAATCCGATGCCACGTATATGTAAAATTTTCACACGTGGCATTACTTGTGGCCAAAGATCTTTTTGACTTTAATCCGTACTATTAATTTATTAATAAAAAATATAAATACATATTAGTGCCTATAAAATAGGGATAAATAAATAGGCCCAGGTGGTGTGCTGACATATACAGCCTATTAAAACCCTAAAAGCTCCTCTCCTTTTACATTTCTTATTTCTTTGGATACTCTCGTCTTTTTCTCTGTCTTTATTTATTTATTTTTTGCCATTCTAATTTCTATATTTGTTTATTGTTTCTATATATGCTTCATTGAGTAGTTGTTGATGGATCATGGAGCAAATTTTAATTTATTGAAAAAAAAAGGAAAAAATCTTAAATTTGCTATGCATTAAATATTTAATATTTTTTTTATAAAATAAAATAAAATCATATAAATATAAAAATATTAAATTTTTAGGAAGTATCTCTAACAATAATTTATATCTATAGAATTTTTTCAAATCAGTGTCGAAAGAGAAATTAATTTTAAATATATTTTTTAAGAATGTGTATATTTATTGTTAAATTATATTTTAATATTTTTTTTATATAGAGAGAGTTAATTCTCTTGAAGTTATTCAATTCTCTTGAAGGTTTTTTTTTTAAACTAATTCTAAGTTTATAAACGGTTTAAGATATTTGTATGAGATTAAATTTTAAAAAATTAAGAAACTTGTTAAGATAAATAAATTGACGCTAAATTCAAACTTTTAAATTTTTTTTTTTTCAACGAAAAAACTTTTAGATATCGATATATATATATATATATATATGTTTTGCTTTATAAAATTCAAATTTCTCGTCTATAATGACAAAAAAAAAAGATTTCTCGTTTATCAATCGCCATCCATCGGCAATTTCTTTGCGATTGCGAGCCGAGCCACATTTTCGTACATATAGATGTGGTTACATGGGGGTTCGACACGTGGACCACCTGATACCACCGGGCTAATTGTACTAGGGTGATGCCACGGCAATTAGGTTTTTTTGGAATATATATATAAATTTCAACTGTATATATATATGTATATGTATATGTATCTTAAAAAAACCTCGTATAGTTGCTGTCCAAAAATTGCTTTACTCACGAAAGTCACTGTTTTTTTTTTTAATTTTAATTTCTGCTATTTAATTTCTTGCGTCTTTTGACCCGTTCAATTCCCGTGAATAAGACAAAATTCTATCCCTTGCGCTCCAAATGAAAGAAGATGGATAAATTAGTTCTATGGTAAAATTTAATTAACCTACTAAATTTTTAATTAATTAACTAAAAATTCAATTTTATTAATTGATTAATAGTATAATTTAATCGGTTTGATAAAAAATTTTAAATATTTTAAATATTTTAATTTAGTTAATAATTACTCGATTCGATTTAGTCAGTTAATTGATTAATCGAATTTTTTTTAAAATTAGTTATTTATTTTTTTAATTATATAAATTTTTATTATAAAATAAAGTTATATTTTTTATTTTTATAATAAATTATATTTAGTTATTTAATTATATTAATTTTTTTATAAATATAATTTTATTTTAAAATTAAAAAAACGATGAGTTCAGTTAATTAACTAAAATGATAAATTTAGTTCGATTAATTAATTGAACTGACCAAAATAAAAATTTAGTCAGTTCAATTAATAATTTTTTTATACTTCAATTTGATTAACCAATCAATTTGATCGATTAATTAATCGAACTGACTTCACCCCCTAATAAAAAATGCGCCCTATCCATTTATATATATATATATATATATAATGGGGAAAGTATGATTTTTTTTAAACAATAAAAGTAGGATTTGAAGCTAATGGGACTTAATAATAAAATTAATAATATTTATTTAAAGTTAACCTATAGTATTTCATGGATAATATAATTATAATCTTATATATATAAATTCTTAAATGTGCTATTCATATATATATGTATATACATATAGAAGTAAAAAAAAAAAGAATATAGCAATTTATAAATCTTAAAATAAAATAAAATTAAAATTAAAATTAAAGAACATATATAGAGAGAGCTCTTATTGCTTAAAAATTACACAAAAAAAAAGATAAAAGACGAGAGAATTAGGTAAAAAACCTATTTCGTACATAATATAATTATAATTGTATGCATAATTTTTTAAATATAATTATATATTTGCTATCCATATATATAGAAATAAACATGGAAAAATTAAATCTAATAATATAAAAATTAATTTATAAAATTTTGAAATAAAAATAAAGCTAAAGCTCGTAGATTCCCTTAAAACTACAAAACAAAGAAAAAAAAAGTAAACTGAGAGAATTGGGTAAAAATAAAAATTTTATAATAACCTTTTAAAATGATTGATACAGAAAAATTTGTATAGAAAAAAGTTTTATTGAACAAAAGATTAGCTAAGAAAGAAATATAAATGAGTCAGAATAAAATAATTTTAATGAGTTGTATGAATTAAGCTGATCTAAAATAAGTTTTTTATATATATGTAAGGTGTAAAATAAATATTGCATAATTGATAACACCTATGTGTGTGTGTGTGTATATATATATATGATTGTAGGCCAATCAATCAATATAAATAGTCATAGTATTTTTAAAAAAGTAATAATTACAAACTTCACATAATTAATATTTATTGTCAAAATAAATTTATATACATTTAATCTATCAAAATAGAACATATTATTCTTCTAAATCATGAAAATCATTTATAAGTAAATCAATAGAAAATAGTTCAGCAATTTATTTTTCTATATATATATATATATATATATAGTAGCAACCAATTAAAAAGAAATTTATCTTTAATTTTGCTGCGGAACTTATTTTTAAACATGTTGCAGAAAATTATCATTTTATAATAGTTGTGAAAATTAGTAGAGTAAGAATAAGAATCATTAATTTATATACAAGAAAATCTTTATTCAATTAGGAATAATATTAAAATAAATTTTTTTATGTAGAAAATAATTTTTCATTAAATTTATATATATTGAGAAATAATTCTAATATAACTTATAAAGAAAGATAATATAATAATATTTATATTATTTTTAATCTGCATTAATAACATCAAATTAGCAGGGGTACAAAATTTAAGGTCTTTTTATTATTTTTAAAATTTTTTAATATACATGTATAAATTGGACACCTCTTCCAATATATATATATATATATATATATATATATAAACTAAGTGTCAACGATGCATCTATTAAAAAAACTAAACAATTAAAATAAGGCTTAAAATAATATGAGATAAAATAATTAAAATTAATTTTATGGGTTAATATTTCTCTAAAAATATAACAATAATTGTTTAGAATAAAAGAAGAGATTTTTATAATTGTCTAATTAATTTGAGATCAAACATTTGTTGAGTTGAGTTAAATATAAAATTATGAATTGTTGTAGAATTATGACGTTCTTGCAAAATTTAAAATTCTATTATTGGGATTAAGTCATACATGATAGTTTTTTATAATTTCCTAAATTTTACAATCTCGACAAATAAATTTATTTTTAATTTTAATAAAAAATAAATTTAATATACATAATATATAAAATTTAATATCCATATTAATTTTATGCAAGACAAAAAAAAAATCATAATTTAAATTCATGATAACAACATTGGATTCTTTAAAGAAGGTACTCGATAGTCTAATTGCATTATTTTATTAATAATTAGAAAGTAATTACTATTAAAAAATAAAATATTTTTTTTTGAAAATGAAAAAATAAAATATTTTTAGAATTTATATTTATATTTTTAAATAAATATAATCTAAAATTTAGTAATTTGCCTATAAAAAAATAAATAATTTAAAATAAATATATCTAATATTAGGAGAGTAAAAAATAAATTTAAATAAAAATAATTTAAAATGCTTTCATAGCCTTATATTATTTTTAATATGTAATTTATAATTATTTTAAGTGAAAAGATAAAATTTATATAGTCGATTTTAATTAATTTAAAATTAAAAATTAAGTGAGTTGAATTAAATTTAGTTAAATAAATATGATCATATTATTATTTTTTTTGAAGTACATAATAATATATGAATGAATTTTTACACTAGGATGGACTCTCATTTCATTTCAATGGAAAATAGTAACAAAAAATAAGGAAAAAAAAAAGAGAAAAAATCTCACAAATGGAAAGAAAACGAAGTAAACGGTCAAAGAAGAAAATTGGGGTTAGGCATGGAAACAATGGTATGCGTGCGTGACTAATTTAGTTTGGATTTAGATGATCAAGGCCACACGGTTGGCCACTTGGCTCCATCTTATTATATTCATCACACTTTAATTAAAAATAAATAAAAATATTTTTTTTTCTTGCTTTGAATAATTAATCAATTCTTTGATCGAAACTCCCAATAAAAACTTCTATTTCATTGCATGCTTTTAACATCTTTGGAAAATTGTACGGTTTGCCTGTCTTCTTTTAGAGCTTTGTAATTTTCGTTTTTCCAACTTAATTTGATATTCCTTGGGTTTCTAATTACATTTTTTAAATTTATAATTTTTTTAAAATAATTACTTTTATAAAAAAAATATAAGATTTACATAATATAAAATATATTTATTAAATATTTTAATAAATAATACTCCCTCCGTATCATTTACATAGAAAAAATAAAATGGACATAAAAATTAAGAAAATTTTCACTTTTTTCATCTATATTTACTTAAATACCCTTAAAAAAATATCCCTCAAAACATACTTTTAAGACAAAGATATAAATGGTATTTTGTCTCATTCCACTCCCCAAAATTTACCTAAAATGACATATTTTCTATATAAAAGATATAACAAAAAAGAAAATTTTCCCTATGTAAATGATACGGAATGAGTATTAAATATAAATATAATAGATGTTTAACATGTTACCTAATCTATTAAAATAATAAATAGATTATAATTTAAATTAAATAAAAAAATATATTAATTAATTTGAGACGGAGAAAACAATAATTACATATACTGAAAATTTTTTAAATACAATTTATTTATTTATTGTTTAAATTTATTTTTTCTTCAAATTTTAAATATTTATTATTTAAAATTTTAAGCACATGAATTAAAAAAAACTATAAAACTGCCATAAATTTAAAATAAAGGGACTACAGTATTTTTTTTTTTTTGTATTTTTTATGATTATTATGATGGAAGTAATTCATAATTTTTTTACAAAAGCCAAAACATTAAAAGCTTCTCACATTATTATTATGATTTCATAATAATATAATCTAAAAACAAAACATATAATAACTTAAGAAAGTTACAAAGAAAATAATATAAATGTGTTTTGCCATAGATATAAAAAAATAATATAATTATAAATAAAAATAAATTAGAGTTCATCCTTGGGGGAATAGCTTTGTTTGTTGTTGTTTGAATGTTTCTTGATAGGGTAAGAGGCTTCTAAAGTGATACCACATAAGCCTTCCTCTTCATCAACTCCTCTTTGCATTCTGATAAAACCATTCTCTCCCCATTCACTGCTCCATGAATTCTTCACTATCCAATACTTTTCTCCATCTGCTGTTTCTCCATATCCCACGAGCGCTACCCCATGATTCAGCTCTGTCCCACAGCTTCCTGTAAATATTCCCTGCAATTATAAAAATAATTTGTCATTAACATATACTTTGACAGTTCCTCAAAAGTAGGGCAGATGGCCGGGTTTGGTCGGGTTAGTTTACTTTGAGGGCAAAGGGCCGGGTTTGGTCGTGTTAGTTTTTTTTCGATCCAACCAAACACTAAATATGCCAATATAATGTCAAATTAATCTCTTCTATTTTTTTTATGAATTTAAGTCAATTTAGGATTTGGGAAGTGATATCAATTTCAAACATATTAGACTTTAAATTTAAAAAATCCATGGAGGAAAGCATTATTAATGTCAAATTGGTGAAGGCCATTTTTTAAGAAATGCAAGTGCTAAAGACAACCTAACTATCACCAACTTAGTCGCAGGAGAAAAACTATCATGAAAATCAACTCCCTCTATTTTATTATACCCTTTAGCTACCAATCTAGTCTTGTATCTATCTACAGTCCCATCTGGTTTATACTTAATTTTGTATACCCATTTATAACCTATGAGTTTTTTACCCGGTGGCAAATTAGTAACCTCCCAAGTCTTATTCTACTCAAGTGCTGCCAATTCTTTTGCCATAGCCTCAACCCAATTAGGGTCATCCTTGGCTTGACTGTAAGAGGATGGTTCTTTAATATTAGAAACATTTGCCACAAAAGACACGTGATTCTGGTCTAAAAAAGGCACGACAGAAGATGGAAAAAGTGAAATGGGATAAGCAGCAAGTGTTGTTTGAGTTTGAGTATTAGAAACAAATTGATCAAGCCATTTTGGTTTTGCTTTTATTCGAGCACTATGTCTAAGAGTATTAGTATTGATATTTGTAGTATTAGTATTACCAGTATTATTAATAGTATGAGTCTGATCATTAGATTGAAAAGAAGGGGAAGAAACCAGAGAATCATCATTGCTGTGTAAAGATGAAGGTACAGAAGGCTGAAAAGGAGCAACAGAAACAGAAGGAGAAACAGCAGGAGAGAAATTTTGAGTTGATGAAGGATCAACAGAAACAATAGGTAAAACAGGAGAGATAGGTAAAACAGATATATTCTGAAATGGAAATACAGATTCATGAAACAGAACATCCCTTGAAACAATAATGGACTTAGAATTCAAATCATAAAGCTTGTAAGCCTTTTGACCAGGCATATATCCAATAAAGACACATTTAATAGCACGAAACTCAAATTTGTCTTTATGAGGTTTGACATTAGAAGCAAAACAGAGACAGCCGCAAAATTTTAAGAAAAGAATAATCTGAAAATTTATTATGAAGAAGCTCAAAAGGAGTTTTCCAGTTTAATGTCTTAGTGGGGAACTTATTTATAATATGAGTGGCGGTAAGAATAAAATCCCCCCAACAAAATTTTGGCAAATAAGATTGAAACATCAAACTTCTTGCCACCTCAAGTAAATACTTATGTTTTCTGATTGCCTTATTTTGATACAAGCTTTAAAATCAAAAGAAGGTAATAGATCATATTTTTCAATGATTGTTGATGATTGTAACGCTCTTATTCATTAGCTAAGTAGGGTATCTTACTCTTTTGTTAAAAGATCAGAAATCAGGTCGCTCATACCATAGCTAGAGCAGCTGGTTTTATACCTTATGCCTGATTTTTCATGGAGGGTATGCCCCCCTTCTTTTCTGTACGAAATTTTGACTTTTAATCTTAATAATATGCATTAGGCGTGAGCTTCCAATAAAAAAAAAGACTTCAAATTTAATATTAGATTTTTATATTTGGATTCACTTTTAATACTGTTTGGTGGGCTTAAAGCAATAAAATAAAACAAAAATGACATAGTTCAATATATATATAAAATTATAAAAAAGTTGGTCGAGTTTGAATTTAGCAGAAAAATTATCCTAACACAAACAACTTTATATACTTAGATTATTTTATTATTAGAACTAATAAAACCATAATTTATTTCCAAACCAATTGAATATATTTTAACCCACACAAGTTGGTTGGGTTTGATCAGATTAAGAAATTTTGTTTTGCCCTACTCAAGTGCATTTTCTTAAAACCTCCTAATATGTATTGATAAGTTATCTGAATTTTTCGGGAAAAAAAAAGATTTTTGTTGAATTTTTTTTAAAAAAATTTCATGTTGCTACCAAAAATAAGAGACTAGATCCTTCATATTTATGAAGTTCAGATTGTGGGCAAGAAACTTGCCTCAGAATAGAATTGAAAATCTTTGCCACTAGCATCTATTGCAACTGCTACAGGTTGATTAGCAACAGCTTTCATCAATGCATTCTCATCGTTTTCTGGCACCATTTCATACCCATCAATAATGACTGTAGGATTATTTATCTGCAAAATCAAGAAATATACAAAGAAACTTAAATATTTTACTGAAAAATCAAATTGGACACGCTTGTTCTGTAAATTATATATCTATTTTTATAGTTAACCTTGTTTGTGTCACAGGACTCTTCTCTTGCATCGTAAGGATAGTTATTCTCTGTTGTTAAACCACCAATTTCCTGAATAAACCTGAAAGCCTGTTCCATTAATCCTCCTCCACAACCATTGTTATCAGAGCTACAATCAACCAGTTCTTGCTCTGATAAAGACACTAACTCTCCTGTTTTGATTTTGTTAATACCCTCTACTGCTGCTACACTTGAAAATGCCCAACAGCTACCTGTTACATAATAATCTTTGGTGAGTCTTTGCCCATTGATAAGCAATTGAATCTTGATTAGAATAATAGGTAAATTACACCCGTTGCTACTTGGAAAGTTACTAATATCCATTATCGTCTTCCATTCATTATTTCAAGGATGACAATGGGCATTAGTAACTTTCCACGACTGGTATGAATAGAGTATATACTTACCACATTTTCCTTGGTCCTTGACGGCAGTGACTGCACCTTTCTTCCTCCAATCAACAGCAGATGGAAGATTTCTAATCATCTCATGGGTGAAGCCAGTTCGGTTTCGCGGGCCAAAAAGCATCCTGAAATGGCTAACCTTTGAGCCTCCATAGTTTTGCGTGAACTCATGAGTAGTCATATCAGCAAACTTATTCAATTTCAACTTATAAGGCTTATTCTTCTGATTCACCATGTGAATATACTTCAAGTTCTGCTTGAACACATTAAACCGCTGTTTTTTATCAGTCGAGCTATGAGAAGTAGTGTGATAACTTCTCCATCTCTCATATAAGTTCCAAAGATTCTCCTCAGAAGCCAAATCTTCTTCTGTGTAATCAAAACACTCAGCCACATTATTCAACACAAGCACTACTAGTGAAAGTGCTGCAATCAAGAAAAGCTTTCTTGAACCCATAATGAATCAAGAAAATGATTCTTTTAGCAATGGAATGGCAATGAGTGTTCTTGATTAGTTGCATATATATATACATACATACATACATACATACATACATACATACATATATATATATATATATATTAAAAATGGAAAGGAAGATAAGAGGTGGTTAACAGAAAAAGCTCTTGTGGGTGTCAATGTTCTAAGTCATTTTATGGCTTTAAAAGAAAGACAAAAAAGATGATGATGGAGCTGTTTTTGGCTCCATTCTTGAATCTTCATGCTAAACTCGTTTCTGTAAAAGGGAACACAAATTTGTTGTTAGTTTTACACAAGAAAGGAGGAGGAGGAGAAGAAGAGTGGATTTAGTTATATTTGCAGCTTTATAAAGTAGCATTATAGCATATAAGCTTGTTTTCTAGTAAGATGGGCGGTGGATTTTGGGATTTTTATCATACAACTTGTGAATTCTCATGTTGGATAGAATCCATTCTTTTATTTCTCTTTGAAATAAATTGTTTTCTTTTAGGGTGTACACTGTCAGAGAATTGAATTTTATTCAATGATTCAGAAGTACAAAAACTAAAGTTCATATATATATTTATAAAGCATTTCCATAATTCTGATTTTTTTACACTCTGCGTTAGTTCATATCAACAATGTCAAGGTGTGATATGTGATATCTTAAATTTAATGACATGAAGTGATTAATATAAAAATAAACTTTCCACTCTTAAAAATTAAATTTTGAGATTCGCCCGCAAATTTATATTATAAAAATTCAACATGGTCTGTTCTTTATTAACTTAATAAAATTTATTCATATAATCACATTTTATTATTTATACCTTACCAATTATGAGAACTAGAATAAAAATCGACCGTTCAACGTGGGACTATATGTGAAAATGGTACATTAGTTTTACATTGTTTCCTTCAATTTTCAATAAAAATTTCCTGAAGATCCTGATGTATGAAATCTGAGTACACTCCAATTTCACTCCTGTAAATCTGCTTTTTCACCAGACAGTCTCCATGCAGTATATTATGAAGATGAGCTAGCATCACCACACTAGTCAAACGTAAAAAGAGATTGTTTTCCATTATGTTCCATGATGATCCACCAAACATGAGTACAAGCATCCCAAAATTCCACAGTACCTCAGCCCATTTTCCACTGACTGTTTAATATATAAGATAACCATTTTAAAAAGCACATGGACTTACAGCTTAGCGGTAAATGCATATTAAACTGAAGATCAATTTCTTTTCTCCATATACTAGTACTCAAATAAAGATAAACATTGTAAACGAGAAAGAAAAAGAAGAAGATCAAAATTAAAGTATATCAAGAAAATAATGTAAGACAACAAGCTCTTAGCTGCCATTAACAATATATGTGATCATCACATGTCACCCATCAAACAGAAAGAAAACAGGCAGCTTTAGAGGAGTCACATTTAGGTCACAAGAATTTGTGTGAATGGTTTGATTGGGACCGTGTGGACATCATGCTGGGTCCCAAGAAACAAACACGTCCCAAAATTCATATATTCATATTATATAGCATTGCTCACATTCCAACTATATGATATATTTTTTATCATTGAAGGAAATGCTGACGGATGAAAATCGTGGTAATAAGAGCAAAAGAGGCAAAAATGATATGCAAAATAAATTACATATATATATATATTTGAATATTGGTATGGGGAGGAAAAATCGATCATGAGTCTATTGTTCAAGAGAATATGCACTTACCGCTAAACTATACTTCAGTGTTATATGATGTAAGTTTTCACCCTCACTCTCGCACATACAATATACTAAGAGAATAAGATTTCAATTGTTTGGATCTGAAATAACCACATAACACTGTGATTCTCTTCCACAGCTCTAAAAGGAAGATCCAAGAAGATTGAAAAGGTTCTAAAAAGAAACAGGTGGCCATACTTGGCCATTTATCTTAAGATAAATGTAAAAACTTAGTTCTACCAGTGAAAGACTTCATATATAAACATCCCTACCAATTTTCATCCCAGTGAAAGACTTCAGTCAGGTTATACCAGTGAAAAACTTCAGCCTAGGAGAGAGATTACCACAAGATAATGAATTTACAGACGCACAACTAAAACAACTCACAATTTCTAGAGCATAACTAGTAGAGGATTTTTCACTAGTAGAACCTGAAAACACAATGCTGGTGCCAAAGGGTAGTCTTATTCCGGGTTTCATTCAAAACTGAAAGCATAAGACTGCACAATTAGAACCATCCATAAACTGAAAATTTGCAAGAATTGAATTAAATTGAACCTTACCAACTGTTTGAATGGTAAATGACAAAACTCCATTCTTTTAAGTTTAAAAATGGCATGATCTTACAAGATATTAAGTAACCATTTAATTAATGAGGTGAACAACTACAACCTAAGATGCTAATTTAAATGAAACACGTCTTTTTTTTATAAAGGTAAAATTATAAAACAAGTAAATCTATTTTATAATTCAAATGGTTTTTTTCTCAAAATTCAAAAGGATCCTATTCCTAATTCTACATTACTCATTAAAAGCTTCAGTTTAACATGTTACAGCAGCAAAACATATTAGCAGAGAAACATTAACATTACAGATCAGACTCCAGAGTCCCCATACAGCATCCTCTCTCTCCATAAAAAATTGTTAAAGGTTGAAAATCTCATCTTTAGCTTTCATACAGCAAGTACAAGTTGCATTAATGGCAAAACAAAGTACAGATGAAATTACAAACTCCATTAATTTCAGATGCCAGAAACCACTATACAAAAAGTGTCAGTGATAATCATCAGTGAAACTATGCTTATGGGAAATCAAAGTTGAGTCTAAAACAGAGAATACAAGAAACTGAAAAATATTAAGTAAGAGATTCTTCCCTATCTTTGGCTTGTCGAAGCAGCTCTTCTCTGACTCTCTTGATCTCAGCTTCCTTCTCCATTCTCTCCTTCTGTAAAAAAAGAAAATGAACAAACAAATCGGGCGAAACCCAGAAATTATATTTGCACGAATCATACTACTAGTAAGCCAAAAGGGAAACCAAATTCCAAATTATGAAAAAGTTTTAAACTTTTTAGGGTTTTTGTGTAAGTACCTTTTCATCTTGATGAAGGGCGATCCAAACATGAAGCTGCTCCATAGATTGCCAGAATATGAAGGCTGCTACTGACATCGCAAAGTACGTTGCTACTCTCACCATTTCCTTCTTCTTCTCCTTTCTTGTAAAAGCTGAAGACTTTTTGGGTTTCGTTTATCGATTACGTATGAGATGAAGATGGTTTTACATTTCTGATTAAGCCCTGCTTCTACATATGGCTTCCTCTGGACAAAACGACGTCGTATATATTGTGTTTGTTTTTGTTATGCAGGTTGCTCAAAGAAAAGTGTTGGATTGTTATTGAATTTTTCTTTTCACATTTTAATGAAGAGTTATGTGAAGGTGAATCAATTCTGAATTCATTCCCAGAATATAAACTTACTGCTGGGATATACCTATTGATTGTTATCGAATTTAGGATCAATAATAATAAAAAGGGATAGTTGAAAAAATAAGCAGATAGTAGATATCTTACAAAGAATCAAACATTTCTCTATCATTTTGCAACCTGTTATAAGATTATAAGCATTTTAGTTCTTAACTATTTGGCGTAAAACCAACTGCTTATCCACAATTTTTTGTCAATATTGTGTTGTTTGATTCATCTGAAATTAGTTTTATATTTCTTGGGTCCAATGGCAAAAACAAAAAGAAAAACAGTCACACTCAATCAGATAAACACACTAGAAATTCCATGTACAAGGAACAAATTTGGGAATCTAGAAATGGTAAAATTTGAATGGTAAAGAATAAAAAAAAATGGATTATATTGATTTAGTCACTATGAAGCTAAAAAATGAAGAATTATTGGAACATTGGCCTTTTGTGACTCATTAGATCCTCCCTTTTACTGTAGAAGTCGAGATTAGTAATATAGGAAATTCATTGCAGACAAGAATGCTTAGTTGTTGGAAGGATGGAAGGCAACATCTTGTTAGAAATGCAGTATCTTGCCAAATATATGCCGGCTTAATCTTAGATATTGTCTTACTGATTTGGCATCAGTAACTGGAGAAAGAAAATAAAAGGAGAGTCAAGAACTAACATTTTAAATGAACAACTTGAGCTGAACACATTCTTGTTGCAAGAAGCTACTGATATGGGGGCTAAAGGCAGCCTTTTTCGCTACGCAGATTGGGTAGATAAACTGCTGATATTACTTGGAATCTTGGGCAGCATTGGAGATGGGTTATTGACACCACTTACAATGTATACTCTTAGTGGTTTAATCAATGAATATGCAACTTCTGAATCTGGTACTGTTATATCTCTCTCCATTGAAGTAGTAAACAAGGTATGTATATATGCTATGACTTGTAATAATGATGGTGAAAGTCTAAGATAATAGCGAATAAATAAGTTAGCCTGCATTTCCTGTTTCAGTATTCTCTGAGGTTGCTCTATGTTGCTACCTTTGTTGGAACATCTGCTTTCTTAGGTATGTATAGTTCTTTTGTACTTATGAATATTGGTGGGGAAAAATACGAAAAATCACGGATTTAGTTAGTCAGAACAAAGGACTAATCTGCGTACACATACTGTATAAATATAACTCTCTGTTTACTATTATGCAGAAGGAATTTGTTGGACACGAACAGCAGAAAGACAGACATCTCGCATGAGAATGGAGTATTTAAAATCAGTCTTAAGACAAGAAGATGGTTTCTTCGACAAGCAAGCTACGTCTAACAGCACATTCCAAGTCATTTCTGCCATCTCTTCTGATGCTCATTCAATCCAAGATACCATAGCTGAAAAGGTCCTGAATTTTCATTTGCATTATGAACACTACTACTACTACTAAAATTTTCATGTGCTAAAAATTTTCATCTTTGTATCGCTGCAGATACCCTATTGCCTGGCTCACCTCTCATCATTCTTCTTTAGCTTTGTCGTTTCCTTTATACTTTCTTGGCAATTAGCATTGGCGACATTACTATTCACAATCATATTCATCAGTCCAGAAGTTGTATTTGGAAAGTTACTGATGCAAGTTGGAGCAATGGTGAAAGAAGCCTATGCAGTTGCAGGAGGCATTGCAGAACAGGCAATCTCAATTGGTTCGATCCCTTATTGGTGATAGGATGTCATTGCTCGTTCAAGTGTTTTTTAGTGCTTCCGTTGCCTTTGTGGGAGGTCCAATAATCTCATGAAGAGTATTATGATTGCTATCCAGCCACTACTTGTAGGCAGCTTTTATTCAAGAAGTGTTCTAATGAAAAGTATGTCAGAAAGAACTCAAAAGGCACAAAATGAGGGTAGTCAACTAGCAAGTCAAGCTATCATTAATCACAGGACAATCACTGCATTTTCGTTGCAGACAAGGATATTGAAATTTTTCGGACAAGCAATGAAAGGCCTGAAAAAGGAAACCATAAAGCAATCATGGCTTTCAGGTTTTGGTCTGTTCAGCTCCCAATTTCTCACAACAGCTTCTGCAGCTCTAACATTTTGGTATGGAGGGAGATTAATGGCACAAGGAAAAATATCGTCGAAGCACCTTTTTCAAGTATTCTTTCTCTTAATGAGCACAGGTAAAAGCATTGCAGATGCAGGAAGCATGAGTTCTGATTTAGCTAAAGGCAGCAATGCTATTAGATCAGTTTTTGCAATTCTTGATAGAAAAACTGAAATTGAGCCTGATAATCCAAATGGGATCAAGGTTAAAAGAAGCATTAAAGGCAATGTAGGATTGAAAAACATATATTTCTCCTATCCTGCAAGGCCTAATCAAATGATTTTCAATGACTTAAGCCTCCTGATAGAAGCAGGAAAAACAGTAGCACTTGTTGGACACAGTGGCTCAGGAAAATCTACCATCATTGGACTGATAGAAAGATTTTATGATCCGAAAAGTGGATCAATCCTGATAGATGAACGCGATATCAAGAGCTATAACTTGAGAAATTTGAGATCACACTTTGCATTAGCAAGTCAAGAGCCAACTCGTTTTGCAGGAACCATTAGCCAAAATATCATTTACGGTAAAGAAGATGCTACAGAAGCTGAGATAAGGAAGGCGGCAATGATAGCCAATGCTCATGAATTTATAAGGTAAATATATTAACCTTTTTCATTGCAGTTTGAGAAAAACACTACATAAAGAAAATGTAAATTACAGGCCATTTAGAGTCTGTTTGGATGACTGATAGTATCATTTAGTAATGTATGATATGGTTTAGTACTATATGGTATAGTACTCCAACGTAAAGTGAATTTCTATTTTCTGATCATAAAAGTTTCAAAACAGCTGAACTTCCAATCCAATATCATATGAAATGATACTTTTCCAGAAAAATAGATTAATGCCTGTCTTTAAATTCTCTAGGTAAATTGTGTGTTTCTTGTAGTGCAATCTCAAAATCAAACAGATAAACAAATGTTCATTTTTGATGAAAATTTTTCTCATAAATTGCAGTTCCATGAAAGATGGGTATGAAACATATTGTGGAGAAAGAGGAGAACAGCTATCAGGAGGGCAAAAACAAAGGATAGCATTGGCAAGAGCAATACTAAAGAACCCAACAATTCTTCTGCTAGAAGAAGCAACAAGTGCACTTGATAGTGTATCAAAAAATTTAGTCCAAGAAGCTATAGAGAAGATGATTATTGGAAGAACATGTGTGGTAGTGGCTCAACGGTTGTCAACAATACAAAATGCAGACTCCATTGCTGTAATATAGAAAGGAAAGGTTGTAGAAAAAGGATCACATTCTGATCTAATAGCCAATGGTGGAGGCCATGGCGCCTATTACCCTCTTGTTAAACTACAAGGTGAGCTTGCCCTTCGATTTTCAAGAATTCCATTAAAATAAATTCTATTTTATGAATTTACATATTTGCAATGCGATAATTTTACGAAATTCAACCCAATACAACTAAGTTTTAATCCCAATTAAGATTTACAAAACTCATCTAAATTTTAATTTCAAGTTAATTGGGATCAACTATATAAAAATGTAATGAGTTATATGTGATAATATTTCAGTGTTCATTTCTGTTAATTAGTATAAGAGAATAATTTTAAAATAGATACAAATCATATCATTTCAAAAAATTAAATTTAATTAATTAAGATATCTCCTAAAATTTTATTATTATTATATTACTATTAAATAAATATAGATAATTAAGAAAATAAAACCAATTAAATAAACTATTTATTTACACAACATTCACAATAATTCTTGCACAAAAAATTCAATCAAATTGAACTGAGTTCATTGAATTTTTATGGCAAATTTAAACTTATATAGAGTGAAATTATTATATATTTTATTAACATAACCAGTTTATTCTTCCATATAGATACGCCATTAATTGATGATTTATAATAATTTTTAAAAAATAATATATATCCACTTATGAATTTGTGAAAGCAGATTTAAATTTGATTTTATTTTTCAATATTAAAAACTAAAAAAAAATAAAATACATCAATTATTTGGATTGGGTAAGGAAAATCGGCGCCATTTTCAGAAATTGGAAGACTATTATTATATTTATTTATAAATGATAAATCAATTGGCCGTTTACTTCCCAAGTCAACCTGAAGCTGATCATTATACAAAGGAAAGTATAAATAAACTTAATTGAATTAAAATGAAGAAAATAAAAATAAATTTTAAAATTCACTATCGAAAAATATTATTCTCTAACAATATACAGGTTCACAAGTTGTTAATTAAAGATAAAAACTAGCAATATTTATATTAATATATTTAATACTAAATATAACCTTTTCATTTCCTACAAGGAAAATTACAAATAGTTTTTTTTTCATTGATTAACATAAAATTAATGATAAAATGTAAAAGAGATATATCAGAATCATTTGTATAATATATTTCTTAAAAAATTGTAATTGTTTAATATAATGGAAAAATAATGAACAATACAATTACAAAATTGTTTTTTTTAATCTAGATAATAATTTTATTTAATTAATCAATCTTCTAGGAAATATATTATTAAGAAAATTGATAATAATTTTATTTAATTAGGTTAGAGAAAGAAATTTAGATTTATTTTTTTATATCTATTAAATTTAATATATAATATTTTTGAATTAACAAAATATATTTTTATTATTTTTAAATTTTATTTAAAAATTTCTATGAATTTTAGGTATTTTATTAATATCCATAAATTAAAATGTTATAATATTATTATATTATTAAATTTGAATCAATCATTTAAACTTATTGCACTATAAAGAAAATATAAATTTTTGAGTGGTTGAATTTGTTAACTTTTTGACATTGAATCTCTAAACCTCAGTTTGATGATATTGAACTCTTAAATTTTGCGATTCAAGAATATTATGTCATTTTCTAACGAAATTGGTTAACAACGTTAAATTTTTTATTAATTGATGCATTGACGCTGTTAGCCAATTTCATTAAAAAATGACATAATATATATAAATTGCAAAGATTAAGAGTCTAATATTATTAAAATAAAATTTAAAAGCTCAATATAAAAAAATTACCAAATTTAAAAACCTTATTTCAACTATAAATAAATCTCCAGTTCCATGTACCTACTAAATTTTAAAAACATTGATGCAAATCCATATATATATATATATATATATATATATATTGCCGTGTTGCAAGTGAAGTGCAACTCAAACATTAACATTATAATAATTTCCATTACCTAGAAAAGGCACAAATGGACCACATTTATAAATTATAAGTAATCATGCAATAGAGCTCAATTATATAGTATATTGAAATTTTTTCAAATATTTTTATATTATATGATATAGTCATTATTTATCATAAATTACAACTTGGGTTTATAAATATAATTAATCTCTACCTTTTGATTAATTTAAAGTCTTAGTCAATTATCACTAGCAATTAATGATAATTTGCAGGCTACTTGGAAGGGGAACAACTCTACTCTTGAATTTAGAGGGTGTTTCTCAAAACTTAAAAGCTGGTCAAAACTGATTATAAGCAGTTTTTAGATTATAAATTGTTTATTTAAGTGTTTCTGAAAACTTAAATAGTATATTATAATATGATTTTAATCAGTTTTTTAAAAGTTAGGTTTTGCTACTTTTTTTAAGCACTTATTTTTTAAGCAGTTTTTGAAAGGGGAAGAAAACCTGATTCCCCCTAAAATCTAAATCATGCATAGATCACTAGATTATTCAAATTAATTTGCAAAGGGCTAAATTGCATACCTGACATCATCGTATGTTGAAGCTGAAGACGATTTTGAAGTTTGTCGCCTTCCAGGGGATACACACTTTAAGTTTAGCGGAAGCACTACTGAAGGAACGTAATGTTCTCTCAAAATTGTTATGTTCTCCCGGAGACCACGACCCCTTATTTATAACTGATGATGATAATTAATTTCTATTTTGGTCCTTCAACAAAATAGAAATTCTTAACGGTCTCTACACTTATAATCCTATTACGAGTAGGACACCTCAATAGTCAACAATTCTAATTTGATCAAAACTTTAATTTGACTATCTTAATTTGACTGCAATACACATTTAATATTTAAATATATTTAGCCCACACTTAGGATTAATTTTAACAATAAAATTAATTCTAACAATCTCCCACTTGGGCTATCATATATTAAATGTAAATGTATATACCTTAATGAGCTCATAAAAGCAGTCATACTGAAGGTGTCTCAAACAATTTCGTCCATTGATTATATCGATAAAGGACTGAAGGGCCAGTCGCCACATTCATTGTGACTCAAACCACCATCAATCACATTACCAATACTCTCAAATGATATAGATCAATAATAGGAGTGTAGCATGGAAACTACATGTAATGTGATCTAATCATGCCTGTTTCCAACTGGTCAATCTTAAGTGAGATCAAACATAAATATAATACAGAGTGTAAAATACATAATAAAATGAAAGAAAAACTCATTTTTCTGCAGAAACTGAATGTACTTTATAAAATATATCCAATGTCAAAGAGAGCATACATAAAACTTAATGCAAACTTAATGAACAAACTCTCACTGAAACTAAATAGTCTCAAATAATGTGACACCCATACGAGCAGTGTGCTCATAAAAAACTTTCGGTATCACAGCCTTAGTGAGCGGATCTGCAATCATGGAGTTCGTTCCAATATGCTGTATGGATATCTGTCCACTCTATACTCTCTCCCTCACAGCCAGAAACTTTATCCCAATGTGTCTCGATTGAGAAGAGCTTCTATTGTTGTTGGATAATAAAATCGCTGAGTTATTATCACAGTATAACTTTAATGGCCTTTCAATGTCATTCACAATGCGCAGCCCTATGACAAAGTTTCTCAGCCAAATAGCCTGATTGGATGCCTCGTAGCTTGCTACAAATTCTGCTTCCATGGTGGAGGTAGCTACTAGAGTTTGTTTCACACTCTTCCAAGAAATAGCACCGCCAGCCAAGAGATATATGTAGCCTGATGTGGATTTTCTACTGTCTTGGCATCCCGCGAAATCAGAATCAGTATACCCAATGATCTCAAGCTGATCTGATCTCCTGTATGTGAGCATATGTCCCTTTGTTCTCTGAAGATATCTCAAGACTCTTTTGGTTGCTTTCCAATGATCCATTCCTGGATTGCTGAGATATCGCCCTAACATGCCAACTATGAATGAAATATCTGGACGAGTGCAAACTTGAGCATACATCAGACTCCCAACTGCAGACGCATAAGGAATCTTCTGCATCTCCTGAATCTCAAGTTCACCCTTTGGACACTGATCAAGACTGAATTTATCTCCTTTAGCAACTGGGGTATCAATTGGTCTACGGTTGTGCATACTAAATCTCTTGAGCACTTTCTCAATATAACCCTTTTGTGATAATCTAAGAATACCTAGAGTACAGTCTCGATGTATTTGAATCCCTAATACAAAAGAAACTTCACCTAAATCTTTCATCTCAAAGTGTTTTGAGAGAAAGACTTTGGTCTCGTGCAGCAAGTCCTTACAGTTAGTAGCAAGCAATATGTCATCCACATATAAGACCAAAAAAATAAACCTACTTTCACTGAACTTGTGATACACACAATCTTCCATAGCATTTGTCTCAAAACCGAAAGAGACAACTACTTCATGGAACTTGAAGTACCACTGACGAGAAGCTTGCTTGAGTCCATAAATGGATTTCTTTAATTTGCATACCAGTCACTTTGGGTCTCCAGACACAAAGTTTTCTGGCTGCACCATATAGATGGTTTCATCAATGTCTCCATTGAGAAACGCAGTCTTCACATCCATTTGATGTTACTCAAGATCAAAATGTGCAACTAGAGCCATGATTGTCCTAAAAGAGTCCTTCGATGAAACCGGAGAGAAGGTCTCTTTATAGTCAATCCCCTCTTTCTGAGTGAAGCCTTTAGCTACAAGACGAGCCTTATATCTTTCCACATTACCATTAGAATCCCTCTTGGTCTTAAATATCCATTTGCAAACAATAGGTTTCTTTCCTTCAAGTAATGGGATAAGATCCCAAACTTGATTGTCTTGCATAGATTTATATTTTTCACTCATTGCCTCAATCCACTTATGAGAGTTGGAATCCTGCATGACATGATAAAAGCTGATTGGATCATCTTTCACCATGTCTACAGTGTCCTCATGTTCCTGAAGATATACTACATAATCATCTGAAATAGCATTTCTTCTCTCTCTAGTGGACCTCCTTAAAGGCACAGGTTCTGACTCAAATTCTTGAGGTTGTTGAGCTTGTTCTTGAGGAAGTTGTTCAACATTGTCTTGTATTGAAACTTGATGTGCTTCTGGAACAGTGACAGGCGTAGGAACCAGAATACTGTTAGGAGCAATGATAGGAATCGACACTGAGTGTTCCTGACTCGATCCCTCCTCAAAGACAATGTTTCTAACCTTACTTCTCCCTCCAAACCCAACATCCTAAAAAAATTTTGCAATTCCCGTCTCAAAAATAGATCTGGAAGTAGGATTATAAAACTTAAAACCCCGAGATCGCTCAGAATAACCAACAAAGTAGCTACTAACAGTTTTGAAGTCCAATTTTGTCTCATTAGGCCTATAAGGCCTAGCCTCAGCAGGACATCCCCAAACATGAAGGTGCTTTAGACTGGGCTTGCGTCCAGTCCAAAACTCATAATGTGTTTTTGTAGCTGCTTTAGTTGGTACTCTGTTAAGAAGATAGACTGTTGTCTTTAATGCTTCTCCCCACAGAGACTCAGGTAAAGAAGAATGACTAATCATACTTCTAACCACATCCATAAGAGTCATGTTACGTCTCTCAGATACACCATTCATGCTGGGTGTACCAAGCATTGTGTATTGAGGGACTATACCACAATCCTGCAGGAAAATAGCAAATGGCCTTGGACGTTCACCTGAACCGTCATATCTACCATAGTACTCACCTCCACGGTCAGATCTAACAGATTTAATCTTCTTTCCAAGTTGATTTTCAACTTTGGCCTTATAAGATTTGAAAACGTCCAGAGACTCAGATTTCTCATGAATGAGATATAGGTACCCATAACGTGAGTAATCGTCTATGAATGATATAAAGTATCTTTGACTGTGAACCTCGGTTTTCCGCCCAAAAAGGATCCGGGCGAACGTTCACTTGTTGTCGGGAGTCGCCACTCAGTTTATTTTGTTCAAAGGGAAAAACTAAGAAAACCCTTGTTTGACTCCAATTATGCGTGCAATGTAAAGGTTTCTAGTCTGCGAACCCAAGGAGGATTCGGGGACTATGTCATGCATTTGACTAACTTGCAAACAAAAGGAACAAAGAAATAAAAACAGACAGATTGTTAGTAAATTGTGGACTTGCTATTTGGGGTGAATCCCAAACATGCCTACATACTCCCGTTTGAATAGGAGATCAAAGCCCATGTAGTTCGGAAAAGCCTATTTAAAGGCGATAAAAATAATGCTTCATGCATGTGTGTGTGTATGCTTCGTGCATTGTCGGGCTTCATGCCAAGGATTGAGAGATTTAGCACTTAGTGCTAAATGGTGAAACTTAGGTACTTTGTACCAAAGGAGTGCAATTTAGGCTTCATGCCAAATGTGAGATTTTGAGCACTTAGTACTTCGTGCTAGTGTCGGGCTTCATGCCAAGTATTGATCGGGCTTTTTGCCAAATTTGTGAAATTTAGCACTTAGTGCTAAATGGTGCAATCTTAGGTACTTTGTACCAAAAGAATGCAATTTTTAGGCCTTAGGCTTGCATTGTCGGGCTTTTTGCCAAAGATGTGAGTTTTAGCACTTAGTGCTAAATTGTGAAATTTTAGGTACTTTGTACCAAAATGGTGTAATTTAGGCTCCGTGCCAAAAGGTTGATTTTAATTGTGAAATTTAGGTACTTTGTACCAAAGGGATTCAATTTAGGCTTCGTGCCAAAGAGGCTGATTGATTAGTCCATTAGGCCTTAGACCTAAAAGGATTAGGTCTTTGACCGAGAAGAAATTAAGAAGAAGATTGAATGCTTATGAGATGCTTAAATTGACAAATGATGGATTAGAATATTACCTTGCTTAGGATTTTCCCGCTTTGAAGTTTCAGATCTCGTTTTCTTGGACTTTCGATTATGATTTTTGATTACGGATTAAATTCGTCAGCATGAGGCCCGGAGTCTCCAAAAGCCAACCTCTTTTTTTGAACACTTGAAGGCAATTTATAGGCAAAATCGGGCTGGACGGCGGCCGAGCCGCTGTGGATGTGACAAGCCGAAAAGACGGAAAGTTTTGGCGGCTGGGTCGCCGGTTTTGTCCGGTTTTTGCTCAAACTGATTTTTCGGGAGCTAGAGACCTCCAAAAATTATTCCGGGACCATATCCGTGATCCTCACGTCATCCCGGATATTTCAAGTACCATATTGACATATTTCCGGTGAACTTTTACCGTGGACCTTCGGTCCGGCTCGGTTGTCCGCAGTCTGAGAAAATTAGCTTTCCGAGCCTCAAAATTTGAGTGTTCACAATTGCCCCCCAGTGGGGTTCATAAAAATAATTTATGGAGCCCAGTGGTCTTCTGAAGAGCGAATTTTGAGCGAGGGGTAAAAGATACGCCTTTTGGCACTTCCGGATTGCTTGCAACACTTCTGATTTTTTCTGTACCTGCACTTTCATTTAGCACAAACAGTACATATGTATGCATGATGTCCTCTTTTATTTTCAAAAAGGATTTTTTTTTTGCAACCGTTGTATGCACAACTGGACCAAAAGTCTCCATAAGGTTGAAAGGATCAATATGGGAAGATATGGATTGAAAGCTGTTGCTACTCTTAGAGGCGTAGTTGTAGATTGGGATTTCTTGCATGCTTGTATCAGATTTTGGGATTCCCAAGCTCACGTCCTCAGATTTGGTGCCCGGATTGGAAGAGATGTGTCCTCTTTTTGAGGAATTCTGCTCAATTATTGGATGCGACCCAAATGCCCTTCTTGTAAGGCATGAGGTTCAAGTCGGCTATGTGGGGTCTTTTCAGAGGCTTTTCAATTTTACAAGGCCTCAAGCTCAAGCTATCAGTAATTATTTCTAGTAAAGAACTTAGAAATAATCCTCTAGGAAGTTCGACTCTACTGGGGAAGAAACTTGAATTTTTCTGAAGTTGCCCCCAAATTATTCCCGGAGTTACTCGAGCTGTTCTTCAAACTTGGGTTAGGAACCACAGATAATCAGGCCTTTTTGCAGAGCCTTCCCTTGTTCAGACTACTCCAGGGTATAAGACCTGGTTTATAGCTGAAGTTTGACCAATTGAAAAGCCAAGGAGGCATGCATTGCTGCAGGAGCTGGAGGGAGAGGAGGTAGTTCCTCTTAATGAGGGGGAGACAGGGGCTGCAGAGAGTTCCGGAACTAAGGAAGATACCGAAGACTCTGCCCCACGTAGGAGACGCAGGATTTAGACTCTAGGATTGACTCTTTTTTTTCTTTTCCTTTTTTTTTGACTCTTTTTGGTTGGTTTTTGGTACTTTATGAAAGGAATGACTCTTTTTGAATGAATGACTCCCTTGGGAATGAATGACCCTTCTTGGCATGACTTTTTCCTTTGCTTTCCAAGCATTATCTACTTTATTTATTTGCTCTAATTTTTACCTAAGTCGTCCTTTCGGATTTTCAACTTAGCGAGCTCTTACCCATTCTTGTCTAAGCCGCCCTTTGCGGGTTTTCAACTTAGCGGGCCCCACTATTGCCTTAAGCCGCCCTTTGTGGGTTTTCGACTTAGCGGGATTTTTTTGTTTGTTTGTTTTTTTTTATGTTGGCACAAGAAAAATGAATCAATGATTTTATTAAAATTTAGACCGTGCTCAAGGAGAGCTGCCTACATATCTCGAATTAATTTGCGAGAATCAGGTCTAATGTAGTTCCTTACAATGCACGATTAAACATAATATTTCTTTAGTTGATCCAGATTGCATGGGTTTATGAACTCCAGACCATCCAAATCAGACAAGATGACGGCTCTGCCGGAAAGTATTTTCTTCAAAATGTAGGGTCCCGCCCAATGAGGACGAAACTTCCCACGAGGATCTATAACAGGCGTTCTGATCTCTTTCAGAACCAAACAACCTTCTTTCAACTTTCGATCTTTGACCTTTTTGTTGAAATGTCTGGCCATTCGCCTCTGATACCCTTGAATCTTATGTAGAGCTTGAAGTCTTTTTTCATCCAAACTCAACAACTGATGATGATAATTGCTGATCCATTCAGCTTCATTTATCTGACTTTCTTGAATTATCCTCGCCGATTGAACTTCCAGTTCAATGGGGAGTACTGCTTCCATTCCGTATACCAGTGAATACGGGGTTGCCCCAGTAGGAGTTCTAACTGATGTTCTATATCCCCACAAGGCCAATGGCAACTTCTCATGCCAATGCCTATGTTCCTTGATCATCTTTTGTATGATCACCTTTATAGACTTGTTCGCTGCTTCTACAGCTCCATTTGTTTGAGGTCTATAAGGAGAGGACTTATGATGCTGGATCTTCTTATCCTTCAAGAGCTTAGCAAAATCTGCTTGGAAATGAGTTCCATTATCAGTGATAATTTCAAACGGCGTTCCGTACCGACAAAGGATGTTGGTTCGGACAAACTGTGCTGCCTTTTTGGCGTCTAATTTTGCATAGGAAGCTGCTTCAACCCACTTTGTGAAATAATCCACTACTACCAAGATAAACTGATGTCCATTCGAGGCTTGTGGATGTATTTTGCCAATTATATCTATTCCCCAAGTAGCGAAGGGCCATGGAGAAGTGATTGGATTCAGGGCAACGGGAGGTTGCTTCTGCAGCTTAGCAAATATCTGACACTGATGCCATCCTTGCACAAATGCCACACAGTCTGTGTTCATGGTGGACCAATAATATCCCAAATTGGCCTGATGTTACACCAAAGAGTCACTTTGCAGGATTTAAGCTTCACATTGTACTTGCGAAGTCTAAGGAAGAACTTCTCAAGTGCTTAGACGTGCTCTTCTGGAGATTTTGACTTGACAATCATATCATCAACATACACTTTTACTTCTTTGCAAATCATGTCATGAAAGATTGTCGTTGCCATCCCGTCTATTAGCAAATCGATGTGTGGTAGCGGGAAATTGTCCTTGGGACAGGCTTTATTCAGATCTCTGTAGTCAACACACATCCTGACCTTTCCGTCTTTCTTCGGGACCGGTACAATGTTTGCTAACCAGGAAGGGTAGGCAATTGGTTCTATGAACTTATTGTCCAGTTGTTTGGCAACCTCATCTTTAATTTTCAAAGACCATTCTGGCTTCATTCTGCTCAATTTTTGCTTAACTGGCTTTGAATCGGGATATAGCGGAATCTTGTGAACTGCTATGGCTGGGTCTATTCCCGTGACATCACTTGTCTTCCACAGGAAGCAGTCGGCATACTTTCTGATGCATTCAAGAACCTGCTCCTTATTCACACAATCACATGCATTGTATGTATGTTCATTTTCTTTGCCAATTATTATCTTTTGATTTATTTCTTTTATTTCATTTATTTCATTTTTGCTAGATAATACTTGGAAAGCAAAAGACACAGGGTAACCAAGAATTTGAAGGGTTTCATTGATAATGGTGGAGTCATTCTCCAAGATTACATTAAATGCGACATTTGGGTTCTCTAAATCTGAAGCTATAGAGGACTCAAAACTAGACTCTGGCTTGGTGTTTGACTTAGGATTTGACTCGGTACAGGACTCGGGTTCAAGGTGTGACACTGGACTAGTTTTGTCTACAACAACTTGTCCCTCCTAGGCATACCAGTTCATCAGTGGTCCATCTGTGGTCTTGATCAGCTTGGTGAAGCCCCTTTTGTCTTCAAAATTAGTTACCATAGCAACCTCATCAAAGAGACTAGGCTGCATGAAATCTTCCACAGTGATGGCATTGATGGAATGATTGGGCAAGGGGTTAGTGTTAATGTTTGGTTGCCTCCTGAGAGGAATGATGTCACCACTATCCACCAAATCCTGGATGCGGTTTTTCAAAGTCCAGCAAGCATCTATTCTGTGCCCATTTCCTTGGTGGTACTCACAGTACTCATTGGCCCTGTAATTGGAGGGTAATGGGTTTGGAGGAGGCCTTGGGTCCAAAGGCTTCAAATATTTCCCTTCCACGGCCTTTTTAAACACTAGATGAAGGGGCATTCCAATGTCGGTATATTGCCTTCTTAGCTGATTTCTTTGCCCAAGATTGCCCACACGTAAAGGATTCGCAGGGGCAATATTGGCCACTTCATTAGCAGCTTGGCCTTGTTTTTTATACTTCAAGATAGCTTCTTCATCTACTATCTTACCCAATTGTATCAGATCTTCTACCTTGGTTGCAGTCGCAATGAGCGATTTGAAAGTAGGTAGGTATTGGGTTTGCAGTTGGGCTTGATATGTAGGCCTTAAATTTCTGATTATGATATCAATCTGCTCCTGTTCTGAAGGGCGATTAATCATTTGGGCGGCTTTTGCTCTCCACCTCGTAAGGAACTAGGAGAAGGGTTCATTGTTGTTCTGCTTGGTAGTCTCAAGTTCCCTTCTGGTGACATCCACCTCAATATTATAGTGGTATTGAGAGTTAAATGCATTGCAGATGTCTTCCCATGTCTTAATCTTGGAACGGTCTAGACTCACAAACTATTTAAGGGCAGCCCCAGTCAGGGATTGTTGGAAGAGTTGAGCAAAGAGCTCATCATTTAAACCCCATGGGCTCAAGGCCCCCACATACATCTTCAAATGGGTTTTAGGGCAAGTGGTCCCATCAAATTTGTCCATCCCCGGCATCTTGAATTTTGGAGGTAATCTGGCTTGGGGAAACAAGGATAAGGAATCCATGTCTACCACCTCTTTGTGAGTTTTCATGGCAGTGATTGACCTCTCAAGCAATTCAAGTTTCCTTTTCAGTTCATCTGTTTCATTCTTGGAGGGTGGATCCTCCAAATTGATGACAGGGGTATTATTCTGAACAGTCATGGGGGTACTAGTTTGCCCCACAATAGGTTCCTTCCCTAAATTTCCAGGAGTAGGGACTGTCTTTGGTGCTCCTCCCAATTCAGCCAAGATGGCTACCCTCTGGGCGGCTAAAGCTTCATCAATTTTTTCTTGCATCCTAGCTTCAATTTCCTTAGCCTGTCCATCTAACAAGGCCTTGATCTGTTCAATTGTAGCCATTTCAGGAATTGGAGTGGTTGGTGAAGTTGGAGTGGTAGAGCTTGTGGGTGATTGCCCAGTTGGAGTTGGTGTAGCTTGTGTGGGTGAAGGCACACGGATAGTGGGTACTTGAAAAGGTTAAGGGCAAGAGATCAGGGTAGTGTGTAGGGTAGGAAAACTCTTGGTCCACTTGCACATATCAAAAGATTTTCCCCAAAACCGTGTTGTTATGTTGCATGAATGCACCTCATCACATCACAATTCATTTTAATGGAATGTGGCACTATCATTGGGTACATACAACCTAAGGGAAGGTTCTATTGGCACATGAAAAATAGAGAATCGGCTTATAATAGGGACCCTTGAGTCTTGAGTAAGATATACCTAACCACATGTGAAACAAGGAGTTTCGCGTGGGTCCAACAGTATGATTACTCATGGGCCACTCCAAAAGGATTGGAATGGTTTGCGACAACAGGGAGGACGCTTTGGCTGTCCGCCGGCATAATCAAGGAGACCTGCCGGTCAGCGCTACTTGCTATTCAGACTCAGAACTTTGAACAGAAAGAGAAGAAATTCATTTGAAAATAATTTTTTATGCAATGGAGGAAAAGGATTCCCCCATATATGCAAGAGAAAAAGATTCTTTGAATGACAAAATAAATGCACAAGTAGTCAAACAATAGATCCATCAAAGGAAAAAGATTTCTTTCTTCAATCTTCAGTCCAATATCCTTAAAGGAAGGATATATATTGCTAAGGTACCCTGCAAAACAAATAAACGTACCCTAAAGAAGGGCAAGTTAGTCAAATAAATAATAGTAGTCTACTAGAGTCCCATAAATTATTTTTTATGGTCCCTAGAAAGATTTCTTTTGTCAACTTTCAATTCCAATATCCTTAAAGAAAGGATAATCATTGCTAAGGTACCCTGCAAAATAAATAAAAGCACCATAAAGAATGACAAGTTAGTCAAATAAACAATTGTAGTCCACTAAGATCCCATAAATCATTTTTATGGTCCCCAGTGGAGTCGCCAATTTGTGAACCTCGGTTTTCCGCCCGAAAAGGATCCGGACGAACGTTCACTCGTTGTCGGGAGTCGCCACTCAGTTTATTTTGTTCAAAGGGAAAAACTAAGAAAACTCTTATTTGACTCCAATTATGCGTCCAATGTAAAAGTTTCTAGTCTGCGAACCCAAGGAGGATTCGGGGACTATGTCATGCATTTGACTAACTTGCAAACAAAAGGAACAAAGAAATAAAAACAGACAGATTGTTAGTAAATTGTGGACTTGCTATTTGGGGTGAATCCCAAACATGCCTACATACTCCCGTTTGAATAGGAGATCAAAGCCCATGTAGTTCGGAAAAGCCTATTTAAAGGCGATAAAAATAATGTTTCATGCATGTATGTGTGTATGCTTCGTGCATTGTCGGGCTTCATGCCAAGGATTGAGAGATTTAGCACTTAGTGCTAAATGGTGAAATTTAGGTACTTTGTACCAAAGGAGTGCAATTTAGGCTTCATGCCAAATGTGAGATTTTGAGCACTTAGTGCTTCGTGCTGGTGTCGGGCTTCATGCCAAGTATTGATCGGGCTTTTTGCCAAATTTGTGAAATTTAGCACTTAGTGCTAAATGGTGCAATCTTAGGTACTTTGTACCAAAAGAATGCAATTTTTAGGCCTTAGGCCTGCATTGTCGGGCTTTTTGCCAAAGATGTGAGTTTTAGCACTTAGTGCTAAATTATGAAATTTTAGGTACTTTGTACCAAAATGGTGTAATTTAGGCTCCGTGCCAAAAGGTTGATTTTAATTGTGAAATTTAGGTACTTTGTACCAAAGGGATTCAATTTAGGCTTCGTGCCAAAGAGGCTGATTAATTAGTCCATTAGGCCTTAGACCTAAAAGGATTAGGTCTTTGACCGAGAAGAAATTAAGAAGAAGATTGAATGCTTATGAGATGCTTAAATTGACAAATGATGGATTAGAATATTACCTTGCTTAGGATTTTCCCGCTTTGAAGTTCCAGATCTCGTTTTCTTGGACTTTTGATTATGATTTTTTATTACGGATTAAATTCGTCAGCATGAGGCCCGGAGTCTCTAAAAGCCAACCTCTTTTTCTGAACACTTGAAGGCAATTTATAGGCAAAATCGGGCTGGACGGCGGCCGGACCGCCGTGGATGTGACAAGCCGAAAAGACGGAAAGTTTTGGCGGCTGAGCCGCCGGTTTTGTCCGGTTTTTGCTCAAACTGATTTTTCGGGAGCTAGAGACCTCCAAAAATTATTCCGGGACCATATCCGTGATTCTCACGTCGTCCCGGACATTTCAAGTACCATATTGACATATTTTCCGGTGAACTTTTACCGTGGACCTTCGGTCCAGCTCGGTTGTCCGCAGTCTGAGAAAATTGACTTCCCGAACCTCAAAATTCGAGTGTTCACATTGACCATTCCTAGTTGCTGTAGGGAATGGGCTACAGATGTCCGTATGTATCAACTCTAAGACGTTTGATGACCTATTGGCACCTAATCTCTTTTGTTTAGTCTGTTTACCTTTAATACATTCAACACAGGAGTCCAAATCTGTGAAATCAAGTGTATTTATGATACCATTTAACACAAGACGCTCTATTCTAGATTTGGATATGTGACCCAAACGTCTGTGCCATAGAGCAGCTGAGTTATCCATATTCAGCTTCCTTTTGGTACCTATAGTACTAACTTGCAGAGTCTCATTATAAGAGGCATCGATATCTAACATATATAGATTATGAAGTGTATACAATAAACCAGTACCTAAAATTTTTGAATCCATAGATAAAGTAACTTTATTGTTTCCAAATGAACAAGTAAAACCAGATTTATCCAAATGGGAAACAGAAATTAAATTCCGCCTAAAAAACGGAATAACAAAAGTATCTACTAGATCTAAAAAAATTTCAGTTCTTAAACGCAATCTAAAATGACATATCGCCTCTACTTCAACCGGTTCGCCAGTTCCCATATAAACGTATCTTTCACCGTCAGTTTGCTTTCGGTAAATTAGGCAATCATGCATTAAAACACTTATGTGACTAGTAGCACCAGAATCTATCCACCAAGTGTTTCTTGGTACCGAAGTTAAATTAACTTCAGAACAGACTAAAACCAAATATTTTCCCTTATCAGCTGTCTTATTATCAATATTTTCATTCATAGGGACAAAGTTGGGATTACACGGCATGCTAGCTGAATTCAGAGAAAATAAATAATAAATAAATGACATAAGCTCACAATCCACAAAATATTGAAACAAATCACAGAAGTATAGTTCAAAAATTGGAAACAAGATATCGGACACAACATTAATATTCTCATATTTGGACATAAAATATTAACTGTAATTGGTATCTCAACGCAGTAATCAAATATTGACAATTCAGTCCTGTCAAATAATAAACCTTCATTTGGGCCGATTTATTATCCACATAGATGAACACATAATAATTATCACATATTTATTACCGCAATGTATTCTCAATTCAGCCAGATAGCAACCTTCCTTTGGGCCGGTTTACTACCCACAATGAATTTTAATACATCTGTCTAATATCTCAAATAAATTAATTTACACAATGATGTCACTTTGGTAACTTTTTGCTTCAATTAATTTATTATTAAAAATATTAGACACAATCAGGACTAAAATACCAAAATTTAAACTCAATAAAATTCTTACATTATAATAAATTGATTGCAATATTTATATGAATTAAATTTAAACTCAATAAGATAATTAAAATCAAATATTGCAATAAAAAAATAAACTTTAATTAATTAAAATTTTTTTAATCTTTAATTAATTAATTTACATAATTAATCAACCAAAAATTAATTAATTCCAGAAAAAATCACAAACACAAATTCAAGTCCAGAAATTCGATTTTTCCAGAATCAATTAAATAATCACAGTAATTTAATCCAAAAACAAATCAAACCAAAATTGATTTCAGATTACTAAATTCGATTCCAAATTAATTCTAAAAAAATTACAAATTAATTTTCTAGAATCAAAACAATAATCAATACTGCAATTTAATCGAAAAATCTAGCAACTTAGCACAGGGCTCTGATACCAATTGAAAGGGGAAGAAAACCTGATTTCCCCTAAAATCTAAATCATGCATAGATTACTAGATTATTCAAATTAACTTGCAAAGGGTTAAATTGCATACCTGACATCATCGTATGTTGAAGTTGAAGACGATTTTGGAGTTTGTCGCTTTCCAGGGGATACACACTTTAAGTTTAGCGGAAGCACTACTGAAGGAACGTAATGTTATCTCAAAATTGTTATGTTCTCCCGGAGACCACGACCCCTTATTTATAACTGATGATGATGATTAATTTCTATTTTGGTCCTTCAACAAAATAGAAATTCTTAACGGTCTCTACACTTATAATCATATTACGAGTAGGACACCTCAATAATCAACAATTCTAATTTGATCAAAACTTTAATTGACTATTTTAATTTGACTGCAATACATATTTAATATTTAAATATATTTAGCCTATACTTATGATTAATTAGAGGATTAATTTTATCAATATAAAATTAATTCTAACAGTTTTGACCAAGTAAAACACCATACTATCCCTACCTAATCTTTAATATTCCAAATTTGCCCACCCTATACACTTTAGTTCCCATCAAAATTATTTTACGTTTTTTCTTCTCTCTTAAGGCAGTAGTTTTTTATTTGTATAATTTATTGATAACACCATTATTATTATTATTATTATTAAATAAAATTTTATTATTATTATTATTATTATTGCAAAATAAATTTTGAATTGACATTTAAAAAATTATTTTTATACAATAAATAAACTCAGGGATAGTTTGGTCATTTTGACAGTTTCTGCAATTAAAAACTGATTATAATCTGATTTTACAGAAACACTTAACTGATTATAAACTGATTATCAGCTGATTATTAACTAGTTTATAGAAATGTTTAACTGTTTATTTTTAATCTGATTATAATCTAAAAATCACTTATTCACAATAGGTTGAAAAGCTCCGGTTTTGAGAAACACCCTCTTAGTTTCTCTTTTTTTTTTTAAGTAAAAAAAAGTTTAAAAAAAGTGCAAATTTTTTACGAAAAAATATGATAAACTTACCTTTCATTACAACTATATAATATAAGATTATTTTTAATTTTTGTGATTATCTATTATAATGAAATAAATAATATTTTTCCTCCACTGTTGTTCTTGTTATTGACGTCTTCTGCATTAGTTTTAAATTTCATCACTGTCCCTGCCGCCAAATCCACAAAATATCCATTAACTTCACAACAAATTGTAATTAATTTCTTCCAAGTCGTATGATATTATGATGTTAGATTGTTAAAATTTATACAAATATTTAAATTATGTGATATTTTAGACAATGAGTCACCAAATAATAACTTCTTTTAAAAAAATAGTATATTAAGAAATTGACAGATTTATTCAATTGTTATAATATAGTAAAACAATTAATAATTTTTTATTGCTAATGGGGTTTTATTAAATAATATTAAAAATATTTTTAAAATTGAAAAATTCAAATTTAAATCTTGAAATAAAACATAAAATGTATATTTTTAATGTATATATATAGTAAAATAATCTGATGATTGATATATAATCCTTAAAGATTTGATTGATCTTTTGGTTTTAAAGATTTAATAAAAAGCAAAGCACCTTTTTTAAAGTTTTCTTGATTAATTAAAACTAATCGACGTTGATAAGGTTTCTTTAGATCCTTTTTTTTCTTGATAAATCAATTGAAGTGATTAATGAAAGAAATTGGCAATTCAATATGGGTCATTGAATAAATTAAAATTAAGTGCTCCTAATAATTAATTTCTTTCACTTTTTAATTAATATATTTTTTGGTTCCATTAATTATTGTTTTAATGATCTTTAATTTGTACATACTTTATAGACAAAGTCATGTTTAGAATAGATTAGACACGCCAAGAAGAAGATACTTTTGGCTGATTTTTTCCCTTGTTGTCGGCTTTCTATGCTTAATGCCTTTGTCAACTTAATTGCTTTGTGTCAAATTTATATCATTTTAGCTTTCATATTTAGGGCCTGTTTGGTTTAGCGGTTTCATGCAGCTGATAGCTGTTGCGGATAGCTGTTAGCTGATGAATAATGAGCGTTTGGTAAAAATATAGTAAGATGTTGTTGTTATTGTGTAAAATGACCAATAAGGGTATAATTTTAAATAAACTCAAATTTAAATTAAAGGTTACAGATATTAATATTATCTAATAATTCATGGTTAATATTGTCAAATAAAAAAGCTACCAGCAGCTGTTTAGAAAAAGCTAGGAGGAGGAGCTTTTTCAAACAGCTGCTGTTTGAGCCTTCAAACAGCTAACAGCTGCTGATAAAAAAATTAACCAAACACCTATAGCAGCTGTTTGAGCCTTGAAACAGCTATCAGCTGCCTCAATCAGCTAAACCAAACACCCCCTTAGTACTATATTCAAAAGGAATCTACTCTTCTATTCCCTTTTTCACACATTATTATTCTAATATTAATAAGATTATATATATATATATATTTCCCTTTTTTTTATATTGATAAGGTTTTCTAAAGTATGACATATATGTTCAATTCAAAAAGTTAAAGGGCTCAAAATTCAAATTTAAGACTAAGGACATGAAATATGAGTAAAATTGAGTCTATTATATTAACTTGATTCATATATATAATATATATTGATATTATTAATCATATTATATTAAATTAATTATATTAAACAAAAAATAATAACTTTTTTAGTGTTAATAAGAAAAATAGGATAACTTATTTTGAATTTATTATCTAAAAAAATATAGATTTATTATTGAATTATATCTCATTGTATGAAAGGAAAGATATCTCATTGCATGAAAAGTAAGATATTTTTTTTAATCTTTCTAAGAACTATTTGCTGTCTCAATTTAAGTCCGTCAGTTATGGACAACTTAGATTGATTAACTCTCTTGTGTAATTTGCGGGCTACTACACAGGAGCAGTAGTTTATTCGGTGACACCTAAAGAGTAGCGGTTGAATGTTCTTCCGTCAAACAAAAAAAATAATTTTTTTGTCTATAACGACACTTGATTAAAAAATGAGTTTGAATCGGAGTAGAATCATTATTTATTCTGGCTCAATACTTTGAATATTCAATTTTTATTAAATTATATGGGAGCTCAATTAAAATTTAACTTATATATATATACTTAGTTAGCTAATAATTTTTAAATCCTAACTTATATATATTTAAAATTGAAAAAAATGGGCTTCTAATAAAAATATAAAAATAATTAAAAATTTATTATATTTATAAAATAGTTATCAAAATATCAAAATTTATAAAATATTTACTAAAATATTATATTTTTATTAGTTTATAATTAGTTTATAATAAATTTATAAATTTTACACTGTTTATAATAAGTTTATAATGAATTTATAATAAAATGATTAAAATATTTTTAATAAAAAAATTAAAATTTTTTAAAATATGATGCAGAATGTTATTAAAAAAAAGGGTAGAAATTAATATGAAAGTAAAATCTGAAAACTCAAATAGGTCCATTTATTGGTCAACTTGGAGACACAATCACTATAATTAGGCCTTCGTCTCGCTTCTCTTGATATACATATATATATTTTGACCAAACGCTTCTCTTGATATTGATGCGCGTTTTGCTAACTCTCTCTAATACCTAACTGTAAAGCAAGCTGCAACTTGCTACTAATTCCTTCTTGGCTCTTGCCCTTTGACTCCATATCCTTAGTGTTATCCGCCACCGGTTTTTCTCCGGCGAAACGACGATACCACCATTCACTACTACCGATAAGCCCCAATTGCCATTGCTGACAAATTATATAATATAAACAACTAAGAGTTTTAAATATCACAATTCAATTGATTTATCACTATTATCAATAAAATTGCAATTGTTATTAAAGAGAAATTATTAGAAAATAGAAAAAAATATATACAGTCAATATCAGGCAAAAAACATAGGACAGAAGATGAACAATATTCTCTCCCACATCTCTTAGAACCTTGTAGCTAAACCAAGACTCTTTTCCGAGAAAAGGCCAAAAGAAAATATAAATCTGGCCAAAATAAAAAATAAGGAACAAAAGCCTTTGCGAGCAAATACAAGCAAACAATAAACAAGATATAAAACATTATAAATCTAACATCCTCGGGTAAGGAAAGAAAATAACTAATCATCCTTGATAATTGATAGCAGAGGAAGTAACTCATATATGGCAATCGAAAAGAGCCTACCATATCCCTTCACCCCTACCCCACCATCCACGTGGGGCCACTTTTATCTTCTCCCTCCTTTTTCAAATCTGAAAATTTTCTCTATTTAATCTCCCTCACAACGATCTCTTCGCTCTTCTCAATCAAAAAACAACTACAGAACAACAAAACAAAAAAAATTAAAAATGAGAGTTTGTTCATGGCTAGCCTTAGCCACTCACTGCGCCACCACCACCGCTACCGGAACTCAACATTCCACCGTCCTATTTACTATTAAACAACCGCCGTCGACGTCTACTACACATCTCTTTTCCGACACCAGCAGCGCCTCCGATACTCCTGGAAGCTCCGCTTCTTCTTCTTCATCATCAAACACAAGCGATACTAGCAGTGCTAGCCTCCATAGCAATCTCTCTCTCCAAACTCTTCCTTCTGTTCCTTCTCTCCAAAAGCTCACGCCTGAAACTCTAAATCTTTCCATATCTTTTTCTTGTATTAACTCTTTTCAACCACAGCCAAAGCTTCCGATCACCTGCATCGCTTTCCACGGTAACTTCCTCTACGTTGCTTCTGATCATGATATCAACGTCTATGATCGAACCAGCTGCACATATCTAAATACTTTCAATGATAAATATTCTTCATCCGGTTCCGTCAAGTCTGTTTGCTTCTGTGATGGAAAAGTCTTTACTGCTCATCAGGATTGTAAGATCCGTGTTTGGAAAATTGCGATGGCTAAAGAGCATAAGTTGTTAACTGTTCTTCCCACCTTTAACGACCGTTTTCGCCGTTTCATTCTTCCGAATAACTACGTCAACATCCGGCGTCACAAGAAGTTGCTCTGGATCGAACACGCCGACGCTGTTACAGGTCTGGCCGTTAACAATGGCTTGATCTATTCAGTCTCTTGGGATAAATGTTTGAGGATATGGAGAGCTTCCGATCTTCGGTGTTTAGAGAGTGTTAATGCACACGATGATGCAATTAACGCCGTCGCCGTCGCCTTCGACGGAACAGTTTACACCGGTTCAGCGGACTGTAGAATTCGGGTATGGTCCAAACCGTTTAAGGAGAAGCGACACACGCTGATAGCGACCTTAGAGAAGCACAAATCTTCGGTGAATGCGTTGGCGTTAAGCGGTGACGGATCGGTTTTGTTCTCCGGAGCTTGTGATCGTTCAATTTTGGTGTGGGAGAGAGAAGATAGCGCTCATCACATGATGGTCACCGGAGCGTTGAGAGGGCACGGCAAGGCCATCTTAAGTTTAATAAACGTCTCTGATCTACTGTTAAGTGGATCAGCTGATCGAACGGTGAGGATTTGGCAACGAGGACATGATGGGAAATATTGTTGTTTGGCTGTTTTGGAAGGACATCAAAAACCTGTGAAGTCTTTGGCAGCGGCATGGGAAGACGGAACAAACGGTGTCGTTTCAATATTTAGCGGTAGTTTAGACGGAGAAATTAAGGCTTGGCAAGTCACAGTTTCAAGACCTTCTAGTCCAGTTTTTCCATATCAAGGCATCAAAAATTAAAATTTTTTTTTCCTGATATAATTAAAACAAGGAATTAATTAATTAAACATGCCTTCGTGATTTAAGATTGAGGGTTAAAATGAATTGTTGTATATAAATCAAGGGTGTTAAATTCTTAATTATTTTGTTTGTTTTCCAGGTTTATTAGAATTGTTATTATTAATTAATTAAGTAATAAGACTTTTATTATTGTAGTTGTTAAATCAATTTCGCAAGAATTACTTGTTTTGAAAAAGAGCCAAAACTGCAACCTGTGCTTGTGATTGATTTTCTCTTTTTTTACTTTGGAGTTATATGATATTTCTATAATTTATCATAAATTATTAATAACTGAGCTATCTCATAATATCAAAATTGTTAAAAATATATTGAAAATTAAGTCAGTTGATAAATTTGTTCATTTTTATTTTATTAATTAAAATAAATTTCAGAGATAATTAATATTAAGAGGTACTAATTTATCAATATATTAATTTAAAGAAAATATACTTATTTTAAATTCATCAATGAACTATTATAATTTCAATATATAAATAAATTAACTAACATATCATGAATAAGAATATCATCTTCTGAGACACGCAAAACTTTATATGGATAAGAAAAAATTTCAAAAGAATTTCTATTTAATGATTGAGTTAGAAAGAATGAATGAATTCGACCATTCTTAATTAGATTCTTAAGGCAGATAGAAACAGAAGTTTCAGGTAATTTCTTAGATTTAATTATGACAAGGAAGACTTTTACTTTTACATTTTTTTTTTCATAATCAAAAATCTTTTTGGCTAATTAGCCTTTCCTTCTGTATAAATCAACTATTATAACTACAACACCAGTATGTGAAATACAATATAAAAGAACCCCAACATCATAAACAAGCATCTAATTCAACTAATTAAATTAATGATAGCTTGCTATAGCTAGTTGGTATAGAATTAATATCAAAGGTGAGTGTAGTAGCTTTTTTTCATAAATTATAGTGTGAATTCAATATAAATCTAATTTTCTTAGAAATTTCAGGTGTAATAATTACCAAGTTATGACTCTGAAATAGTGGAAGTCTACCGAACAAGAAGAAAAATATATCCTTAATTAATTACTTCACAATTAATTAAATATTATACTAGTAGTTGTTGTAGCTATTATATATTACACAATTTCAACAACCTGAAAATAACAATTAATTTAATATAGGAAACGTACATTAATTTACATACTATAAACTGCCATTTTAAATATATAGTCATTAAGAATATGTTATATATATATATATAGATTTATATTTATATTTTTTAAACAACAATAAATATTCTAATTTTTATAATTTTCATTCGAATATGTTGTAATTACTTTTTTTTAAAGTGATTGATAAAAAAAATTATATACATTAATATAAAATTATCATAATATATTTCAATAAAAATGAAATATGTTTCAATAAAAAAGTTACTTATTTCTGCTTAAAAAATTACCAATGTGACATTCATTAACATATTCCTTATATAATCTTAGCAATTTAATACTTAATTTTAATGCTAATTTATATGATTCGGGTGAAAATTAATCAAATGGAGAAAAAATAGCAATTGGAAATGTTAAAATAATATATTGTTTAATAAATGAAACTATTTTAAAAATAGACGAGTGATGGAATATTAATGAAAAAAGTAAGAAGCTTCTGTCTTGTTGAATTGCATAGAAATAGAAAGGAACTTGTCGAAGAGACAGCACAAATGCATGAATGACAATTGACAACCCAATTTTTTTTTCTTATTTTCTTTGTTTGCTTAGACTGAAAATTACAAGAAAATAATACTAATATATACACATTTATTTAATAATATAATAATAAGCAAATCGATAATGTTTATATCCATGGAATGCTCATTGTTAGTATAATGAATATTATTTTTCTATTCTTTAAACAAATCAGATTCAATTAAAAAAAAAGGGAATAAATTAGATTCTCTAAATTTATATATGCATAATTGTTAAATTCGGTCAAAGCTTATTATTATCATTATTCAATTATTTAATTCAATTTCTAAATTCATACAAATTTAGAAATTGAATTCCAAATTTATTTAGATTTATTTATTTAAAATTGTGAACAAATAAAATAAAAGTAAATGTATATTTTTTACTCTTAATATATACCAAACGGTCCAAACTCAACATCATTAATTTTAGATAAATTATTGAGTGCACTGAGTGTAATTTACACTCATTTTAATTAATATACATATAAAATTATAAGTTCATCCAATAATTTATATAGTTTTTCCTATATATTTTTGTCTCATACAAGCAATAAACACGGAATTAGAGTAATTAAACACGCATGAAGCTCTCTCCTTAATAATTTCTAATTGGATCTTTGCAAAAAAAAAAATTAATTTATTCAACTGCAGTCTCAAAAAAAAATTAAAAAGTATATATTATAATAGGAAATATTAAAATATCTAATTTCTTCTTTAATAAATAAATAAATAAATTATAAAACAAATAGAATAGGTTTTGGAGTCAACTCACAACTCACAAGGCACAAGCCCACAAACTAATACTAACAAATTCTACAATATCATTATATAACAAATGTAAATAAAACAAGGAAGTAAATTGCAAAGAAATAAATAAAAACCCAATACAAAAGTTGTCAACTCACACGAGACCCACAAATACTTTTAAATACTAATAATATATAATAAATATAAATAAAATAAAAAAATAACTTACAATTATGCTAAGATATAATATAGCGGTAATTACATATTTTTTTGAATAAAATCATATTGGATGTTTTTTTTCTATATTATAATGTCCAAAAAAGGAAGTGACTTGCAATTATAAATTGTATAAACAATCAATAATATGTTTTACATTAATTAATAATCCTAAGATCTTATATTATAAATATATGCTATTAATTTTATATTAATATGACGAATGTAACAGTGGATGAAAAGTGAATTTGCCCACTAAAGATGGGTACATAGACATAATCAATTAATAATGCTAATTTATATCTTTAATCGATAATTATTTAAACACTTGAGAGTGATTACGATTGAATATGGATAATTTTCATATGATTTGAATGTTTCTTGAACTTTCTTCTCTTCTTTTATATGAATTAAATTTTTTTTAAACAAATTCAAGTTGCCAACTTGCCCATTTATCTCTATGAATGTTCTAGAATTAATAGTTGTATTACAAACATGATTTTGTATTTTATCATCATACAAGTTGGATTTCTCCAAAATATGATCAATTGTTTTTGTTATAATATAATAGATTAATATGATGTTAGTTTAACTCGTTTTAGTCTCTTTTTTTTTTTGGTTAAAATAATTAATGTATAAAAATATAATGTAAAAGGTAAACTAGTTTCATATTAATAAATTTTGTGATATGATCTTAATGATAAATTTAATTGTATTTTGCCATCTAGCAATATATATTTATTTGAATTATTGCGAAATATGATTCAATATTTTTTTTTGAGTATTAGCATGGAAGAGAAATGATATTTTATGTTTAATTTATTATCCAGATAAATATATACTTATTATTAAATTATAATTTAGTATGCAAATATAACCCAATATTTAAGAAGAGAGTTTTATCATTATTATTTACATTCATTAATTTTTAATATATATTAATTTTAAAAGTTTAAAATATCAAGAGATATTGTAATTTTATTATAATTTTTTTATCTAAAAAAATAAATTAAATAGTTGATTTCAACAAGTCAAAATTTAAAAAATATAGGGTGTGTATGTGAAATCATTAGCTGTGTTCAACAAATTGGACTTTGTAAAGCAAAAAAAAAGAGAATTAAAATCATGAGATATTGGCGGATAAGTAAAAAACAAAAAAACTTGTGTTTGGTATGTTGAGAGTGATATCTTTGAGCCCTTTCTTATCAAAATTTCTATCTTTATTAATTTATCTTTTTCTTTATTTTTTTAATCTTCTGGTACCACAACTTTATTCTTATAGCCAACCAAATGGGTTGAATGAAGAGAGAGATATATACAAATGAGAATACATGCAGAAAAAGATAAGAAATTGAATACCAAAAGATACTTGTATTAACCAATATTAATTTCCAATATATACAACGATGGATCTACTATGGAGTCGTGTATGGTCATATGACCCTCCTTCACTGGCGGCCAGAAGGGAAAGCCGGAGGAAGATTAAAAAAAAAGGGAACTGCGTTTGTGCAGCCCCTCTTCCCTCTCTTTTACAGAGTCCAAAAATCAGGCTTTTCTTATTCCAAACCCAGCCAGCCACTACCAGCCTCCACAGCCGGCAACATCAAGCCACGGTCAGTGCACGCTGCCGACCCCCTTCAGTTAAATCCTGATTCCGCCACTGAATAGATATGTTTTTATAAAGCTAAATTACACATAATAAGCAATTAATTAATTAATAGTATAGTATCAAGATATAATCTAGCTATTTGAATAATAGACTCGTAATTAATTTCGCAAAGCAATTATATACCAATGTTTTGAATTGACCTATGTTGCAAGATTACAATCTTTAACTAATCATTTTAATTAAGAATATAATCAACTAATCATCTAAAAATAAAGAATTAATCAAGCAAAAAGAAATTAGAGGCATATGTAACTACTTAATTATAATAAAGCCCCTGACCAAAAAAAAATTATAATAAAGCCAAAGATTATGAACCCATGCACCAACATTTATACATTAATTAAAGAATATAAAGCCTAGTGCTAATGCAATATTTCTTCTAATTATAATGTTAAGACACAAGAACAATTTTTTTTTTCTTGCTAAATTATGACTATTGCACTAATCGAGAGGGTTGATGAAGTTGATAAGTGAGTTTATTATCAATTTTGATTTTTTTTTTGAATAGGCTTATAATTGATAATTTTTATTTATTTATGATTTTTTAATAATATTATAAATTTTTTATTTTTAATTTTATGAAAAGTTATATGTAATACTATTTTCCTGTTAAATTTTATCCATTGTAAATAGGTTGTTTTTATTTCTTGCAAAAGGCTTAGTCGCCCATTAGAGGAGAATGGAGAAAAAATTATATTAAAATATTTACATGTTTTGATATATTTTTAATTATTTAACTTAACAAGGGTTCATCGAGGTCTGGGCTTTTTATGAAAAGAAGCAAGCCCAATGCTCAGTTTCCAGGGCCTGGCCTTATTCAAGAATAGGGGTAATATTGTCAAACTGAAAATATCATCGTCCCTATAAATAAAGCTTCTTCTTCACAAAGTCACACTTGAGACTCAGAAATTCTGAAGCCGCTATTGGAACTGCAGATCTATTCAATCTGAAGTAGAATCAAAGTGTTTTCTCCTTTTTTTTTTTTTTTTAATTTCAATTTGATTTTGAAAAATTCAATTTTATTTAGTTTTTTCGATTTCGATTGGAGTCGCTTTCGATAGGCGTTGCGTTCTTCAATGGCATAACAGATCCAAAAGGACGCGTCAACGGAAGCGTAAATCAAATTTCAGTTCCAGATTTCTTTTGAGTTATGCTCATATAAGCTACGCCAGCGTTCAAAAACGGCGTCGCTTTGACCGGGATTGTGCCATTTTTTCTTCGAAAAGTATATTATTTGAATTGATTGTTGCTTCTTACTGGTGAACTCTTCCTCTATAAAATGGGAGATGTTCATGTTTCCGAAGCATAAATTGAATTCATTTTCCAGTATTAAACAGCACTGTGTATTTGTTCTTACTCGTTCTAACACGCACGGTGTTACCTGTCTCCTGGTACATTTCTTCAATTTCTGTCAATTCTTTTTTCAAAATGTCTTTTTTTTTTTTATCAATTTTTTCCAATTTCCAATTTCTAAATTCTAAATTCTAAAACCAGTCGTTTATGACAATTTGTAATTTTTTTCTTCCTGAAGATTATATTTTTATCTTGAATTTTAAACGAAATGTGAAGGAAAATGTTGTTGAAATGAGGGACGAAGTTCACTTCTTTAATTACAGAATCAACTAAAAATGAATGAAAAAGCAAGAATTACATTGATAATTACAAAAGAAATCTCAGTTCTTGCAGTGGGTTTGGATTATATGAAGGGCAAATTGAAAATGGGATAAACTTTATTTTTGATTTGGATATTTTTCAAATTTGTTGTTGATAATTATTGTTATTATTATGAAAGTAATTAAGGAAAACGAGTTAATTATGAAATAAAAATACTTGAAAGGCAAAATTACAAATGCAATTGTAAGTGAAAAATAGGTAAACCAAGCAAGAAAGTGATCAGCAAGTTCTCTTCTTTCATTATTGAACAAGAACAACTTATTTATACAATAATAACAAACTAGAAAGCAAGCACTGACTAGCTATTGCAGCAGCAGCACTAGCTTGGCTTATTTGAAATGCTAATAATAACTCTTACCCATATATATACATGTATAATACAATACAAACCTATAGCTTGTGTCAGAGAGGGAGACAGAGAAAGGTTTAGTCAGTACAGCAACGGTACATGATAAACTTCTCCATAGGGCGGTTGCATTCAGCACAAACCACCCTTTCAGGGATACTTCCGGTGGTTCCAGGCAGAATCAGGCGGTTGCAGTGAAGTGGGTCATGGTGGCCGTGAAGATAGTCGTTAAGTGCAGGCACAAAACCCTTTTCATCTATAATATGCCTCCATGATTGAAAATCATCAAAACATTTGACGATATCAGTCCCTTTTGCTTTAGCCATTTGGTTTTCACCACCTGATCCTATGCTAATCACGGCCCATCCTCTCTCACTTCCATCAAAGCTAAGCATTGTTACTATTTCTTGCATGATTACATCATTTTCTACTGTCCTGTTATGTTGTACTTTTGAATGCCACATGCTTTCTAGCCTTACCCAGAAGAACCAAATCAATATCAGGTCTGGCAGAATATGGCTCAGCTTCTCTGTTTGGATAATTGCATTGTTCTTTCTCACCTTCTCTTTTGGATTGCTTTTCCCTACATACATCATTTCTAACTGGATGCCTGCTGCTCTTGCTACTGCATCTGCTGTTACTGTGAATTTTCGAATCCATTCTATGTCTTCTCCTCCATACAAGCATATGTACTTATCTGCATTTATCTGAGATGCCAAACAAGTTACCATTTTAAGTTTTATTACTAATTACTAACCAAAACATTAAAAGGGTAGATTTTGTTTTTTTGGGTATTGCAGCAATGTGATATCACGAGTTATTACTAATGAGTTTTAGCTGCGCTGCACACAGTGAATAGTGACCGGACACATCAATTAAGAGGTGAGATAAAGAGAGTAGTAGTACTCTACCCAGGCTGTGATATCATTATCAATGGCATCTGCTAATAACTCAATCCTCCAGGATTCTTCTTTCCACAGTGCTTCCTCTTTAAGGCTAGTGAAAGGGAAAGCTGCACTTCCCCAAATCCACATCATGTGAATAGCATTAGGATTCACTACTTTCCCTTGTGGATCCAAGACCACCAGCAAAGGCTTCTTGATGAAGTGCCAAACATCCTTAATGTATTTGATGACAGCCGGATCAAGGAGTGAAGGATGATAAACTGAGTACCATGGCATCATTGATTGCAGAGTCTCAAACTGTTTCTGTTTAGTATCATTCCATGGGGTTGATCTGTCCACTACCGGAAGCCACACTACCTCGTATTGACTCTCAGTTCTTGTTGGATGCTGCCTAGCTTCAATATACATTTGTTCAAGCATTTCAAGTTCTTCATGAGGAAGTTCAAGGTCTGAAATGTATAGCAGCACATTCTTCCTCCTTAGCACTTCAAGATTAGCCTGAGAATGGAAAGTTTCAGCATTTCTATAACAATATCAATCTGCCGTATGCATTAATTAACGAGAACTAATTTAAAAGAAAATGTGTAATCAACCCTTCTTTTTGTGGCACCATCAAATAGTGGTAGTTGATCATCCTTAGCATAAATCAAAGCCCTGAGAATCTTCATGTTATCAATGTGAATAGTTTCGAACAGGCGCACAAGTGTTTGATATGCTTCAATGTGTCTTTTCTCATCTGCAGTTTTTTTTTTAAATAGTTCACATTGAATCCTATTTCAAGTGATATAGAATTCCTGTTATTAGTATTTAGAGAAGGTAATAAAGAACTTGCCTATGTGGTGATAACAAAGAGTGAGTTGCCTCATGAGATGTTCATGAATGCTTCTGACTTTATGAGCCAAGCTTGATAGCTCCCATGCTTCTGTTGTTGAAGATATGTACCTTTGTTTAGTCAAATAAAATCCAGTTAGATGCATAAATTATAATTATTGAGGAATTGGATTTTAAGGTTTATAAAATCGAAAACATACTCATGACCCATGCCAGCAAGGCCAATAATTTGTGATGCACAAGCAACAATACTCCTAATAGTCCAGTAAACAGCAGTGGGGCAGTTAACATTTCAGGTGCGTCTGGAGTGATGTACTGCGCTGGAAGTTCCTTGAATTCAACAATGCATTTGGCGACATCCAAAGTAGCCCTGATAAGATTGCTTAGTGCCTCAAACTTTGGCTTCAATGCATCAGCACGTTCGAGTATGTCTGGCAATTGCTTAAGTAGTGCAACTGCTTTCGCCAATGGGTTCGTAAGATAAAGCTGTGCGACAAGCCAGAACTCGCCATAGTTTACGGCAAATGCTGCTAAGGCTATCACCACTTTGGCATCCCATGAGTAGCTTGATAGCAAGTTAAATATTGCCAATGTTGTTGCATGTGCATCTCCACCACCAGAACACTTGCAGGATATCTATGTCATTGCGAAAAAAGAATTTGTGCATTCAGTTAATTAGCATAAATTTTTTTTTTTGAAAAATAATACCAAATGGGAAGAAATTATTCTGTACTAACTGCTAACCTCACAGGAAATTTTGTTGATTGTGTATGACAAAATTTCCAGCATTTCATAAAAACCATTTTGGATAGCCCTTTCATCCAATGCATCCAGTTGAGCTTGATGAGCTCCCTACAGTATTGAACTCACAAGTTATGTTTCTTGTTATTTGTTAAAAGTAAAGAAATATATACTGCAAGAACACTGCTAGTTTATTTAACCTCATGATGGACAATGGTAGCTAGGCCAGTTGGGGCAGCACGTTGGAAAATGTCCTCAACCACATGAAGAAGATGTTTGACAGCGAATTCGCGGCCATCAGGAGCATGGGTAGCCTGAATTTGCCTCATCATTGCATTGTCATCCGATGAAGAAAACATGTGGCGTTCGCCTCTAGAAAGTTTGTGAGGTACAATTGCCATTGCCAATGAGGCAAAAAAATGAAACTAACTCTAGTAGCAAAGAACAAGTGATAAGAGAAGAGAAGAGAATAGAAGATTGGTGTGCCTGGATTTGTTTAGCTCTAACCTTTATATAGGTGATTCAATTTGCAAAACAGCAAACTTAAAAAATGCTACCTTGCTTCTAATGGGGTTTTAGAATTTTGGATAAAAGCATTGTCTGTTGTCTACATCATTAATAAATATCCAATTAGCACTACTGATTAATATTTGCTTGTGATCTTACAAAAATGGATAAACATCTACTTGTGAAACATGTTGAGTATTCAGTAAATCAGCCAATGCTTTATCCTTATATTAATGGATAATTCTGTTTTCCAATGATTCCCTTTTTTCACTTTCATATTCTTTTCATTGCCCTCGAAGTAAATTATCTCTATCTTGAAATTTGAAGTAATGCATATCAATTTTGAGAACTTTCATAGTTTGTGACATAAGCAATCTTGCATCACTAAAGTAAAGAAGTATTGGAAGAATGGATTAGATGCTAAGTGTTTAGTCAATTTTCCAAATCACTTTTAATCATTGTAGCTTGCTTCCTTACTTTTTAGTTAGGCATGTAATAATCTTCAGGCCTAACCATAAAAAAATCCTCAAAATATCTGTAACAACCTAACACTTCAAACAGAGAAAGGTTAAGAATAAGAAATAGAAATTGAGGGAAAGGGGAAGAACAAATTAAGAAACAGAGGATAAAAGATAGAAAAGAGAAGAGAAACAGAATATAAAAGAAGAGAGAAAGGAGAGAAGAGAAGGAAATAGAAAGTAATCTGATATTGATAATTGATTGTCATAAACAACTTGTACAGAAATATATAACCGTAAAAGGAACTAACAGACAAAATGTGATATCAGGGAATAATTCTTCATTCCACTCCTCTCTCTGTCCTTACTGTTGTTATTCTATTTGTCCTACTTTTCCTACTCATTAGTCCAGCAAGGCCACTACTCAAATAATAGCCAACCTCTTCTCTACTGACTATTAGGATTACTACCCATCATGCCTTCTATTTCCTGCTAATATGTAACAATTTCTTCCCCTTTAGGTCATTCTTGTCCTCAAGATGGCATGACTTCAGTAAATCTATGAATGAAGAAGCTGAAATTCTCACAAGTATCATCGGTAGATGGAAGGTTGATCGATTGTATTAACACCAGCTGAATGTATTTATTGTATCTTAAAATGACTCAAGAATGCATAAATTTCTCAAGTTTTGACAAAAGGTATCTGCATCTCAGCTCCTTTTCCTTGCTTACAATGCTTTCTAGAATATCCTCAACAGAAACAAACTGCACCAGTGGGCAAGCCACAACTTGTATTGCTAGACAATCGATTAATTCCTTGAACTTATCACTTCTACCCAAAAAGTCATTTCCATATTTGACTTCAATTAGAACTCCTATGTGGAAATCATGAATATAGGAACTAGTTCTGTCTTCAGCTGCAAACCGACTAGATTTCTTGTCAACAATTGAAAGATCTTTCTTTCTGAGGAACTCCTGAGTTTTCATAATGTCCCCTCTGGTCTCTAAGGGGACTTGCTTCCATCATTCCCACTTCTATTTCTTCTTTCTCCAAAGCTTCTCCAACACGTTGGTTTTTTGAAGATATAATTTCAGCTCCACTCATGCTTCCAGATTGATCAGAACTTTCCGCATCCATATTTTCTAATTCAATGCATCTTTAGTAGTAATTAAATCCAATGCATCTAATTCAACATCGATATTTTCTTCAGTATAAATTTTTATCAACCTTACAACTATATCACCATATTTAATTGAAAGTATACTTTTCCTCTTGTCCATCACCATTTAGATCAACAATCTCTAAACATGGCAATTGGCCAACTGTAGCTCCTGTAAACCCATAAATAGAATTTGCACTTATCTTCAGGGCCCATTGTCGACCATCTAGAATAGCCTTCTCAAGTGGATCCTTGGCTTCCATCAAATCTGCTTTTTCTCTTCTTCGAGCAGCTAATAGTTCCTCAAGAATTCCAGGAAGAATTCCCTTTTGCGAATTTGATTTGACAAATGTTTCACCAGATAGAGTTTTGTTGACACATTCAGGTGGGAGGTTGAGCTTGCGAGCATCTTCAGTAGTCATCAGAGTGCAGTAACATGGATTATATGCCATCATTATTGAAGGATAAAGAGAGGCAAAATCCAGTGTTGCAATTGGCTTGTCATAGAATCTTACTCTTGCCTCCAAAATAGTGGCACCCTCATATGTTCCTTGGTCAAATCTTGCCTGTTTGACATTGGGAATAACAAGGTTCTTTTGTTTAACCTTCCTCAAGAGTTGGGAAAGCACCTTGATACTCTGTCTTTTAAGTCTAAGAGTGTTGTCAACTTGGCTTCCATTAAGTGACTGCAAGGGCAACTTGGCTTTCTCCATCAAGGGCAGCTGGGCACCAGGCGACGCCACCAATTCATTTTCTTCAGGTTCACCTCCCTCTCGCCACCCACCAATTTCAATGTCATCTTCTTCGATTTCTTTGACTCCTTGCAGCATCATCATATGCTTCGATGAGCATCGATGTTCTAAAAAATATCGATCGCCACAATGATAACATGCGTTTGACTCTCGTTTGTTAGGTGAATACAAAATCAAGGATTTCTTATTGTAGTTTTGCTGAGATTTGGTGTTGCGTTGTGATTTTGGGAAAGAATTGCTATTGAGTTTTTGTTTTTGAGGGTTCGGGTTAATTGTTTGGGTTTGGTTTATGGGTATGATATTTGGGTTTGGGTTATTTAAGTTTAGGCTAAATTATTATGAAGTCCTTGTGGTTTTACATATTATACTAGTCAATCTCTGTATTTTTAATATCTAATTTTTGTATATCTGTATTTTTAAAAATTAAACTGCTTAGTCCTTTTGTCAATATTTTTATCCTAAAATCATTAGTCAACTATTTTGATATTATAAAATAACTTATTTGCTCTTCCTTTATATATATATTTATCTTTGTTATTTATTAAGTTTATTTTATTTTTAATTTTATTTTATATATAAATCGTCTGCAAAATAATAAAAGACATTATTTGTATTATTTGAAATTATTTTTTTAGTAATACCTATAAAATTAAAATAAATGATATATATAGATTATCTGCAAAATAATAAAAAAATATTATTCGTATTATTTAAAATTATTTATAAAATTAAAATAAATTTTGTATAAGAAATATAAATAAAATTAAAAATAAGTATGACTTAACAAATAACAAAGAAAAATATTTATAAAGAAAAAATAAATAAATAATTTTATAATATCAAAGTAATTGACTAATATTTTTAGGACGAAAATATTAACAGAATGACTAAACAGTTTAATTTTTAAAAACTGGATGTTGCAAAAATTAGTTATTGAAAATTCAGGAACTGATTAGTGTAATATACAAAATCTGATGGACTTTATAATTATTTAGCCTTAAGTTTATTGCTTGAGGGAATGGTGCGTTTTGGGAAGCTTCAAAAACCACTTCCTGCAGAAGAGCTTGATCGAATCCTTGAACCATCTCTCTGATCTCCTCCTTCTCTCCGGCCAAAAAACTCGGAGGTGGTATGTTCTCGATAGACCTGAGTTCACTTCTACATCCTGCCACTCCTCTTCTAGGTCCCCCATGTCATCCTCCTCTATTTTCTCCTAATAGCCCTTCACATCTCCTTCAAATCTTCTACTAGGTCGGGTAGAGTCATCCTGGGTTTTCGAGTTTTTTCAAGCTGAGTTGTGAATTGGTAAGAATGTGGTGTGGATATTGTGTTGCGTTTTGGGTGAAAATGATTTCCGTGATTTTGGGTTGAGTGTTTTTGGTATATTCTGGGATTTTTGGTTGGAGTTGGGTTGTGATTTTGGTAGGTAGGAACAAATGGGTTTCGGGTTTGGTGGGTTATTTATGAACGCTGAGTTCTGGTGATTATAACTTCTTTAGGGAGCTTCTAGCGACATCTTCCTTTCCACCTTTGGTTTAGAATCCTCAAATGCCTCTTGGTAGCTCATCACACTCCCTGTCTGTCGAAGTTGGTGGTATTCAGCCACTATATTTTCGATTGGGAAATCACTAATTCTACCTTGGATCTGACTAGCAACAAGGGCCTCTGTTTCGCCAGCTCTCATGCTCACGAATAATTCAACTTCTTCGATTTCTCTAATACGAGAGGTTGGTGTTGGTAAAATTCCTTTTCCAACAGCATTGGGTTCTTCCATTGAAGTCTTCTTGCCTTTATCTTGCAGATTTTTGAGGAGCTGGATCATCTCGTCCATTTGAATTCCCAACATGATTTGTTCTTCCAGCAATTGGGTGAAAGTACAATGCTGCTCATCGTTCTCTTCTGTGTAAGTTTCATCCACTCTTTTGCTCATTGTCTCTTTGGTTATTTGGTTTGTCTCTGTGCTGGAATTTCTTGATTTCTTAGATGATTAGCTCATTGTTCTTGATAGGGTGTCCGAGTCTCGTAAGGCTCTGATACCAATTTGTAACAACCTAACACTTCAAACAGAGAAAGGTTAAGAATAAGAAATAGAAATTGAGGGAAAAGGGAAGAACATATTAAGAAACAGAGGATAGAAGATAGAAAAGAGAAGAGAAACAGAATATAGAAGAAGAGAGAAAGGAGAGAAGAGAAGAGAAGAGAAGGAAATAGAAAGTGATATGATATTGATAATTGATTGTCATAAACAACTTGTATAGAAATATATAACCATAAAAGGAACTAACAGACAAAATATGACATCAAGGAATAATTCTTCATTCCACTCCACTCTCTGTCCTTAACGCCGATATTCTATTTGTCCTACTCCTACTACTCATTAGTCCAGTAAGGCCACTACTCAAACAATAGCAAACCTCTTCTCTACCGATTACTAAGATTACTACCCATCATGCCTTCTATTTCCTGCTAATATGTAACAATATCATGCAAGGGAAGAATGGAGCTGATAAAGTTGGGTATTCGAACGTGCCATTCCTCCCATATTAGCATGCCATGTGGACTTGAGCAAGTCATTAGTCTGTGTTGAATAGAATTAACATCAAAGAATTAATTTCATTGTTTAATTGACAAAAATTATAGATTGGAATTAAACGATATTTTAGAGGATTTTTCTAATGATTAGACATAATCTTGATTAGTGTCTAATACTAAATTGTCTTAATGCCATGGATTAACTTCTTTTTAACTTGATTTTAGCTTTAAGAGGAAATAAAAATTTAAAAATGGCCCCACAACTAAAGCAAACAAAGAAAAGCACAAAAGGGAAAAGCCTGCTGTTCCTGTTCAGCTAAATTTGAGCATAACACTAGAGATACAACTGTGGGGTATCAAAATTCTATTACCAAAAGAAGCAAAGGCCTAATAATATACCAACAAGTGGGGATAAAAAATAAGCTATGTAATTATAATGCCATATGCTTGGAGTTGCTTCTTATGCTGCAATTAATTTGATATATAGGCCTTGAATATCTAACCAACACAACACCTTTCTTCATAGACTTAGACTCAGAATCATACAACAACAACAACAAAGCCTTAATCCCAAGTCAATTGGGGTCGGCTATATGGATTCTTCTTTTCCACTCAATACGATTTAAGGTTATCTCTTCTGATAGATGTAACATCATAAGATCATTTTGGACCACCTTTGACCAAGTCAGTTTAGACCTACCTCTGTCTCTCTTAGCTATATCTACTCTAACTTGTTCGGTTTTTCTAATTGGCGCATCGCTAGGTCTTCGTTTCACATGGCCAAACCACCTCAATCTATGCTCTCTTATCTTATCCTCAATAGGTGATACCTCCACTTTTTCTCTAATGCACTCATTGCGGATTCTGTTGAAAAATTATGGCGATTACCACTCTATTCCCTTAAACCAGATTAGTAAGAGAGCGAAAATAAATGCGGAATAATAACACAGAATTTGATAACGGAGTTCGGCCAATTATGCCTACGTCTCCGGAGCTGCTGCAGACTTATATTAAGGAGAAAAATACAATGTGTTTACAAACACTCACAACCCTCACTCAATTATGAACAAGAATTTTTCCTCACAAAATTCTCTCAAAGACACTCTCTTCTCTTTACTTCTTCAATTTAAGGTGTATTCTCCAAATGATGGAGATGGGTTTATATAGGCTTCAAAAAACATGGGTTGGTGAAATTAGTCAATAAATTAGGCACCTCCATTTTGACAATTACCTAAATTAGGCACCTCCATTTTTTACTTTGACAATTCCCCAAATTAGGCACCTCCACTTTTGACAATGTCCTAAACTAGGTACCTCCATTTTTGACAATTAGGCACCTCCATTTTTTACTAAAAAATGGTTGGTGTCTACTTCTTTGACAATCTCCCACTTGAAGACCGATTTCAATCTGTCTTCACATCTTGATCAATGCAACAGCTTTTCTACGACCTTGATACTAGTGTAGGCCAACTGAAGCTGAGCAAAGCTTCAGTTTATCAATAGTCACCGTCTTCGTCAACATATCTGCCGGATTTTGAGTTTCACTAATCTTCTCAAGTTTCAAAATCCCATCTTCCAGAAGTGACCTGATAAAGTGATACCGCAACTGTATGTGCTTTGTTCTGGCATGAAAAGACGGATTCTTCGCTAGATGTATGGCACTCTGATTGTCACAATGCAAGATATTGTTTTCTTGCTTCTTGCCCAACTCCTCCAAGAAACCTTGGAGCCAAACCATTTCTTTGCTGGCTTCCGTGACAGCGACATATTCTGCTTCAGTTGTGGAGAGAGTAACTATCTTCTGTAATTGAGAGACCCAGCTCACTGCGGTACCTTCTAGAGTATAGATATACCCTGTAGTGCTCTTTCTAATGTCAACATTTCCAGCTAAGTCAGTATCCACATAACCTGCTAGTGTCGTATCTCTACTTTTAAAACAAAGTGTCTTATCTGTGGTACCTCGAAGATATCTGAGAATCCATTTGACTGCTTCCCAGTGTGCCTTGCCTGGATTATTCATGTACCTGCTAACAGCTCCCACTGCTTGAGCAATATCTGGTCTGGTACAAACCATGGCATACATCAAACTCCCAATTGCTGAGGCATATGGCACCTTCGTCATGTGTACACGTTCCTCCTCCGTCTTTGGTGACTGTTCTTTGGAGAGTCTGAAATGAACACCTAAAGGTGTGCTCACTGATTTAGCATCTTGCATGTTGAATCTGGCTAGTACTTTGGTTATGTACTCAGCCTGTGATAACATCAAAGTCCCCGACTTCATGTCTCTCTTGATCCTCATTCCAAGAATCTGCTTTGCGGCGCCCAGATCTTTCATTGCAAACTGTTTTGACAATTCCTGCTTTAAATTTTTAATCTCTTGCATGTCTGAACCTGCAACGAGCATATCATCGACGTATAACAATAAAATAATAAAGCTATTGTCAAACTTCTTGATGTAGCAACAATGATCTGCTTGGCATCTTGTGAAACCGCTGCTTCCCATAAAATTATCAAACTTTCTGTACCACTGTCTAGGAGCTTGTTTCAAACCATACAAACTCTTCTTCAATCTGCACACCATGTGTTTGTTGTCTTCCTTAATAAAGCCTTTCAGTTGCTTTATGTAGATCTCTTCCTCCAAATCTCCATGAAGGAATGCTGTCTTCACATCTAACTGTTCAAGAAATAAATTTTCTGCTGCTACGATTTTCAATACCAGTCTGATTGTCATAAGTTTCACGACTGGAGAGAAAATTTCAGTATAGTCAACACCTTCCTTTTGTTGAAAACCTTTTACAACCAATCTTGCTTTGTAGTGTTTACTTCCATCATGCTCTTCTTTGATCCTGTAAATCCACTTGTTGTGGAGTGCTTTCTTGCCTTGTGGTAGTTCAGCTAATTCCCATGTATGATTTGATATGAGTGAGTCCATCTCATCTTTCATGGCAGACTCCCACTTGATTGAATCCTCCACTTGTATTGCTTCATCGTAGCACTCTGGTTCACCATTGTCTGTCAGCAACAAGTAATGCAAAGAAGGCGAGTAACGTTGGATTGGTCTTGTAATTCTGGAGGAGCGCCTCAATTCCGGCGTGCTTGGCTCCTCTACTTCAGGACTATTTTGAACATCATTTCCAGAAATATCCTCGAACTCAGCAAATTCCTTATTTTCAACATCTATCTTGGAGCTATTTGATTCTGCATTTAATCTGTCTTTGTACATCACATTCTCATTGAATATGACATCCCGGCTTCTAATGATCTTGTGATTTTCATAATCCCAAAATCGGTAACCGAACTCATCACCACCATATCCAACAAAGACACATTTGTTTGACTTGGCATCCAATTTACTTCTTCCAGCAGAATCTATATGTATGTAAGAGATACAACCAAACACTCTTAAGTGTGAAAGGTTTACCTCTTTTTTGCTCCATGCTTCCTCTGGTATTCCACCATCCAGAGGTACTGAAGGCCCACGGTTGATTAGGTAGGCAGCGGTGTTGACAGCTTCAGCCCATAAATTCTTGGGCAAGTCAGCATGTATCCTCATGCTTCTGGCACGTTCATTCAGAGTTCTGTTCATGCGCTCAGCTACGCCATTCTGTTGCGGTGTCATGGGAACTGTTTTCTCCATCTTGATTCCGCTGTTTGCGCAAAATTCTCTGAATCTTCTATCTCTGTACTCTCCTCCATTGTCAGACCTCAATCGTTTGACTTTCAAACCAGTTTCATTTTCTACCATGGCCTTCCATTTTCTGAATGTATCAAAGACTTTTGATTTTTTCTTCAGAAAATACACCCATACCTTTCTTGTTGAATCGTCAATGAATGTGACGTAATACAATGAGCCTGCAAGAGATGAAATTGGAGACGGTCCCCATACATCGGTATGGACCAACTCTAATTTTTCTGCCTTGGGTGTCTTGCCAATCTTTGAAAAACTGACCTTCTTTTGTTTTCCAAAAATACAATCTTCACATAGGCCGACATTGATACTTTTCAGTTCCGGCAACTTTCCTTTTGACAAAAGCGTCTTCATCCCTTTCTCGCTCATATGGCCAAGCCTTTGGTGCCATAGGTTTGATTTTTCATCTGCATCTGCTACTGAAATAACATTCTCTAAGTTTGAGGTTACATAGAGAGTGCCAGTTTTCTTACCACGAGCAATGACGAGTGCTCCTTTGGTAATCTTCCATTCCCCGCTTTTGAAGGTTGTACCATAACCATCTTCATCAAGTTGTCCTACAGAGAGCAAATTCCTTTTAAGACCAGGAATATGTCTTACTTCTTGCAGCTTCCAGGTATTCTCGTTTGACAACTTTAATCGGACATCCCCTTTTCCTACGATCTTTAAGGTTTCATCATCAGCTAGATGAACCTTCCCGAAATCACCACTGACATAGTTGTCCATGATTTCTTGGCATGGAGTGGAGTGAAAAGATGCCCCAGAATCTAAAATCCATGATTCAATTGGAATGTTGACACTTAGAATCATGGCATCACCTGCTTCCTCGGTCACATTTGCAAATCCATGTGCACCGCTATCTTTCTTTGGCGCTCGACAATCTTTCTTAAAATGACCCTTCTTGCCGCAGTTATAACACTTGAAATCTTTCTTCCCCGATCTAGATTTGTCTCTTCTAGATTTTGATCTGCCACGATTTGAACTTTTTTCTAAAGTTCTCCCTCTAGATTCTGTTTGTAAAGCTGAAAAGGTAGATGCTTCACCCAATTCTCTTCGTCGAATTTCTTCACTCAACACCAGATCCCGAACATCATCGAATTTTAATTTGGTTTTACCCGATGAGCTGCTGACCGCTGTAACAGTAGCATTCCAACTATCTGGTAGAGATGATAAGAGAATTAAAGCCCGAATTTCAGCATCAAATTCAATTTAGAAGCCTTTTTCTGTTCTTTTCTTTTTCAAGAATTTTTCTTTTTTCCTTTTTAAGTATTGACGTGCAAGAATATTTCGTCTTCTTAATGCTTACATGTAAATATACTGGCAAGATTACTAACACAAACACTGTCTGGATAACAAGCACTAAGTTTGTTTAATTATGATAGTCTTAGCAGTCTGTAAATTATCTGAAATGACATTTAAATTACAAGGCAACATAGTATTGAAGTTGCTCAATTGATTACATTCATTGATACAAAACATACTTATTCATCAAACGCTTACATTTGTTGCATACAGCATTTCCTTCCACTAATTCTTCAGAATAAGGAAAAATATCAGTATGATTGCAAGGCCCTGGACGAGGAGTTGGTTCCAGGGAAGTTCTGAGTGCATATAAAAATCCTAACTTCATTACGTTTTCATCCCACTCTGAAGATTTATTCAAGCATTCAAGCATTTTCATTCCTTGAAGCTTCACAATATCTGCTGTTCTACCTCTCCCTATCACTGCCCATCCTTCATCAGTACTGTCAAGCAAAGCTGAAAGTTCTTGCTGAATATGATTACAGCTGATAGATTTTCCCATACGAAGTGTTGATCTTCTCATACTTTCCAATCGAAGCCAAAAGAAATGTAATTTTGTTATAGTGAATAAGTTATTATGCATTTCTTCATTGATGATGGCTAAAATATGTCTCACATTTTCACTCATATGCCTATTGCCAACATACACCAACTCAATCTGCATTCCATGATTTCTGATTTTCTTTAATTTAGTATTGAATTCTCTTATCCAGTCTAAGTTCTGACTTCCATAAATGCAAATGTTTCTGTCTTCTTCTACCTGACACCAATGAAATGCAATTAGTACATCATATCATGTAGTTTATTACTTTAAACTCAAGGTAAACTTATCCTTAAATATGATGTATTAGCATCATACCCATCTAGTTAGTAGAGGGTCAATTTCATTGACCAAAAATTGCAGAGTCCAATTCTCCTCTTCCCAAAGTTGCTTTTCTCTTGAAGATGAGAAGGGATATGCTTTGGCACCCCAAATTAATACCATATCAATTGCGTTTGGATTTGTAACCATTCCCCGCGAATCTAATGCTACCATAAGAGGTTCACCTTCAAAATTCCATGCTTGTTTTATGTAGTTCACCACACCTGAGTTGAGTGACCAAGGTCGCCGGACCAAGTACCATGGCAACCAATTTGACAAAAAGTTGAATCTTTCTGTTTCAGCATTAGTCCATTTATCAGAAAATGGAAGCCATACTATTTCATAGCTGTCCTCTAATTTCTTATCATATGTTAGGTGAATCAGCAGAAGTAATCCATCTAGTGGAAGTAGCTCCGGCTTTGAGACCAAAAGCAAAACTACCTTGTCTTTCAGTTCAGATACGCTAAGCTGTCAAGCAGAAGCATAACAGTATCATGCTTTACCCCAATGCACTCAAGTATTTGCTTGCATAAAGATACTAACTTTAAAAGAGTAATTACCTTTGCTTGTGTAGACGAATTCTTGAGTGGTAAATCATCCTTCAAAGCCAATAACTTGCCTAGGACTTCTTGATTGTCAGGATGAGCCTCCTGGAAAAGGTTTAACAGCTTCTGATACAACTTCTCTTCTGCAAATTATGCGGAAGATGGAGCGTTAAAAATGTTTCAGTCTATATTACATATACACATAGAATAACTTCAGAGCCACTGCACTAGCAGCCCAATGATCAAGTTCCTGACTCATAATGTAGAAGGTACAGGGTTCAGTTCCTGACAGTCTCCTCCCTTTTAAGAAATTTCAATGTAAAAACGAAATAAAAAGAGAACAGCTTCAGAACAATACTGAAGAATTAGAAAAGTAACCTATTTGTTGATGACACAAGTCCACTTGCCGACTGAGATGACTGAATAGGCTGCTTAACTTATATACTAGACTTGAGAGATGCCATGCTGCAATTGCTGTTGAATTTGAGTACCTGAACAGAAAATCCATTATTTGTTAATTGCTATATCTGTCAAAGTTTCTACATCAAACTTAAGGAAAACGAGTTCTCATCTAGAAAAGAATGTGTTTTGCAACAAACACTTTGTATCTTTGATAGAAATAATGAAATAAATAGGTACATATTATTATATGCTGATTGAAGGGAAGGAACATGCACTGGCTGAGGCATTGTGGCTTTCAATTCTGTGAGTTGGGAAGAGCATGCCAAGGTGCTTCTTGTGACCCAGTAAGCTGCTGTATAGATATAAGATTTTGCAATGGCCATTGTTTCATCATCCAGCTTTACTTGTCGATATGGTAACCCTTCAAACTTGATAATGCACTTTGTCACATCCACCATTATCTTGACCAACAACCTTAAGGCCTTAAATCTTGGTTTCAACATTCTTAAATCATTAGGTAATTGTTTAAGCATTGCAACAGATACGGCCAACGGATTCGATGGATATAGTTGCATTATCAGCCAAAATTCACCATAGCTTGTTGCAAATGCTGCAAGTATTAACGCCAGTTTTGCATCCCATCTGTAATTTCCAAGCAAATCAAACAATACCATAGTCCTTGCATGAAAATCCTCCTCACCAGTGCTTCTAAAAAGCATCTGCAATTACACAAAAGGAGAAAAAAAATTATCAAAATGTTCTTGCACTTGCATTGTTATAAGAGAGTGAAACTGAAAAAAGAATCACCTGGTGTGAAATTTTACAAATGATTTGTCTCAATGATTCTTTTGCTCCAACTATTTCAATGTTACTTATTTCATTCTTTAACATTGCATCCATTTGGAAGATGCCAACCTGAAAATTGAACTAATTCTATATCAAATTCAACTATGCTTTACTTGTATAAACATTCTATGATGAAAATATTCGTGTCTACACGCGTGCACACACATATAAATTTAGCATAAAATTATAGGTAGATGAGAGTTACATCTGAAGTAGTAGTAGTAGTAGTGTTGTAACATATGATATTCTCCATTGCTTGAAGCAGTAGCTCAGAATCTAGCCAGCGATCATCAGGATCATGAGTAAGTAGGATCTTCTTTATAATAGTGTCTTCTGCCAAAGATGTTGATGATGAACGCAAAGAAAATTGATCATTTCCAAAGAAGTTCATGGACAAAGTATGATCTTTGACTCCAATTACTAAACTATATGCATGAATTGATACATATACAATGAATTTTAGCCTATTGGCATACTCATGCTATTTATGGATGACATATTCAGGACAATTCAACAGTAATTTTTGCACAAAATTACACTAGTCTGAAGGGAAGGTGAAGCTATACTTTCTTTTAATTTGCTTGAAGATCACTAAAAGAAGTGGTTCCTGATTAAAGATTATTTTACTGTGTTGAAGAATAAATTTTTTGCACTTTTCCTTGGTATAACTTAAATGGTTAAATCTAAACTTTACAAAGAAAAAAGGGTAAATCACTTGGAATAAAAATAAGAAAATGTTTTACTATATTCTAAGTCCACAAGGAACATTCAGTTTAGTTAATTATTAATCTGTAATCATGGACATGTTTCAGTATTATTCATCTAAATCGAATGAAGTAGTCTTGGTTTTGAATGACAGAAGTGGAAAAATAAAAGGACAAAGGTTAAAAGGAGTGTTCTTCAACTTCCTTTGCATCTTATTCTGTGGGAGCCAGAAAAAGAAAAAGAAGGGTTAACAAAAAGAAGGGAAAATAAAAAAGAAAAAAAGAAAAAAGGAAATTAATCTACAATTATTAAAAAGTAATAGAATGGATAATTCTAGAAATTAATCTTATGGTAAAAGCATATATATTTCAGTAGATGTTATAAATTAAATTAACGTTAATATTAGCTGAAAATTCAAGAACAAGAAAATCATAAGATTGCCTGATCAAGAAAGATCCAGTAATTAATAACAGAAAATAATTGGAATCTGCCGCTGTTCTGGTCCACGAAAGAGAAAAAATCCCAAAACTTGTCTGAATTCTTAGTACCAATCATAATTAGGATAATGATTCTTGTAAAAATGTAGCAATTGGTATTGTTTCAAAACATGAATCATCAAAAATGAACTCTTTCTTACAAGTTAATATTGGATTGCTAATAGTATTTCTTGGTGATAAAACATGCCAGCTGATGTAGTAGCCGCAATCTAATCTTAATCACTTGAAAGTAGATGGTTAATCAATAATATTTTTCATCATTTATACTTAATGAGTATATGAAGAATCGATCCAGTGTCTATTATCTACTGCAATATACACATTTCGGTAGACTGTGCCCAATGCGCTAGCAGCTCTTTAAATAGCTTAATTAGTTACATTTTTTCTGTGGTGGCATGTGAATGTCTAACAGTATTTGTGCATATATCAACAGGTTAATTAAAATAGTAATTAAGGTTAGCTTTACATTGTTTCTTGTAAAACTCTCCTCATCCTCATTTACAAGAAGATACAAATAGCATACTTTGAAAAATCAGTAGGAAAATGATTGTGGCCATAGATAAGACAAGTAATGGTGATTTTATATTCGTGTTTCTTAAATTCATTTTCTTTAATCATCTTTCTTTCATTGATTGTCAATTTCAAAGATTCTGGTTCCAAGATAAATGGTTCATTAAATGACTAGCGAAATGAGATAATCATGTCCTCTCTCTTATATTAGAAGTATATCAGGAAAGAAACAGAACAATCATGGAAAGAAATAATGTATTCTATGCAATGAAATGTGTGTATGCTCATTCATCATTTTGGGATGTAGCTCTTGCCTCGTTAGGACTACTTGTTTTCAGTTGCATACGCGAAAGAATTGCTAACAGGGGCCCCATGCTATGACCTGTATTGGGGATTGTACCAACCATGTTCCTCTACATCAATGACACTCTCAACTTTGCCACCAGAGCTTTGATCAGAGCAGGTGGGACGTTTGAGTACAGGGGTGTATGGATGGGAGGTGCTTATGGAGTTATGACTGCTGATCCTGCAAACATTCAGTATATGCTTAAGACAAATTTCAGGAACTTCCCTAAAGGACAGTACTACAGGGATAGGTTCCAGGATTTGCTTGGAGATGGAATTTTCAATGCTGATGGTGACTTGTGGAAGGGTCTAAGGCTAAAAGCAAATATGGAGATGCATTCAAGCCGGTTTGTTGATCACTCGATCCGATCAATGCAAGATTTGGTTCACCTAAGTAACAGAAAAACTGGAGAAGTCAGGAGAAAGTTTTGATCTTCAAGAATTGCTACTTCGATTTACATTTGATAACATTTGCACAGCAGCTTTTGGGGTTGATCCAGGGTGATTAAATCTTGATTTGCCTCAAGTTCCCTTTGCAAAATCTTTTGAAGAAGCAACGGAACTCACTTTGTTCAGATTCCTGATGCCACCTTTCCTGTGAAAACCCATGAAAATGTTCAGAATAGGATATGAGAAGAGGCTGAAGAAAGCAATCAAAATCGTCCATGAATTTGCTGATAAGACGGTAAAGGATAGAAGAAAGAAATTAATTGAACTTGGCAGCTTAAATGATCAATCTGATCTTTTATCCAGGCTCATGGACATTGAATACCCTGAAAAAAGCAAGAACTTGGAATTCAAAGATAAGTATTTTAGAGATTTCTGTGTAAGTTTCATTCTTGCAGGAAGAGATACAACTTCAGTAGCATTGGCATGGTTTTTTTTGTTTAGTTCATACCAACCTAGATGTTGAAAACAGAATTCTAAGCGAAATCAATTCGATTTTAGATCAAAGAAAATGCAAAAATGAAAATAAGCATAACCTTATTTTTACAATGGAAGAAATGAAGAACATAGTCTCTCTCCAAGCTGCATTTTCTGAATCTATGAGCCTTTACCCATCTGTGCCAACAGAAATGAAAGAAGTCCTAGAAAATGATGTGCTTCCTGAGGGTACTTAAAAAGGGTGCAAGAATACTCAACTGCATCTATTCAATGGCTAGAATGGAGTCTATATGGGGGAAAGATTGCTTAGAGTTCAAGCCAGAAAGTGGATCAAAGATAGGAAATTTGTGAGTGAAAATCAATTCAAATATGCAGTGTTTAGTGCTGGTCCACGGTTGTGCTTGGGGAAAAAATTTGCATATTTGCAGATGAAAATGGTGGCTGCTTCAATTCTGTTGAGATATTCTGTTAAGGTAGTTGAAGGTCATTATGTTGCTCCAAAAATTACAACTACATTATACATGAAAGATGGGCTATTAGTGACTTTCAAGCCAAGATTGGAAACCACTGCTAAGCTTGGGCGGCGCCCCTGTATTGGCTTGGAAAGGAGATTTAGTCTTGATAAATGCGCAAATTCATCTGAGAGTACTTGATTATATTATATATATATATAAGAAAAAAGTACTAGTCTTGTAGTGCATAGATGTGCTTAGTAAACAGCATTTGCAAAATTTGTAAATCTAAATCAAGTGTTTGCTAAAATAAGCAAAGGCTACAATAATTTTCTTGACTGTTAATGCTTTGCTTACTTTCAATTAAACTTGTCAAACTCGGCTTGTCAGCTCATAATTTTTTTCACTCACTAATTGATACTTGCAGCCTGACTTGCAGATCAATATACTTTCAATTGGTATTTTAGTGGAAATAGTGCTCCCCGATTTCTTCAAGTTAGAATCTCAAAGTTTTTGCTATTGGAATATTTCTTTGGAAACAAATAATAAGATATTTACTGTATTAGTATTTATGTTGATTTTAAATATCAATCTACACATTAATGAATTTAAATATCCATTATCAAGTTCTTCCATTTCCTGCTATTTATGCTAAACCCAAAAACTTCCATATTTTTGCTGGGAAGTCGAAGATTAAATCATTTGTAAGAGATGGTTCTGCCCTGTCAGAAGTTCTTGTGCTGTTTACCAATTTGAACCATTGGCTTCCTGGTTCACAGGTATTATCTCTACTCAAACAGTTGCAAGAATTTATAACAATGTTGTTGTTAGAGTCCACATCTAAGCAAACAGCCGTGCCATCGCTGATCTTAGACGAAAGATGCATGTTAGAATCAGAGATCATGTCCCATTTTGAATTAGAGTCTGCAAATTATTCCTAGTTTTGCTGCGTTGCCCAACCTATCTGTTTGTAAACAGAAATATGTCCCCTTGATGGTTAGAGTCTTCTGTGGTGTATAATTCCAAGCTTCAGAATCAGTGCAAGGACCCAACTTCAATGGCTCCATTAATGATTTTCTTAGTACTGAGAGACCAGTTGATGGGTGGAAAATCACTTTATGTGATTTACTTTCTGATAGACCTGGTCCTGCATTCAACAGTAAACACAATTTTAAGCTTTGCTTTTAAGCTTCAAACTACATAATATTACATAATGTGTTTTGAGCTTTGCTCAAGCCATTTTTTGAAGCGGTTTCTTTGAAAATGCCTGAAAAAATGATATTATTTTTAGAAATACTCACTTTTTTTTAAATAACATTTTTCAGAAGTATAGTCTGATATATATCTAGTATATTAAAGATATACTCTCCTTCCATATATATACATTTAGTATATATTTAAAATATTAAAAGTATATCAAAAAAGTGAAATATTTAAAAAAAAAAAAGTGATATAATGTAATTCTCTTTTTTAAATTATGAGGTCACACACCTCATTTAAATTTTTTTATATTACGATGAAGATTTAACCATCACTCATGTCTAAATTTAAAAAAATATTAGATATTTAAAAAATGTGACAAGTCAACTCATAATTTTCTTCACTAGTTAAGATTTGCAGTCTAATTCATGGTCAGATCAGATAAACATTATAGAGTAAATTTAATTTATTTTTGTTTATATTTACCTTGGAAAGGAGATCGGAGAGCAGATATTTGCTGCAAGAAGATTGAATTCCTGATCTCACACCAATCAGGATTCAACACACCATAAAACTCATTTAACCCTACAACACCTTCCCTTAAATAATAACTTCCAACCAATGTCCACAAAGCCCAATCCAAGTCAAGATCAGCTAATACGCCTAAGAAGCAACCCAAATACCTATTATCATTCACATTTGTTCCTCTTAGGTCTACTCCAAACTCACTCACAAACAATGGCCAGCTTTGGTCTACCAAAAATACTGACATTCTCATCATAATATTCACCACTCTTCCACATACTTGATTAGGGTTCCCATTTCTCCATGCTTGCCCATCTGAAAACCCATACTAATGCATTTCAAATACTAGTTTTCTGGTGAACGATAGGTTCACCGGACGATTGCGCAAGAAAGTAAAATCTTTATCATAATTCAGTCCAGATAGAATAACAAGAACATTTGGATTTACTGAATGCACTGCTTCAGCTCCTTTTTTCATGTACCTAAACACATTAAGATATAGTAAACCAAATAACATTATTATTGGCAAAGTAGATTGGACCGACAAAAATTTACAAAAATAACTTAAAAACACAAAAAAAAAAAATGCAAAAATATTGTATAAAAAAAATTACAAAAAAATTATGCTTGTACTAAAAATTTTAAAAAATAAAGTATATGTTGAGTATGTGATGAATATATTTTTTAGTATATATTGAGTATATTTCTGGTATATGTCATAAAAATGTAAAAAATAAAAATAAAAAATAATATTTTTGTAAACTAAAAAAATAAAATTTTAAAGGAAAAAAGTAGTATTTCATATAATTTCTTCTTTTATATATGTGATTATATAAATATACCGAAAGAAAAAACTATTTCACTCACCAAATTTTAAATTTTTTACATTTTTTATTAGAGACTTTTTAATCATTTTATATGATAAAAAATTCTAATAAATTTGAAAATATTTTACCAATATGATAAATTTGTATTTTTTTTGGACGATTTTATTAAAAAAATTAAAATTAAAATGTCTTTTAAGATAAAGTATTTTATAAAGGACGAGAATAAATTAGGATAAATTACCTGTACCAATCGTTTACATTTTGTTTCTGACCTCGAAGCTCATTTCTAAGGCTCATGCCAACCACATCAGGAACACCATTAAAAATGGTAGCCATTTGGGTTAAGCCTTTAATCCATAGATCAGGATTGAAGTAAGTGTCACCAAAAAACAGAGGCGGAGATAAAGAGGGTCCCATGGGGCCTTGTTCCCCCCTCAGTTAAAAATAAAATTTTTTTTAGGTATATTTAAGAATGAATATTACATTGGTTGAGATGGAACAGTTTGGTCTTACTATGTGAGAGCACGCAACTCCGATCCACGCTCCCAACATTTTTCATCCTTTTTTTTCCAATCTTTAAAATTGGGCCTTTTAATCAAGCCCATTACAAACAAACAAGATTTGTCAATGACTCTGCCCATTACAAACAAACAAGAATAACTTAATTGTGACTCTTTCTCGTTTCTTCTTCGTTAATTCCTTTTTTTTTTTTTTCAGATAACAGTTTCTTCCTTTTTCAATTTCATTCTTTCACCGATTGGCACCAGCAAGGCAACGGCAACAAGTTAAGAATTGGACCCCCCTTATCTAAAATCCTGACTACGCCAAAAAAGCCATTCCCGTCAAAGGCACTGCAACACCAACCTGGTTTGCTTATGTGGTTGTCTAATATCGCCATCACATTGTTGACTCCAAGGCTAGACACCACTGCCTAAAACAAATATTAAAAATTGCTTACATTCATCATAATGCAATGTTATGTTGTTGTTTTTTTTTTTTTTTTAAAGCAGGGATGTGTTTTGGTTTTGTTCAACTTTTAGAGTATGTCAAATTAACCACGATCGAGTTACAAAATTTATTTTTTAAAATAAATTATTTAAAAAATAAAAATTTACAAAATCGATCATCTCATTTGAATTTGATTGATTTTTATTGAAAATTTTTTTAAAAATATTCTAAAAAATATTTTTGAAAATATTCATTTTTTTTAATTTTAAAAATTTTCTTTTTTTAATTTTTAATTTTAAAAATATCATATTTTGAATATATATTTAATATATTAAAAATATACTTTATTTTTTAAAGTATATATTTAATATATATTTAGTATATTAAATATATAAAAAAAATATAAAATGTTAAAAAAATTAAAAATTCTATTATATAAAATAAATTTTTTATTTTTATTTATAAAATATATAAAATAAGACCGAACATATAATATTAATTTATTAAAATTTAAAATAGAAACCATATCTATTTACTACTGTATTATATATATATATATATTGAAATATTGTATTATAATTAGATTTGTTATGGCATTATTATTGAATAATGAATGAAGATTTTTCTTTTAAAAGAGGTAGGCACGATGATAGAAAAAAAATCATTTTGGGCTATAGAATTGACTAAAAAAATATCATTGTCACTATCAATCAACTTGTTCTTATCTCAATTGTTGCGTAAAGAAAAACAGTTTTAATATTTTTTAATTATTACATTATCTGTTCACTAAAATTATCAATTTAAATAAATTATCCACTAATTTTTTTAACAATAATTATTCACTAAAATTAACACTTTATGAAATCTAAAAAAATTAATGAAGAATATTTGAACCTATTCATAATAAACACCAAAAAATTTAATTTCTTAAAATAAAAGAATTAGATATTTAAAATCAATAGTCCTCTTTATCCTTAAAATTTTATTTCATGCAAAAGAAAAAGAAATATATATATATATATATATATATATATATCTTGACTATATTTTATTGGACACAACTCAAACGTATTCATACTAAAATTACTAATTGGATTACTACACTTACAAGGCAACACACAACTATATCTTCACTTTTTTCTTCCTTTTTTTTTTTGAAAAGTTTCCTCGTTTTTATGGTTTTGATATTATATTTCATGTTTGATATTTAAAAAAAAAAACTTGAAAATTTTCATGACAATTTCTTCTTTTAATGGTATGTGATCATAAGTTTTTAATTTTAATATAAATGTCGATTTTTTTATTTTATTTTTAAGCATTAAAATAATATCATATATAGATATATACTATACAACGTATTACATTTATTTATCTATTTCGGTTATAAGAAAAACATCAACAAAATTTATAAGTGATGACTAAATTACAAATATAAGTTTCTCACATCGATAGAAAATTAGTAGATGGTACCATAAAAGCAAAATTATATGCATATGTGTACAATTATATGTATATTATTTTTAAGTTGGTTTAATATATATTTCTAATAAATTTAATTTTTATAAGCATTGTTTATTATGATTATTAATTTAGTATTGGTATAATTAATATTTGATATTCGTTTATACAACTTTTTATTTTGTAAAAATAAAGAGATGAATTTATTTATTAGAAACGTATAAATATTTATCTAAATATATATTTATTATATGTTTGATTAGGGATTTATAATTAAAAATCAAATATTAATAAAGCGATGGAAGAAAAGAGATGAAAAAAAAATAGTATTTTTGAAAATAAAAATTTAAGAAAAATAAAAATGAAATATAAAAAAGGTATAAATAAAAAGAATTAATATCATTAAAAATGAAAAAAGAAATGGAGTAATGGTGTAATTTCCTGTTAATGCTTTGATTACTTTCAATTGGACTTGTCCAAATGAAAGTTCTGCACTTGAAAAATGCAATTAATTTGCAATTTATATAAAGAGAATTATATTCAGGTCAAAGATTCAATTAAACACCTAGTTATAAAGTTTTTTTTTTAAATTATTCACAGTTTTTTAATAGTATTTAAATTATGACAGTTAATGGAAATGCTTAAACAGTTTAAAAAAATTAAGTGTCAAGTTAGGTCATAATTGAGGTGATTAAGTAAAAAAAAATTTATATGGACTTGGTTTATATTTCCGCTCATAGATCATACTAATTATAAATTATAATTTAAATTATAATATTTAAAAAAATAATTTAAATTAATTTTTTTTCAAATCACAATTTATGATTGATTTGGTCTATGAACCAGATCTATTTAAGAATTTTTTAATTAAGTAAATCGTTTAAATTTTTAATCGCACTAAATATAAATATTTTACCAACTACAAATTCGAGTTTTTCATATGTGAACTTTTTCATAAAAATATATAAAAAATTTACATATAAAATGAGTTTTGGGATTTGCATATTAAATTTTTGCAAATATTTCATTTGTAGCATTTTCAACACAATGAAGCCTTAAGAATTTAAGCCAGGGAAGTAAAAATCAGTACAGTCTCAACAAAAAAAAAATCACCTTGAATATAAAAAATCATATACATTTTGCACTAAGACACATCATATATACCACTTATCTTGTTAGTATTTTTCAGCATTTAAATTTTTATACCTACCAGGCATCAACTATAAATTTTTAACAAGAAAAAATTACTGTCAAATTATTTATGTTCAGGGTGACGATACAGTCTGTGATAACCCAAATCACGAGTGATTTCCAAGTTTATTATAATAAGTAATGAGCTTTATTGCCCTTGGACCAGCTTCTACAATTTGCATGCTTTCAAGTTTCAACCACATCTGCAACTAATGCCATTAAATGGGCTGGGTTTGAACCATCTCTATTTTCAGTATGTATTTTTCAATTTCAACTGAATAATAATTGTAATAATAATAGAAAAATTGTGCAGTTAGGCGAATACTTCATGATCACCAGCATCACTCGGAGCTGTAGATTAAATGAAATGAGAATCCCATTTTCATTTTATCACAAAAACCAAATGACTCCTGTGCATATAAAAAAAAAAAAAAAGCTGGTGTGATCTTTCAAAGCGCCATTTTTCTTCTCTTTCGCTGCTGTATATTTTCAATCATGCAGCTTCAGCAAAATCGGCTGCTGAATATGTGAAAGTTGTATCTGACATTGCATTGGCTGCGGCTGAGTCTGAAGCCTCTATAGCTGCTAACCTTGCAAGATCCGCCCAAGAAGCCGCCAATGCTGCCCTTCACGCAGCTAATGCCGCTAGAGCTGCTTCAAGATCTGCTGCTGAGTGAATAATATTTTCATTATTAAAAGTGACATGCAATATAATTTTCTATTTTTTTTATTTTATTATTATTATTATGACATTTTGACTCTGGAAATATTGCTGGCTTGCTCTATATATTGGGAGCCGTGAGACTTAGTTTGGCTTGCTAGTATATTTTCAGTATCTATTTTTCATTTTTATATTTAATAATTTAGATAAATTTGGGTAACTCTAAATTATATTCTTATATTTTATTTAAATTTGGCCTTTTTTTTCTCACAGATTCTCTGCAAAAATAAAGGATAAAAGAAAAAATTCAATGGCAGAAACAATTAAAAACTCTAGAAATAAACTGTTGTGCAGCGGAAGTAAATAGCACGCAAATTACTTACTATTATACAAGTAAATAGTGTATGAAATATTATACTAAAAATAAATATCAAGAAAATTCCCAGGAAAGGCTGGAGGGGTTACAAACGGTCCCGCTTAAAACCCAGTCTCCTTAGACAGAATTTCACTCGGATAATTAATAGCACAATATAACAAAACAACTACCCTTGATAATAGCTATAAAATTGAGACAAAATAACACACCGAATTTAACGTGGTTCACCCTTTTACTTTGGGCTACGTCCATGGGATAAACTCCGAAAAATATTCTTCCACTATTAAAAATAGTAGGTTTACAAGATATACTTCTCTAGAAATATTTCTAGAGGTACAATTATTACAATTGAGATAAACTCAAAATAATGGCACTCAAGTGTTTCTCAAACACTCCCAAAATTAAACTACTTCACTATTTTGTCACTCCCCAAATAATTCTCTCCCTCTCACAATTCTCTAATATTTCTCCTCTCAAATTGTTATATTTTGAAGAAGAAGGGGAATGTCATATATATAGGCCTTCCCATGAGGTTGTTGGCCTAACTTAATTAGGCCAACAACCATTTATTATTATTATTTTTATTTTACATAGTAAAAAAAATACCAAATGGTTGATATTTTTCAACAATTCTCCCCCTACCAACCATATGAATTAACTGTCATTCCTGTAGATGATCGACAAAACTCAAACTTTTTCCTTGGTAGAATCTTTGTTAACATGTCTCCACCATTTTCTTCAGTATGAATCTTTTTAAGCTGTAAAAGCTTTTTCTCCAACACATCTCTGATTCAGTGGTATCTCACATCAATATGTTTTGATCTTGAGTGAAAGGAGGAATTCTTCCCAAGGATGATAGCGCTCTGACTATCACAATAAAGTGAATATCTATCCTGCTGAAATCCAAGTTCATCTAAGAACTTTTTCATCCACAAGAGCTCTTTGCAAGCTTCAGTTGCAGCAATAAATTCTGCTTCAGTTGTTGAGAGAGCAACACACTTTTGCAACCTTGATTGCCATGACACGGCTCCCCCTGCAAATGAAATCAAATAACCTGATGTAGACTTTCTTGAGTCAAGATCGCCTGCCATATCTGCATCTGTGTAACCAATTAACACAGGTTTACCATCACTAAAACATAAACATATTTTGGAAGTACCACAGAGATATCTGATAATCCATTTCACAGCAGCCCAATGTTCCTTGCCAGGATTAGAAAGGAACCGACTTACTACTCCCACTGAGTGAGCAATATCTGGCCGTTACTACTCCCACTGAGTGAGCAATATCTGGCCGTGTACATACCATGGAATACATCAAACTGCCAACTGCTGAAGCATATGGAACTCTATCTCTCTCTTCTTTCTCTTTATCTGTGGAAGGACATTGTTTTGAAGTTAATTTAAAGTGGTTAGCAAGAGGACAACTAACCGCTTTAGCCTTGTCCATATTAAACCTTTGAAGAACTTTTTTAATATACTTTTCCTGTGACAACCACAATTTCTTGGTGCCTCTATCTCTGATTATCTTCATGCCAAGAATTTGTGCTGCTGGCCCTAAGTCTTTCATAGCAAAAGACTTGCTTAACTGCTTCTTCAGATTGTTAATTCTGAAAATGTTCTGGCCAACGATTAACATGTCATCCACATAGAGTAAGAGAATTAAAAAATCATCATCAGAGAATTTCTTCACAAATACACAGTGATCTGAAGAGGTCTTTTTGTAGCCTTGCTCCCCCATAACTGACTCAAACTTCTTGTACCACTGTCTCGGTGCCTGCTTCAAGCCATACAAGCTTTTCTTTAACTTGCAAACATAATCCTCTTTTCCTTTTTCTTTGAAACCCTCTGATTGTTCCATGTATATCTCTTCCTCCAAGTCACCATGAAGGAAGGCAGTCTTTACATCCATCTGCTCAATCTCTAAGTCGAGACTTGCAGCTAATCCCAGTACTGTACGAATGGATGTCATCTTCACCACTGGTGAAAAAATCTCATCAAAGTCAATCCCTTTCCTTTGGTTGAATCCCTTAACAACTAATCTGGCTTTGAATCGTGGCTGGGAACTGTGTTCATCATGCTTTATCCTGAACACCCATTTATTCTTCAAAGCCCTCTTGCCTGTTGGCAATTTCACAAGCTCAAAAGTTTTATTATCATGCAAAGATTTTATCTCATCTTGCATGGCTTCAATCCATTTCTTCCTCTTCTCATCTGCCATAGCTTCTTGGTAATCCTCAGGTTCTCCCCCATCAGTGAGTAACACGTACTGATCATTCGAGTATCTAGTAGAAGGTTGTCGAGTTCTAGTAGATCTCCTCAATGGAACCTGAGGAACTTCTACTGGTGGTGGTGGCTGATTTTCAATCTGGTCCTCATCATCATCCGATTGGACCTCTGTAGGAACATCGATGTCAGCATTTTCTGGCTGACGATTTTGTATTTCATTTCCAACTTGTCTTGGCACCGCCTTTGGAGGAACTAGCTTTAAGTTTGTTGAATCACCATTGGATTCAGGAATATCCTTTTTCACTTTGTTAATATCTTCAATGGTTTGATCTTCAACAAATACGGCATCACGGCTTCTAAGAAGCTTTTTCTGAACTGGATCATAAAATCTATAGCCAAGCTGATCATGATCTTGATCATAACCAATAAATACACATTCACGTGTCTTGACATCAAGCTTTGACCTCTCATCCTTAGGAATGTGCACAAAAGCTTTGCAACCAAACACCTTTAAATGATTATAGGAAACATCCTTTCTTGACCACACCTTTTCTGGTATATTATATTGAAGAGGAACACAGGGTGAAAAATTGAGTACATGTACTACAGAGTATAGAGCTTCACCCCAAAAAATCTTAGGCAACTTTGAATGTGAGAGCAAACATCTAACTCTCTCCATCAAAGTCCTGTTCATCCTCTCCGTTAAACCGTTCAATTGCGGCGTTTTTGGAGGTGTTGTTTGATGTCGGATACCATGCTCCTTGCAGTAGGTATCAAATGATCCCATGTATTCTCCACCATTGTCTGTCCGAATGCATTTTAACTTCTTCCCAGTCTCCCTTTCAACTAAGGCATGAAATTGCTTGAACACGTCTATTACTTGGTCTTTTGACTTCAAAGTATATACCCACATTTTCCATGAATGATCATCAATGAAAGTCACAAAGTATTGAGCACCACCAAGTGACTTTGAAATTGGTCCACACAGATCTAAGTGAATCAGATCCAATACATTCTTCATTCTGGAAGGAGTGGAACCTTTAAAAGCAACTCTGTTTTGTTTTCCAGCCAGACAGTCAGCACATTTCTTCAAATCCACTTTATCAACTCCAGATAATACATTCTTCTTTACCAATTGTGCCATCCCTTTCTCGCCCATATGACTGAGTCTTCTATGCCATAATTCAGTCATATTTTCTTTCTCCACTGCATTCACAGAATCACCGGAGAGCTTTGCTTGCATCACATATAGCTTGGAGCACTTTTTACCTTTTCCATATACCAAGGAGCCTTTAGTAAGTTTCCATTGACCATCCTTGAAAGTACTAATGAAACCTTCATCATCAAGCATACCAATGGAAATCAGGTTTAGCCGAAGGTTGGGAACATGTCTGACATCTTTCAAAAATAATCTCATCCCATTTTCTGTCTTTAAACAAATATCACCTCTGCCGATGATCTTGACTATACCCTTGTCTCCCATTTTGACAACACCAAAATCTCCTTGTTTATATGTTGAGAAAAATTCTTTATGTGATGTGGCATGAATGGTGGCACCACTATCACCTACCCAGTCCAATTCACTGGATGCAACATTCACATCATTATCATAAGAAATAACATGAAATTCTTCAATGGTGGCAGCCGTGGTTTCTCGTTCATCATCACTGCTATCATCTCGCTTAATCTCTTTGCCTTTGTTCTTCTCCTGTTTGAACTTTCGACAGAATTTCTTGATATGTCCCTTCTTTTTACAGTGATGGCATTCAACATTTGCATATTTGTTTGATTTTCCTCTACTTTTATCTCTGGTATTTGAACTCCTGAACTTGCTTCTCCCTCTAGAATCAGTAACCAGAACATCTGGTTGAGATGTAGATACTGAATTTTGAGATCTCCTTCTCATCTCTTCATTCATAATTGAACTCTTGACGGATTCCAAACTAACAAAACCATCAACTGCTGAATTAGTGATAGAAATCTTCAAAGTCTCCCAAGACTCTGGCAAAGAGGAAAGTAGTAAAAGACTGAGCACCTCATCATCAAATTTTATGCCCATTCCTGACAACTGGTCTATAAAATCTTGAAATTCATTCAAGTGATCCGCCAAAGATGTACCTTCTCGGTAACTAATTTTGACCAGTTTAGTCAAATAGAGCAACTTGTTATTCCCTGTTTTAGAAGCATATAACTTTTCAAGCTTCTCCCATAGGGATCTAGCATGAGTCTCTTTACAAATGTGATTATACACATTGTCTTCAACAAACTGTCGGATAAAACCACACACTTGCTCATGCTCGAACTTCCAGTCTTCATCTGATTTATCATCAGGTTTTGATGTGGTGAATACAGGCAAATGCATTTTTGTCACAAATAGGAGATCTTTCATCTTGTTTCTCCATATGTGGTAATTCGAGCCATTTAGGCTGATCATCTTGTTTATCTTTGTCTCCATCTCTTTAATGCAAAGAGGTTAACTCCAATATTGTGTGCTTGAACCACAGCTCTGATATCACTTGTTGTGCAGCGGAAGTAAATAGCACGCAAATTACTTACTATTATACAAGTAAATAGTGTATGAAATATTATACTAAAAATAAATACCAAGAAAATTCCCAGGAAAGGCTGGAGGGGTCACAAACGGTCCCACTTAAAATCCAGTCTCCTTAGACAAAATTTCACTCGGATAATTAATAGCACAATATAACAAAACAACTACCCTTGATAATAGCTATAAAATTGAGACAAAATAACACACCGAATTTAAAGTGGTTCACCCTTTTACTTTGGGCTACGTCCACAGGACAAACTCCGAAAAATATTCTTCCACTATTAAAAATAGTAGGTTTACAAGAGAGACTTCTCTAGAAATATTTCTAGAGGTACAATTATTACAATTGAGATAAACCCAAAATAATGACACTCAAGTGTTTCTCAAACACTCCCAAAATTAAACTACTTCACTATTTTATCACTCCCCAAATAATTCTCTCTCTCTCACAATTCTCTAATATTTCTCCTCTCAAATTGTTATATTTTGAAGAAGAAGGGGAAGACCATATATATAGGCCTTCCCATGAGGTTGTTGGCCTAACTTAATTAGGCCAACAACCATTTATTATTATTATTTTTTTATTTTATATAGTCAAAAAAATACCAAATGGTTGGTATTTTTCAACAATAAACACACATAAACTTACTCAGATGCATTGTGTCCGCCGGTGTCCACGATCAAATTTTAACAATCGGAGACAAATTAAAAAATTTATAACTCTGTACAATTCCTTCCTCACTGTAATATTCCATTGCGTTTTTCCGTCAACTAAGCCATAAAAAATAAAATAAAAGAAAAATTAAAAAATAAAAATAGAATTTATGATTATCTAGAGATAATTTCATATTGACCAGATCACCTCGACTCTTTTTTTTTTTCAGTTTCCCTCTCTTTTTGCATTATAAAGATAAAAAGAATCGTCAAGAAAAGATTTTTTTGGATCTTAAACAAAAATTAAAATCAATATTAAAAAATAAAAAATAAAAAATTCTCATTTCTTTTTCACCGATTTATTCAAGTTAGAATTTCAAGATTTTGCTTTAGGATATTTCTATTCTTTTATTAATTAGAGCTTGAACTCGGTACCGTATTACAACCTTCTAGCAACCAAACTATATCTTTTTTTTTTCTATTAGTACTACACACATTGAAGAATTCAAATATCCCTTATCAAGCTGTTCCATTTCCTGATATTAATGCTAAGCTCAAAAACACCCATATTAAATCTTTAATTTGTAAGAGATGGTTTTGCCATAGCTGAACTTCTTGTACTGGTTTCTAATTTGAACTCTTGGCTTCCAGGTTCACAAGTATCATCACCACTTAAACATTTGCAAGAATTTGTAACAATGGTGTTGTTGGAATCCACATCTAGGCAAACAGTCGTGCCATCGCTAAGCTCAGACGAAAATTCAGAGCTGATATCCCATTTTGAGTTCGAGTCTGTGCAAATTATTCCTAGCTTTGCTGCTTTGCCCAGCTTATCTGCTTGCAAACAGAAATATGTTCCTTTGATTGTTAGAGTCTTCTGTGGTGTGTAATTCCAAGCTTCAGAGTCACTGCAAGAACCCAACTTCAATGGCTGCGCCAGTGCTTTTCTTAGTACACATAGACCAGTTGCTGGGTGGAAAATCACTTTATATGATCTACTTTGTGATAGACCTGGTCCTGCATTCAATCGTAAACACCAAAATATTAAAATGTTCAAAGATCCGGCTAGTTTGCAATTTTTTTTAATAATTGAGATTAGTTGCAGTCCGATTCATGGTCAGATCAAATAAATGACACAGTAAATTTTATTTATTTTTTCTACTATATATTTACCTTGGAATGGAGATTGGAGGGCAGATATTTGTTGCAAGATTATAGAGGATGAGAGGATTGATAGGAAGAAGAAGACACTGAGCCTTGCCATTTTCTGAGTCGTGTTATTAGGGCTGTTAATGAGGTATTGTGATTTTCAGAGTTCATATTTATAAAGATTCAAAAAATCTCTCTTTTTTCTCGAAAATATTTCTTGTCTATTATTATTTTTGTATTAATTATAGTTTTTTATTTATATATTTTTATTTTATTTTTATGATAATTTTTTTTCTAAATGTTTATGATTTTATATATAATTAGATTCGTTTTGAAAAAGTAATCTAATAATAAGCTCTCATTTTCTAAAAATTTATAAAATACAAAAGATCTGAGATTTCTATAATTTAAGCAAAAAATTATTATAGCTGCATACAACAATTATTATTTTAAAAAAGAAAAAGGTTACAATTTTATAAAAAAAAAAAGGTTAAGGTTCAATGAATTTAAATTTATTATTCATATTTATTCTTCAGTATATTTTGATGTTTAAGAAATTTAATAATATATTCTAAAATCATATTAATAGTGTGTTTAATTGTACTATTTTTCTAAAAAAGTTGACTAAATAATTTATATTAACTAATAATACTGTATTTATTTATAAATAATATAAGTAAAATAAAATATCAGGCCCATTAAATTTTACCAATATGTTGGTAAAATATTTTATTTAGAGGAAAATAAGAAAAATATTTCATTAAAAAAGTGGATTGAAGATTTCACATGTCAAAAGATAATTATACTATTAATTTAAGATATGATAAAATAAGAAAAAGATATTATAAGTGTAGTTTAGATATTACTTAAATTTTTTTTTTATAAAATTAGATTGTAATCAAATAAATTATTATTTTTTTATTTTATTTTTTCAGTATTTTGTTATATCTTTTAAATATAATAATATAATTTTTTTCAGTAAAATATAATCCCTATAATATATTTTTGTAAAATATATTTTTAATAATTAATTTTTTTAGTAATTTATTAAATGCAATATAAGTTTGAGTTATGTTTAAAATAATATTATGCTAAAAAAATATGTTTATTTTAATTAAAAAATATAAATATTTTAAAATTATAATTGACTTTTTAGCCAATTATTTAATAAAATTATCTTTTTCTCTTTCCTTTTTTTTTTTTTTTTCATTTTTCTCTTATCTAGGTGCACGATATTGTTAGTGGAGCCAACTAAATAAAGTGTCATTCACTTTGTATAATTGTTTTTTTTATAAAAAAAAACTTAATTACACAAAAACTCCCTAAACTTTCACAACTTTCTCATGAAAATTCCCAAATTTCAATTTATCAATTAATTTTTTTTATTTTTAATATTATACCAATTAATTACTTAAATTTTAATTTATCAATTATAAAATTTTTAATATTATACTAATTAAATCTCTAAATTTAATTTTTCGCCATGAAAAAATAACATGTCAAACACACTAGAGATATAAATAAAAAATAAAAATATATATAATTAAAATCACATGTATTGGATAACAATAAAAAAAATTTTGCATTTAATATTTATTAATTATAACTCAAATCCATTTAACTATCTTCCTTTTTATCCTATATGATTTTTCAAGATTTAAAATTTATTTTTTATCTTTCAAACTCTAACCTAAAATTTGAAAAGTTTTTATCGATTTTTTAAAATTAAACCCAAAGCAAAGGTCTCTCATTTGCTATTTCATTGTTTCTATTTTATTCTCTCATTTCATTCTTCCATAGTCGAATATTAAAATTTAAAAAAATTTTAATTGTTCAATTGAAGTTTAGGAATTTTTATGGAAAAATTATAAAAATTTAATGACTATTTACGTAATTAAGCCTCAAAAAACAGCTTGATTAGTTTTAAAAAAAAACAAACATTACATAAAATCTTCACAAAAAGCTTGGAAAAATTATATATGTATATGACATAAACAAAACAAGCTTACAATCTAAGTTAGCCTCAACCACCACAATGACCACAACACATAGCACACAACAATTTTATGATGATTTAGATTTATGTAATTTGAGTTATAGCTGCAAACACCAATTATTATTTTTAAAAGGGTTGCAAGTCAACAAATTTAAATTTATTATTCATATTTATTCTTAAGTATATTTTGATGTCTAAGAAATTTAATGATATATTCTAAAATCATATTAAGTTTGAGTTATGTTTATAATAATATTCTGCTAAAAAATCTTTTAGTTTTAATTTAAAAAAGTTTATAAATATTTTAAAATTATATTTGATTTTTTTAGTCAATTATTCGATAAAAGATTTTTTTTTCTATTCTTTTTTTTTTCTTCCTCTTATCCATGTGCATGATGGGGCTGGTGAAGCCAACTAAATAAAGTGTGTCAATCACTATATATGATTATTAATTTAAGAGGAACTCTCTAATACACTAAATGAGGATAAGATTGACCATACTCTTACTTTAGGGCTAAGAAATCGTGTTAATATTATTAATGGTCTCTAAACTTTATACTTTTATCATTAAAATTTTTAAATTTTAATTTATCACAATAAAATTTTTTAATATTTAATTTCTTTTTCTTAAATTTTTTTTATTCCATTTTTCAATGAATGGATGATGAAGAAAGAGAGCTTGACAAATAGTATTTTAAAAAGAGAAATTGGATCAATGGAATATTATGATTTTATCCTAAATTAAGAGTTTTCTTTATAATTTGGGAATAATTTTTTTTAATTTGAGTTGTTTTTTAATTTAAAGTTCATAATTAAGGGTTTTAGGTTTAACATTTAAGATTTATGATTTTTTTTATCATTTAGTCACTGAAAAATAGAGTCAGAAATTTTAACAAAAAGAAATTAGATATTGAAGATTTTGTGGTGACAAATTAAAATTTGAGAATTTAAAAAATACAAATAGTAAAGTATAGAAATAATGGTGATATTAACCCTCGAGAGATCATAACCGTGGCATCTTTAGCTAACTTTGTTAGGTTGCTACACTCAAAAGGCAATATACAACTAAGCATGGCCACGGTTTTGTTAAACCATTGAATCAGAAAGCCGGTTATGGTTCGGTTCAATGAACCGAACCGTAACCGTAATTAAAGATTCAGAACCGGAATCAGAAACCTTCTTTTAAGGTTCCGGTTCAGGTTCTAAAATATTTGAACAGGAACCGAACCGGCGGTTCCGGTTCAAAACCGAAAAATTAAAAAAATAAAAAAAAAATTTAAGAATATTTTATGAAAATAAAAAAATTCAAAAAATCTATAAATACACTATCTTTTTAATTTATTTTCTAATTTTTACATAATTTCTTTCAATAATCAAATTTTAATTATCTAATTTAACTCTTAATTCTTCAACCCTCAATTCTCTAATTTCTACTCTCTTAAATTCTTATTATTATTATTTGTTACTGTTATTTATTATTAGTAGTAATATTTATTATTTATTATTATTATTATTTGTTATTATTGTTAGTAATATTTATTATTTATTGTTAATTATTATTATTTTATTATTATTATTAGTATTTATTAGTATTGCTAGCAATATTTATTGTTTGTTAATTATTATTATTATTAGTAATTGTTATTGTTATTGTTATCATTGTTAAAAAAATATTATTATTATTATTATTATTATCAATTTATATTAAAATGACAAGTTCTAATCATTTTTATAAAATAAGTGATGATGTGTAAATTTCACAATAATATATTAATATTTTGGATGATGATTAAATAAGTAAATTGACAAGTGTAAGGCATATTATTTATATTTATTGAATATTTCAAATGTAATATTAAATATTTATAATTATAATTTATATAGTTAATTGATTTTTAGTAATTATATTCAAACATTTTTTTTAATTTTTTATTTATACTTTAATTGCAATATTAAATATTTATAAATAATATTATTTAATTTAACTTAAATAATATTATTAATTTTATAAGTGGTGTTTAATCTCATAAAAAATATTATTATGTATCAATAATAGTATTTTCTTTTAAATATAATTTTTTAAAAAAATTAATTTGAACCGGTGGTTCAAATCGGAACCGGAACCGGACCAATTTTTAAGGGCCTGAACCGTAACTGAACCGGCTTTTACCAGTTAAGGTTAAGATTCACGAAAATTATGAACCGGAACTGACGATTCCAGTTAACTGAACCGTGGCCATGGTTATATACAACTATAATTTCACTTTTTTTCTTTTTCTTCTTTTGAGAAGTTTCCTCTTTTATGGGTTTAATATTATATGGCTAAAAGTTTTTCATATTTTCAAATTTTATATTTTAAAGAAAAAAACTTGCAAATTTTCATATCACAATTTCTTTTGATGGTATCTCATAAATGTTTAATTTGGATATAATATCATTTTTTATTCTTTAAGCATTAAAAATATTATATATATGACATATTGTGTTAAATTTGCCTGTCTATTTGGATCATGAGAACAATATCAATCAACATAAAAAAAAATTACAAGTGATGACTAAATTACAAATATAAGTTTAACATAATGAGAGAAAATTAGTATATGATATTATGTTGTAAGTTTCTAAAAAGCGCATAGTTTGACCCAATTCATTGCCCAAATCTAATAAGCTTCTCAGAAACAGTCTGTTTTGAGTTTCTTGTCGTGAATAAGAATTAGGGTTTGCTATTTTTCATTTATTTGATTTGGATTGAATTTGTAATTTTAAAAGTTAATGACCGGAATACCTATCTCTTACTCAATGTCAAAACCATTATCCAAAATCTTAAAATTGTCTTTCAAATTCTAGGACTGTAAGCGAGCAAAGCAGAGTTGAGTCGAGCTCAGACAAGCTCAGGTTCAACTTGATACATAAAGCTTAAGCTCGAGCTCGGTTTATTTTAAAATTGCCAAGCTCGAGCTCAAGCTTGGCTTGTACTCAACTCATTAATATGTTCAACGAGTTGAGCTCGAGCTCAATTTTAATGCTCATATAGATATAGAGCTTGTTATAAGCTTGAATTCGAGCTCAAGCTCGGCTCAAGCTCAGGGTTAAGCTCGTTAATATTTCTGAATAGATGACAAAATTTAAAAAAAAACTAACATTGTATATCACAATTATATTTAAAAATAAAGATTAAACATGCATGATCTTAAATAAAAATTCAACCAACCAATAGCAATAATACATTATCATAATAATTATTAATAATAATTTTTAGAATACTAAAAGAAAAATTAAATTTAGAGTAATTAGCCGGATTATACATATTTTTATTAAATTATATTTAGTTTGTATTAATGTTAATATATTGGTTGAGAAATAAAATAAACAAATCATATTGATATTTAGAATATTGAGCTATGTAATTAACATAATAATTGTAAACACTATATTCATTGATAGATAGTTAATTGATGAAGATGATAATATCATTTTCATTTTTAATAAATCATAAGGAGTATTATTAAATTTATTTTTATATAAATATTAGTATTGTTTAACATAAATATATGTTTCTAACTATTAATATTTAATATATTTTTGAAAATATTTTTTTCATATTTATTATTAGTAAAAATATGTTAAATTTAATAATATATGAATATTTTTTTTATATTTATTTATTAAAAATTAAAAATTATATAATATTATTATATTCATAATACATAATTTGTCATATCATACTAAAAATATAACATTAATAAATATAATTTAAAATATAAATTTTTAAAAATTAATAGTAAAATTAATAAATATAATATATATATAAATATATATATTTAATATAATTTAATAATTGAGCTAATTTAGAGCTTTTTAAATAAAGGAGTATGCAGATTTAATGAGCTAAATATAACTAAATTTGAGCTTAGACCCATTTAATAAAGTAGCAAGTAATGATTTAGACAAGCTCAAACCTGAATTTACCCGAGCTCGAGCAGCATTAATTCTCCCTCAGGTTTTGTCTCTTTCAGAGACAGAAAACTGGTTATTTGGTGGAAAAGGCTCGACAACGTTGGGATTTTGTTACTGCGAGGCAATAGGAGCATCATCCTCCATAGGCCCATCTGTATAATCCAGCACGTTACTTTTGGTTGGAGCATCATTCTCTGACAAAGGAATAGCCTCACGTATGCTTACTTTCTTCGTCGATCGATCATCATCGGGGTTTGGCGGCGCCTCTTCTTTCTCACAAAAAGAGATACCAGCGGTAGAGTTCAGAGCATCCATCACATTAATACACCCGCAATTTAATTGAAAGGCCAAGAGTGCCATATTTTTCAACTGAAGCTAAAATTTAAGCAATGTAAGTCTCATTTCCTAATCTTCAGCTTTCTCTATCACTTTCCTAAATTACAAATTTAAGCACTTTAAAATTACATTTTGGCTCTGATTCTGTGAAGTTTTCATCAAATGTTTTTAGGGGAGCTTTTAAATTGGAGTTTCGTTGTCCACATAAAGTTAATGAAATTGTTGCTGATCCTGAGCCCGATTGGAGTTTCGATACTCTGTTGTCGGAGCTCAATTCACTAGAAATGAAGCTTAATGACTCCTCTGAAGTTCCTGTCCCTTTCATTAAAACCCAATCCCGGTATCCCATTTTCTTTCTTCTCTAGTCCTTTTTTTTCCTTGGAATTTTCCGTTAAATAATGTTTAATTGTGTTAATTTAGAGGGTTTTTGAGTAGGAAGAGTGTGGAGAGGAGTTCAATGGCATTTGTGATGCGTGTTTCTGATGATGAGATGGAGGATTCAGAAGGAGAGGCGGAGGAGGATTTTGGTCGAAGTTTAGCAGTGGGAAAACGGTTTAATGGCGATGATTTTTATGTTAGGTGTGAAGCTGAACCTCAGGTATCTGCATTATTTGTTATATTATCTGTATTTGTGTAATCTAAGAAGTGTGTTTCTTTTTTTTTTATTATGTTTCAGTGAGAGTGATGATTCTGATTACGAGTTAGCTCTTGATAGCCAATCCCATTTAATGGATGAAGTTGGGTTAGTGGAAGGTGGCCTGTTTGAGAAAATCCAGGACTATCAGCTTGGAATTAAGGTAGGTGGGTATCACTTATTGATTGTGAATCTTTTTGCACATGGCCTTGAAAAATAGGGTGGATATAGTATTTTTATGTTTGATGTTCATGCATTAGCATCATTCAACTTTTCAAGTTGAAAAATTTAAGTAGGGAAGTCCATGCATTTTCTGTGGTATGATTTAACAAGCTTTTCTGGTTTGTATGTATAACAGTGACGAATTTCTTGTCTAGCAGGAGGATATTAGGAACCAAATCTCAGCAATAGAGATAGAATTAACGAGAGAAAATGAAAAGTCTGATTCTGCAGTTTTGCGAGTTGAGAAGTATATAGATGCAAGAAGGGAATCAGACCGGAAATTTGATACTCAATATCAGCGTAAAATGTGAGATTGTGTCTTATCTGTTCATTTATTTGGTTTTCTTCATTCTCAACGTCTCAAATACTTACAAAAAGCGAGCTTGAATTATGATTTTTCTAGTCTTTTATTTGCTCTTTAGTCTTAGATAGATAGCTTTTGTCTTGGTCCATAATTTATTGGGCTGTGTTATGTCTGAAGTATTTCTAGGTTATGGAATTGGCCTATAATAGTGTATGCTTTTTTTGCTTTCTCTTTCTGATGGAACTGTGATTGGTAGTTGTTTGTAATTTGTTTGTTGAAGTACATCCTTAGGAGGCGAAATTATAGCATGTACAGAGTGGGGCGTTCAATGATTACTCAAACTTGAGTTTGACTTTATCCTCCTAGTTTAGAAATAATAATATCCAATTCCATGAGTTTGTCGAAAGGGAGTCACAGATGTCAAAGATAAGCTTTTTTTAGCTTTTCATAGAGATGTTAGTGAATGCATGATGTATCCCTTTAGATGATGTACTAGCATGCCAATGGCTTGGGTTTGGGGATATGTACACTGTATTTTAGCTATTAAGAAAAATGCTGAAGCAGATATGACATTTTCTTCTGATGTTGTAGTGCAGAAGCACTTGATAACCACTTAACTGCTATCCAGCGGGATCATGAACTCAAATCACAAATAGAAGAGAGGAGAATAAGAAGTGATGCAGTTCATGAAGAGGCTAAAAGAAAGGAAAAGGCTTTGCAAGAAGAAAGACTGCGCCAAGAGAGAGCAAGAGCAGAAGCAGAGGTTTGTTGACTTGGCATTTCAGTTCACTTGTAATTTGTCGGTTATTTTCCAGATATTGCATTTTAAAGTGTGTAGTTTTTGTACTATTTGAATCATATGTCTTTGATGCTTTGTACATTCCTTGGCTTGTGATAATAGATTCTTAACATTTTGTATGGACTTTCGTTTTGAGTGATTCCAGTTTGAAAGAATTTTAGAAGAGTTCTAATGAGTTTCCATGTTTTACAATAGTGTTTAGTCGTAAACTGCTGCCAAAGAAACACTTGTATTACATGTTTCGGTAATCTTCTAGCAATATCTACCTTTTAGTTAATCAAGCTTCCTTCTCCTAATAGCTAATTTTCTTGTAATGTGGTTCTGGTGCATATGCCGGAGTTTGAAGTAGATAATGTTTGTTAGCGGAACAATGGAATAATCAAACTGTTGGATTCAGGCTAAGCACAAAGTTGAGGAAGCAAAAATAGCCGCTCTAGAAGAAGAGAGGAGAGCTGCAAAGGAAGCTGCCGATAAGGAAGCTGTTGAAGCCTCAAAAAGGATAGCTGCTGTAGCCTCACAAGGAGATGTTGCCGGACGCCTAGTAAATATCAGTTCAGAAGATCAGAATCTTCAGTCTCAGGGATCTGGATCTAATGGAGCCAGTAAATCAAAATCACCAGGTATTCCATCTTCTGTGTTTCTTCCAACAAAAATAATCAATTTTATTATGCCTTTTGAATTTATGATATTTCAACTGGTTTCAAATTTGTATTAAATTTGTATTTTACTTACAATGCTTGTATTATAATCTACATCTAATTTTGCATGAGAATATTTTTTTAATAGAGAAATTATACATATTTTTCTCCTCTATTTATCTTTCACTAACTTCTTGCTCATGGTTAATATAGTTTAATCGTTGAGCTCTGCTCTTCTGGGTGAACCTAAATCTTATTATCATAGTCTTTGTGCGTCTACTGTGTTGTTTCTGTTTACATGTCTCTCTTCACTTGTTTCTTTTAAGGTTTAGCCCACAGCTGAGATTCCAATTGGCCATTTTATTCAGGTGACATTGTGAGAGCTGCAGAAAGTGCTCTTAATCTAGAGCAGGGAAGACTACAGATGCTTAAAAAGTTGGATGATGAAAACCAGTCACTTAGATCAAGTTCCAATTTGGTATTAGCATTTGTGATGTTTAATTTTGAAAGCTCCAAGTCCATTGTTTTCTTTGAAAAATAATGCTTTATAGCAACTTCACTGCACTGGTCTGGACTTAACTGACTTTGGTATTGTCATTCTAGTGCAGTACATTTATGTTTTGTTTTGTCTTTCTTGGTCCTTTAATAAACTGCTTCTCAAGTATTTGGACACTTAGATGGGATTACTGGTCACATGGATTTCTAGTTGTATTTCACTTAATGCATTACTTTCTGAATATGTGATGCTGACTAATCTGTTACTAATATCTTATATTGGATATGCTAACTTGTTTTCTGGTTTAATATCTTGTCAGGGTTTCCACAGCCATGAGAAGCATATTTTTAGATTGATAAGACAAATAAGTGGGAACAAAGAGAATATTAGGTAAGGGAGATATCTTTATTAGCTATTATGATTGGGTGCCTCTAGGGGTGTTTGTTTATATTGTTGTAGTCGACCCTTCTGAGTAGAAGTGTTTGTGACTCTGCAATTGGCAAACTTTATTACTTCCCTGGAAAATTTCTGTTTTCCAAAATTCGGTGTTACATGCAGCCACATCTTTAAGTAGACAACTTATGGTACTGTCTGGAGGTCCGTGTCCCAAAATTTAGTCAATTTGATGATGAACAGACATGTTATGCCTTTATTTTATTTGCATCTGTCTAGTTCCCTAACTGGTTATGCAATTTTACTGACATATCCTTTTACATCAGTATCAGTCAGCCAGCATAATGACCAGTTTGGTCTTCTGAATTCTTACTGGATCATTTAATATGTGTTTTGGTTGATTTTGGTTGGAATTATCATACTTGTGCAATTCAATACATACACATTTTTTTGCTTATATCTTCAATTTTGTTCCCTTCACTTTTCAGAGCAAAATCAACTGAACTTGTTAAAATTTTCAAGAATCCTTCATGTCCTCAATCCATTAGCATTGCAGCATTTGCAGAAAAGGTAATCTTTTATTTGCCCAAAGAAAAGCTCACTTTTCCGTGCTAGCTGATATGATTCATTTGGAGAACAGAGTGATAAGAGTTCTTGGAATCATTCATGCAACTCGATTTGAATGCTCTTTGCTATTTTGATGCTATGGTTAACTAAAATTTTGATCATTCAGATTCTACATTCCCTCTTTACCATTGGTTTGCTCAAATAATGGAAATATATGGAAAATTTATTTCAGATGAACTTGAACAATTAGATATCATATCTAATAAGAGATTGTAAGAGCACAAATGAAAGGTAGATAATAAGGTGCTTGTTACCATTTATCAGTAGTATGATGTGAATATGGTATATGTCATTTCTTTTCCTTCCTGCATATGTTTTTAGGATATTTTTTTTAAAAAAATGATTTATTCAGCTATTAATGGTTCTATGTACATATACTGTGATATTCCTTTCTTCAAATTTGGACATTGATAGGATATGGAAACTAAAGAATACAATGATAATTTCCGAGTTTTGATGTTCACAGGTTGTTTCCTTTTGTACAACTCCTGCTTTTGCTGCTTTTGCATGTGGCCATGTCATTGTTCTCGTTGTCTCAAAGGTACAGCTCATCCAATCAGCTGTTTTTTCTCTCTTCTATTTTGTTCTTGGGGAATAGGATTAATGAAGATTTATTGGTTGGCTGGTGGCGTGATGCCTTGTTTAAGGCCCAAGTGGTGTAAAAATTCTGTGGAGTTGGAATGGTACCAACTTGTTTCTTAAGCTACTTTATCGATTCTGGAATGATGAGATGTGATTTCTGTTGAGGACTTTTCATGTGTTTTTACTGTAGGAGATAGGAGGGTAGGAGATTTTATTCATGTGTATTACATCAGGCATACCCCGGTTCCTGGGATTCTTCTGTTTCCTAAAATGCATTAATGATTTGAATCAGGTCCCACATGCAATGGATATTCTTCTGGCTGAGTTGCATAAAGCATGTATATATACTGTCCCAAAGCACATAGCGTACTCAAAGGTACTGACTTTTGAATTCACTAAAATTTGTTGGTGTTTATGTTTGATGATAATATTCTAATCATGACATGATAGTAGTTGATGCTTATGTCTATATAGAGTCGGTTTTTGTTTAATAGGGACTGGGAGATAGCAGTTTCCTTCTCTTAAAGTTGCATGTTCCATATGGAGTCAATTTTTCAATTTTCACAATTTGCTACATATCAATAGATGCTAAGAACTCTCCTGTGTTCATATTGATTTCTTACCAGTTTCTCATTCTTGTTTTGGAGTACTGTACATCAAGTTGATTCTATATCTAAGCCATATGCTCAAGGGACCTGTTTAATGTCTGAGTTCCTGCATGCTTGGTTTGCTGTTTTGCTTTGCCAGATACAGGTTCGGAGTGAACCACAAGTTCAAATCTGCACTGCTACCTTTTTTTATCCAATTTTTCTCCAAACTATGTGTGGACGATCATAGTTGTAACCATTTCACTTGATGCTTTTTTTTTAATCTTATTTATGTGTTTCATATTTCTTTGTACTTGCTTACCTGATGATGATGTTTTCTCTGAGGCATTGTTTTAATGTGAACCAAATGGCCATCTCTTAAGAGTCATTTTATTGGCCAATTCTGATCCATCCTTTGTTAATAGATTGTAATGATTTCATATTAGGGAAGCCTAGATTTGGCTTTATATCATATGGTAGTATTTGAATCTCACCTTGATTTTAGCAACTGCGATTGAACATATAGCAAGAGAAAATGTCTTAGAATAGCTAGTATTGGTGACTGTAGATAGTTTCCATTTCTTGAAGAAATTCAACTTAATGAGGAAGTGGTAAGGGTTAACATCCAATCCCCATTGGTCTAATGGTAGATGAATGTCTGACATTTTGCTCTGGCATTTCTTTGGCTATTTGCTGCTACTGCTGCCTGTGTTTGTAATGAATTTTTCCTTGTGTTTAACCTTCAGTCAATGTTCGAGTCAAAAGAAGCTTACTACAAAACCATTGGCTATGAAGAACAAGATGGGAAGATAGAAAGTACTGAAGATTATTTGAAACGATTGGAATCCTACATGAAACTGTATGGGGCTTTGGTTCAGGTTTGCTGCTATCGACATTATAGTACTTCGATGTTTTTCTGTTGGTTCTGCAGTTTGTATTGATGTTTACTCTTATGTTACTGCCTCTTTGTCGTCTACTTTGTTGCCAACTGACATAAAATGCTTGTTTTGGCAGACCGAAGTCCAGGGCATCCCAAACACTCATGGTCCAAAAGAAGGCTGGGCATGGCTTGCAAGGTTCTTAAATACTCTTCCTGCCAATAGATATACTGCTGCCGTATTGAAAGCATTCCTAGAAGTAAGTTTACAGATTCTTTACTGCACTTGATATGATGATTTTTGAAAGATCAATGGAGCTGAAAAGAATCTACATTTCCAACAGTCAGCAGGGTTTGTTCTCTTCAGAAGATACAAATCTCAGTTTAGGAAGATGCTGAATGTCATCTCTAAGGACTTCTTAAAGGCACTGAAAGCACAGGAAGATTCAGAGCTAATACCAATAATTACGGAGATTCGATCTTACATTGAAGACAATAAGTTCCTGCAGGAGCCGGAAGGAAGTAGCATGCAAAGTTCATTGCTATCTAAGGCTATTATGGCACCCAACTCACAACCAAGTGGAGGTTACTACTATTATTGATAAAAAGAAAAAAGCAGTGATGCACCTGAATTGGATTAAATGTGTGCAGCAGCTCGGGAAGACCCCTTGTTTTTCTCGCCACATTTATTGAGAAAAGTAGGGAAAAGTTGCAGTCTCTAGATTATGAGGCATTTTCCACCATCATTGTCAGTTTTAGCATATCAGTGGTGTGCTAATTTCTGATAAAGCCTGACATCCATGATAACAATCCGGCATGTATTTTACCCTTCTTTGCTGTCTTTCTGGAGAACTACACTGTTCAAATATTTTTATTGGGAATTTCTGATTATTGCTTCGTTCATTTTAATTCTTTTTGTCCGGCTTTGTATCAAGTATTTTTGAGAAACCGTCATTTTTTTATAACAGCAGGAAAGCACCAATCAGGCATTTTGGAACATCAGCCTTTGTATTTCTTTATTTGAGACTTTGATTTGTGTAAGAAAGCGGATAATAGTGGTATGGGGTGGAAATTTTCATTTGAGTTGTCTGCAACCAACGGTTCATTTTGCCTCCTTATGAAATAAAACAATAAAGATTATTATTATTATGGTTAGAAACCAGAAAAGAACCAGGAAAGGTAACACTGATATACATTCCTCACTGATACAAGACTTGCCTCCTTATGAAATAAAACAATAAAGATTATTGTTATTATGGTTAGAATAAACCAGAAAAGAACCAAGAAAGTTAACACTTATATACATTCCTCACTGATACTAGACTTGAGTATTGTATGCATGACAGATCAAATCCAGATTTCCACAATCAAAGAAATACATTTAAGATTACAACAAATAGCTAGAGAAAAAACAAATAAAAGAATCAAGTACAAACACTAAGTTCTTATTCATCCATCTCCTCTAAAATGCAGATGCACAATCTAAAGAGCCTTTGAACAGCTAGCTTTTCCCAAAACCATATGATGAAACAAAGCTTTGATGAGGAAGAACCAGCCATGTTCAGCAAGAAATTATAGAATTAAACTCAGTCACGAATATTTACCAGGCCAGCTGTTATATACCTCCCCAGCAGCTTGATTTCTCCTAGTCCCATGCCAAGGAATACATCTACCAAGATGAGTGCCGCTCCTGTATGTTCCAAAACAGTTTCTTTTTCAGTGAACTTCACGTAGTAGAGGCTACTTTTCCTCCGTCTTCAATAACAAAAATAACAAGAAAAGTACATTGCAAATGACTAACCTGTCCCTGCCTTGGGAAAATGGGCATTTGAATCAGTTTTCACTGAGCCAAACTCACTTGTGGCAGAGACAAGTCTCAGAGATGTGTGCATGGAAACTGATTAATACAGCCTGATTCTTGTCTGTATTGAGCTTCGACAAATGGGGCATGCTTGGAGGTCTTCTCCACACTCACAACAAGTCTGTGAAATGAAGAGGGTGTCAGCATCACGAATAAATACCACTGAAAAACAATAGAAATTAGAAAAAGGTGTACCTGATGCCCGCAACCAAAGGCCATGTCCTTTTTATTAGTAAGACAAATGGGACAAATCTGTTAGTGCATAAGAAGGTCAGAGTTAATATTCTTTGAAGAGAAACAAATGACTGAGAAGCTGCTGATGTTGATATCAATATTGGTAGCAAAAGAGATATATGAGTTGGAAAAGGCATATTTAGAAGGAAATGCAACAGAAATGAAATGCTGATGAAATTCTTTTAAGCAACAGTTTTTGCACCTGATTGTCATAAGTAGAACTCGAATACGAAGCTGTGTTGACCGGTGTATCATATCCAACAACTGGGGTATCATATGGAGAATGAGAAGATGCAGGTGGATCATATCCAGAATAAGGAGGTACAAGTTGCTGAAAGCTGCTTGAGCAGGAAGGTTTTAAGCTATTGCCAAAAGAAGATGTGCCATGAAGAGGCGGGGGCAGAGGAACCCTCTCCGGAGCATTCCCTGTCTTTCGACTGCTTGACCAATGGAAGCAAGGCACCAAAAGTTATAACATATTACATGATGAAGACAAAAGTTAATTAGCAAAATCTCCACAATATGGCTTTATTATTACCCCAATATGCCTAGTTCAATAGTTGCTTTGTACTGAGCAGGTATTTCCATCAATGATGCAAGAGCAAACTCTGTCTCTTTTCTAGTTTGATTCACATTTTTTGTCATTATCTCCGTGAAATTAACAAACTAAGAAAACAAATGAAAGCAATTGCCTCAGTACAGTATATTTGAAGATGCAAACACGGAAACTTAAAATATTTCCGAAAGTTCACAGAACTGAACTTACCTGAAAGTTATCGAAGGCTCGAGCAGGAATGTTATCATCAAACTCTCTCATCATATCCCAAGGCCCATCACCAACCCCAACTAAAATTATTGACAAAGGGTATTGGCTGAAACGAAACAAGCATATGAGAAATTCAAGCAACTAGCTTTTAAGAAATACAAAATCAGTCTTTTTAAAAAAATTTCCTGGGTTACCTTGCTTTTACAATTGCATCAATTGTCTTTTGCTCCTGTGGACTGAGCTGACCATGCTGTGTATCGACACTCCTTGTCACCTATCATGATGAGTGGTTTCTGTGAGGTAAGGACAATAAGGGATATAGAAGAATTATGCCTTATGATATTTTGTGATAAGAGTCAGCGGTGCAAATGGGATTATAATTTGGCTTCTGGGCAGTAGAAATTTATAATAGTTTAAATAAAATGTCCATTAAATAGTACATATAAATGTTTCAGATAGCACCATCAATGGTAAACACTAGACCATCAGAAACAACTGCAGGTTCATGGAATAACTCACAGCCATCATTTCCCACTTCTGAGAGTGAGCATTTTTCTACTATTTTAATGTGAGAGATAAAGGCTTAGTTGAGCTAAGTTGATTTTAGGGAGAGCTGCTTCAGAAGCAATCTTTCCACTAAGAGAAAAGATACATACTCTGCAGAACATATCTAATCACCTTCATTCCTTTCAACATCAATGCATAACAATACTTCTTCAATCCATAATCGATTTTGCAATACTTTAACAAAACAAAATATCAAATTTGATGCTATTATTTCAGTTTGTCAGTGGGTATCCAGGAAAAAGAATTATCTGGTCCTGGAAACCTGGGAAATGAGGTCTTCATTACTCACTAAAAGTAGCCTATTCTCTCCCATGAGGAATAGAGACTCACTGATCTTAGTTGATGACATCATGTAATGATTCATCTATCATGACCCCTTGACCTATCCATAACTAATCCCAAAGAAAAAGGTCCAACTTGATGGTGAATTACCTGCCCATCAGCAATTATCAGCAGAACATGGTATTGCCCACCACTTTGTTCAACAATGGTAATGGCCATCTCAACAATGGGTGCAAAAGATGTTGGCCCTGCCACAGAAAAGATAAACAATATGCCTTAGAACCAGGTGGTAGAATATTAATAATGCTATAACAAAGATAGACAAATGGACAAAACAGAAGCCATACCAGCAAGTCGAAGGTGGGGAACAATTTCTCTGTATCGTGACAGCACTTCCTCAAATCCATTACAGAAACTTTCATCTTGATGGAAACTGAAGACATCTTGATCATGTGTTGATGCTGAAAAATATATAACACAAATATGATTTCCATATTCCAAATATTAATTCTACATAGAACAGCCAAGAGAAAATTCCAGAAAAACTACCATCTCCAAACCCAAAACAAGGAATTAAGTTATCTTCATCGAATGCAGATAAAGTCCTGCCAATAATTGATATTGCCTGCTCATATGGATTTTGCCCATTGCCGATGTGATGTAAGCTTCGCCGATTGAATGATCTTGAACCTGTCCACTCGTTGCTTTTTGTGAAATCAATGCCAACAATGAGATTAGAAGACTCTAGGCCAGATTGAGCAAGAGCAGCAGTGACCTGTGGGCAATGATCTCCATTATTTACTATCACTAGTTCTATACTTCAATTATCCAACAACGACAAAATGTGACATCAAATTCACAGTACAACAGTAGGAAATTCTTATAGCCAGAGATAAGCAAAAAATGATTTTAAATGTAGAAAGAAATTAGAGCAACATGAAGTTGATAAAGAAAAGAGATATTATAAGTTTTAGATTTAATAGTTGGATCATTATATATTTGGTATGCTCCTGCAAGCAATCATCAAGGCTCGAAGTCAACGAGTTAATTTTAAGTTCCTAACCTCCTGAAGTTGGAAATGTCAAGACAAATTCCTCCATATGGATGCTCCTATTGAGAATCTTACGAGGGTCCATTTGGATAGGCATGCTTTTGAAATGCAGGTGGATTTAAAATTGTCTTATCATAAACATCAAGTTGAAAAAATTACAGAGGCCAACATTTAACGTCAAAATCAAACACACATTCATTTCAAATCTTATGTCTAAATGGACCCTAGCATGATATTGCTGTCATCCAACTTAAGTCATGAGCATAAATATCTTTGTCACAATCATTTCAACCATAATAATTCATCTCATGTTTAAATTGCACTTTTACACTTAATGATAAAGAAATCTTAGTTAATTTTTGTTTGGTAAATTTGACTCTGACTAGGACTCAAGCTTGACACCTTACAGCCTTAGATGTGACTCCAATACCACTGAACCAAAGAAACCTTAGCTAATTTAACTGCATTCACACATATGAATAACCATTTCAGTTTTTCGGTTTATGTTTCAAATTGTCATGTCAAAAATTCACATCCTTCTATTAAACTCCTTCAGACTCGTCCAAAACTAAAGGGTGATATAAATCCATCCAAGGTCTGGCAATCACTGGCCATTTCTCTCCTCTCAAAAAAAGTAGAGACTGATAGCATTTATTGCCATTCTGCTGCTTCCAATTCATCTTAAAATATCATGAAAATATCTTGCAAAAGGACCAAAACTACTTCTTTGCGGCTCATTTGAGTCACAAGTCATTTTTGCCACCCACAAATTCAACCAATTTTCTGGCCACAATTTATACTTGATATAGAAAATGTTCAAGTCAACAGAGAAAATATCTAAAATCATACTATGAAGTTTAACAATTTCATTAAATTTCCTGGCCATACCCTTTGCCTTTCGTCTAGCATCACTAGAGTCAATCTAAAGCCAAAAAAAAGTAAGTTAGCATCACTAGAGTCCTTCAGTCTTATTTGCACATAAACTAAGAACAGCAAGGCTATATCAAACAGAAAATTAATCACAAATATATTGAGAATCATGGGTCCAACCTGATCCAAAGTCTTGTAATCATCAGCGATTCTAGAGTATTTTCGGTCTAGCATTCTATGTGGCTGAGGCCTTTCTGCGTCATAACTATAAGAAGCAGAGGCCTGATGATGCTGAGGAGTAAGATATGGATTCTGTTGTGAAGAAGGGTATGGATATGGTGTTGCTTGCGGATACCCATATTGATTCCAAGATGAGGATGAACTGGCTGAACCATAAGATGAAATATGTCTTCCACTAGATCCTTTTGAGCTCTTCCCTCCCATCAGTTAAAAAATTGTTCAAAAACTTCAAGACAATTCTTTCTTTTCTCTAATCAACAGCAAACCTGAAACTGGCAATAAAAAGAAACAAGTTTCGAAATGGCAAATTTGAAGAGAAAAAAATTAATGATCTTGAAATTTATAAACAAAATTGACAATTGAAGACTATTATTGAAGACTTCGAATTGCAAAAGGTAAACACTAATTAATAAATTATAAGGAAGTTTCTAAGTCGGCCAAGAAAATCAAACAACTATTGGAAACAAAGACCAAGACAATTCACCAAAAACGGCTGTAAAAACGACCAATTCAAAGATCTCGCCGACATAGAAATGTTTTTGCCAATAACACAAAACTTAACTGTAAATTTAATATAGATATAAACCAAAAAGAAAACATCAAAAACAGGCATAAAATAAGGGAAAAAAAATCTTGAATGGGTTTTGATCCTTCAAAGAGATAAACACGCAAGCTATGAACACTAAACTGGGAATATAATTAAATAAATAATTTTTCCATTACAGCAAATACGTAAACTCAAGGGCAAGCAAAACCAAGAACAGAGACCGTAATAATAAATTTTCTTGGTCAACTCCAATTCTTTCATCTACTATTAGCAATACAAAAGCTTACAAATTACAGTGAAAAATTTTAGATTGAGACTGATTAGAACAGTTTACCAGAATCGATAAAATCGTTACCATTTGATAAAAAAAATAATAAATAAAATATATTTTAGATAGACTTTTCGGCTTTCAGTGCAAGTGGGTCTTATTTTAACAAAAATAAAAATACAAAAAAGGGTAATATCCAAACCAATCATGAAATAATTTCCAAAATTTAGCTTATAATAAAGATTACCCATTATCCATTTTAGCTCCATCTTCAACATATTTGATAAAAAGCAACAATCTTTGGACTTTTCAGACTTTGAGAGGCAGAGAAAATATTATGAACGGAGCAAAGCAGGAAAAAAAAGATTTAATTTTTCAATCAAATGCTGTTATTACAAGTAAACTGAGCAGGAGAAGATTTGATTTTTTCTTTTATATCAAATGCCATAATTACAAGTTAATTTTAGACTAATAGTTTAAAATTTGATTAATTTGTTGATTTGTTTGGAGAAATTGAATTTGGGTTTGGATTGGAAGATGAGTTTTAATGTTAGGTGAGGAGAGGCCCTATAAGTGACACGTGTAACAAGCAAGTGCAATGTGGGAAAGAGAGGACCGCACTCTTTTGCAACTGTTTGATGTTCGTTGGGAAGCAACGATGATAACAGGACAGACCAAAAGCATTTTATTTCGGCTGCTGAATTTTTGCTGATTTCTCTATTCAATCCTTTTTTTTTTTTTGAAATTTCTCTATTCAATCCTTAACCCTTTGTTTGTTTTGTTGAATATATATATATATTTATATAGATAATAATAAAAAATTAATAAAAATTAATAAAAATATTTTTTTAATCATTCAATATCCTATTATTTAAAAATTATAAATTAATCTAAATTTATGTCGGATAAACTCATTATTTAGATTTAACTATCCAATATTCTAAATTAATTTAAATTCACGCTAAAAAAATAAATTCATTAAAAAATAAAGTGTTTAAATTTAAATTTTTAAGATGTTAAAACTTAAAATATTTGATTAAGATTTTCATCTTCCGTCTTATTCCAATACTTACATATAAGAATAACTCTCTTTAATTTCTCTTTCATCTATTAAAATTATTTTATGGCCAATTTAGAAAAAAAATAAAAAATAAAAGAAAACTCCCTTCATCTCTAATTAATAGGCTCATTTTTCTTTTTATTTATTTTAAATTATAACATATTTATTATTTTAAAAAATTAATTAATGTAATAAAATTTTATTATATTTATATTTAATATTATTTATTAAATATATATCATAGTAAAATAAAGTTAGGAGAAAGTTTGTTGTACAAAAAAAATTATTCAAAATATACAATATTAAAAAGTTAAAAATATAAAATAACAAAAATAACCTTAATTAAAATTTTGAAATGACAATTTAAAAACATTAATTTTACTCTCTTTCCTCTTATTTATCTTCTTCTATTCCCAATACAATTTTTTTTTCTCTTCCCCAGCATAAAACACAGCTAAAACTATATGAAGAGTGCTAAATATTTTTTCTAATATCAATTTTAATATGTTCAAATAGTTTTCTAATTTTTTTTCTTTTTGAATACTTCAGTTTTAAAATTAGGGTTAAAAATCGAATGAAGGTAACCGTGTTACCATATTAGATATTAATTATTATTTATAAATCTTATGCATTAAAAGTTTTTTATATGTGATTATTCTTAAGAAAAATATTTTATGTGATTGACTAATTATAACTATTTTTAAATATTTTATTTCAACTAAAATTGTTTAAGTAATCTAATGCAGATTAAAAGAGATAATTGCTCAAAAAAATTAAAAAAAAAAAACCCTATGAATTCGTTTATGAGAAAATGGGTGCAACTAATGTTCAACGATGTATATATTCCATGCATTATTATAAGTATCAAATATTTAAAACTTGCACATAAATTTGTTTACAGTATTTTTTTTCTTTAATAAAAATAGTATTATTATTGGATATTATTATAATGTTTTCTTGGTGTAAGCAAAACTAATGTTTATGTTTTTTTTACATATTTTTTCAGTTTATTAAATTAATCTATTAACTAAATATAATAAAAAAAATTTCAATGTCAAAAATTAGACATGCTCATAATCAATTAAAAAAATTAAAAAAATTATATCCGCGCATTGCTCCTGATATCCGCGCACCGCTCTTGCTACCGATTAGTTTAGTTATACTTTAAAATCAAGACTTTAATATCATAAATTTTAGATTTTCTATTTGTGAGAAATAAAAAAATCATATAGTTTTATGTTATTTTCAATATGAAGTTAATTTATGTTATTTCAAAATGGTTCAATTTTCTATTATATTGAGATTGAAAACTTAATTAATAATAGAGAATAAATTTGATATTATGATTTAATTAAGGTTATTTTAGTATTTTTATATTACTGAATTTTTAATTTTATATATTTTGTATAATTTTTTTGTACGTTTAACAATGTCCATAAAGTTATAATAGTAATAATACATGCAAATTTATATACATTAAAAAATACATATAAATTTATATTTCTAATAAAAATAGTTAAACTTTTTTAATCCTTGTATAAAAAAGTGAGTCTATTAATTAAGGACGAAAGGGGGTGTAGTTTATAAAATTATTAATTTATTATTTATCAACTTAAAATGAGAGTGTAATAATAATAATAAATTTTATAAACTTTACTTGCTTTTTATATTCTAATTAGATAACTAAATAAAGAAAAAAAATATAAATTCTCTTCTTTTTCCCTTTTTATTTTTTATTTTATTTTATGAATTTTATTTTATTTATTTGGCCTAATTAACATTTTAATTTTTATTATTTCAAAATTAATGTTTTCAATTCTGCCACTTGTTAATTGTTAATATTTTTTATTACACATTGTTAAAATTACGAAAATTTTAATATAATTTTAATCCCACTGTTTATTAATAGCCAACATTTTTATCATTATGAAATAGTTAGATATACACCATACAGAAATATGAAGATGTCTTTTAGTTTTCTTTTATAAATAGGAAAAACTCTAGCTGCTCTTTGGGTTTTTTTTTTTATTAATCAAATAATGATATCTATTTTTTCTATATATTTAAGATTATTTATTTTTAAAAAAAATTAATATCAATAATTAACTTTAAAAAATATTATTGTCTATTTTTTTCTATTTATTTAAAATCATAAATTTTTTAGATTAATTAATGCAAATATACAAATATCCAGGCGGCGACGCACCCCACGGTTATCACTCAACTACGGAAAGACCACTGTTGATGATACTACACAATAATAAGCGGTATCATTTTACAGGGAATGAGGAAACAACAACAGAACATAAGTCTCAAAATGGAGAAATTATATTATGCATCCATGATCACAATTGGAAATCATAGTTGAAATGACAAACAAATAAAAGTTTGACATATAATAATTTTTAAAATAATTAAAAAATAATTTTTTAAAAAATATGATCTGAAACGGAACCATCCACTTGGACTTAGTGGCGAAACTAGCATATTGTGAAGAAGGAGAGAGGATAAAACTTTTATCTTTGACCATCGCACGTCGCCGATGATGATAATTCGGCAGTCGATGGCTCACCGGTAATGGGCTGATGACTATTCTCTCACTCTCTCCTGTCTTAACGTCTCCTTCATCTTTTTCTCTTTTTTTCTTGTTGTTGCCACTGCTTTCTGTGAAAGCATAGGAGAGGGGACGGAGATTTTACAATAGCATCAGTAATCATGTATCTTTTCTTTTGACCGCCGGTGAAGAGTGGTCAGACGACCTCTCGCGACCCCCTAAGTCCGTTGCTGCTTAAGATTTTTTTTTTCTAGGATGGGAACATAAACTAAAAACTTCATTTTTTCTCATTTCAGTAAAAAAAAAAACTCTCTCTACAACTTCTCTATCATTTTATTTCTTTTTCTCAACTTTTTTTTATCAACCAAACACATCTCAAACTTCTCCTTATTTTGCTTTTCACTGTTTTGAAAAAATATAATATTTTTTTTGCTTAGATTTGAGTTGTCCCCTCACAAACTAAAATATTATTATTATAAACTGAATTTTTTGGTCGCTTATCCTTGGCTTATCTCCACATTCTCTGGTGAGGAATAGAGTGTTGTTGATTTGGTACCAAAAATGAGATATAGTGCAACTAATTTAGTTCAAAGATGAGATACCAGTTATGAAAGCAGTGATTTTTTAGCTTTAGGTGGATCTTGATTACTCTTGGTGTGGTTAAGGTGGGAAGAAATTTTAGATTGGTGTAAGTTTTTGATATTTTTGGAATTTAGATTTTGATTATTTTGAAACAAATTATAGAAATCTGAAGAATTTTATTGTTTTTTTTTATTGCTGCTGCTTAAATGAAAAAGTGAGGAAAATGATCGGGGAGAGAGGAGGAGAATACTGGATAGAGAGAGAAAATCATCTTTTATTATATTATGACTATTAAAAATTTATTTTTTTAATTATTTTAAAAATCAACATGTGTCAAATTTTTATTTATTCACCTGTTGTTGGATGCACTTATATTGTAGGCTTATAATACAAATACATCAAACTTTAATATATATAATAGATTAATGAGTAAAATCAATTAATTTTGAACTTAATATATATATATATATTCATTTTGATGATTAAATGTTATATTTTTTTAAATAAGAAACTAATAACATATAAAAAATCGTCAATTTTTTTTTGTATAAAATAAGTACCAGTAATTAAATTGAAAATTTTGAATTAAACTCAAATAGTTAGTCAAAATATTTGGAAAATTCGAGGAAAATGAAAGAAGATATTGTTTGTTTAAGGTTGAAGAAAATATTTGGCAAATTGGAAAATAAGAAAATGATATATTATAAATTGAAAAGTATTTATTAAAATATTTAATTAAAAATAAATAAATATTTATAGACATAATCTAATAATAATGCATTTCTCGACTTTACAATAAAAAATTGAAAATTAAGTATTAAAGCGAACAGAAAGTTCTATAATAAATGGATTTTCTATTTTCTAATGCAATTTCAATGAAATTGGGTTTGGGAAAATTCTTTTGTAATAATTATTTTTATATGAAGTCAAAGTCATATATATATATATATATATTCATACATATTAACATCATATTTATTTATTTAGTTATTTACTCATAAAAATTATTTTAAATCAACTAGGTATGACCAAGTCGAATATTGCATTGTATGCATGGCTTAATTTCTTGTAAATTAAGTGGAGTCAATTTAACAAATTATTATATATTGACTCTAGTGGATTTTTTAAAAAAAATTAAAATATAATTTATAGATGTAGTTTATTTGTTATTATCAATGAACTCAAAATTATACATTAATGTTATTAAATTTGACTTTAATTTATCTCACTAAATTTTAGTTTTCAAAATTTACGTACCTCAATTTTTTTTTTTATAGAAAATTTGAGCTCTCACTACTCATAACTGCAAATCAGTAGCATCAGAGAATACAAAAAGAGTTTCGAAAAGATGGACATTCTTCGATCCAAACCAAAACATCAGAGGAAATTTTAGTTTTTAAAATTTACGTACCTCATTAAATTACTTTGTAATTTTTTTTTTCAGAATTAGATAAATTTTTAAATTTATATAAAAGATTTATTTACAAAGTATATTTTACTCTGTTAAAGACAAAATTATCATAACATTTTTATTATTTTCAAATATATTTTTGAAATTTGTATAACCGACCACTTCACTTTTTAGTTATTATTTATAAAATCATTATTTATTGATTTTTTTTAAAATTCTTGATGCTTTAATTTATAGAATATTTGAATTTTCAAGATTTTAAAACATGATAAATTTTAGTTATAAATTATTGTATAGCAAAATATTTCAAAATCTTATACCTTAATCTTATGAAATTTTTTCTAATAACTGAAAATATTAATTCTAAAATAGTAAAAAACTAAATTATTGATTAAGAAAATAAGAATAATATATATATTTACTTTTTTCATGTCATAATTGTTTTTTTAAATCAAATTTAAAATACTATGTTACCTATAAATGGTGATATTCTAATATGAGAATGTGGTTGTTCAACAATATGATATTTTAAAACATTTTATTATCTATATGTGTTGAATAAATAAATAAATAAAATTAATATTTTTTAATTTATTATATTTAAATATTTTTAAAATAATTATAAGATTTCAAATTTAAATCGATAAATAGTTAATTTATCAAAATAAATAAATAAATAATATTGTAGAGTCAGAAGAGGCTCAGCGGAGCCATTTAGGAAGAGGCAAATTTGGTTTGACCTCGACGCATATTGTCGTAACGTGTAAATGAAATTGTAGAATTCAATCAAATATTTAGCATTTTTTCGTCTCACAAACGTGGCAGTGTGTTAAATTCGTGTTTGGCTATACAAAATTTTACCGTATAGGTTTTTTTATTATAAATTTTACTGTATAGTTAATTAAATTATATTTTTTACCTTTTTTTACTTAAAATATTACTTAATATATAATTTTTTTTTCATTTACATTAATTTTTTTGGGACTACCTACGAGTGTTTGGTTGCTAATATTTTGTACATGTTCTCAAAGATGAGATGTTTAAGTTAAATGCTAAGACTAGACAGTGTATCTTCATTGGCTATATGCAAAATGAGTTTTGTTACAGATGCTATGATCCAATTCAGAAAAAACTTATCAGAAATCGGGATGTAGTATTTGTAGAAGATTAGAATGTTGAATATATCAATAAAGTAGAGAAATAAAAGCCAACTGGTACTTTAATTAATTTTGACTTATCTCCTACAACTCATAAATCCTGATGCAATTGAGGTTTAGAATTATAGTGATGTGCAAAATGATAATCAGAATACAGATGAGGTTGGTGCTCCTAAATATGAAGCATTTGATGATCAACAAGAGGCACATGTTGAGGAATCTAAAGTTTTACTTAGGAGGTCTACCAGAGATCAAATGCATTCTATCAAATATTCACCTAATGAGTATATACTCTTGACAGATGGAGAAGAACTCGAATTCTATGAAGAGGCTATTGAGAGTGAGCAAAATGCAGAATGGATTGCAACTATGAAAGATGAAATGCAGTCTTTAACTGATAATCATACATTTAAATTGGTAAAACTTCCTAAAGATAGAAAAGCCTTGAAGAACAAGTGAATCTATAAAGTAAGGCAAAAACAGAATTTCTCATCTCCACGATACAAAGCCAGATTAGTTTTCAAGGGCTTCAATCAGAAAAAGAGAGTTGACTTTAAGGAGATTTTCTTACCGGTGGTCAAGATGTCATCAATTCGTATTATTTTAGGATTAGCTACTACTCTTGATTTAGAGGTTAAGCAAATGGATGTTAAAATTGCCTTCCTCCATGGTGACTTAGAGGAGGAAATCTATATGGAATAACCTGAAGGTTTTATAGTAAAAGGAAAAGAAAATTATATTTGTAAACTGAGAAAGAGTTTGTATGGGCTGAAACAAGCACCTAGGCAATGGTATAAGAAGTTTGAGCTAATTATGGTTCAACAAGGCTACAAGAAGACTACTTCTGATTATTGTATTTTTGTGCAGAGATTTTCTGATATTAATTTTATCATCCTGTTAATATATGTTGATGATATGCTCATTATGGGTTCTAGTTCTTCAAGAATTGATAGCTTGAAGAAAGATTTGAGCAAGTCTTTTGCAATGAAGGATTTAAGGTCAGCAAAGCAGACACTTGGCTTGATGATCATTCGTGATAGGAAATGCAAGAAGCTGTGGCTATCTCAAGAAAAGTATATTGAGAAAGTATTGCAACGATTTAATATGGCTAAAGCTAAACCTGTAAGTGCCCCTCTTGCCATGTCTTTCAAATTGAGTGTTAAACAATTTCCTTCTAGTGAGCAAGAGAAAGAATATATGCAGAAAGTTTCTTATGCATCTGCAGTAGGTAGCTTGATGTATGCTATGGTTTGCACTAGGCCAGACATAGCTCATGTAGTTGGTACTGTTAGTAAATTTTTGTCTAATCTAAGAAAAAAGCATTGGGATGCTATGAAGTGGATTTTGAGATATCTCCGTGGCACTGCTAGTTTGAAGTTGTGTTTTAGGACTGTGAAGCCTATTCTCAGTGGTTATACAGATTTTGATTTGGTAGGGGATGCGGATTTAAGAAAGTCTACTTCTGGGTATCTGATCACTTTTGCAGGGGGCTGTGGCATGGCAATCTAGATTGCAGAAATACATTGCATTATCTACTATAGAAGCCGAATTTATTGCAACAACTGAAGCATGTAATGAATTGCTTTGGATGAAGAAGTTTATGAATGAGGTTGGCTTTACACAGAAGAGATATGTCTTATTTTGTATCAGTCAGAGTGCTATTCATCTCGGTAAGAATCATACTTTTCACGGTAGATTTAAACACATAGATATAAGGTATTATTGTATTCATGATGTTTTGGATTCTAAGCAGCTTGAACTTGAGAAGATGCATACTGATGATAATGGTTCTGATATGTGTACAAAGACTTTATCAAGAGAGAAGTTTGAGACATGTTGTAGAGTTGCCGGTTTGGCAAACTCTTCCATATAGTCGGGAAGGGGGAGAATTAATAGAATTTTTTGGGTTCCCTCCTATTTGAAAAATCCAACGTTTGAGCCCATTTTCTTTAGCCCAATAGGCTATTAATGTTTTAACATTTATAATGACCTTATATTGCATGTGAGAGTTTTTTTAGGCTCAGCCACCAAAAGAGAAAAGTGAGAAAGAGAAAAGGAAGAGAAAATTTTCTGTTGAAAATTCATAACAGGGCAGTTTCGGGTTTTTGGCAATCGGACGGTCATCCTTACTCCGATTCGGCTGAAATTCGAATAACAGTTAGATGACTCATCGTTATTCATTTTGAACGGTGGAGAATAATTTTAGACGGTTGAATTTCTGATATTTGTAGCTCAAAGTTTACTGTTCACATGTATTTCTGCAGCAGCTGCCAGTTTACCTTTCTCCAAATATCGGACTGTTATTTGTGGTTGAATTTAGCTGAAATTTGGTAAGAACGTTTAAAATATATTGTTCTTTAATCTGGACTGTGGAGATTGGATTTTAACAATAGGATCTCATCCATTGGCATGAACAGTAACTATTTTGGGTGATTTTTCTTCATTCTCTTGTTTATTTCTTGTTATTTGGTTGATTTGGTGTATTGCTGTAGTAACTTGTAGTTACTGTAAATATTGATTTTGATAGTGAAGCTTTTTACTTGGATCGAAAGAGGTCTCGTAGTTTTTATCCTTCACATTGAAAGGATTTTTCACATTAAAAATTATTGTGTTTATGTGTGATTGGTTTTGTGTATCTTTGGGCAGATTGTTGAATGGTTGTTTACTAAATTTTACTTAGTCACTCTTCATAGATTCATTTAAGTAGGAAATAATTAATCTTGGTTTCTTCCCTTCAACCCCCTTCAACATGGTGGCTATGGCTTTGAGCAGCTGCTCTTGCCAGGTGTGCAACCTAGTGTTTCTTCAAACTTTATCATGCCATATCACCTTCAGAGACAGGGCCAACCTTGGCAGTGGATGGGAATGCGACATGGGGGAAACCTACAACAGATAAAGAATAAAACTTGTCTTTATCTGCCATTTTGGGATGTTCCTTTTACGCCTTGGATAGTCCTGCAACTTTGATTTCCAGCGGAAGAGTGATGCATGAGGTGATTAAGTAATTTAAGCTAAAAAGTTACGCATTTGATTTTAAAAAAATTCTATTTTTCCTCTTTTTGCTTTCTAAATCCTCTCTCTACCTCATAAGACTGTTTTGTTTGTTATTATACTGTTTTGTTTGTTATTATAGCTATTGGTATTGAATTTGTTAAATGTATTTCTTGATTTTTCTTTTTCATACCTTTGGTTTTTAATCATCTACTGTTTTTGTATTTATAAGAATTTTTGGAATATGAAAGTGTTTTTCTTTGTCTTATCCAAATGCAGATAATTTTCCTAGTTATATATGATAAAGAAGTCCTTTTATAACTCATTGGCCAAATCTCTTGGGAGCTGCATTAAAGGCTACTCATTGTTGGCTCTGCAATAAGGCATGCTTGTGCAAGTATAACTCAGTGCTCTGCTCAGCTGCAAGCTTTCAACTAGTGTTGGAAATCCAGAATTGGTTTCAAAATAGGCATTGTTGCTAAAGAAGAGATTAGTGGAAATAGAAAATTGCCTAGTTAAAAAGTTAGGAGTATGGTTGTAATTGAGCCGAGCCGAGTTTTGAAAAGTTCAAGCTCAACTTATTATAAAATAGTCGAGTTCGAACTCGAACTCGAATCGAGCCAGAGTCGAGCCCGAGCTTGTATCGAGCCAGCTCATATATCATATATCTCGAGCTTGAACTCGAGTATGGTTTAAATAAGTTTAACGAATTCAATAAACTTATTTAAGTTTTTATCTTTTATTCATCTTTTCTATATTTTCATAAAAGATATATTAAAATTAATATTTTTATGAAAGATAAATACTATGATTATATATTAACAATAATAAAATATTATATTATTATAATGTTATATTTTACTATAAATTACTAATCTATTTTATATTGTATATTATTTAATTTATTTATCATATATACCATGTATTAATAAATTATATAAATTAAATTAGTCAAAAAATTAATATATTCACATACATAATTTAATATATATAAATTAAATTATATATTTTTTTAATTAAATAAACTAAACGAATTAACTTACGACCTTAACTTACAAGCTTAACTCATGAGCTTTTTAAATGAGCTAGTTTACGAGTTAACGGGCCGAGTATTTCTTAGCTTGAGCTTGACTCATTTAACAAATGAGTAGTTCGAGCTCGAGCCTGAACGAGCTTTTATCGAACCGAGACCCAAGCCAAGCTCGAATAGTTTAGCTTATTTACAGCCCTAGTTGGGAGGTGTTGAAGTAGGAAAGCCACAATGATATCTTCTGCATCATCTTTATTTTTTTTATTAATTATATGTAATGTCGAAACTAGAAATTGCATAAACTGGGAGGGAGGGGTAGGAAGATTTTTCTAAGCTAAAATAATTATAAGCGAATTAAAAATAAAATTAAATATTTACTATTATGAAAATTTTAGTTTTTTTTATTTTTTATTATTAAATTCTAAAAGTTTATTGAATTTTTTATGTCTTTTCAAATGAGAGAATTTTAATAAATTAAATTTTATAAAAATACTATTTCAAATGAAAAAAATAGTTTTATCTAATTTATAATCAAATTATAAAATTTTAATATTAATCTAAGTATCTAATCATAAAACTCTAATTTAATATATATATATGATGCAAAAAGTTAATAATATATATAAATTATATATATTTATATATAAAAAATATAATTATAAATATAATACATATATAAAAATTATGTATATGTATAATATATATGTTATATGGCGGGAGAAGTGAGGAGGGTTAATTTCCCCAGAGCCCCCTACTTTTGCCATTGACTATATGAGAGAAGGGAGAATCTTTAGTATTCGAATTTAAAGTCTAAGTAAGAACAATACATATTTTTCATCACCAAACTTAATATTGATAGTTATTATCTTTTGAAATTTAGCTGATAATGACAAAAATTATATTTTTTTATCCTTCCCTATAGTTACATGATGATTCTTCTACATATTAATAAAGAAGTCATGGTTTTTTGTCAAAAAAAAAAAGTTTTGGTTTTTAAATTCTTGTATGATAATAAACATTTACCATTCCATCCTATTTGATATATGATTATACTAAGAGTTTGACGAATTGGGTAAATTATGACTGTTGTATTCCATCAATTACACAACCTTGGCATGTAATTTAAGATTTAGGTAAGCCATTAACAAATAAGTATCAAGTTTTGTTTAATCAAAAGCACAAGTGATTATCAGTTGTTATTACTTTTTATAATGAGCAAACTATGAAGTTTATCAGGGCTCTTCTTGTTTTTTTTTTTTTTTTTTTTTTTTTTTTTTGTGTGTTGGCACACTTAAGTAATATACTTGTAAACTTTTTTATACCCCTATTGAAATAAATAAATTTTATAAAATTTTACAAAATTCATTTAAATTTTAAAACTTATTTGTTTGAAATGAAATTTTTTATTCATTCCAATTCTGTAAATTCAAATATATAAAATTTAATTAGTACAAATTAAATTTTATTAAAATATGTGAAATTTATAAATAAATTTCACAAATTAATGGACTCAAATTTTTATTTCCAAATTACCCTCAATGGATTTATACACATTTCTTTTACTATACTCTTTCAATTTTTCCTCTTTTCTATTATGCTAATTTCATAAAATTTGTTATTTCTCATATTTTAAAATTAATTTTTAACAAAATTATGTCATTAATTTTTAATTTTTAAAGTTAAATATCCAATTTAGATGTTTGCCCTTTTAGCTTCGTCATTAGTTATATTTTTATGTTAATATGTATTAAATTTTTATTTTTAATAATCATTTAAAATTTTAAAAAATTGCTCATTATACATGTAAATCCTTTTGTGAAATTGATTATTAAAAAAAATATCCATATAAATATAAATAATAGTCAAATAAGTGAAAATTTTTAAATTTAAATATTTTCATCTAAAATTATATTAAAAAAATTTATTATTTTGAATAAAAATTATTACAAATGAAATTAATGAAATTATCATAGTTTCAATAAACTAAATTTATATAAACTAAAAATATATACTTTTTGATTTTAAAAAATAAAATATTTATATACAATAATTATCTAATAGAGAAATATATTATTATCAATTTATAACAATAAATCTAAAAGATATATATTTTTTGGTATTATTTGAGCATAAACTTTAAATATAATATTATCATAACAAGAGTATATTAAAAAAAAGAAGAAAATAAATAAATTTTAATTCATAATTTATTTCAAATAAAATTATATGAAATTCAATTAAATTATCTATTTTAAGTTATACCATACTAAATATAAGTTCTATATTAAATTCATTAATTCCAAACATAATATTAGTTTTTAAGTTATATTTGTAATCTTTCCATTATTCTTTGGTGTTTATGTGCTTAAGTTTTTAATGGGGCTAGATTAAGAGAGTATTAGCCTATTAGGGTAATTACTGTTCAATTTGTTGGAAAATTTTCAAAAAAAAGGTTAAAAAACAAAAGAAATATATAAAATAGTGTACAATAAAAAAATTATAAAAAAAACTATATATATATATATCAAAATTTATAAAAATACAATATATTTTTAATATATATTGAGTATTTTTTTTATACATGATGAGCATAATGCAGCTATATATCAGAAAATATAAAAAATTAAAAAAATATATTGAAAAAAAACCTATAGTAAAAATAAAAAAAGCATAGTATTTTATATAATTTCCACTTAACTTTTCTCGTATTTTATTTTTTATTATATTGTGATTATTTGATAATGTCATTAAATTAAATTTATTTGAAAATATAAAAAAATAGGAAATTCATAAACGGACAAATCCGACAGTTGACTCCCTTAATTTCCTATTATAAACCGAATTAAAATAATACGGCACCGTTTCAAATCCTGCTACTCCATTTCGAAACCTTTCACTCATATAAAATTATTATTATTGTTATTATTTTTTATGGGAAACGGAGAAAGAGAGAGAGACTGGCTGGTTTGGTTACTTTCGTAGTTTGTTGTGTTCTGGTAACAATCGTCTTCTTCACCTTCTTCGCTTCTCCATTATTATTTACCAAATTCGTAAGTCTTAATCTCTGTAATCTGGTTCTCTAAGCAATCTCAATTTCTATTGTAAAAAATTGTTAAATTATTAGTAAGTCAGCTTCCAATTCCAATCTTTGATTTGCCTTTGATTTCAAGTAATCGTTTACTTTTTGGTTATTAGGGATTTAGCAATTTAATTGTATGGAAATTTTGTATTATTATTGAATTTGATTATTGGAATGGCGAGTGGTGTTGGCGACGAAAACGACGACGTCGCCGTTTTAAGTGATGTGGAAGGGGAGGATCCGTTTCCGATCGTTGTACAAAGTCCGAGTATTGAAGATGTGCCTGTGGAAAAGTATCGTGAGCTCCTTGCTGAGCTCGATCGTGAGAGAGTTGCTCGTGAGGCAGCCGAGACATCTAAGTCGGAACTACAGGTTTCGTTTAATCGATTAAAAGCGCTTGCGCATGAGGCGATCAGGAAACGAGATGAGTGTGGGAGGCAACGAGATGAAGCTGTGCGTGATAAGGAAGAGGCTTTGAAAGAAAAGGAGAGATTATCTATGAAATTGGATGAAGTGAGTAAGTTGAAAGAGGAGGCTGTGAAGCAGAGAGATGAGATTGGTAAGCAACTTGAGGAGGCGGTGAAAGTTAGGGATGGATTGAAATCGGAGATTGAGAATTCTAGACATATGTTAGTGAGTGGAATTGAGAAGATTTCTGGAAAAGTGAGTAATTTGAAGAATTTTGCTGCAGCAGGATTGCCTAGGTCTCACAAATATAGTGGGTTGCCGGCTGTTGCTTATGGAGTTATTAAGAGGACAAATGAGATTGTTGAGGAGCTTGTTAAACAGATGGATGCCACTGCAAAATCTAGAAATGAAGCAAGAGAACAGGTGGAGCAAAGGAATTATGAAATTGCCATTGAAGTTTCTCAGCTTGAAGCTACAATTAGTGGATTGAGAGATGAAGTTAAGAAAAAGACTTCAATGATTGAGAATTTAGAGAAAAGTGTAGTGGATAAGGAAGGGAAGGTTTCGGAAATTGAGAGAGAGATGTTGGAGAAGACACATTCGGCAGAGAATGAAGTTTTGGAGTTGAGGGATTTAGTTGGCGAGTATGATGATAAGCTGAGGAATTTTGAGTCAAAAGTGGAACTACAGAGGCCTTTATTAGTTGATCAGTTGAATTTAGTGGCAAAAATTCATGACCGACTTTATGATGTGATAAAGTTGGTTGATACTGATCATCTGGATTCTGAGTTGTCAGAGTCCTTGTTTCTCCCACAACAAACAGACATGGAAGAGAATATACGTGCTTGTCTAGCTGGGATGGAATCAATTTATGAGTTGACTAGAATTCTTATCCAGAAAACAAGGGATTTGCTAGAGGAGAAGAGTCATGAAGTGAAAGGTTTGAATGAAACGTTGAGTCAATTGGTTAAGGAGAAAGCGCATATTGGTTCTTTACTTAGAAGTGCTTTGTCAAAGAGGATGAAATTGGACCAGTCTTCCAAAAAGAATGACTTGTTTCAATCTACAAAGAATGGCTTAAGAGAGGCTGGGATAGATTTCAAATTTAGTAAGGTTCTTGGGGATAATAAGGTTGCAGCTCATCAAGATAAAGACAGCTCTCTAGATATGGAAGAGGATGAAATATACAATTTGGTAGGTATTCTTTACAGTCAGTTTGTTAAATATCTCAGATTTTTTGGTTTGTGTATTGCATCTAACTTGTCCCCGCATTCATACATTGTACTCAGGCTGGCGCTTTGGAGAATATTGTCAAGGCATCTCAGCTCGAGATCATTGAACTGCAACATTCTGTGGAGGAACTGAGGTACTTCTAACATACCTCAACTCATTAGGCTGCAGAGTGAGAGTTTAATCCCCAACCTAATTCATGTACTTACCAGATATTTCTCTCTTTTATGTGCTATGTTACTGTATTAAGGGCAGAGTCGAGTTTACTTAAAGGGCATATAGAGGCACAAGCAAAGGAACTGGACCATAGATTGCATAGAATAGAGGAACTTGAAGAGAAGGAGAGAGTGGCAAATGAAAGTGTAAGTTGTTAATATTGTTTCAAGAGTTAGTGTGCTTAATGCCACTTTCTCTGTTAGATGTTTGTTGCTTGTGTGAATGTCATGTAGTAAACTGTTGGCCTAGTTTGAGAAAGACCTATTTTATTTTTTCACTCTTCTTATTTTATTTTATTTAATTGATTATAACTCTGCCTCTCTTGCATTATAGGTTGAAGGGCTTATGATGGACATTGCTGCTGCTGAAGAAGAAATTATAAGATGGAAAGTAGCAGCTGAGCAAGAGGCTGCTGCTGGTCGATCTGTTGAGCAAGAATTTGTAGCTCAGGTATGCTCTCTGAATCAGCCATATGATTGTGCAAACCTGCTCATTTGAGGCTTTATTTTTCCTTTGCACAACACCTTTCTTATATGGAATTTGATTCTTTCTTATAAAATTTGCTATGCCATTAAACATCTGGACAATAACAAAAGTTGCTAGGTAGGAAATTAGACAAATGATAGTTCTTGATTGGTGAGATAGTTTAGAGCTAAAAAGGATTTTGGAAAAGCTCGCCAAACCTTGGCGCACTTGGAAAAATATGTAACTAACAAATAAATTATTATAGTGTTGGCTAAAGCCAGTGTTAGTTGTTGAAAAATTGAAGAACTTACTAGTTACGGGAAACCTTGACAATTGCAAATTGTTGTAACAACTTGATTATGAGCCATTGTCATCTTTCTTTCTGTTTCACTATTTATACTATGAGTTGGAGTACATACTGACTGAAACATCTGACGCATCATTGGTTTTAGTATCATGGTATTTTTTTGATGTCTATTAGTATCTAAGGCAGCATGATATGTTTAAGCAAATATTAGAAATTTCAGCCTACTCCAATATTTAAGTGTTTTTCAGCTAGTTCTAGTTAATGTTTTTGGTGCTGGGGGCACATTATCATTATCCTTGGTTGCATGCATGCAGATGTTGGCACTTAAAAAGGAACTTGAAGAGGCAAGGCTAGCCATGTTAGATTCAGAGAAAAAGCTAAAATTCAAAGAAGAGACAGCAGCTGCTGCGATGGCAGCAAGAGAGGCTGCTGAGAAGTCATTGAGATTGGCTGATATGAGGGCATCTAGGCTGAGGGACAGGGTGGAGGAGCTCAGCCGTCGGCTTGAAGAGTTTGAAACCCGAGAAGACTCCGGGGGAAGAAGTGGTCCAAGATATGTTTGCTGGCCATGGCAGTGGCTTGGAATGGATTTTGTGGGCTTTTGCAGAGCTGAAGCACAACAGCAGAGTTCAAATGAAATGGAGCTTTCTGAACCCCTTCTATAATTATACCTTTTTCAACTTTTTTTGTGTATTATTTTGAACTTTCAAAATTTTTTACATTCAAGAAATGGTAGCTTAATAGTTATTACACCCTTCTTCAAGGATTAGCTTATTTTATGTGATATTGTGTTTACAAGGATGAAAATTTGCATTGCATAAGCAGAAGTTTGTTGTTAATCCCCTCTCCTAACTGATTTCAAAATAGTTCACGACATATACAGTTGCATCAAAATAATGCAGTTATTTTCTTTTCTTTCTTTTTTTTTTTGTCAAAATGTCTTTCTTTTGATTCTCTTCCATGTTAAATTCTTCCTCATTCCACTGGGCAATTAGGATCTCATCTGCAATTGCCCAAAAATGAACGTGTATTAGCATCTTGGGATTTATGTTATGGCCATTGAGTTTAGACATGGTTTCCCTTGGAAGAAGCAGTGGAGCAGGAGGGTGCAAGCTCATAGTTCCTTTTATTATCAACTTGAGGTATTGAAGCTGATCAATGTCACCTTTACTTGTCCTTTCTTTTCATTAGAATTTCTAATTTTGACTTGTGCTTTCTTCATTTTCCTCAAATTGCTAACTAGCTTTGCGATTGCCCAGACGATAGTAAGGGTAGCAGTGTCTGCTCCACCCAAAAGAAAGTCCTGATACACAAGTATCACAGGAAAGCTGTGAGGTATATCTTAGTCTCATCACTATATTCATAAAGTAAAAAATGAAATGTAAGCTCAGAACAGGACAACAATGGCAAGAAGGCTTTTGCAGTCAATTTTATAGCCATATGGGGAAAATTAAAAGGTTAAGAGCTCATGATGAAGACTGCCTTCATATGCTCTTTCGTGAGTCTCTCTGCACCTGATTCTATTTTATCTTTCTCTATTTTCAGCAGAGCGCATCAACAATGTTTTCCCTGATTTCCTGTATGCTCCAGTTGAAGATGATTTTCTTTCACTTAGTGAAAGAAAGTAATTATCTTGAAGAAAACTTCTTCAAACTTTGCGTGACGACCAGTAAGCCTGTCTACAATCTAACCAACATATCAAAGTATTCTCCTGCTGAAAAGTATCCTGCAATAACCTCAGCTTCATGAATCAATTCTTGCAATCTGCCATTATCAAAGCCACTCCCTTGAAATGTGGTACCGAAAGCCTTCCTCATTTCGCTAATGTTAATAGGAGTTGCTGATAATGATAGCTGGGAAATGCAATTCATAAGTGAATTCACTTCTTCGTCACTAATGAACTTACTGAATTCTCTTCAAACTGAAAAGCTGAAGAATACATATTTTTCGCATCTTTCTTCAGTTATCGCCATAGAGCGAAAAGCTATGTCAAGATAGTTGCAACTGAGTTTCTTAGCACCTGCTAATGGAGGCCTACTGCAACAATCAAGGTCACGAGTTTTCAAGATCTCTTTAGCTGCCTCAGAAGAGGAAATTACAAGAGTTGGTATTCGACCCACCCAAGTGAATGAGCATAACTGGACCATGATTCTTAGAGAGCTGCCATAGAGACTGATGAGGCAAATTGCCTAAATTTCCTATAATTGGTAGCTTAAGAGGCCTGGTGGAAGCTGCGTGTTTAGTTCTGTTTTATTTTTCACTACTAGTAGTACTAAAGGGTTAATAAACAAGAGAAGATGACTGTCATAGAGTTGGCTATAAGAGTCTGCATCTGCACTCTGCAATTGATGGCTAAACCCAGGAGATCAGGATTAGTGTCTCAGTTTCAGGTCTAAAAATTGAAACAAGCCCAGTGATAATGGAAAATGGCTTAGTCTCTTACAGAAAGGTGAGCAGTAAGCTCCATATCTATGTGGATCCTACCTTTGTTGGTTTTGAAAAAAAAACTAGTACAAATTTGCGCAGTCTATAGTTGACAAATAAATTACTATGGCTTCAAAATTGCATCTCCATCCCACACGAGTTATATATATTGTATAATTACTATATTATGGCTTTGAGCTGGTCAATTTTAACTGAAATTACTGAAGTGGATTCTGCATTATGTTAATTTTCTCTCTTTTTTAATGCAGAGTATACTTTTGTATTTAAATTGTAAGTTTTATATGTATATTGAAATATAGTTTAACGGTAAATGTGTATTTTCTTGGACAATAGACAAGTATTGATTACCCCTTCTCAAATTATCATGATAGGGGTCGGTCACCGTATACCAAGATTTGAGGGATTGGAATAGCCACATTGATCAATTTAAAAACGAAATTAATCAAGAATTTCGCATATTTACCATATCCATTGATTTAACATAGGAAATATAATTGTTGCAACATGCAGACAATGGAAACAATGAGAGGACTGAAGTTTTTGCTAGAAAATAAATACATGAATATGCTTTCTTCAGCTAACTAGTATCCTCTGATAGTTATTGAATGTGCTTGACAGGCACAAGGGTCAATCGTATTTTTTTAGAGATGGTAAGAATAACACCACCTTTCTCTTCCACGTTAATGCCTTCCTTCTCCATTCCAAAAGGTAGTTTTCAATCAAAATAGAACAAAAGATTTGCAAGTACAATCTCCAGTGTTATTGTTCCCATATTCATTCCTGGACAAATACTTCCAGCTCCAAACGGTAAAAATTCGAAATTTTGCCATTTAAAGTCAATCAAGCTACCGCAAATCTTTCAGAAAAAAACTTTTCTGGATCTTTCCAGTACACGAGATCGTGTCCAATTGCCCAGATATTTATTTATTTGGATCATTGTCTCAGGATAAATATTATAATTGTTGATTTTACAGTGAGACATGGACTGCCTTGGAATTAGTAGAGGGGCTACAGGATGCAGCCTGAGAGTTTCTTCTATTACCATTTTAAGGTATTCGAGTTTATCAAGGTCAGGTTCGGTTACTTTTCCTTTCTTTTCAATAACATTTCTGATTTCCTTTTGAGCTTTCTTCATTACTCTTGGATTCCTCGCAAGCTCTGCCGTTGCCCAATTCACTGTATTTGCTGAAGTGTCTATATACCGCCCAGAAATAAATTCTGACACGTAAATATCACAAGGCAACAGAGCATTAGTTTCAAAATGACAGAAAGTAAATGAAGGAAAAGTTAGTAGCTTACCATGAGAACTGCCTTCATATTGTTTTTTGTGAATTGATCAGCTTCTCCGAGTTCAGTTTGTTCTTTCTCTATTCTTAATAGCACATCAATCATGTCATCATGCTCCTTTTTTCTTCCTGGTTTAAGATGATCATCGATTACATGGTGGAAGAAAGTATCCAATTCATAGAAAACTCTTTCAGTTCTTGCATGATGACCCGTTATTCGATCGATGATCCAACCTACAAATGGGAAGAATTCACCTTTGGAGAAGCTTCCTGCTATAGCCTGAGCATCATGAATCACTTCACGAAATCTACATCTGTCGAAATTAGTTCCTTGATATTCGAACCCTAAAGACATCTTAAATGTGATAGTTGCAGTAACTGCAAATAACTTGTCAGTAAGATTAACAGTAACTGCAGAAGTTGCTAACTTGGAGATTGAATCGATTAGCAACTCAACTTCTTTTTCTTTAATGAACCGAAAAGAATGCACTCTCTTCAAGCTAAATAGTTCTAGTACAACTAGTTTTCTCATGTTTTTCCAATAATCACCATATTGTGTGAAAGCCACATCTAAATAATTGTAAGAAAGTCTGCCAGAACCAGCTAAAAGAGGTCTGCTGCAACAGGCAAGATCATGAACTTTCAAGGCTTCTCTTGCAGCCTCAGCAGAGGAGATTACAACAGTTGGGATTTGACCTAGTTGAAGAAGCATGACAGGACCATATTTCTTTGACAGATTGCAGTAAGATTGGTGAAGCAATTCTCCGAGTTGATGTAAATTGCCTATAATTGGAAGCTTAGGAGGGCTTGGTGGGAGCAGCTTATTTTCTCCTCTTCTTTTTTCTTTTTAAATTTAAGCAATATCAGCAGGAGTAAGAGAAAAGAAAGCCATATAGATAGAGCATAGCCAGCCATTAGAGCTCTCAAGGATGTCTGTACTTTCTGGCAATTAGTCTTTACCTTTAAATGAACCAACTGCATGTTTCCCAGAAAATCAAAATTCCATCTTAAGCTAAACTTGGAACTTAGCTAAATATTGTCAGCTTACCCAATGATTCTGGCAAACATTACTGGCATTATCGATATCTACGAAATGTATTGCCAAGGAGGCTCCTGCTTACAATTGGTTTCCCCAGAATGTTTACCGTAGACTTTTCTATGGGCAGAAGATTGTCAAAGAGGGGTTATATTCTGAGAGAGACGTATGGACTCCCTTTAACAAGCCCCCACTCTTAGTCTACCAAGCCAAAACTCTTTAAATCTTCTCATAGATGTTAAAATTAATCATGAAATCCTGCCACTAATTCAGAATTATTTCCATGTATTTACACATATTTAGTAGTTCTGAACATAAGTAATGAAAATGACTGCAGCTTCTGTAAGGAACAAAGGGTGATCTGGACATGGTTCAAAGAACCTCCCCCTTCAATAATTGAGGAATTTACGTTGTATAACGTAATTTCCTAAATTGTAATTTCCTAAGTTGTTTTTTAAGTTTACTGGACCCAAAGATTTTTATTTCAGTTGTGCGACTTTCATTTTTTTTTTTTCTAAATTAACCTTTCAACAGTATTGATCACCCAGCTTTCCCGCCGAACTATTAAAGAAGGATGGACCTCGGTTTTGATATTTCTTAAGCCATTGCCAAGCTTCCAAAAGAGAATGAATCTTAATATTGAATCTCTTTATCCATTACCGAACTCTTAATGTACGGAAGACAGACTTTTGACATAACTATTATACAATGCCGACACCTTCAGACCTTATCCCTTACATTTTCAATTATATATAGTGGTGGAATCTCACAGATAAATAATCTTTTTTAACTTCTTAAACTCATCTATTTATAGACAAACCGATTACTGATTAGGCATTGGAGTCTCCTTATTGGAGTTCGATCCATTCTTTTGTCTTGTAGATAGGAGAACTAATTAAAGCAGAACTCGGACCCAAGCCAAGAGTCCTTAGAGTCTGCCTCGTCATCATGTACTTATATGTAAATGTCCCTCAATAATTTGACAATTTGATACGTAGCAACCAATCCAAATATTTTCATCAATTCTTATCTCCTGAAATTTTGCTTTTATCTGCAAAAGCATACATTGTAATAATAACACAAGCACTCAGACATATATATCAAGCGCCTTATCAAACTGGAATTCACATAAAGTTCCTTACCAAACTGGAATTCGTGTGGGGAGCCTATATAGTCACATCCATTAACGTATCTATCAGCCACATCCACCAATCTTGACTGTAGATTTCATATGATAACTGAGCATGAAGGCTAAATTTTAAAAGAATATGAAGAATTTTTAGTCTAAATGAATAAAATTGCTAAAGAAGACCCAATCTTCAGAGTCTAAATCATTGACAATTCAATTTTTAGCTCATAAATGTGAAGAGAACTCATTAACATTGAAAAGTTCTTGAAAAATTCATAACTGAGCAATTGATGCACTGGTTGACATGGGATTTTATAGTATGCACCAAATTCATTCACTTCTTCAGTGGTTTTTCTTGAGTTCAATTTGCATTATTCATCACTAATATATTTCATCAAGAAGTTATCCTTAATGGGTGAAATGGAATGTTCGGAATCACTTTTCTCTTAATTAGAGATTGCAAGTTTGAGACCTAAATACGGAGCACCTTTAAAATTTGAGAGGGCGTTTACCCTTTAATGAAAATTTCCACCTTGCAATCTTTGGATTTTAGGATACTGTATAGTTAAGAAAAAAATAATATTTCATCAAGAAGTCAAAATTGCAGGATAGAAGTATAGAAATGCAGTTTTTTTTTTTAAAAAAACTCATTAAAGTTTTAAAGAATTTATCGTAAACAAATATACAAACACGTTGCCTATAAATCTGAGAGAAAAATGATAACTAAGGTATCAATTAAAGGAACCAAAATCATATAAAATAGATCACATGTTAGAAGAAGGGACATTTATATAACTACTACAAAAAATAACTTTTATTTTAAAAATACAATAAAAGCTAAAAATATTTATACTTTTATAAAAAATTAAAGTAAAATTTCAAAAATACTTCATTCTTCACTAAAATAATTTTTTTTAAAATATCTCTTTACTCACTACAATTAATATTTTACTTTAATTATTATTATTATTTTTTAAATTTAACTATTAAATAAACATATTCTAATAAAAAAACAAAAAATAATATTTTAAATTATTTTTTATTACATAAAAATCATAATTTTTTATAAAAGGCAAAATTTTAATTTTCATTATAAAAAATAAATAACACTCATAAAAAATAAAAAAATAAAATATACAAAAATATATTAATAAAAATCGTTAAATTTATTTTTAAACAAATTTTACATATTATACACATAAAAAAATGCATACTATTTTATTATGTACATGCGTAGTAGATATGTTATAGATGTTATGCATATGTTATGTTTTTTTTATTATTTAAAATGTGTATATTTTATGTAAAAATTATTGCATATTGTGTGAATGCTATATGAATATTATAAGAATAAAAAATTAAAAAAATAAAATTAAAAATATTTAAAATATTACGATGTGTTGTAGATGTGTAGTAGATATCTTGCAGATTTATTATAGATGTAGTTTGTATTGTTGGCAGTGGCAGAACTAGGTGGGTTCGGGTGGGACTGACGAACCCTCTGGCCGGCCGCCGAACGTTCATTTTCAAAGGAAGTTTTTGTCAACTGGAGTAGTAGACGTGGAGTCCCAGCTCCTCAGCCTCCCATCTTCTCCTTACGCTCGTTGAGGAGGAGTTTTGCCCCCCTCTCCCGCAGCCGCTGCTTCCGCCACTGATTGTTGGGTGTGTTTTTTTATATATATATTGTATATATATTTATTTTTTATGTGTATATTAAAAATATGATATAGTTTTTTTAAAATAAAAAATGAATAAAATAAAATGGAAAAAAGAAAAAAATTACAAAAATAAAAAAAGGAAAAATCACCGCACAAAACGTAAATTTGTAAATATTCTTACCGTGCCAGTGTTGGTTTTTGCAAATGAAAAGTTAGGGACAGTGTACGGTATAATTATTCCTTAGAAGAATGCAAAATCAGAATGACAGAATGTAGTGTCGACAAACTAATGAACGAGGAGTCATGGACGGAGCCTGGTCCCTCCGTCTCCCCCTCCCCCCCCCCCCCCCCCCCCCTTTTAACTATATAGATATATAAAATAAAATTTTAAAATGAGGCTCTCCTATTTTTTTTTTTTTGAACAAAATGACTCTTTCCTATTAAATAAACTCTTTTTATATAGATTTTATCCAAAATTTAAAATTTTAGCCTAAATATATTTATTTGACTTAAAACTAAATATGTATTAGTCCAACATCAAATGTTTATTTTATAAAAAGCGATAAAAAAAAGAGAAAAAAAATTTTAGGATAAATTTATTATTTTTTATCTCTATTATCTACCATAACAAATTAAAAATTGAGTAATTTCGTCAACCATAGTTGAGATTTAGAATAATGATTCCACAACTTAGTTGAACTTTTTTTAGTTTTTTTTAAATTCTTTTTACATTTTTTTACTTTATTTTTCAGTCAACTTATTTTTTTTACATAAAGCTTGGTATTAGTTTCATAATGACTGTAATTTAAAATTTTTTTCTATAATTATTTAAAATTATTATCTTTAATTCTCAATAACTTAAACTAAAATACTATTATTTATAATTTTCTTAAAATTAGCATTTATAATTAATTATATTTTAGTTTTATTTTTTTCAATTTAATTATCCATAAGAGATATTAAAATTTAATTTGTATTCGCTTAAAGTTTTTAAAATAAAAACTTATGTTTATTATTATTTTATAAATTATAATCACTCATGGTTAATTATTTACTAATTATTAGTAGTGATTCTTTTCTTAATTTAAAAAAAAAAATACTATAACTATCTCTCTTGGTTGGTTGATCCCCCTACTATCTTATCCTGGGTTCGTCCATGGTATCATAAAAATCAATGAAAATCAAGAAAAGAATAAAAAATAAAGTAAATTTTAATTATATGGAAATTTTGTATTATTATTATTATTATTATTATTATTATTATTATTATTATTGAATTTGATCATTGGAATGGCAAGTGGTGTTGACGATGAAAATGACGATGTTGCCAGTTTGAGTGATGTGGGAGGGGAGGATCCAGTTCCAATCGTTGTACAAAGTCCGAGTATTGAAGATTTGCCTGTGGAGAAGTATCATAACCTCCTTGCTGAGCTTGATCGTGAAAGAGTTGCTCGTAAGGCAGCTGAGACATCTAAGTCGAAACTACATGTTTTGTTTGATCGATTAAAAGCGCTTGCACATAAGGCAATTAGGAAACGAGATGAGTGTGGGAGGGAGGCAACGAGATGAAGCTGTACGTGATAAGGAAGAGGCTTTGAAAGAAAAGGAGAGGGTATCTATGGAATTGGATGAAATGAGTAAGTTGAAAGAGGAGGTTGTGAAGTAGAGAGGTGAGATTGGTAAGTAACTTGAGGAGGTGGTGAAAGTTCGTGAAAATTCTAGACATATGTTAGTAAGTGGAATTGAGAAGATTTCCAGAAAAGTGAGTAATTTCAAGAATTTTGCTACAGCAGGATTGCCTAAAAATATAGTGGATTGCATTCATTGTACTCAGGCTGGCGCTTTGGAGAATATTGTCAAGGCATCTCAGCTCGAGATCATTGAACTGCTATATTCTGTGGAATAATTGAGGTACTTCTAACATACCTCAACTCATTAGGCTGCAGAATGAGAATGTAATCTCTAACCTAATTCATATACTTAACAGATATTTCTCTCTTTTATGTGCCATGTTACTTTGTTAAGGGCCAAGTCGAGTTTACTTAAGAGCATATAGAGGAATAAGCAAATGAACAGTTCCATAGTTTGCATAGAATACTGTCATATTTTATTCTCTTAATTCTAAGGGTGGACTTATCTCATAATCTATCATAATATTAATGTACTAATAAAATATTGCTCATAATTTAATTACTTAATATTCTTCAAATAAACAATCCAATATGTATTAATATTCTTAAATACATCTTATTATTGCTTAGTACAATAATATAGATAATTCTTAAATAAATTCAAATGACAATTATGTTGGTCCGATCTTATTTAAACGTTGAAGGAGAAAAAAGATAAAGATGTTCTACTGGTTTATTCTCCAATATATGAAATGTTATATATTAAATGAGTGAGTCTAACTATTCAGTGAATAAATAAATATGTAATAAGGAAGAACAAATAAAGTTTAATTATACATATATATAATATATATAAACATCTTATATAACTCAGCTGAATAAATATAATTTATATTTTAGTCAATTTTATAATTATCTGAAAATTTTAAATAATAACTCAGATTAATCATCTTTTATATACAATCAAGTATAATTTCTCACTGATCTATCTTCAATCCAATAGCGTATGATGACTTACCTCGCAAGTCTAAGGAGAAATAACTTTGATACATATGTGTAGAGCAATTATGCCGACCAAAGGGTAAATTTATAATATCATTAAATTTATATAAATACTCATCATTAAGGTGCGATTAGGTATGTTTATAATAAGAGTATATATAAATAATTTATCTAGCACAATATAATCAACCAGTCATATATATGAAAAATAAACTACCATTATTTGTTCTCAATATAAAAAAATAAATATCATTCAAAAATAATCATCACTTTGAATTTAGTAAATTCTTTTCTAAAATTATATATATATATATATAATACTATAGAAATACTATACTTGCTTAACCAATAGAGTTTCTTTAGTACTCTACAACTGCAGCTAGGTTTTTTCTATAATAATATAAACTATTATTTAATTTAAATTACATTTAGCTACTAATGATGTATGCTATGAAAATGACGTATAATTTCGGTTCTTAATTTCTAATGATATTTTGGCAAATTGGTATCTCTCAAAATTTTTAAAATAATACTCCAATTAGTATTATCTAATTTCAAAGTCAATTGTTATCTAATTCTCCAATTATATTTTTAACAACTCAATATAATTTTAAATGTAAAAGTTTACTATGTATTTATAATATTTCTATACACAATTAAGTTATATTATTTTAGTCTATTTATTTTAATAGTTTATTAATATTAATAATATTTATTTACTAACTAATTTATTCAATTACATATTAAATAGTATTAATTTAATTTACAAAATATATATATTCTTAGTTTTCAAAATAAATTTGTGTTAATAATAACAACATTGCTAGACTAAAGAAAAATAACAATAATACTATTTACTTAAATTTTTTCTTATACTTTATAATATTTATGACACTAATAATAATAATAGCGATAGTAATAATATTTACTTAGATATTAATATTATTTGATTAATTTTTATTACTTAAAATAATTACTTAATTACTTTTAATTTAACTATAGTAATTTATAAATAAATAATAAAATAAATAGTATACAATTTATTTACTTTATAATACTTTTATTTTTATTTTTCAACAATCACTTATAATAGAATCACTAAAAAAATAATAACATTATTTATGTAGTTAAAGCTAATTATTTAATTACCATTATTTCAAAATTAATAATTTATGTTAAATTTAATATTCAATTATATTAGTAATAATAATGATAATAATATAACTATTTAAGTAAACATTTAGTAGACTTTATATAATAAGTATATACATAATATTAATAATAGCAGTAGTTATAATATAATATTAATAATTATACTAATTTTAAAAATTACTAATATTTATAAAATTTTAATTTTAATACTTTATCACTGCAATACTAACAATATTAATAATTAATTACTACTTAGTAAAATTTATATTTTAGCAATTATTATAATTCATTCTTAAGTAAAAATAATGGTAACCTAATTATTGTAGTTATAGCATCACAAATCTTAACTAAATAATTAATTTTATGAATTTCTAATCATATTTTGTTTACTACATAACTTAATCATTTAATAATTAATTAACTTAATTCAATTTATAAATAGAACTCTTATATAGATAATAATTTAATAGTAGTATTTAAAATAACTTAATTTAACAAACTATTTATTTATTATATTTTAATTAATTTATCTATCTCATAAATATATTTATTTATATCTAAACTACATTCAATTTATTTTGTAATTTATTAATAAAATTTATAATTTGAGAATTAAACTTGGTTTAACCATAAATATTTTTATTCTATGGCTAATATTCATTTATATATATACACCTATATGTATACTTATTTCCATTCTAATTAATCATTTAATAAACCATTATGTATATATGTTAACAAAATATCTTAAACATAATTTGATAATAATTTTAAATTTATTAGCTAACAACTAACTATGAATTCATCAATTCAATATATATATATATATATATTAATTTAGTCTACAATCTACTAGTAATATTTAGAATTTAAATATTTAATTTATTTTAATTGTACTTAATATTAATATTTACATTTTAATTTATTGTCTATTTATTTGTAATATTTAATTATTTTTCATTGTAATAATTAATCAACTATAACTTCTAATTTACTAATTTCCTAAATTTTTTAACTAATTCCTTTTTAGACTAACTATTTATTATTTTTATTATTTATATTTTCAGAATTTATTTTTCTTTAATTATTTTTTATTTATCATAATGTTTTCATCACAATTCAAATCCTAAATTTCCTATTAAATTAAAATTTTAATTAATTAAAATTTTATTTAAGGTTTATGTTTAAATATATCTACATGCGTGTATGTATATATGAATTTTTAAATATTTATCTATAATTCACAAATAATATGTGAAATCAAATTTTAAAATGAGAGGATTTCAAAAATACCCGAGCCGTAAAAAAAAAAAAAGCAGAATACTGTCAAAAACTTGATAGGAAAGTAACGCCAGTGTGATGTTTGGACAGCGTGTTAGCCTCACTTCAATGTCGGACGGCAATGTTCGCGACTGCGGTCGACATGGTGAAGGACGAGCTTCCTGATGGTTCTGCACGTGTCAAGAGGTGATGGACTAAAGGCGATAGACTGAAGACAAAACACTACTGTCAGTCTGATCTCCTCCCTCTATTTCTCTATCCCATGTCTCCAATTTTTTTTTTTATTATTTTTTTTATCTCTTTCACATGCTCTCCTCCTCTCTATTTCCTTTACAATTTTTCCTCTCTCCTATCCTTCTTTTTCATTTTAATAAGCCCCCTACACAATTCATGCTCACAATGAACTATCCAAAATTAAAGTATAAACCACTATACCTAATTATTTCAACTTGTAATTATTTATTCAAAATTTTTTATCCTCCACCATTTCATTTTGTCTACCATTTATCTACCATTTTTGTCACTAACTTTAATTATCATTTTTATTATTTATTTTATTTAATTTTTTATATTTATTATTATTATATATTTTTTATAATTGTTTCATCTACTATAATTTTTTTACTTTAATTTATCATTCACTTATTTTATTTATTTATCTATTTATTTATTTACAAGGTATTACAAAAACAGGAACTTTAAGAGAAGGAGAGAGTGGCAAATGAAAGTGTTTGTTAATATTTTTCAAGAGTTAGTGTGCTCAATGCCACTTTCTCTGTTAGATGTTTGTTGCTTGCTTGAACGTCGCATAGTAAACTGTGTGCCTCGTTTGAGAAAAGCCTACTAACTTCTTTTTTTTTTTTCTCTTCTTATTTTATTTAATTGATTATAACTCTGCCTCTTTTGCATTATAGGTTGAAGGGCTTATGATGGACATTGCTGCTGATGAAGAAGAAATTACAAGATGGAAAGTAGCAGCAGCGCAAGAGGCTGCTGCTGGCTGATCTGTTGAGCAAGAATTTATAACTCAGGTATGCTCCCTAAGTCAGCCATACAATTGTGGAAATCTGCTCATTTGAGGCTTTGTTTTTCACACAGGCAGCGCCTTTCTTATTTGGAATTTGATTCTTTATTATAAAAATTTTCTATGCCATTAAACATCTGGACAATAACAAAAATTTCTAGGGAGTAAATTAGATAAATGATAGCTCCTGATTGATGAGTTAGTTAGAGCTAAAGAGGATTTTGGAAAAGCTCTCCAAACCTTATACACTTGGCAAAATATGTAACTAACAAATGCATTATTATAGTGTTGGCTAAAGTCAGTTTTAGTCAAAGACATATGGCAGCTGTTATCTCTACCACAAATACAATCAGTGGCAGGGTCTTCTTTCAGAGAATGTTTTGCAAATATGATCCTAACTTGTCCCAAAGAAACACTAGCAACAATGGCAGCAGCTTGCTACTTTATATGGCAACAACGAAATCAATTTGTATTCCAAGGTGCAATGGTTGCTGTTAAGGTGAGAAGTATTGAAATGAAGACCCAATCAATGGTTGCTGAAATGATTAACAGACCTGCGGTTCATGAAAGATGTGAGATTCCTCAGGTTATGGATGCACGTTCAGAATATTGGGAACCACCTCCTGCAGGGACAGTCAAGATAAATGTAGATGCTGGCTTTATGGGTTCGCAATTTATGGGTTATGGTGCTGTTTACGGAGATAGCCAGGGACTGGTTCTTGCATCTCCCCATCACTAGCTGCTGGTGAACTAGTTATTGAAGAAATCCAGGCTCTGATTTACGGACTTCAACTAGCACTGAACCTATCATTGTCAAATGTTATAGCTGAATCAGATTGCAAGACCATTATTAACCTATTGCAAGAGAAAAAAGTCTGGCGAAATGAACTAGGTATGCTCATACAAGACTGCCTTGACTTGGCTCAGTATTTTACTTTCTGCAGATGGTCCTTCACACCGAGAAATTGTAACAAGGTAGCTCATGAATTAGTAAAGTTTGTACCTGAATCTAATGGGAATATGATATGGATTGAACAAGTCCCTCATGAGATTCATGGCTTGTTGGATGTTGTATCTTGATGATTAATAAAATTAACTCTGTTCCTATAAAAAAAAGTCAGTTTTAGTCATTGAAAAGAAAATTGAAGAACTTACTAGTTAGAGGAAACATTGGAAAATTGCAAATTGTTGTTACAGCTTGTTTATGAGCCTATGTCATCATTCTTTGAATTTCACTGTTTATACTATGAGTTGAAGTACGTACAGACTGAAACATTTGATGCAGCATTGGTTTTATTATATAGGGCTGTATGATATGTTAAGCAAATATTAGAAATTTCTTCCTACTCCAATATCTAAGTGTTTTTCGGCTAGTTCTAGTTAATATTTTTGGTGCTGAGTGCAAATAATCATAATCCTTGGTTATGTGTATGCAGATGTCGGCACTTAAAAAGGAACATTAAGAGTCAAGGCTAGCCATGTTAGATTCAGAGAAAAAGCTAAAATTCAAAGAAGAGACTGCAGCAGCTGCCATGGAAGCAAGAAAGGCTGCTGAGAAGTCATTGAGATTGGCTGATATGAGGGCATCTAGACTGAGGGATAGGGTGGAGGAGCTCAGCCATCAGCTTGAAGAGTTCGAAACCCGAGACGATTCCAGGGAAAGAAATGGTCCAAGATGTCTGCTGGCCGTGGCAGTGGCTTGCGATGGATTTTGTGTGCTTTCGCAGACATGAAGCACAACAACAGAGTTCAAATGAAATGGAGCTTTCTGAACCCTTTCTATGTTGATACCTTTTTCACTTTTTTTTTGTGTATTCATTTTCAACTTTCAAAATTTTTTACATTCAATAAATGGTAGCATAATAGTTATTACACCATTCTTCAAGGATTAGCTTATTTTATGTGATATTGTTTTTACAAAGATGAAGATTTGCATTGCATAAGCAGAAGTAAGCGTTGTTAATCCCCTCTCCCAACTGATTTCAAAATATTTCACAATAAATATAGTTTCATCAAAATAATGCAGTTATTTTCTTTTCTTTTCTTTATTATTTTTTTTTGTCAAAATGTCTTTCTTTTTGATGGTCTCTTCCATGTTAAATTCTTCCTCCATTCCACTGGGCAATTTCAAATCAAAACAGTACAGGAGATTTGCCAGTGCAAGCTCCACTGTTGCCATTCCCATTTTGGATGGCAGTGCAAGTTCTCCAACCAGATCCAAATAGCAATTACTATTCTGCCATTTAAAATCAATGGACCTGTCAACAGATCCTTCAGGAAAGGACTGATAAAGTAGCAAGGATCTCCTCCAATTGCCCAAACATGAACATGGATTAGCAGCTTGGGATTTATGTTATGGAACCATTGAGTTTAAAGTTAGACATGGCTTCCCTTGGAAGAAGCAGTGGAGCAGGGGTGGTTGTAATCTCATAGTTTGTTTTATTATCAACTTGGGGTACTGAAGCTAATCGATGTCACCTTCAGTTAATAGATTTTCTTACTTCGTCTTGCGCTTTCTTCATTATCCTTTGATTGCTAACTAGCTCTGTCATTGCCCAGACGATAGTAAGGGCAGCAGTGTCTACTCCACCCAAAAGAAAGTCCTGATACACAAGCATCACAGAAAAGCAGTAAGGTATATCTTATTTTCATCATTAAATTCATAAATTAAAAATGAAATGTAAGCAAGCTCAGGACAGGCCAACAATGACAAAAGAAGGCTTTTGTAGTCAAATCTTTTTATAGCCATATGCCGAGAAGACTGTCTTGATATGCTCTTTCGAGAGTCTCTCTGCACCTGATTCTGTTTCATCTTTCTCTATTTTCAGCAGCACATCAGCAATGTTCCCTGATTTTCTGTCTGCTTCAGTTTAGGATGATCATCTTTTACTTGGTGAAAGAAAGTATCTAGCTTAAGGACAACTTCAACCTTTGCGTGACGACTGCTAACCTGTCTACAATTCAACCAACATATGCAAAGTATTTTCCTGCTGAAAAGCATTCTTCATGAATCAATTCTTACAATATGCCGTTATCAAAGCCACTCCCTTGAATACAGTACTTGCTGTAAGAGCATATGATTTTTTGCCAATATTAACAGGAGTTGCAGATCATGATAGCTGAAAAATGAAATTCATAATTGAATTCACTTCCTCTTCCCTAATGAACTTAAATGACTGAATTCTCTTCAAACTGAAAAGCTAAAGAATACATAAATTTTTGCATCTTTCTCTAGTTATCACCATATGGCGAGAAAGCAATGTCAAGATAGTTACAACTGAGCTTCTTAGCTTCTGATAACTGAGGGCTACTATAGCAATCAAGATCATGAGTTTTCAAGACCTCTTTTAGCTGCCTCAGCAAAGAAAATTCTGAGAGTTCTAAGTAAATCAGCATAACCGGACCATATTTCTTAGAGAGCTGCCATAGAGATTGGTGAGGCAAATTGCCAATTTGGTATAAGTTTCCTATAATCGGTAGCTTAAGAGGTGTGAGCGGAGATTTTCGCCCCCACTCCCATGTGGAATGGTTCTTGGGACTTTGGCATTGTTAGGCTCAGGGCCTTAGAGAATACGAGCCTAAACACGGAGAAAATGGAGTCTCCATCTGGACGTCTGAAAAAAAGAAAGGGGTGAATGACTCTATTCCTAAGGAATCCTCAACTCTCTATTGCGTTCGAAAAGTTGAGTACACATGAAAAAGGTGAGAAGTAGTCCAACACCCCCATAACGTCCGATTCATTGGAATCAGTATCCTTTTTAGGTCTAAATATTGTTAAATTCTTAAATTCTTAAAATATCATCCATACTACATGCAATAAAATAAACCATCATATTATTAATTAAAATAAATCAATTAAAAGATGGGCACCCATACAAGATGGGAACATGCCCTTACAAATGTCAAATGTCCAAAGAATAACAAAATAAATAAATAAAATGAGACACCCATCAAAAGGTGGAAACATGTCCCTTACAACTATCCCAAAGTTCTTAAATAATTTAAAATATAGAAAATAAATAAATTAGACAAACAAGACACCCACGAGTGGAAATATGCCTTTTACAATCTCAAAATTCCAAATAATAAGAAATTACAATCGATAAGCAAATAAATCATAATAATGCATATTATCATTAAACAATAATAAATTAGGACTTAAATATAATGAAATCACAAAAAATATACAATCCATAAGCAAACATTAACTCCCTTAACGAAATATAGGGCGCAGCGCGTACGGCGGTCCCGCTAAACTATTTCAAAACAAGTTTAGGATTTTTAGTTTCGAAAATTGGTTTTAGGGTTTTTAGGATTTAAAAACTGCTTTAGGGTTTTATGGTTTAAAAACTGATTTAGGTTTTTAGAGAAACAAAGCTAGGCTTTTGATTATTAAAGCAAGGATACCATCTTTATTTAAAAAAAAATAAATTACGTTTACTATTGTTATAAGTTTTAGATCACTGGACATATCTAATTTAAATTAATACTGCATGGAATTGATGGCTATTGCTACTGCAATTTTGAATCAGAGTCATTGTTATATTGAACATAGGTTAAATGCAATACCTTGGATAAAATAACTTACCGGATAATTAAAATAGATTTTGAGGGCGTAAGTTTCTTAAATAATTTGCTGGATATCTTATAGAAGTGTTGGAATAAAACCATGAAGTGACAATGGATGAATAACTATAAGTTTAAAACAAATTAAATAAGAGATTGCAAACCTCCGTTGTTGGTTCCACCGATATCTTTATGTTGATATAATCTTTATATTTGCACCACGGTTAGATCTTAGTTGAACGGAATGAAGACAGTTGCTTACTACCTTCTTTGTTTGATGCTTTGGTGTTCTGAGTCTCTGCTCACTCCACTGCTAGGCTTAATGCTTGCCGTTTTTCTTTTTACCGCTTCTTGCCAGTTGCTGTTTGTTGCCGTCATTCTTCCCAATTCTTTTTTTCTGTTTTAATCTTAAACATTAATATATATAGGCATAATTAGGTTTTAAATAAAACCTAAAAACTTATTCTGACGGTTCAAATGAAATCCATCTTAATTACGGACTAATAAGTTGAATTAGGACCGGATTAGCTGGCCCATGGTGAATTGAAAATTGCCAATTAGCCATGGTAAGCCATACATGGTGAATTGGTTTGCTGCTTTGGTTCGGTCCGACTCATTTTTATGCTTTAAAATTGAATTATATCTGTTAAATGATAAACCGGACTAGGTTTAGGATTTTTAAAATCAAACCAATTTATTTTTAGACTGAACCTGATTTATAAAAGCTATAAACTAGGTTTTAAGTCTTTATAAATCGAATCAACTTATTTTTAGGCCTTGCAGAACCGAACTGGCTCATTAAAAGCTATAAACTAGGTCTAAGTTTTTTGGAATCGGATTAAATATAGTTTGGCCTTTGTTAATTGAGATCGGACCAACTTAAGACCAAAATTAGGGGTCTACAAGAGGGCTTTGAAAAATAAAACTAAAACATGTGCAAATAGCACAAGCTATAGTTGAAATGAAAAATAAATTACTATGGCTTCAAAATTGTATACTTAATCCTACAGGAATCCATATATGTTGTATAGTATGGCTTTAAGCTGGTCAATTTTAATTGAAATTACTATAGGGGATTCTACATTGTGTTAATAGATGGTATGCTTTTATATTTAAATTATAAGTTTTATACATACCGAGGCATAATCTAACAATAAGTGTATAATTTTTTGAGTAATAAATTTATTATCAATTTCCTTTTTTGCACCAATTAAAAAAAGTTTGGCATTGTAAACTGGGAATTAATTGGAATAGCCACACTGAACAATAGAAAAATTGAAATTCATCAAGAGTTTTGCATATTTACTATATTCAATGGATTTTAAATAGAAAATATTTTTATTACAACATGTAGGCAAAGGAAATCACATAATTCATAGTAGTGCAATATAAAATTTTAGCAGTTTAGACACATACTTTAGGTCCTTTCAATTTCTTTTTATTGCATTATAGTTTATAGACTTACCGATCACTTCAATATTTTTGCATTGCAGTTTATAGACATGCTGGTCTTCATCATTTTCATATTCTGTTGTAGTTTATAGACATGTCGATCACTTTTTATTTGTATTTTTTGTGGGTTAAGTTTTGTGTTTGTAATTATTGATGAACTATCCTATAATATGATAAAGTATGAGCGATCTCACATTTAAAAAATATAAAAACATAACTAAGTTAATATAGAAATGAGTTTTTCATCCTTAATAGCTAGTGTTGGTACTTTCATATTTATATTAACAAAGAAAAATATAATATGAAAAATTTAACATGGTATCAGAACATGTATCCTTACCTTTATTTAGATGGTCCGGACATTGACCATTGAAATATAAAACTATGTTCATATGTAGCCTGGACAGTAGCTACTGTATATTTATCAACTGTCAACTTTGTAGTTGATACTTAAGGATGAAGTAATGAATTATCCTATAATATGATAAAGTGTGGGTGATCTCACATTTAAAAAATATAAGAACATGACTAAGTAATATAGAAATGAATTTTTCATTCCTAATAGCTAGCTTTTAGAGTTGAAACTCTCAGACCAATATTAATTACAGGATTTGATTATGTGTTTATGATAATAGTTATGATTGTGATTATGTTTATAACCATGAATATGTGTATTGTGTATGGTTATGAGTATTATTGTAGAGACATCACATGTTCCTTAAATATCAATGAAGTTTTGATAACATTGTTGGTTTATTAATAGAGCTTAAGAAATGACTCAATTTTATTTCTATCAAATGACTATTTTATACATGAACATAATGACATAAACAATTTAAACAAATCCACAAAATTTGATTTAATATATCAAATAAAAACTATTTGATTTATTTTTTAATTTAAATATTCTTATTTGATCTTTGCTTATTTTTATTGTAAATGAGACATATTTTCAACAAGCTTTTATTCTAGGAGGGGGCCTCTGAAGTTTTTGCTAGGAAAGAAATACATTAACATGCTTTCTTCAGCTAACTATTATCCTCTTATAGTTGCTGAATGTGCTTGACAGGCACAAGGGTCAATGGTATTTTTTTAGGATAGTAAAAAAATATGATTTCTCTTCCATACTAATCTCACATTTAAAAAAAATATAAAAATATAACTAAGTTAATATAGAAATGAGTTTTTCATCTTTAATAGCTAGTGTTGGTACCTTCATATTTATATTAACAAACAAAAATATAATATGAAAAATTTAACATGGTATCAGAGTACTCTTACCTTTATTTAGATGGTCCATACACTGACCATTGAAATATAAAAAACTATGTTCATAGGTAGCCTGGACAGTAGCTACTGTATATTTATCAAGTGTCAACTGTATAGTTGATACTTAAGGATGAAGTAATGAACTACAGTATAATATGATAAAATGTGGGTGATCTCACATTTAAAAAATATAAGAACATGACTAAGTAATATATAAATGAGTTTTTCATCCCTAATGGTTAGCTTTTAGAGTTGACACTCTCAGACCAATATTAATTATGGGATTTGATTATGTGTTTATGATCATGGTTATGATTATAACCATGAATATGAGTATGTTTGTGTATGGTTATGAGTATTATTATAGAGACATCACATGTCCCTTAAAGATCAATGAAGTTTTGATAACATTGTTGGTTTATTAATAGAGCTTAAGAAATGACTCAATTTTATTTCTATCAAATGACTATTTTATACATGAATATAATGACATAAACAATCTAAACAAATCCACAAAATCTGATTTAATATATCAAATAAAAACTATTTGATTTATTTTTTAATTTAAATATTCTTATTTGATCTTTGCTTATTTTTTATTGTAAATGAGACATATTTTCAACAAGCTTTTATTCTAGGAGGGGGCCTCTGAAGTTTTTGCTAGGAAAGAAATACATTAACATGCTTTCTTCAGCTAACTATTATCCTCTTATAGTTGCTGAATGTGCTTGACAGGCACAAGGGTCAATGGTATTTTTTTAGGGATAGTAAAAAAATATGATTTCTTTTCCATACTAATGTCTTCTCCATTCCATCAGGTAGTTTCCAATCAAAACAGTACAAAAGATTTTCAAGTACAATCTCCACTGTTATTGTTCCCATATGCATTCCAGGACACATTCTTCTTCCAGCTCCAAATGGTATAAATTCGAAATTTTGTCCTTTAAAGTCAATGAAGCTACCAGCAAATTTTTCAGGAAAAAACTTTTCTTGGTCATTCCAGTACATGGGATCGCGTCCAGTTGCCCAGGTGTTAACTTGGATCAATGTCTTGGGATAAATATCATAATTGTTGATTTTACAGTGAGAAATGGACTCTCTCGTAACTACTGGGCTTCCAGGATGCAGTCTGAGAGTTTCTTTTATCACCATTTTAAGGTATTCAAACAGATTAAGGTCAGTTTCGGTTTCTCTTCCTTTCTTTCCAATCACATTTCTGATTTCATCTTGTGCTTTCTTCATTACTCTTGGATCCTTGACAAGCTCTGCCATTGCCCAATTCACTGTATTTGCAGCACTGTCTGCACCGCCTATAAATAAATTCTGGTACATAAATATCACAAAGCAGCAGAGCATTAGTTTCAGAATGACAAGAAGTAAATAAAGGAAAAGTTAGTAGCTGACCATGAGAACTGCCTTAATATTATTTTTTGTGAATTGATCAGCTTCTCCAGGTTCAGTTTGTTCATTCTCTATTCTTAAAAGCACATCAACCATGTCATCAAACTTCTTTTTTCTTCTTGGTTTAAGATGATCGTTGATTACATGTTCGAAGAAAGTATCCAATTCATGGAAAACTCTTTCAGTTCTTGCATGATGACCAGTTATCCAATCGATAATCCAACCTACAAATGGGAAGAATTCACCTTTGGAGATGCTTCCTACTACAGCCTCAGCATCATGAATCACTTCATGAAATCTGCCTCTATCGAAACCAGTTCCATGATATTCAAATCCAAATGATATCTTAAATGCGATATCTGCAGTAAGTGCAAATAACTTTTCAGTAAGATTAACAGCAGCTGCAGAAGTTGCAAACTCAGAGATCGAATTGATTAGCAACTCCACTTCTTCTTCTCTAATGAACCAAAAAGATTGCACTCTCTTCAAGCTAAATAGCTCCAGGACAACTAGTTTGTTAACACCAAAACACATTTGCAATAAGAATTATGAAAATTTTATTACAAAACAACTATTACTCAACACTCAAGAGAAGCTTTACTTCTTATTTTGTTTCTGATTTTTTGATGCTTATAACTCACAATGGAAGGGGGTATTTATACTAATTCAAAATCAACACACACCTAACATATATTATCAAAACCATACATTTGTAACACCATTTTTAACAATCTAGCCTAACTTTGACTTGTAATTCATCATGTGAAAAATATTAGAAGGTTCTTTGAGGTGGGCTTAAAATAAGTTTTATATTTCAACACTACCCCTTAAACTTGTTTTATAAGTCCAAGCAAACTCCTTATCCTCGCAAAGTCTTCATATTTCAGTGGTTTCGTGAAGATGTCAGTAATTTGTTCATGTGACTTGATGTACTCGATTTGTACATCCTTTCTTGCAATGCATTCTCTAATATAATGGAATCGAGTATCTATGTGCTTTGATCAATCATGAAACACTGGATTCTTTACTAGAGCAATTGCTGATTTGTTATCAGCACCAATCTTTGTTGGTTCTTCTTGTGCCAAGTTCAGCTCCTTCAATAAGTTTCTCAGCCAAACTGCATGACAAATAGCTGAAGTTGCGGCTACATACTCAGCTTCACAAGTTGAGAGTGTGACGATTGGTTGTTTCTTTGACAGCCATGTGAAAGCAGTATCTCCCATAAAGAATACAAATTTAGTAGTACTTCTTCAATTATCTATGTCTTCACCCAGTCGCTATCGCTATATCCAACAAGCTTGTAATCATTAGAAATTGAATAGTACAAGTCAAAAATCAATTGTACCTTTCAGATAACGAAAAATTCTCTTTGCAGCTTTGAAATGAGTGTTTGTTGGAGACTCCATATAGAGACTAACAAATTCGACTGAGTAGAGAATGTCAGGCCTTGTTCAGGTTAAGTATCGCAGGCTTCCAACCAGACTTTTAAAGAGTGTTGGATCTACCCTTTCACCTTCTTCATGCTTGGACAATTTGAGTCCACATTCCATTGGAGTGCTGATTAGCTTACAATCGTCCATCTTGAATTTCTTAAATGGAGTGCTGATCGGCTTACAATCATCCATCTTGAATTTCTTAAGTATTTCTTGTGCATAACTATGTTGGGAGATGAATATACCTTCATCCTTTTGCTTGACTTCAATACCAAGGTAATATGCCATGAGCCTAATATCCGTCATCTTGAATTCTTTCATCATCACTTTCTTGAATTCACCAAACATGCCTGGGTTGTTTTTGGTGAAGATCAAATCATCAACATAGAGACATACGATCAAAATATCTCCATCTTTGATTTTAACATACAGGGCATGCTCGTAGGGACATTTTCTGAAGCCATTCTCTTGAAAATACTTGTCGATTCGGCTGTTCCAAGCCTTTGGTGCTTGCTTTAGCCCATATAGAGCCTTTTTCAAGTTTAACACCTTGTCATCTTGGCTTTTGATTTCATAACCTAATGGTTGCTCTATGTAGACTTCCTCTTCAAGGACTCCATTTAGAAAAGCAGATTTTACATCCATTTGATGTATTTTCCATCTGTTTTGAGATGCTAGAGATATTATTAGTCTAATTATTTCTAGTCGTGCAACAGGAGCAAATACCTCATCATAATCAATTGCAGCTTTCTGATTGTAGCCTTTGGCAACTAGCCTCGCCTTGTGCCTTTCAACTTCTCCTTTGGCATTCTTCTTTGTTTTGAATACCCACTTTACACCAATTGCCTTCTGACCTTTGGAAAGTGGAACAAGCTCCCATGTTTCGTTCTTCTCGATAGCCTTGATTTCTTCATCCATTGCATCTCTCCACTTCTTCTCTTTTGCAGCTTCTTTATAGCTTACTGGTTCATAATTAGCAAACAGGCAAAATAGTGTAAGATTATCTACTTGTTTAGTTGCTTCGTAGAGATCTTGAAGGCTTCTTATACGTTGCACATCTCTTTCTTGAAGACTATCATTTAAAGATGATGAAGATGACTCATTTTCATGGGCAATTGATGTTGAGGAAGTAGGTGGTGTAGTGAGATCTTGCTGAGGTTCTTTTTGTCGCTCTGCTGGTGCCTGCTCATTTTCATCAAATGGAAAGAAATCGAAGTCGTCTGTGGGGGAGTTGAATTCCTATTCACCTTCTTCATCAAATATGACATCTCGGCTGATTACAATCTTCCCATTGTTTGGATTGTACAACTTATAGCCTTTTGAACTTGCATCATAGCCGATGAAAATGAATTTTTCACTTTTATCATCAAGCTTGGTTCTTCTTTCATCCGGTACATGAACATGAGCTATGCTTCCAAAGACTCTTAGGTGTGAGATACCTGGCTTTCTTCCACTCCATGCTTCTTGTGGTGTTTTTCTCCATACGCTTTTTGTTGGAGATCAGTTAGACAGATAGACTGTTGTAGCCACTGCTTCAGCCCAAAACTATTTTGGCAAATGCTTGCTTTTGAGCATACTTTGAACCATGTCAAGGATAGTTCTATTTTTCCTCTCTGCAACTCCATTTTGCTGGGGGGGATCTTGGGATTGTCAATGGTCTTCGAATTCCATTTGCTTCACAGAATTCTTGAAACTCCTTAGAAATGAATTCTCCTCCTCGATCAGATCTCATTGCTTTAATCTTTTGGTTACTTTCATTCTCCACAGCAACTTTAAATTTCTTGAATATTTTAAAAACCTCTGATTTTTTCTTCAAAAAATATACCCAAGATTTTCTTAAAAAATCATCAATAAAGAGAAGGAAATAGTTACTTTTACCAAAGTAACTTGGACTGATTGGTCCACAAACATCTACATGTATAAGCTCTAATGGCTTTTTGGCTCTTGAGTCTGAGAGCTTTAAAAAGCTTTTTCTGAATTGTAACACCCCTTCCCGACCTAAATGTGTAGCCGAGTAGAGGCGCCACACTTGCCTAATGTTGCTACCAATTTTACTTAGTCAAATTTTTGTTCCAGTTTTTACAGAAATTTTGCCAGAGGTTCGCCTAGAAATTTGGTCCCAAGTGTCGACAAAACTGGTTTTTCTGATTTTTGAAAACAATTTTTACACAAACCAATGCGAATACAATCAATCTCAATACACTCCCAATGAATCCACCTTATACCCTCAACTACAACCTGCAAGAAGAATTCACACTTCTAAAATAAAGTAGAGGTTTATTATTATTACATACTACTAACGTACAATATAACATAGTAATTATCCATCTTATATATATACATATACATGCCACAACTAGCTATCTCATAATGGAAACTAAGAGATCTACCCTGAGATTGCTGTGGTCTGGTCGTTGCTTCCCCAAGATTTATCTACTGCTCCAAACCTACGAGTCAAGAAAAACTTAACTCGCTGAGCGTTGTCGCTCAGTGGGTACTTTACCAATAAAAATAAAAGTAGTATATGAAAGTTTTCGAAATCAAAGGAAATAATTAAATCAACAATCAACCCACTTTATGCCAATAGAAATCGTGATACATTCAGTGTGATATGCTTTCAATAATGTAAAATCATAATTCAAACTCATTGGCATTATATAGTTCAACGAAAATAATATGTCTTTGATTCAGGATCTACTGGTATATAGGGAACCATAGTGATAAGGCAGTGAGCCTCCCCACTGTAACATAGGTGGCCCTCACCACCGATATCAGATCACATGAATGGGCCTCCCCATCCTGGTTAACCAATGGGCCTCCCCATTGGCTTCAGTGGCCTCACCACTGAATAAAATATCATCACAATAATGAGCAGTACTGCATGCGTTAGTATAGTGCACCATACCCTTATCTACCACTCCCACTATCCAGTAGAGCAAAAAGATTAAAATGATTCAATTTAAGTCTCAACTTCATTTTAGAATGATTCAAGAAATCAATTTAAATTCTCATAGCGCTTTGTCATTTATGCCGCGCACCACTTTCTTTGGTCAAACCGTTACTCTTTTTCACATATTTAACATCCAAAATAAACACATCAAATATTTCAAAGCATTCCTCAAAAGATCACAAATTGACCAAATGAATAGTGTTGCGGCGAGAAAAATCGGCAAAGCAAAATGGCATGACCACATGAATAGTAAAATATGGGTTTTCGTCAAAATTTCAGTCCACTTTAGTTATGCATTTGACTAAGTAAATGATCTTATTTTTGGCTGAAATTTTACAGAAAGCTTATTTCATATGTTGACTAATTGCATGTAAAATTTCGTTGAAAAATTCATTCGTTTGCTGCCCCAAACAATTGCCAAAAAAATAGTCCAGAAGCTGTCACTTTGGGACCATTTCGGCCCAAACATTTGAAATGCATAGGATAGTTTATTTTTCTTTTGCAAATCAATATTAAGGCTTCTTTAATAGTAAAGTGAAGATTCAAACACTTCCTTTTAACAATTTTTGCAAGTTTAACTCAAATCAAGCTAATTAAAGTCCAAACAACTTACCAAATCAACTTGCCAAATTTTCTCAAAACATTTGGTTTCAATTAAATTTAACAACCCAATTGCCATAAGAAATCAAGAACATAACTCAAATATTTAATTTAAACTCAATCAATATATTTAAACATCAACTTCAAAACTTCCATAAACCAAAGTTTGTAAGCAAATAGAATTTCTTTTATGGTAAAGCACCAAATCAAAATTAATTATTCAAAGGTAAAGTACCAAACCTTGTTCTTTTAATTCCCCTTTGCTTTTCCTTCTTATCCTTCCTTAATCTTTGTTTCTCCTTCAAGAAATTCAAGAATACAACCTTAAACATAAACCTTAGAAATTTAAAACAATAAGCTATCCTCCATTTCTTCTCCAACCGAAACCCTAATCCAACCTTATTAATCTTTATACATCTTTATTCTTCCATTTAATCAATTAATCTCATCACTTACTTAATATTTTTCCAATTCCACATAAAGACTCTAATCTCAAATCTTCCAATAAATATATAACTACCTAAAATTAATACTAAAATTAAAGTCTACTTACTAGAAAACCTTAAAAACTTACCTTAAAAATCAAATTTGGAGAAACTTGGAAGTCCTTTGGTGTTTCCCTTTGTTGGCCGAAATTTGTAAGTGGAAAAAGAGAGAGTTTGTTCTTCATTTCACATATATTTATATACAAAGGAAATGATGATCACCTTATGTGTTGGTTAAACTCTTTAAGACCACTTGTCCACCTTTCTCTTTCTTCATTTATTACACATGCTAAATGCTTACTTTTGATTGGCCAACATTAGATTTTTATAGTTTTCTTTTCCTTTACTTCTTTCCACTTGTCCCTCTTCCCATAGGATATCATAAAGTTGTCCCGGGTTACCCATCCGGTCCCGACACAAAACCGGGCCCACTTTACGTTCCAGCGATTAATCGATCATATCTTTTAAACCGTATAGTTTCACGAGTCATACTACATATAGTTTTGATCCTCTCGACCTCTACTTTCTATTTATAAGGTCTATTTTAAGTTTCCAAGTCATTTGGAAAAATTACCAATAAACCCTCGACTTTTTATTAAATTTCCTTTTGGTCCTATTTTTGCTCGGGTTTCTTCCGGCTCCGTTTCTACTGACGATCGTTTCATATATCACCCCTCTTCATCCTCTACGTACTCATTTTTTTTATTTCCTACTTTAAATTCATGTATAACTTTAATTGATAATGACCAAAATGCCCCTAGTCAAAATGTCTTTGTTTTTCTTTAACGGGACATTTCCTGAAAAAATCGTTACACGTCGTTGCGACCCGATTAATCTCTAGAATATTCTTCCGGGGGCACTATTAAGAACTTCCGACTCTTAATTTTTAAGTTTACATAGATACCCCTAACTTTTGAGAAATTTTCACTTAGGTCCTTTTGATATCCCTTCCTGACCTTGCTGTCTTTCTTTATTAATATCTTTTTACTCACAACTCCAAATTAAGTAATTCTTATTCCCACTGAAACTAGACATCCGGGGCTACATTTTTTCAAAATTTCAGGTTGATCTGAGTTATATCTGATTTTTGACGGTCCTTCGAATTCAAGCCTACTATGCTGTCCTGAGGCAGCTTGCACATCATATCTTATTCTGTACAACTCCAAATTGAGTAATTTCAAGTTATACATCTAGATAAGACACAAATAAACAATTAAGTATTCTTTGAGACTCTCTAATTTTGTCATTAACTTGGATGAAATTCGAGTTCAAGCTATAGGTCATGTTCTAAACTCCTTTGTTCTAAGCCTAAATCATATCCTCAATGTCTGTTTCTTACCAATCTGGGATTTGGGATGTTACATGAATTGCTTCCCAAGTAAGCACCCTTCACAAAGTTGTTCGGGTTGATTGATGCTTGGTAGTCCTCTCACCATGTTCTTCTTGGATAGAAGCTCCAATCCTCCAAAATTGAGATGCCCAAATCGAAGATGCCATAGCCATGATGCGTCCTTATAGCAAGCTTTCAAGCATTTTGCAATATCATTTTGTATGTTAATCACGAACATTCTATTCTTTGTCATTTGTACTTTAACGATTAGATTATTTCTGTCATTCTTGATAGATAGATTATCACCTTTCATGTGAATATCATAGCCTTTCTCCAACAATTGCCCAAGACTTAATATATTACTCCTCATGTTAGGCACATAGTATACATTTGAAATAAACTGATGTCTCCCATCTTTTAAACGAATAAGAATGTTACCTCTCCCTTTTACTGCAACTTTGGAATCATCTCCAAATAAAATATTTCCACTTTACAGATTCATCGAGTTCCACAAATATGCCTTTCTTTCTACACATGTGATTGCTTGCACCAGTGTCAAGATACCAAGAATTCTCTGCTCCATCACCATTTTCCTTTGTTGCTAGGAAAATAGTTGCCTTTTCTTCAATCTTTTCTTCTATGCAATTAGACCTTTCTTCAACTTTGTTGTTTAAACCTCTACATTCTAAAGCGTAATAGCCATACTTGTGACAATTGTTGCATTGAATTTGAGATTTGTCATTCCTCAAATTAGGATTTCCTCTTCCGCGACCTCTTATAGAAGTTCCTCCTCTTTCATAGTTGTTATTGTAATTCCAACCTCATCCACGACCACGATTTCCTCCTCGTCCTCGAGCTCTACCTCTACCTCGGCCATGTTGATTGACTTGGCTTTCATTTTTCTCCTCCTTGAGTTGTATTTTGAGAAGTTGTTCGACGATCCCATGTTTCTTTTTATGCTTTTCTTCATAGGCTTGTAATGAACCTAGAAGTTGCTCAATCTTGATTTCCTCCAAGTCTTTAGTCTCTTCTATTGTCACAACAATGTGTTCAAACTTCTGGTCTAGTGAGTGGAGTATCTTTTCCATGATTCTTACATCTTCTAATTTTTCACCATTTCTTTTTAATTGATTTGAAACAGCCAAAACTCGAGAGAAGTAATCAGAAACTGACTCTCCTCCTTTCATGTGCAAGGATTCAAACTCACCTCTTAAAGTTTGAAGATGCACCTTCTTCACTTTCTCTTCTCCTTTGTAGGATGTTTGAAGCTTCCCTTGTTAGTGTGTAAATCCAACATAGTTTTAGTACCTAATCTTGTGTTTATATGTTGATATTTGTGCTTAAATATGAGAATTTATTTGGTTTTTATTGTTTTGGTTAGGGAATGTTGGATTTAACTAAAAGGAACCATTTGGAGCTTAATTGGAGCATTTATGAGCAAAGGACTTGAAGGTGGAATTTTTAAAGGACGTTTTGCTGCAGTCTGGAGTTAGCCTTGCCCAAGGCTAATGCCGAATCTTGCTGGAACGGGGCTGGTTTTAATTCTATGATTGGAACTACGACTTGGGATGTAGTTTTGAGCCTATTTTAAGCCTTAGGAAGAAGAATTAATTATATTTTAAAGGGCACTTTTGTAATATTATGGTGGGGCCCTAATTTTAGACATTATAATCGTGTTTTAGGTCTTTTTACGGGAGTTCTCTTCTACCTTCTGCATAGTTACGAATTTCAGAACATTTTTCATAACTTTTCAATGTCTTCTTCATTAGCCATGCGTGGCTAAACTCTCTAATCAGTTGGAGGTTGATTCAAGGTTGAGATTCTTCAGGATTGTGAGGTTTTAATGTTCTTATTTGCTTTTAATTGATTATTACATTCATACTTTTACTGCAGTTTATTGGAAAACTATATTCCTTAATGTGTTTTGTTAATTTATTGAACTGATCAATCAATTGATTAATAAGATGCATATAGCTAATCATTGATGCTGAATCCGTAATTGTTTAGTTGATTTGATGCTTGTAGCGATTGATATAATCTGATTGTAACTAGGCTTTCGGGTTATATTAAGTAATTGTATGATCTGATTTAAACGAATCTTGCTTTTAGGTTTGTTGATTAGGGCTAGGTCTTTCTAGAGTTTATTGCAATTGATTAATTAAATTCTGTCGCTTGTATTAGGGTTGTTAATCAATTAGGGGTTATTCATAGCGCTTGTCTTGCTTAATCTATTATAAACGGAAAGATTGGCCGGAGATGCTTTTTCGATGGCTATAACTTGTCTGTGATTTGATATTAAAAGATTATTTTTTGTCCGATGATCAATCCAAGTGAATCTCATACCGCGAACTTCCTTTGACTGAATTCACCTCCCATTGTTCAGGTTTTTATTATCAATTTTGCTGTTTAATTTCGTTTTACATAATTAATTACACAAATCCCCGTTTTTCTTTTACTTTTAATTTTCAGTTCACTGTCAGTTCTGGTTAGCCTTGGGCAAGGCTAGTCCCTAGGGTTCGACCCTTCTCACACTTTCTACAGTTTTTGTTTTACAGTTGAGCAGGAATTATCTTGGTGGTTTCGACAACCATCAATTTTGGAGCCGTTGCCGGGGACTGGCAACATTACTGTTTGTTTTGTTTTGTTTTTGGATGACCAGGTCTGAAAAACTGCAATTACAGTACGATCCGGAGATAGAGAAAACAGCCCGGTTGTTGAGGAAGAGAGCCAAAGAGCAAAAGCGGTCAGAAGTGACTTTCACATCTGATTTGGAAGTTGAAGCAACTGATTCGGTGGAATTTTCAACCGAATTTGAAGAAGAAAGCTCGGAACTTGAAGAATCTACAACCGAGTTTGATATAGAAAAAGATATGGGTGATAACAGGACTGTTAGAGAGCTACAAGCTGCCCCTATTGAACAGCAGCCCATGTGTATTGCTTTCCCGGACTTGACTACACCATTTGAGTTGAAATCCGGTTTGATTCATCAGCTCCCTACCTTCCATGGAACGAAAACGGAGAATCCACACAATCACTTGAAGGAGTTTCATGGTGTGTGCTCAAGTATGAAACCGCATGGAGTGACGGAAGAGCAAATCAAGTTGAGGGCTTTTCCTTTTTCATTAAAGGATAGCGCCAAATAATGGTTACTTAATCTTCCGCCTGGTTCTATACACTCATGGACGGAGATGGCTCGCGCGTTCTTAGACAAATATTTTCCCGCTTCTAGGGCAGCCACCATTCGTAGGGAGATTGGTGGGATTAGGCAAAAGGATGTGGAAAGTCTTCATGAGTATTGGGAAAGGTTTAAGAGGTTGTGTGCAAGCTGCCCACAACATGGGATGTCAGATCAGTCACTTGTCCAATATTTCTATGAAGGGATGCTTGATATAGAGAGGAAGATGGTTGATGCTGCAAGTGGAGGAGCTCTTGTGAACAAAACTCCAACCCAAGCAAGAGAAATCATATCAAACATGGCTGCCAACACCCAACAATTTGGACAATCCGAAGAGCCGCCACGAAAGCTTTATGAGGTAAGTAATTCTTCCCTTGAGACTAAGCTTAATGAACTAACTGCTGTTGTTAAAACTTTTGCTACAAGATTCAACAAGAATGTAAGAACATGTGAAGTATGTAGCTCCTTTGAACATCCAACGGATGCATGTCCATCATGGCAAGTTGATCAAGAGCAAGTTAGTGTAATGGGAGGTTTTCTTGGGCAGCCCCAAAGGTCAAGTTTTCCCATCTCCAACACTTATGATGAGAGTTGGAAGAGACACCCTAACCTTAGTTATAAGAATGGGCAGCAGCAGGGTTACCCACAAGCAAGGCCACCTCCACAACAATCCTCTAGTTCAACCCAATATTTAGAGGATATGATCAAGTCTCTTGCTACAATGCAGCAACAGTCCGCAAAAACTATGTTGGAACTCCAACAAGAGACGAAGAGTATGCAACAAGAACAAAGGAGTTTCCAACAAGAGACTAGGAAGGGAATGCAGTATATGGAAACTCAAATAAGCCAATTAGCTACTTCTTTAAGTAGGCTAGACACGCAAGGAAAGCTTCCCTCTCAAACTGTTGTTAATCCAAGGGAAAATGTGAGTGCCATTACTCTACGTAGTGGAAAAGAGCTACAACCAGCAGCCCCAAAGAAAGACAGCAGTAAGATAATGAAAGAAGCTGAAGAAGAGGTAGAGATCTTGAAGAGTGAGCCTCCCAAGCAAGTAGAGAAGCAACAGCCCAAACCGTTCATTATACCACCTCCTTTTCCGGAACGGTTTAGGCAATGCAAGAAGGAGCTAGAAGAGAAAGATATTTTCGACATCTTTCGTAAAGTTGAGGTAAATATTCCTTTACTTGATATAATTAAGCAAATACCTCGATATGCTAAGTTTTTGAAGGAATACTGCACGAGTAAGAGAAAGCAAGTTGGTGTTGAGAAGGTAAGTGTGGGGGAAAATGTCTCCGCTATTTTGCAAAGAAAGCTTCCCCCAAAGTGCAAGGATGCAGGTATGTTTTCTATACCATGTAGAATAGGCAATGTGCAAATTAAAAAAGCCTTATGTGATTTAGGTGCATCTATAAATGTCATGCCATTGTCTGTTTTCTCTTCTTTGAATGTTGGCGAATTAAAGAAAACTAGCATATGCATTGAACTAGCAGATAAATCTGTTATCTACCCGGAAGGGGTACTAGAAGATGTGTTGGTGCAAGTTGATGGTCTTATATTTCCTGCTGATTTCTTTGTTGTTGATATGAAGGATTCTAGGTCCTCAAATTCTAGTGACATCATTTTAGGAAGACCATTTCTTAGGACAGCTAGGACTAAAATTGACGTTTTTGGTGGTATTCTTACCATGGAGCTGGATGGTGAACTCGTCAAATTTAGTATGTATGGTGAGGTTAAGGAAGTAAGTGACTTGTCTAGTGTGTGTGCCATAACTGATATTGATCATAGTTCTGCAAATTCTTTTAAATTGAATGATAAAAATGAGCTTAATGTTGTTTCTTGCAATAATTCTGTTAGTGATTGCACTAATAAGTTCAAAGAAAAAGTTGTGTTTGCTGAAAAGTTGCAGGAAACTGATCGTGAGAAGAGGGCATGTAAGTTAGGCCTGAGGAAGTTGCCAAGCAAACTGAAGTATATATTTACAGATGATGTGCTTTTAGATGATAGGGATACTATTTCCTTGATAGTTCCCAAGAAATTCAGCATTGAACAAGAAATAAAGCTTATTCGTGTGCTAAATGAGTACAAAGACTCATGTGGAATGACAAGGAATCACACATTTAGGAGCTCGTTGGAGCTCGGTTGATTGAAAGTATCAGAACGTCTAGTCTAAGACGTAAAATAAAGACGCTTACTGGGAGGCAACCCAGCAATTTGAACTTTACTGAGTTTAAATTTTATTTTTAATTTTAAAAAAAAATTATTTTTGATTTTATTTTTATTATTTATTTACTATGAATAGTGCATCTTCTTCCTTGTTTCACTATGAAGGTTAGATTTGGATGTGCAGTATAAACAGGGCAGTCTTCTTAACTCTCACACTCTTTCTTTTCTTTCTTGCCACCTTCTCTTTTGAGCTTGATTGTGGCTTGTCCACATTGAGGACAATGTGTGAACTAAGTGTGGGGGAGGGGTTTTAGCTATTGGGAGTGTTGTTGTGCTTTAATTCTGAAATTTATGTTGTTTAATGCTGCTACCACTGTTTTGTTTTGATGATATGCTCTCTATATGGTCAATTTTAAATTTTTGTGATTATGGTATACGTTGATTTTCTTTATTTTGCTGCTGCCATGTGCTTATTTTTATGGAAAATTGACCATATTGATGGTTTAAAAGGAAGAAAATGCTTCTTGAATTGTTGATTGTCACTTATCCCATGATAATTTTGAGTAAAATTTTTGAATTTTTGATTTCTTGAGCTGATTTTGATATTACTCAATGGGGTTTATTGTGTCCTATAACATGATTTGAAACTCTTAGGAAATTCTAGAGAGGAGAGCTTTGCTTTTATAATTTAGTTGAACACATGTGAGAACTTTGAATGATGAGACTAGTGAGCGAAGACTTTAACTTGAGATTGACCATCATTGCACTTATGAATTTGGTTGCAATTGTTTACACTTTGAATTTTGAAAATCTGTTTTGAAAACTTAGTTTCTTTTGATGGGTGTTTTTGAGAGCAATTTTCGAAGTAAAAATTTAGGATAGCTTCACGAATGCTAGAACTTTCTTTTACGTTCCCTTGAGGCGAGATCCTAGGCAAATCTTGACTTAGGATATGATTTAGGCATTCTTTTGGCCGATTCATTAATCCTTTTATGTTTATCTCGCCTTGACGTTACCATTATTGTTGTAATTAGTTTTTATGATGTTCTTTAAAAAAATAATAATAATAATAAAAAAATAGAAAAAAAGTGAAAAAGAAAAGTAAAAGAAAAAAAAAAGTTGATGTATTATAATTGTTGGGAATAAGTTTTGTTGTAATTGTATATAGAATTTTTATTTTTAGTCGCATTTGTCGTCATTTGAGTATTAAAGTTGAAACATCATGCATTGCTCCTTTGAGGTTAATCATGAGAAGATTTATTTTCTTGTTATTCTTTATCCTTACATTATCCTTTCTTTTCTAACCATCACCCTAGCCTTACCCGAATAAAGACCTATTGATCCTTGGTTGAAATTTGTTCTACATTAGTGGAGAGGGAATTTGGAGGAGAGCATATAGACATTCACCGGTTTTTATTTTATTGAAGCTATGAAAATGTATTTTCAATGCTTTGTTAATTGCTCGATTAAATGCTTGTTGATTCAAACTTCGATTGGTGTGTGTGCGTGTTTTAAGAATCCTTAGTGTAACCTTTTTCAATTAAGTTCATAATGATGGAATGATATTGATAGTTGAGTTTTCAATTGTGATGTTGAATTGTTTGGGGAACTTGCTCGTGTTTGATTGAGTTTAAAGGTGAAGTTTGTGGTCTCCTATACAGATTTAATTTTGAGTTTTGAGTCATGCTTGAGGACAAGCATGGGATAAGTGTGGGGGAATTTGTTAGTGTGTAAATCCAACATAGTTTTAGTACCTAATCTTGTGTTTATATGTTGATATTTGTACTTAAATATGAGAATTTATTTGGTTTTTATTGTTTTGGTTAGGGAATGTTGGATTTAACTAAAAGGAACCATTTGGAGCTTAATTGGAGCATTTATGAGCAAAGGACTTGAAGGTGGAATTTTTGAAGGACGTTTTGCTGCAGTCTGGAGTTAGCCTTGCCCAAGGCTAATGCCGAATCTTGCTGGAACGGGGCTGGTTTAATTCTATGATTGGAACTACGACTTGGGATGTCGTTTTGAGCCTATTTTAAGCCTTAGGAAGAAGAATTAATTATATTTTAAAGGGCACTTTTGTAATATTATGTTTTAGAGCTTCGAAAAGTGGGGCCAAAACATAATACAATAAAAGGAGCCCACAAAACAGTGTTTAATATCATTCCTCTGCTCTAAAACACGCTGAAAACAGTCCCAATAAGTCGCAGGTCAGCCACTAGTATAAATCAATCCGCATCTGTTCGCTTGTTGCTTAGTCTTGCCCAAGGCTAAGGACTTGACAGCTTCATATTTCCAAACAGATTCCAGCAGCTACTGCTTCCCAAAAACATCTTCAAATCTACTCCTTTTAGCTTCATTCTCACCATATCCAGTATATCCTAACACAAAAACAAGAATCCAACTAAAAACTCCTCTTTTAAGCACAATTAACACAAAATCAACATATTATAATCAATAAAAACGTGTTAGATTTACATATTATCAGTTAAATATATATTTTTTATATTTCTCATTTTTTAAATATAAATAATTTACTAATAAAATTTTTTGTAATAATAATAATACTCACTTAACACTAATAATTTGGATTTTATTTACAATTATTATTTTTGTTCAACTACACTAATTATTAAATTAACTATCTTTAAATTATTTGTTTGTTGTAATTTATTAAATTTATCTCTTACTATTATTATTATTATTATTTATTGTTTATTATTTTTTAAATACAAGGTATTACAGAAAATCAAATAAAAAAAAAGATTGTGCTTGATAAGGACTTCCCCATCTCTACAAGATTCTTTGTCCGTCTAGTTTAACAACATATTCGGTTTAGATTTTCAAGTTTATATTTTCTTTTATGTTTTTATTCTTTTATTGATTTGAATATTAGAATTATGGATTTCATATTTGGTTTCTTAATTTCTATAGTTTTTATGTTTAACTTAGCTATGAGCAACTAACCTCCTAAGTGGAATTAGGTGAATTTAGGACTATAGATGATGGGTATTGATTAATTTAATTATTTATTTATTTCTTGAATTGAAATTTTATTAATTTTATTCTTAATGCTTGTGATTGACTGACCACCAATTGCATATTCAATTGAAATCATATGTTGAGTGAAAGCTAGGTAATATTTTAGATTGAGAAATCAACAATTTTAGAAAATTCTATTTAGAGATAAAAGAATAATTTTAAGACCAACTTAGTTCCTTTGAGCTTGATAGATTATTGTAATTTATTATTCATGAAAATAGAGTTTATAAATTACATCAATCAGTAATTTTCTTGCTTGAGAAAGAGAAAGATTAAAATTTGTGGAATTGATAACTTTGATTCAAGAAAGATATGAATTAGTTTAAAAAGTTATTTTTACCCATTTGAAACAATTCTAATGAAATCTAATCCTACTTATTTATTTTAATTATTTGAATTTTAGTTTTAAGTTTGAATTAATAGATAATTATCTTAGATCAATTTTATTTTGAATTTAAATTTAATTTTGAGTTTTAATTTGAATTGGGGATTAAGTATTTAATTTTTAAAAATATAAAATTAATTAATTAGCTTTCAAAAAATAATCAACTTGAATTTTGGTTAATCAAATTACTCATTCTTTGTGAGAATAATCTTTATATACACTTTATTACTTGTTTCGATCAGAAATCTTACGGTTAGAATCGATACACATACAAATCGAATAACAAGTATTATTGTAGAGACAACACATGTTCCTTAAAGATCAATAAAGCTATGATAACATTTTTGGTTTATTAATAAAGCTTATAAAACGGCTCAATTTTATTTCTATCAAATGACTTTTTTATACATGAATATAATGATAAAAAAAAATCTAAACAAAATGTGATTTAATATATCAAATAAAACTATTTGATTTATTTTTTAATTTAAATATTCTTATTTGATCTTTGCTTATTTTTTTATTGTAAATGAGACATATTTTCAACAAGCTTTTATTCTAGGAGGGGACCTCTAAAGTTTTTGCTAGGAAAGAATTACATTAACATGCTTTCTTCCGCTAACTATTATCCTCTTATAGTTGCTGAATGTGCTTGACAGGCACAAGGGTCAATGGTATTTTTTTAGGGATAGTAAAAAAATATGATTTCTCTTCCATACTAATGTCTTCCTTCTCCATTCCATCAGGTAGTTTCCAATCAAAACAGTACAAAAGATTTGCAAGTACAATCTCCACTGTTATTGTTCCCATATGCATTCCAGGACACATTCTTCTTCCAGCTCCAAATGGTATAAATTCGAAATTTTGTCCTTTAAAGTCAATGGAGCTACCAGCAAATCTTTCAGGAAAAAACTTTTCTGGGTCATTCCAGTACGTGGGATCGCGTCCGATTGCCCATGTGTTAACTTGGATCAATGTCTTGGGATAAATATCATAATTGTTGATTTTACAGTGAGAAATGGACTCTCTCGTAACTAGTGGGCTTCCAGGATGCAGTCTGAGAGTTTCTTTTATCACCATTTTAAGGTATTCAAACTGATTAAGGTCAGTTTCGGTTACCCTTCCTTTCTTTCCAATAACATTTCTGATTTCATCTTGAGCTTTCTTCATTACTCTTGGATCCTTGACAAGCTCTGCCATTGCCCAATTCACTGTATTTGCAGCACTGTCTGTACCGCCTATAAATAAATTCTGGTACATAAATATCAGAAGGCAACAGAGCATTAGTTTCAGAATGACAAGAAGTAAATAAAGGAAAAGTTAGTAGCTTACCATGAGAACTGCCTTAATATTATTTTTTGTGAATTGATCAGCTTCTCCAAGTTCAGTTTGTTCCTTCTCCATTCTTAAAAGCACATCAACCATGTCATCAAACTTCTTTTTTCTTCCTGGTTTAAGATGATCATTGATTACATGTTGGAAGAAAGTATCCAATTCATGGAAAACTCTTTCAGTTCTTGCATGATGACCAGTTATCCAATCGATAATCCAACCTACAAATGGGAAGAATTCGCCTTTGGAGATGCTTCCTGCTACAGCCTCAGCATCATGAATCACTTCATGAAATCTACCTCTATCGAAACCAGTTCCTCGATATTCAAATCCAAATGACATCTTAAATACGATATTTGCAGTAAGTGCAAATAACTTTTCAGTAAGATTAACAGCAGCTGCAGAAGTTGCAAACTCAGAGATCGAATTGATTAGCAACTCCACTTCTTCTTCTCTAATGAAGCAAAAAGATTGCACTCTCTTCAAGCTAAATAGCTCTAGGACAACTAGTTTTCTTAAGTTTTTCCAATAATCACCATATGATGTGAAAGCCACATCTAAATAATTGTAAGAAAGTCTTCCAGAACCAACTAAAAGAGGTCTGCCGCTACAGGCAAGATCATGAACTTTCAAGGCTTCTCTTGCAGCCTCAGCAGAGGAGATTACAACAGTTGGGATTTGACCAAGTTGAAGGTGCATGACAGGACCATACTTCTTTGACAGATTGCAGTAAGATTGGTGAAGCAATTCTCCAAGTTGATGCAAATTGCCTAAAATTGGAAGCTTAGGAGGGCTTGGTGGGAGCAGCGGCTTATTTTCTCTTCTAACTTCTTTTTTCTTTTTAAATATAAGCAATATCAGCAGGAGTAAGAGAAAAGAAAGCCATACAAAAGGAGCATAGCCAGCCATTAGAACTCTAACTTAAGGATTTCTGTACTTTCTGGGTATTGCTATTCACCTTTAAATAAACCAACTGCAAGTTTCCAAGAAAATCAATATTGAGAGAGAGAGAGATAGGTAGATAGAGGGAAATTGGTTATATTTTTTCAATCATATCTGTATTACATGTTTTTGCCCACATATATATAACTAACTGGGCAATCTTCTAGAATCCAATCCTAATGATGACAGCTTACAAAAATCTAATATAGCTAACAAATTCTTATTTAATTAAGTATTATATTCTGGGGTCATGACATCTACCAAGCCAAGAGTCTTTCAATCATCTCATAGATGTGAAAATTAATATTGAAATCCTGCCACTAATTCAGAATTATTTCCATGTATGCCATCGTACATTGTCAGAATAACACACATTCTCATATTAGATTTCACATCAAGTTCCTTATCAAACTGGGAATTCATGTTGGGGGCCTCTATAGTCACTATTCAGTGATTTACAGGTGTCAATATCCATTAAGATTACGGTCTCTATCAGCCACCTTCAACAATTTTGACTGCAGATTTCTTATGATATATAACTGAGGATGAAGTCTAAATTTTGAAAGAACGTGAAGAATTTGAATTTCTTTTCTAAATCAAAAATTGCTAATGAATACGTGTTATGTCGATTTGTTTATATCAATTTTAAAACTGCAAGTATACGGCTCGTAACAAGTAATGCAGTGAAAGTAACAAGAATCAATTTGATTAACTAAAATTCAAATCAACTACTATTTGAAAATTATAAATTTGCCGCAATTTAATTTTTTCTAATTAATTTAAATATATTCAATTCAATTACTTTAAACTAAGTGTTTAAATAATTAATAGTAAAGGAGTAGGATTAGGTTTCATTAGAGTTTTTACTATAGGTCTAATTAATGAAGCATTAAGTTCTAATTCTTAAATCCTAGATATTCAATGTCACTCAATTCATCCACTTCTCTCTCAAGCAAGGAAAATATGATTAGGCAATGATTAAATTACTATTCTTATATCAAATAATTAAAATCTAATTCAATTTAATCAAGATATTAATTTTGGATCTCTAAGCAATTAATTTATCTCTAAACTTAATCACTCAAAGTTGATGATTTCACATCAAAAATCACATTTAACTTTCGTATTTTATATGATTCTTTAAATTTAACAATTGGTGGCCAATCAATTGCTGATCAATTAAACCAAAATCATCAAATCAAGGATAAAAAAAAATTAATCTATGTATATTAATAGATTATAATCAAACCCAAAATTCAAATATCCAAATACACCTAATCGCACAAATAGATTAGTTTCTCATAATTAAATTAAATATAGATAAAATAGAAATTAAGAAACAAAACACAAAATTCATCATTCTAATATTCAAAATAAGAAAATAACAAAGCTAAACTAAATAGAGAGTTCAAACGATGTTGATAAAGAATCCGGCAGAGACAACTAAGTTAAAATGTAACAGTCTACCAAGTTAAAATGTAACCTTCTACCTTTAATCTCCAATTGAGCTAAAATTAATTTACTCTAGATAAAATATGAAGAAATATAGTCTAACACTCTAGAATGGCTGCCTTTGTGCACTGTCCATGTCCTCTTTGAGTATCCAACAAATAGCTCATTTAAATCAGACCTCTGCTCCTACTCAACTTCTGTTTCAAAATTTGAATTCAAAATTAAAATTCAATTTTTTTTTTGGCGAATTTGGGTGATTAGCTCAGTTTGATAAATTTCTTACCATTTAAAACCGAATTTGAACAATTCCAAGTTGCATGCATATTAAATAATGTCCAAATTTTGAGCTGCCTTTGTGCTCAAATTTGACTCCCTATAAATTTTTGCCAAATTTGGTTTCATACAAAATAGAAAGGAAAGTAAAAATGAATACAAGTGTAAAAATTCATTTTTTAATCCAGATGCAAGTATAAAACATACCTAACTACATATAAACACTCAATTTAGTGGCCTAATCCGAATGAATTTGATTGAAACTCGAAAACATTCGGTTCAGTTAATATATGCCCTCTATATGCTCGAAATCAATTTAATCCAATTGCATCTTTTACGGTTTTGTTGGTTCATAATTTCACTCCTACTTGACTAAATCCGACCTATGTACAGTCCTAAGATGAAATATAAATCATCTTTCTATTATCCAGATATATGTATTTATACTTAGACTATATGCAAAAATATTTTATACTTTATTAATAAGAAAATACATATTTTTGTAATGATAAATGAAAAATATTTTATACTATTTCCATGAAACGCCTACTACGGACAAAATTCGACTTTTAAAAGCTTGAAAGAAATGCAGCAGAATACAAATTCCATCTGCACGTTTTTGAATTGTATTAGCAGTAGTCTCTTTCTCTATGGATTATTGTCTGCATTTTAGTAAGTCCATGATGTAGTCTTACTTGCGCCAGAAAAAAAAAAGCATGCCACAAATATTCTTGGTCCTATATAGAAATTTTTTGGTCCCATGTACAAATTTCTGTCAGAAAAATACTAACCTAACTTATGGGATCCACTGATAAAAATAATATTTTTAAATGGTATAAATCATATTCCAATAGTTTTTTAGCATAATATATGCCAATATCAGCTTATTATAACTTTAGCACTGTAACCGGGCCAAGCTAAATTGAGTTTTGAAAAACTCAACCTTAGTTCTGCATAAAATAATTAAGCTTGAGTTTGACATCAAGTTTAAACCTAACTTATTATGAAATTTCTAAACTTGAGTTCATATCGATTCAAACTCACATATTATGAATTTCGAATTTGAGCTTAAGTTCTAATTAACTGAGTTTAACGAATTCAACGGACTCGTTTCAGTTTTTATTTTCTCTATTTCACTTTTTCTATCTATTCAGAGCATAAATACTAAAATTAACAATATTTTTATGAATAATGAATAATCTGATTCTATTTATATTAATTAACAAAAATACAATATTGTATTACTATTATTTCATATTCTATTATAAATTGCTAAGTTATTGAATTATTTAAATTACTTATATATTGTAATAAATATTTAGGATATATTAATTTATCGCATTCTTTTAATATTATTAATTAAATAATTATTAATTTTTATAATTTGTATTATATAAATAAAAATAAAAAGATTAATTCAACTAATTCCTTCAAAATAATATTAGAGATGCTCTTTAGAGTGACGTCCACCCTTACCTATAAATCATTTATACTTCTTTTTTTATTTAACCTGTTTGATTTTTATTTACAGATGCATATTAAAAAAAAGAAGAAAAATAAAATATAATTGTTGACTTGAATGCAACAGAGAAAATGAAAATATCATATTAAGATGTCCCAAGATAAGTCTGTATAAATTTGGACGTACAATTCCACAAAATTAAAAGAAAAATAACAACCTCTATTGTATTTTTAAAATTTTTATTTTTATTTACCAATAATATTTTCATCATTTTATTATAAAATTATAATAAATCATAATAAATTTATTATAAATTATGTAAAATTTATAAACCCATAATAAATTCATTGTAAACTAATAAAAAAATCTAATATTTAATTTTTGACGGAACCTTTATGTACTACACTCGACTTGGCATAGCGAGAAAATTTAAAAAATTGGAATTATAAACTTAATAATATTATTAATCTCTGTTTTTGTTGTGTAATTAATACATTATTTATATCCCATTCCCGATCAAAACTCAAAAGTAACAAAGAAATTAACATTAAAAAAAAGAATATCAACCCCATTTATTCCTATGCAGAACTTGCAGCTCTCCAAGTGGGTGCTCATAGTTCGCTTAGGAGAAAAAAAAAATTAAATTATCAATTTTATTTTATAAAAATCTCAAATTAAAATCGAATCATAAAAAAAAGTTAATTAATTATTAGTTAATCTCATAAAATGAATGATTAATCGATATTTTTTTATTTTTAACTGTTTTATTATATATCTATAAAAAATAAAATTTTACAAATTTTATATAAATATAAAAAATTCAAATCTAACTTAAACACTATAATCGAGCCAAGCTAAATTAAATTTTGAAAAAACTCAACCTTAGTTCGGCATAAAATAATTAAGCTTGAGTTTGACCTCAAGTTTAAATCTAGGTTATTATGAAATTTCTGAACTTGAGTTCGTATCGATTCAAACTCATATATCATGAATTTCAAGTTTGAGCTTAAATTTTAATTAACTGAGTTTAACGAATTTAATGAACTCGTTTAAGTTTTCATTTTCTTTACTTCGCTTTTTCTACCTATTCAGAGCAGCATAAATGCTAAAATTAATAATATTTTTATAAATAATGAATAACTTGATTCTATTTATATTAATTAACAAAAATAAAATATTGTATTACTATTATTTCATATTCTATTATAAATTGTTAAGGCATTGAATTATTTAAATTACTTATATATTGTATTCTTTCAATATTATTAATTAAATAATTATTAATTTCTGTATTATATAAATAAAAAAAGACTAATTCAATTAATTCCTTCAAAATAATAATTTTATTCTTCCAAAACTTTTAATGATTCTTTTACTAATGAAAATTTTATTAACATAAAATTTCCCTCCCTATTAAATAAATTTCAATATTTAAAATTTAAAAGTATAATATATGAAAATTTTCAAATAAAATTTATTGAATTGAATTGTCATGTGATACTAAAATTACTTCTTTTAATTCTTTTATCAATTATAAACAATAATAATAAATTATATAAATAAAATTAGTTAAAGAATTATTATATTTAAATATATAATTCAATATATAAATTAAATTATGCATATTTTAATTCATTATAATAAACAAACTAGCTTACAAACTTAACTCATTAACTTTTTAAATGAGTTTTCTCGCAAACCTAACAAGCAGCTTGGCACTCATTTAATTAACAAACGAACAACTTGGACTCATTTAATTAATAAACGAACAGTTAGAACTCAATTTATTTTTACACGAGCTCAAATCTAAATGAGCTTTTACATGACCGAGATTTAAACCAAATTTAAGTAACTTAACTCATTTATAGTTTTAATTTACTTCTTTGTAATATTAAATGAAGAAGAGGAACTCAGAGAAGCAAAAGGAGACTAGTTATTTTAATATCTTAAATTCTGCAAAAATTTTATGAAACTTATTTACAAATCTACACCATGTTTAGCATACACAATAATTCATTTGAATTTCTATATTTTATTCGATAAAATTTGATAAATAATTTTTCAAAAAGAAGAAGAATTTGTGAGTAAACTCTAAACTATCAAAAATACAAATTTAACTTGGGTAAAATAGGTAGATAGAATCCAAAAATGGATTCTAGACTTAATACGAGAATTGGGGAATTCATTTGCTCCAACTAGAATGTAAATCACAACTTTTGTATTTTTGGGGGATGCTGAAAATACATGGACGACACTTAAGGAAGAAAAAGTCTGAACAACCATCATAATTTAGCAAATTCTGTGAAAAAAAATACTAAGAATGCTTTCTATCATACTACCACCTCTCCACTCCTTAGTTATAAAGCTTGAGATGTAACATCAATGTTAATAAAATGTTACTAACCATAAAATGGAGTTGTAATTTTTAGTCAAAAATAGAAGTGTCTAACTTAGGTAATTTTTTTTTTATAAAAAATAGAGGCGTCTAACTTAGGTACTTTTGGTTCAAAATGGAGGTGCCTAACTTAGGTAATTCTTAATCCAAAATAAAGTTGCTAACTTAAGTGATGGTGGTCAAAAATAGAATTATCTAACATAGATAAAAGAGGTGTCTAACCTTTGACAAAATTTCACCAATTCAATTTTTGAAGCATATATAAACCCTTAAGATCTCATTTGAAAATCATCCCAAAATTAGAAAATTAAAGAGAGTTTGAGAGAAAACTTAAGTTTTAGTGTGAGTCATAAACACTTGTTGGGTTTGAGAGTAAGCCGAGGAAAACTCTTGTTAGGGGTTTGAGTGTTAGCCTTAGAAAAATACTTATTAAGTTTAGTGTGAGCTTGCGAAAATACCAAGTTGGAAGTGAACTTGAAAAACTATAAGTATAGTGGAATACCCAATTGAGGTTTAGGAGTGAATGTAAGATTAATGAATCTGAACCATTATAAATTTATTTTTGGTAAAATTGGATGTGGGTTATGAGTATTGTAAACACTTTGTATACCTTCTCTTTTAATAAAACAATCTCTAGGGGTCCGGAGACATAGGCACAATTGGCCAAACTCCATTATCAAATTTGTGTGTATTATTTCTACTATTATTTTGCATTCTCACTAATCTGATTTATAAGAAAATCTGTATAATTTTTTCAACAACTGGTATTAGAGCTGTTGGTTATGAATTTTGTCAAATTTCTGCAAGGTTACTATTCATATAAATAGTAAATTTTATGAATAGTAAAATTTTCTGTGTCTGATGACGGAGGTGTTCTAATACATGATGGTTCACAAGAATTGTTAGAAAAGATTCAGAGAAAGTCAGTTTCAAGTGAGAGTGATGACTACAAACGAAAGGCGGATCGGTAGCTCAACATCTAAATGAACTTAATACAATCACAACCTAGTTGAGTTTAGTTGGGATTGGTTTTGATGAAGAAATATGAGCATTAATAATTTTGTCTTCTTTACCAAAAAGTTAGAATGCTACTATCACAGCTGTGAGTAGCTCGTCGGGAAGTAAAAAATTAAAATTTGATGATGTTCGTGATCTGGTTCTCCGTGAAGAGATCCGGCAGAGAGAGTCTGATAAATCATCAACTTCTTCAGTGTTGCATACAGAGTCAAAAGGAAGATATTCAACAAAAGAAAATAGGCCTGGAAAATCTAACCACCGAGGTAGATCAAAGGCTAGGAGGTCCAAATCCAAGAATTCTAATAATTCCCATAACTCAAAGACCATTGAGTGTTGGAACTATGGAAAGACCGAACACTATAAAAATCAGTGCAAGAGTGTGAAACCCTGGTTTTTAGGAAATTTAGAGACTAGGGATAAAATGGTAATTTTACACTCTTTATATATTCAAGGGTATTTTAAGTCGTTTGATACTTATTTTTATATTGGGATTGACGAGATGGTCGTTTTAAGTATAATATTGTATTTTTAGCTTTGGGGGTATTTTGGTCATTTCGGATGTCAAAAAATTTTTGAGATCGATTTTGAAACTTATTTTGCCATTTTCATGATTACGACGTCATTACGGTCATTTTGACTATAATATTGCTTGGGTTTTATTTTAAGTATTTTTTTTAGTAATTAATAATTAATTAATTAATTAAATTAAATAGAATAAATTAATTTAGGGGTATATTGGTAATTTACCACCCAAAATCATTATAAATATGAGTGTTAGGGCACCCAATTAGATGTCTAAGACCCTTGTGCCGTTAGAGAGAGAAGAGAGGAAGAAAAAAATAAATTTTTTTCTTCAAATCTGGGCTGCTGTCGTTTGGTCAGAGGGCGCGCGCGGTAGCTGGTGTCGTTCGGCGTGCGAGCGTGTCGTTCGACACGGATCTGCAGGCTGGAGGTGTTGTCATTCGGCGTGCGGAGCGCGTCGTTCGGCGTGGCAGCGTGAACTGAGGCCTGTCGTTTTGGGCTTCTCAATTCTGCCAGCTTTGATATTTTGAGGTTTTTTTCAATTTATTTCAATTTCTTCCAACTTCATGGCATGATTTTTGTTATTTGGTGTTAGTATAACATATAGGTTGTTTAAAAATAAAATTTTAAGGTTGATTTCGATTTTTAATGAATTTAAATAGGTTAAATTGTATAAGGGTGCTATTGGTGTTATTGAGTTTGGATTTAAGATTTATGAAAATAGGCTTATGATTTGTAACCAAATTTGATTTGGATCTGTTCTAGGGATGCTAAACTTGATCTAAAAATTTATTTTAGAATTTTCATGTTTGATTTATTTTTTTTAATTCATTAATAAAGTGAAAATTTATTACTGCTTGTGATTGCTGATATTCCAGTAGTTTTGTCGAATTTTTAAAAATTATTGGTAAATGATCTAGATCTAAATTTTTGATAAGTTTTAGGATATGATGTTTATAAAAAATATTTTGAGGTCTGGTTCAAATGTTTGTGTTTCGAAATAAATTTATTTCTCAACTGCTGCCAGTATGGTAACTGGTTGTATAAATCCGATTTAAAAATTAAATTGAGGGAGTTAGAAGTTTCTAAAATTCTGAAAATTTTATATGTTGTTCAATCTAAAGTTAATTATAGAGGAAAAATATTTGGAGATTTTTACTACAACTATAAGATGATGAAATTGGTGTGTTTTTGTAACACTGCCAATTTGGGTTCCAAGCTGGAATCAGTGTATCACAAAGTGGTTTTGAGGGACTAAACCAATTCTGATTTCTATGAAATTTTGCACGGCATGTATTTGAAAGTTGGAGGACCTTCTGGAATTTTTTCAAAATTTTTAAACATTAAAATTATTTTCTGTGAATTTTTGAAATCAATCACTATGTTAGTAAACTTTATTAGTTTTAGTTGAAAATGTGATTTTAGGATTTCGAGAGGAGTTTTATGCAAAAATGTTTAATGTTTGGATTAAATAAGTAAATATTGATATTCTGAAAGTTAGAACCTTGGTTTATTTAATGGACTTTTGAAATTTAAGTTAGGATAGGTTTAATTGCAAAGTTAAACCATGGTCTTGGTTTGAACCGATTTGGCTCAATATAAAATTTGATTTTTTTTAAATTGATAGATTATAGGTCAGATTGTATCTTTAATTTAATTTAGATGCTCAAATGATCGTTGAGATGAAATTACTTAGAAATATGTACTAGAGGTACTTTTCATTTTTTGACTATATGTTTGATGCTTCGTCATTCATGGCATGCATGGCATTCATCATGTTAGATATATTAGTGATATTAATTATTGGGTCATGTAAACATATAGTCATTAGCGATAACCAAACCGGTGCTCAAAATCAGTAGGTCGGTGAGAGTTTCTGGATTTCTCCGCAAACCAAGTAAGTTTCATGGGTGTACGTGATTACTTGTGATATGCTACTTGCTAACCAAATACTATATATATATTATAGCCCTTCTCAATATATAATTATTCTTTTCAATTTCGCTAGACTATTCTTTCTACCCAAGCTTTGCATGTGAATAGAAGACAGAGAAACGTATGTGTTTGATTTATTAATTGTCTTAATTGAACTTGAAATTCTTTGTGTTGTATGATGGTGCGTCATATGGGGATGGAGGTTATTGATTGAGATTGTCCATTGACTATTGCTATTGATTGTTCATTGAGGTTATAAGCCTGATTGCTCATTGGGGCTATAAGCCCGATTGTACATTGATATTGATTGAAGGAGGAGGTATTATAATATTGATAGACCCCGACACACCATCTTGTATGAATTGATTGTAATTGAAGTTCTTGTTATATATATATATATATATTGTTTATTGTTATAAAAAAATTTATCTGCCTCTCATGAGCTTACTGGGAATCTATATAACGTTCACACCCTTATAGACTGATTTTGCATGTTCAGAGCGTTTGTTAGCATATGTCGTTATTTCTCCGCAGTCGTTCCTTTGAGTTTCTTGTCATTAATCTTGGTTTGACTTTATTTCGTTTCTAAATAGAGATTTCTAGAATAAAATATGGGCGGACCGAGTCCGAACCCTTTGCTTGTAATAAGAGTGAAATATTTCCTCTCGTTTGTGATTGCATTTTAGAGTGGAACATTTAAATATCTTGCATTATAACTAGAACATTTGGAACATGAAAATGAGTGTATTGAACTTAGAAAAGGATTATGTATTGTGTTAATTGTAAGTATTCAGGCTTGTATTGTTATGCTTAAGTACAGCTATACGCCGGTCACTGCTTCCCAGTTGGGTCGTGACAAAGAGTGCATCGAAGGACCAGGAGGCGAAGACAGAGGCAAATATTACTTCCATATCATGAAAAGATGATGCGTTAATATGCTCTTTGGAGAGCAAAGAGGAGCCTTGGGTGTTAGACTCTGGAGTATCATTCCATGTCACTTCGCAAAAGAAATTCTTCGAGAGGTATGTTCCTGGAAATCTTAAAAAGGTATATCTTAGTGATGATCAACCTTGTGATATTATTGGTAAAGATGTAGTGAAGATTAAGTTGAATGAGTCTATTTGGGAGCTGAAGGATATCAGACATATTCTCAACTTGAGAAAAAAAAATTTTAATCTTAGTAGGGCAGTTGGCCAGTGAAGACTACACTACAATCTTCCATGGTGATGATTGGAAGATTTCAAAGGGCGAAATGACTGTTGCTCGGGGCAAAAATAGTGATACTTTTTACATGATAATAAGGGCACGTTGTTTAATTGCAGTTACAATAGAAAATAAAAATCTCAATTCGTGGTACCAAAGACTTGGCCACATGAGTGAGAAATGAATGAAAATTATGCACTCGGAGGGAAGTTGAAAAAATTTCAGGTCTACAATCAATTGAGATGGACAGTGCAAAGATTGCATGCTTGTAAAGCTGAAGAGGGTCAGCTTTCAAACAAGTGGCAGTACTCCAAAAAAGGAGAGGTTCATATTCAACAATGGAGGTAAAGTCGATCACCGAAAAAGTACCATCGATTATATATTCATTGTTGAAAATATAATTGTTAGTTGGATGTCAAAGTTATAAAAGATTGTTACTTTATCCACTACAGAAGTTGAATATGTAGCAGTGATTGAAGCCAATAAAGAGATGATATGGCTCCAAGATTTGTTAACTGAGTTGGGATTCAAACAGGAGAAGAATATCTTATACAGTAATAGCCAAAGTGTGATACACTTAGCAAAGAATTCAGTATTTCATTCTCGAACCAAGCATATTGGACTTCGTTATCACTTTATTAGAACTCTGTTGGCGAATGATGTGCTAATATTGGAGAAGATTCAAGGAACCAAGAATCCATCAGATATGTTAACAAAGATGGTGGCTATTGAGAAACTGAAGTTGTGTTCAACTTCAGTTGGCTTGCAAGAGTAATAAAACTGAAAATACCTGTTGCACAGATCAAGGTTTGAAGACAAATTGAAATTAGTTTTCAAGTGGGGGATTGTTAATAAAATTTTACTAACCATAAAATGGAGTTGTAATTTTTTTGGTAAAAAATAGAGGTGTCTAACTTAGGTAATTTTTAGTCCAAAATGGAGGTGCCTAACTTAGGTAATTCTTAGTTCAAAATGGAAGTACCTAACTTAAGTGATGGTGGTCAAAAATGAAAGTGTCTAACTTAGGTAAAAGAGGTGCCTAAACTTTGATAAAATTTTACCAACCTAATTTTTGAAGTCTATATAAACTCTTAATATCTCATTTGAAAATCATCCCAAAATTAGAAAATTAAAAAGAGTTTGAGAGAAAAGCTTAAAGTTTAGTGTGAGCCATAAAAACTTGTTGGGTTTGAGAGTTAGTCTAAAAAAACTCTTGTAAGAGATTTGAGTGTTAGCCTTAGAAAAATACTTGTAAACTTCAGTTTGAGCTTGTAAAAATACCAAGTTGGGAGTGAACTTGCAAAACTCTAAGTATAGTGGAATACCCAATTGAGGTTTGTGAGTGAATGTAAGATTATTGAATCCGAACCACTATAAATTTATTTTTAATATAATTCGGTGTGAGTTGTAAGTTGTGAGTGTTGTAAACACTTTATATACCTTCTCTCTTTAATAAAACAATCTCTAGGGGGTTTGGAGACATAGGCACAATTAGTTGAACTCCGTTATTAAATTTGTGTGTATTATTTCTGTTGTTATTTTATACTCTCACTAATATAATTTATAGAAAAATCTGCGTAATTTTACCAATAATCAAGGCCTAAGAAATCGAAGTATCATATGAAGTGATTTCAATTGCGAAGCTACTGATTTCTCTTCGATTGGATAGAATCTTTTTTCTCTTGCATTCGCATTTGCGTGAAAGATTCCTAGGGGAGATCTAAGAATAGAAATATCCAATTGAAAGCTTAAAAGTCTTAATCTGTAAAAATTTACTGTTTTTGCAAGATTCCCTGTTTAGCGAAGTCAAGATAATTCACTATAAAGAGTTCAGAAATTAATATATTAATTAGTAAATTTCACATGAATATATAGAGTAGCTTCGAATTCTAATATATTAATTAGTAATTCACTACATGGTTCGCTTCTACACTCTTAAACCGGTCGTTTGACACGAGCGGAAAAGCGGAATCAAATTCTGACTATAAATATATATATCAGGAATTTTATCGAACGAAAATTTTGTTATAATTTCATCAAACACTTGCCTGTAAAATATCTCCAACATTAATTGCAAGGGCTCCAGGAATGGGATGAACCTCAATCCATTGATTCTGATGAAGAACATGAAGGCCTCCAATTTGGTCTTGTAAAAAGTATAGTAACAAAATCATTATCAGCATGTTGGCTTGCACCTAATGTAAATTCTGGTTGAGGACATGCATGGTGGATAGTAATGACCCAGAAATGAGTATCCCTCTACACAATCCATCTCTTTCAAGTAAATGTGGTTTAATCCCTAAGGCTTCTGATAATAGCTCAAACAGAGTTAATCCCAGTCTTGATGCTTGTTTGGAGTACTCCATCAGCACATCTCAAATTGAAATCAAATCGTAAAAAAAAAAGGGTCAATCAATTATTAGCTAACCTCTTAAAATGAATGATTAATTGATAATTTTTTTTATTTTTAACTATTTTATTATATACATAAAAAATAAAATTTAACAAATTTTATATAAATATAAAAAATTTAAATATAACTTATTACAATAATAAATTTTAGCACAAACACATAATTAAAATATAAAATACATATTTTATATCCAAATATAATAATATAATTTATAATTTATATATGTGTGTGATTTAAAATTTTTATATATAATTTATAAAATTTAATAAATTTATAATACATATAGAGAGAGAGCATTTAGTTTGGTTAATGGTTTTTTATTAATAAAAATTAAAAATATAACCTAAATTGTCAGTTTAATTAACTAGAGGTAGAAGAAGGTTCAATTAACCAGAGGTTAATATTTAAATTTTATAATTTAATTATGAATTTGATAAAATTAATATTTTTATATGAATTAGTATTTTATAAAATTTAATTTTAAAAAATTATGTAAATAAATTAATAGATTCAAGAATTAAAATGAAAAGATATATAAAAAATTTAATAAAATTTTAGTATTTAAAAAATAATATAAAATTTTAATAGAGAAATTTTTGTATAGAAATTTATCACAAAAAACTAAATTTTATTATAATATTAAATGCTCAATTTTATCATTATTCACTTGCAATTTTTTATGTTAACTCATTGTATTCTTATAATATTATTAATTAAATAATTATTAAATTTTGTAATTTGCATTTTAGAAATAAAAATAGAAAGATTAATTTAATGAATTCCTTCAAAATAATAAATTTATTCTTCCAAAACTTTTAATGATTCGTTTAAGTACTAATAAAAATTCTATTAATATTAAATTTCACTCACTAATAAATAAATTAATATTAATATTCAAAATTTAAAAATATAATATATAAAATTTTCAGTTTGAGAATTCATGTTCTTCATTAAGTCCCTGATCAACTTCAAGCATTGCTGAGGAATGATTTGCATAGTAAAAAAACAATAATAATATTTAAAGAGTTTAATTAGTACCCAATGAAAAATATATATTTTCTCACTACGCTTTATGTCACGACCCAACCCGGGGGCCACGACCGGCATGCAGCCAAACCGAAGTCCGAACACATAAGCCTCAATCTTCTTTGGATCAACCTGAACACCCTCAGAAGATATAACATGACCCAAGAACACAACTTTATCCAACCAGAATTCACATTTCGAGAACTTGGCATAAAGTTTATGTTCCCTCAGAGTTTGCAAAACCAGCTTCAAATGTTCCTCATGCTCTTCTTTAGTCTTGGAATATACCAAAATATCATCAATGAACACCACAACAGACCGATCAAGATATGGACTAAACACCCTATTCATCAAGTCCATAAAAGCAGCAGGGGCGTTGGTAAGTCCAAAAGACATTACCAGAAATTCATAATGACCATACCTTGAGCGAAAAGCAGTTTTAGGTATGTCACTCTTTCGCACGCTTAACTGATGATAACCAGACCGAAGATCAACCTTTGAGAAAAACTTCGCCCCTTGCAAATGATCAAACAAATCATCAATCCTTGGTAATGGATATCTGTTCTTGACCGTCACCTTGTTTAGCTGCCTATAATCAATACACAACCTCATGGAACCATCCTTCTTTCTCACGAAAAGAACCGAAGCTCCCCAAGGTGAAGTACTCGGTCGGATGTACCCCTTCTGTAACAAATCATTCAGCTGCTCCCTCAACTCTTTAAGCTCTGCCGGTGCCATTCTATAAGGCGGCATAGAGATAGGATTTGTGCCGGGTACAAGATCAATAGAAAACTCAATCTCCCTTTCAGGAGGTAACCCAGGCAAATCCTCAGGAAAAACATTCACAAAATCAACTCAACATGGTAGGGTGGTTGCTTATGCTTCAAGACAGTTGAAAAAGCATGAAGTTAATTATCATACTCATGATCTGGAGATGGCTGTTGTTGTGTTTGCACTAAAGATCTGGAGGCATTATCTGTATGGTGTTACATGTGAGATTTTTACTGACCATAAGAATCTCAAATATGTTTACTTGCAGAGGGATCTGAACTTGAGGCAGAGGAGGTGGATAGAGTTTCTGGAAGATTATGATTATAATATTCAGTACCACCCTGGGAAAGCAAATGTTGTGGCAGACGCTTTGAGTCGCAAGTCTATGGGGAGTTTGTCACATATTTGTTTGACGAGGAGGTCTTTGATTTCTGAGATTCACCAATTGCTTGATGAGGGTTGGACATTTAATATGTCTGACAAAGAAGTTGTGAATGGTAAAGGGGTGTTTCTTGCTAGTTTGGCTGTGAAGCTAAATTTTCTTGACAGGATTATTTCTGAGCAAAGTAAGGATGCGGATTTGGAAATTTTACGACAGAAAGTCTTAGCCGGTGAGAACAAGGAGTTTGTTCTAGATGATAAAGGTGTTTTGAAGTTTGGTACTAGGGTGTGTGTTCCTAAGGTAGATGATTTGAAGACTGATATCCTTAAGGATGCACATTTCTCTAAGTACACAATTCACCCAGGTTCCACCAAGATGTATCGGGATTTGAAGCAATTGTACTGGTGGAAAGGGATGAAGAATGATGTTGCACAGTTTGTTTCTCAATGCTTATCTTGTCAGCAAGTTAAGTATGAGCATCATAAGCCTGCGAGATTGTTTAAGGAGTTACCACTGCCTGAGTGGAAATGGGAGAGAATCAATATGGATTTTGTTATCGGTTTGCCTAAAGCTCCTGGTGGGCATGATTCGATCTGGGTTATTGTTGATAGATTGACTAAATCCGCTCATTTTCTTCCAGTAAATACTAAGTACACAGTGTCGCAGTATGCCAAACTGTACCTCAACAGGATTGTGAGTCTTCATGGGGTCCCAGTTTCTATAGTTTCTGATAGAGAATCACAATTTACTTCTAGATTTTGGCAGAAGCTTCAGGAAGGTTTGGGAACTAATCTTCATTTCAGTACTGCTTTTCATCCTCAGACGGATGGTTTGTCGGAGAGGACTATTCAGACTTTGGAAGATATGCTGCGATTGTGTGTTCTTGATTTTGGTGGTAGTTGGGCAGATCATCTTCCTTTGGTAGAGTTTGCCTACAATAACAGTTATCAGGCTAGTATTGGTATGGCTCCATTTGAGGCTCTGTATGGCAGAAGGTGTAGGACTCCATTACATTGGGAGGAGGTTGGTGAGCGTCGAATTGAGGGTCCTGAACTTTTGCAATACAGTGCTGAGGTTGTACCAGTGATTCAAAACCGTATTCGGACTGCTTTTAGCAGGCAAAAGAGCTATGCTGACTTGAAAAGAAGAAATCTGGAATTTGTTGTCGGGGATAGAGTGTTTCTGAAGGTTTCACCGTTCAAGGGTATTATGAGGTTTGGTAAGAAGGGAAAATTAGCTCCGCGGTATGTTGGTCCATTTGAAATTCTGGAGAGGATTGGTGATGTTGCTTATAAGCTTGATTTACCACCTCAGATGGCTTCTGTGCATCCGACATTTCATATCTCGATGTTGAGAAAGTATGTACCTATTCCTGATCATGTGCTAGCTCCGGACACTGTAGAGATTAGTGATGATTGTTCTTATGTGGAGCAGCCAATGGCTATTCTGGACCGTCAGGTCAAGCTGTTGTGTTCTAAGGATGTAGCTTCTGTGAAAGTCCTTTGGCGCAATCATTCTGTTGAAGAATGCACCTGGGAAGCCGAAGAGCTTATGAAAGCTAAATATCCCCATCTGTTTGAGTCTTCAGGTATGTTTTAGATTTCGAGGTCAAAATCGTTTTAAGGGGGTTAGACTGTAACAGCTTTAGTGTTAGAGCACTTACATACCAGCATAACATCATACTCATACATCGCATGATATTGTTTGTGACTGATGATTGACAATTGTATGCAATGGATCTTATTGAAAAGGTGTATGTGTAATGATGTTGAGTTACGGAATATTTATGTTATTGGTTACAGAGGTACAGTATATTAATATTGTTATGGATTGAAAAAAAATGAACAGAGATAATGTTATGCTCGATTGATTGGCACTGATATTGACTGGGTTGAGCGCTAAGCGCTATTCTTTGATTTTGTTTTGGTTATCTGATAATTGGTTTTTTATTTAATGAACTCTAAATGAATCAAACCTGGAATGGTCATTAGTGTTTGGTATCTTGTGGTTATGGCCTGATTAACCATAACGACACATACTAAGTAGACGATACCATCCGGATTTGTGTATAACTATTGGAATGACAGTTTTTGATGGATAATGATTATGTTGGATTCAATTGCGTGGACGCAATTACTTTAAGGGGGTTAGATTGTAAAACCCTTGGTTTTTGAATGATTTTAAAGTCTAGGGGTAAAATAGTCATTTTGTACCCTCATATGTCGTTTGAACATAATTTGATGGTTTGAATGTCTTTTTGATACTCAGGACGACGAGACGGTCGTTTTGAGTATAATATTGTATTTTTGGGTGCCGAGGGTATTTTCGTCATTTTTGAATTTTTGTCGTTTTCTATATTTTCGGGTATTATTATGTGTAAAACATATTTATAAATTATTTTGGGTTAAAGTTTGAAGTTAAAAATAAATTTGAGTTGATTTTGTGAATTTTATGGTTTTGGGTAATTTTTATGAAAATAAATAGTTTTGGGGTGTTTTTAAATTAAAATAAATTAGTTTGGGGTAAAAATATAATTTTGAAGAGTTGTTTTCCTATAAATAGGCCTAAAATCTGATGGGGGTAGTGTTTTTGGTCTTCTATTTTCGGGTGTTTTGAAAAAAGGGAGAGAAAATAGAATTTTAGGCAGAAAATTAGAGCCCTGTCGTTTCGTCAGTGCGCGCGCAGGGTGCCGGTGTCGTTTGGCGTAGGAAGCTTGTCGTTCGACGGAGAGGCGCGGGCCAAGGCTCTTGTCATTCGGCGTCTCACGTTCCATCGTTTGGCGTGCTGCGGGCTGGCTCGCCGATGTCGTTTTGCTTCCCTTTCCAGCAGCTCGATTTTTCGAGTTTTTGGTGTTTTTGAGGTTTTTCTTGATTCTTTTTGCATTATTTCGACTTCCATTTGATTAGTTCATATTAGTATCATATTGGGTTGGTATTTTTCTTAATTAATTTGGTTAAATTCGAATTATTATTTAATTAAATTGATTTTTTCAAAATAGGTTAGGTTTTGGGGTTTTGATTGTTTTGATGGATTTTGGTGTTGAATTAATTGATTTGGCTAGTGTGTTGGGTTCTGAAATTTGATGAATATATTGAATTAGGGTTTGATTGAATTAATTTGGATATTAGGGTTTTCGAATTAATTGTTTTCTTTTAGTTTTTGGATGATTTAATTTTCTGCTGAAGTTTGATATTGGTGCTGTATATTGCTCAATTTTTAATTAAATATTGGAACATGATAAAAATCAAAATTTGGATATGTGGCTCGAAATTGAGTCTAGTTTATGAGGAGAAAAATAATTTCTGGGATTTTGGAGCATCGTATATTTCTAAAAAATTCAAGTTTGCTACTATTGTCTGATGAACTGTACTGTAGGTGCGATTGCATCATCTGTAATTTTCAAAATTCATATTAAAATGTGTAAAAATGTTTTAGATTTGATTTTCATATATATTGAAGTTCTGGAAGTCTAATTTACAAGAAAAATATGATTGGGTTATGTTTCTATTGTTATAGTTTTGAAATAATTAAATCTTTCTACTGCTGTCAGTATACCTTGTGAGCTGTATACTGTTATGAATAAAAATTGATTGAGGGACTTCTAAGTCTCGAAAAATTATGAAATTTTGGTAGGATGCTTTTAAGATATCAAATTAACTTCTGGTTGAAAATTATAAAATTTTCTTATACTGGTTAATTGTTTTGAATTTTACAAGTTGACACTCGTTATTCAGGTTTATCGGTAAAATTGTATCTTGTGTATATTGATTATTTAAGTAAGGTATTTGATGAATTTAAATTGTAAGGACTTTTTAATGATGTTTAATATTCTGGAAATCAAGTTTAAAGATGTGGTATTATGATGGTTAAGTTATGATTGGTTGACGAAAATGTTTAACCTTATTGTGGAAACTATTGAATTGTGTGCATTCACGTCGTGCATTCCCATTTGCACTTGCATACATTTGTAAGGGTGGTTGTTAATTGATGGTTAATGGTTAGGCGGTGGTCTAGCAGCACCTCAGACTTAGGGTGGCGGATTGCTTAGCTGACTGTTAGACCAGGTAAGTTCTATGGGTGTATTTGAATTGTTTGTGTTGTGCTACTTGCTAACAACTTATATATATATATACCCTTCTTATAATATATTATCCTTTCTATATATTCACTAGTATATTCTTTCGAACCCAGCCTCGCATGTTTTAGGAGACAGAGAAACTTGCATGTGACTGTATTTATGTGAGAATATTAAATTTGATATTACTTGTACTGTGTGATGGTGTGTCAAGAAGGGGAAGGAGGTTACTGAGGCTTAATGCCTATACTGCTACTGAGGCTTAATGCCTATACTGTTTACTGAGGCTACATGCCTAATTACTGATTACTATACTGTACTGTACTGAGGAGTTATAAGGGCGGATGTGACTGATATTATACTGTACTGTTTACTGATTGGTGACCCCGACACACCATCTTGATTGCTTAATTTGTGAATGTATTATATGTACTGCTTATATAATTGTTAGATGTTTCTCTGCCTCTCATAGACTTACTAGGCGTCTATTTAAAGCGCTCACACCCTTACAGATTGTCTTGCAGGTTTACAGTGATTGTCTTCGTCTATCTTCTTTCTCTTCTTGGCGAAGTCGATCAGGTTTTCCGTTTGTGTTTATCGGTCTTTCTGCTTAGAGATTTCCGGATATTGAACTTTTGGGCGTATTGAATCCGAATCCCATTTTGTGTAATAAGTAGAACTTGTCTGCATTAGATTTCCCGAATGATTTTATTGTGATTTGATTATATTGATGGTTTGCATTTGAACTAGGATTGCGGATTATATAAGTATTGAACTGTTTTGCATTTAGACTGTTATGAATGTTTCTAAGGCTTATGTGGTCGGACTTCGATTTGGCTGCATGCCGGTCCTCATTTTTTAATATTTTATATAAAGAATCTCGTAAAATTCAGCCTAAACATTGGTTGACTATGAAATTTTTAGGTAGAATAATATTGTTGATGTATGAACTTTTAAAATTAATTTAAATTTTATAATCTTATTTAAAAAAGGAAAAAATTTAAATTAAATTAAAATTTAAAAGTGCATCGAAGTTAAAAATTTTACAATACCCATCCGTAAAAATTGATTAAAACTGTTTTTTATTTATATTAAAATTCTCTCTGAAATAAAAATAATAATAATATTAGAGATGCTCTTAAGTGTGACGTCCACCCTTACCTATGAATCGTTTGTACATTTGTTTTTATTAGCCTGTTTGATTTTTATTTATAGACGCATATAAAAAAGAAGAAAAATCGAATATAATTGTTGATTGAAAACAACATAGAAAATGGAAATATCATATTAAATTGTCCCAAGATAAGTCTGCATAAATTAAGACAATTCAACAAAATTAAAAGGTTATAGAAATTGAAACGCAAATTTGATCTTTGGGTACCTCTATATACTACTCTTCACTTGGCATCATCTAGAAAATTTGAAAGTTTGGAATTATAAACTTAATAATATTATTAATCTATGTAACCCATTCCCAATCAACACTCAAAAGTAACAAAGAAATTAACATTAAAAAAAAAACACTAGTTTGTAGTTCCAGTGGCAGACCTATAGGGCGGTCCAGGGGGTCTCTGGACCCCCTCGCTGGCGGCTAGAAAAGGAGGGGGAAGGGGCGGGCTACTTCTTGGTCATGGGATAAATTAAATTTGGGAATTTTTTTATATATAGAATTAATTGAAAATTAAGGATTAAGTAGAAATTATATTGATTTATCTAAAATGATTAAAAATTTAAAATTATTTGTAATTTTGTTGAATTAATTTGTGTTTGTGATTAATTAGGTTTAGGTAAATTTGTGGAAATTTTTTTAAAAGTAAATAATACAGTTTATTTTGAGGAAAATTAAGTATAAATTATTCGTGATGCTTTTGAGTAGTACAAACAAGCAAAAAAAAAGATATTAAAAAGGCAGTTAGTCAAGCAAGAGCACAATCTTTAGAGAGTTTGTATGAGACACTTGAAACAAAGGAATGAGAAAAAATTATCTATAAATTGACTAAGATAAGATAAAAGAAATGTCGTGATTTAAACCAAGTTAAGTGCATTAAAAAAAAAACTCAAAAGTAACATAGAAATTAACATTAAAAAAAAAACACTAGTCTGTAGTTCCAGTGGCAGACCTATAGGACGGTCCAGGGGGTCTCTGGACCCCCACGCTGGCGGCTAGAAAAGGAGGGGGAAGGGGCGGGCTACTTCTTGGTCCTGGGCGGCTAGATAAAATTTTTTCTATAAATTATCCATTTTACTCTCCATTTATACTAAATAATTATTAATTATTGCAAAAATCAAAATTAAAATAATTATTGATTGGGTCAAAGGTAATTATAATTTAGAAAATATAAATAATTAAATAAAATATTGTTGATTATAAAGTATTTAAATAAGGATATAATAGTTAATTTACAATGTAACTGTAATCTAAATAAAATAATGAGATTATATTTTGGGACAGATAAAAAAGAAAATCGTCTCTATCATTTTAGAATAGATGAACTATAATATTTAAAGAATTTAATTACTTTCTTAATAGAAGTATATGAGCTAAAAGTGATGATTTCAGCAGGACAAATGGAGTACTAAATATATCTCATTATTAAAATAGGGATATAATAGAAAAATTATATTCAAATTTATATTTCAATAAAAATAATTAATATTTCTTAATCCTAGTGAAATAAAAAGTAAATATCTTTACGAGACGGATGAAATATTTATTATAATTATAAATTAATTAAAATGAATTAAAGCATATTTATTTGAATCAATATCAAATAACATGTTGTTTTGACTAATATTAATATTTAATATAGGTGTTCTATAAATTATTCAACTTCTTAAAATATCAATTTAGTTATAAAACCGAAAAATTAAAATAATCCTCCATGCCTCTTTCTCTAATTTGGATAGAGGTTTCTTGCACAATACTTATGTTCAATTCTAGGTAAAAATCTGTCAATTGCATCTAGAAGACCCTACACCTATTCAATAAAACTTAAGCCCTGCATCAATTCTATAAAACTTAAGCTAATTATCACATTTATAAAACATATGAATTTCTATAAAGCTCAAAATTTAGAATGTATCTTTTGTTAGTCAGTGATTATAACCCATCCATCTCCAACATCAAGTCAAGATCTGAAATTAACAGTTAAATTGATATTTTAAAAAGTTAAACAATTCAATTATTAAATTTTAAAAGTTCATACATCAACAATATTATTCTACCTAAAAATTTCATAGTCAACCAATGTTTAGGCGGAATTTTACGAGATCCTTTATATAAAATATTGAAAAATGAGGATTTCTATATTTTTCTCTATATAATATTAAAATTCATGGTCAGGGCATGTGTAAACGTAACCACTCTGGTAAAGTAGTAATATTCATTTTTATACAATTAATTAAGTTGAATAGAATATCATTAATAGTTTTTAAAATTAATTTAAATTTTATAATCTTATTTAAAAAAGGAAAAAAATTAAATTTTTAACAAGGAAATTAAATTAAATTAAATTTAAAAGTGCATCGAAGTTAAAAATTTTACAATACCCATCCGTAAAAATTGATTAAAACTGCTTTTTATTTATATTAAAATTCTCTCTGAAATAAAAAAAAATAATAATATTAGAGATGCTCTTAAGTGTGACGTCCACCCTTACCTATGAATCGTTTGTACATTTGTTTTTATTAGCCTGTTTGATTTTTATTTACAGACGCATATAAAAAAGAAGAAAAATCGAATATAATTGTTGATTGAAAACAACATAGAAAATGGAAATATCATATTAAATTGTCCCAAGATAAGTCTGTATAAATTAAGACAATTCAACAAAATTAAAAGGTTATAGAAATTGAAACGCAAATTTGATCTTTGGGTACCTCTATATACTACTCTTCACTTGGCATCATCTAGAAAATTTGAAAGTTTGGAATTATAAACTTAATAATATTATTAATCTATGTAACCCATTCCCAATCAAAACTCAAAAGTAACATAGAAATTAACTTAAAAAAAAAAAACACTAGTCTGTAGTTCCAGTGGCAGACCTATAGGGCGGTCCAGGGGGTCTCTGGACCCCACGCTGGCGGCTAGAAAAGGAGGGGGAAGGGGCTGGCTACTTCTTGGTCATGGGAGCCCCCCCCCCCCCACACACACACACACACATCTCTTCCTCTCTTCTATACGGCGATGGTGAGTTGCAAAGGTTATGATGGTGATGCCGAACGAGCACAGAGAAAGACAGGAGTCGAAGAAGACGCCTCTTTTTTTTTTACAAAAATACCCCTAGCTGAAACAACGTCATTTCTGCCGTTAATTATTTTAAAAAATAATCTATGGCTGAAACGATGCTGTTTCAGCCATGGATTATTAAAAAAAAATTAAATGTTGTGTAGAATAGATTGTTCTTCACAACGAGACCCAGGGGCTAGTGCGAGAGTGGAGAGAAGAAGAAGGAGAGCGACGAGTCGACGACCGCCCGAGCCACCGACTGGACCAAATTATTTGTGTTATTTGTGTTATTTTGTGAATGTTATTGTTATTATTAGATTATGTATTTTTAGTAATTAAATTTGGGAATTTTTTTATATATAGAATTAAGTGAAAATTAAGGATTAAGTAGAAATTATATTGATTTATCTAAAATGATTAAAAATTTAAAATTATTTGTAATTTTGTTGAATTAATTTGTGTTTGTGATTAATTAGGTTTAGGTAAATTTGTGGAAATTTTTTTAAAAGTAAATAATATAGTTTATTTTGAGGAAAATTAAGTATAAATTATTCGTGATGTTTTGGAGCAGTACAAACAAGCAAAAAAAAGATATTAAAAAGGCAGTTAGTCAAACAAGAGCACAATCTTTAGAGAGTTTGTATGAGAAACTTGGAACAAAGGAATGAGAAAAAATTATCTATAAATTGGCTAAGATAAGAGAAAAGAAATGTCGTGATTTAAACCAAGTTAAGTGCATTAAAAATAAAGAGAATAAGGTTCTGGTTCAAGAAGAGGATATTAAGGAACGATGGAGAAGCTATTTTGAGGAACTTCTTAATGGTAACCATAGTGATAACATTGAGGGTTTAGACGTTAGGCCGAAAAAAAATGTGAAATACACTAGACGGATTAGATTTTCGGAACTTAAAGAAGCTTTGAAGATGATGAAAGTTGGTAAAGTCTGTGGACCAGATGAGATACCTATTGAGGTTTGGAAATGTTTGGGAGATAAAGGAGTTACATGGTTGACATCTTTGTTCAATAAGACCTTAAGTACAAACAAAATGCCTAATGAATCGAGACAAAGTAATTTGATACCTATTTTTAAGAATAAAGGAGATATTCAGAATTGCTCAGATTATAGAGGTATAAAGCTTATGAGTCACACTATGAAATTGTGGGAAAGAGTTGTGGAACACCGTTTGCGGTTATATATTTGTATCTCCTCAAATCAGTTTGGCTTTATGCCTGGTCGATCAACTATGGAAGCTATTTTTCTTATAAAGGATTTGATGGAAAAGTATAGAGAGATGAAAAAGGACTTATATATGGTTTTTATTGATTTGGAGAAGGCATATGATAGAGTCCCTAGAGAAGTTTTATGGTGGATCCTAGAGCGTAGGAAAATATCTATACGATATATCCAAGTCTTGAAGGATATGTATGAGGGATCTACCACCAGTGTCCACACCGTAGGAGGGGATACTAATGATTTTTCCATTTCTATTGGATTACACTAAGGTTCATCTTTAAGCCTTATCTTTTCACCTTTGTCATGGATGAGCTAACAAGACATATATAGGATGACATCCCTTGGTGTACGATATTTGCAGATGATATTGTATTAATAGATGAGACTGAAGCAGAGGTAAGTCAAAAGTTGGAGTTATGGAGAAACACTTTGGAATCTAAGGGTTTTAAGCTAAGTAGGATTAAGACTGAATATATGCATTGTAGATTTAATAGCGAGAATAAAGAAAGAGGCAAAATTATTTTAGACGGAATAGCAGTGCCTCATAGTACTTATTTTAGATACTTTGGCTCTATTCTTCAAGAAGATGGGGGTTATGAAGAAGATGTAAATCATAGGGTTAAAGCTGGTTGGATGAAGTGGAAGGGTGCTATAGGAGTTCTATGTGATTGAAAGATGCCAATTAAATTAAAAGAAAAATTTTACCGCACTGTAATACGGCTTGCGATGATGTGTGGTAGTGAGTGTTGGGCAGTAAAAGGATAACACATGAGTAAAATGCATGTTGCGGAAATAAGAATGATAGGATGGATGTGTGGTCATACTAGGATGGATACAATCCGCAATGAGTGCATTAGAGAAAAAGTGGGGGTAGCACCTATTGAGGATAAGATAAGAGAGCATAGATTGAGATGGTTTGGCCATGTGAAACGAAGACCTAGCGATGCGCCTGTTAGCAAAACCGAACAAGTTATAGTAGATATAGCTAAGAGAGGCAGAGGTAGGCCTAAACTAACTTGGTCAAAGGTAGTCCAAAATGATCTTATGATGTTACATCTATCAGAAGAGATAACCTTAAATCGTATTGAGTGGAAAAGAAGAATCCATATAGCCGACCCCAATTGACTTGGGATTAAGGCTTTGTTGTTATTGTTGTTGTTGTTTGAGGTAAATTAAGTATAAATTATATTAATTTATCTAAAATATTAAAATGATTTATGATTTTGTTGCATTAATTTATGTTGTGACTAGGTTTAAGTAAATTTGGAGAATTTTTTGAAAACTAGGTTTAGGTAACTAATTTACAATTGAATATTAATTATAAAAACATAAACTAAAAATGATGAATTGAATATAAACTATTTATGAATTGAAACAGATATGGATAAATTTTTAATCAAGACTAAGAGGATACAAACTGAACATGATGAATCATCGAATATTCTGGCACCATGTAGTCGTGGAAGTAGGAAGGAACCTAGTGTTAGAAGAGAGCATTAAGAGACTAGTTTTGATGTTACTGTTGGTGACCCAACATTGTGTAAGCCTATTGATGAGTTTGATGTTGAAATTAGAGATGATGTTAGGGGACAATATGTAGTTAAATGACTCTGCCAACCATTTGGTCATAATTTTTCACATAGATAATTTGAAAAAATTAGTAGGAGTTTTCAAGATAATTTGTTCTATAAATTTGAGTGGTTGGAATATAGTATTTCTAAAGATGTAACATTTTATTTTTGGTGTTATCTTTTTAGCTCAAATAGAGGAGATAAGCGACGAAATAATATTTTCACACACACTGGGTTTTGCAATTGGAAAAAGGCCATAGAGAAGTTTAATTACTATGTTGATGGTCCAAATAGTCCACAAAATTATGCTAGATTGCAATATATTGGTTTTAAAAATCAAAGACAAAGTGTATCTCATGTCTTATCTTCTCATAGCCAAGAGCAATAGGTTTTTTACCGGACACATTTGACAGCTATTGTTGACTGTATCTGTTTTCTTTTAGCAAATAGTTTGGCTTTTAAAGGACATGACGAGTCGAAAAATTCACTTAGATGGGGTAATTTTCTTGAACTTCTCGATTGGTACATTCATCGAAACATAGAGGTTGGGAATGTACTTAATTCAAATGCTCCTAAAAATAATTAACTCACTTCTCCTTAAATTCAAAAGAAATAGTGAGTGCTTGTACTTTAAAGATGACACTAGCTATTATTGATGATATTTGAGATGAATTCTACTCTCTGTTAATTGATGACGCTCGAGATAATTCAATAAAGGAGCAAATGGCTGTGGTATAAAAATATGTTAATAAGTTAGGACAAGTGGCCGAGAGATTTATAAGAGTGATACATGTTAGTGACACATCTGCTTTTGTCTTTGAAACGTGCCCTTGATAATTTCTTAGTGAAATATGGGTTATCACTGAGTAGAGTTATAGGTTAAGGTTATGATGGAGCTTTTAATATGCGAAGTGAATTCAACGGGTAAAAGACTCTCATTTTAAATGAAAATCACTTGACAAGGTACATTCATTGCTTCGCTCATCAACTCTCATTAGTACTTAGTGCAGCAGCAGGGAGAAATAGATTTGTGAGTAATTTTTTTATTATGTTGTAATGATTATGAATATTGTTGGAGTTTCATGTAAAAGGAGAGATGCTCTCCGTAAAAAAAAATATAATGAAGTAGTTCAACATCTGGAAAGTGGTGATATTCAATCTGGAAGAGGCTTGCATCAAGAAACAAATTTAGTACGATATGGTGACATGCGATGGGGTTCTCATTATAAAACTATTGTGCGTCTTCTCTCTATGTGGTCACCAGTGAAAGAGGTTCTTGAGAATATTTATGAGGATAGTTCTTATCAAAGAAATCAAAGAGCAGTTGTGGGCTTAATTGATAAAATGGGAAGTTATGAATTTATTTTTATTGCTTTCTTAATAAGAAAACTTTTAGGATGGATGGGATAAATTATTGAAAGTTGTTAACGACTTTTGTATAGATTATGATGTTACAACGCCTAATATGGAAGATAAAATAGGTTTTCTACGTCCTAAGCATGCTGGTACTCTTATTACTTATTACCACCACTTTTGGGTGAAATATTTTATCAGGTACTCTTTTTTCTTCTTATTATTATACTTAACTATTTATTATGCTACAACCTAATTTTCTTTAATTCAATTCTAGGTTATTGATCTTATTGCTCAAGAAATGAAAAATTACTTTACAGAATCAAGTACGGAATTGCTTTCATACATTGCTTATCTTTCTCCTAAGAACTCATTCTCCAACTATCAGCTATCCAAATTACTTCATCTTGTTGAACAACATCCATATGATTTCTCCATCACCGATGAGATGATACTTGAAGATCAACTTAATACCTACATTGATGTTGTTAAAAAAAATGTAGATTTCTCTGACCTGGATGATATTGGATCTCTTTTTTAGAAAATGATTGAGAGAGATTATAACAGTATATTTTCTTCGGTATATCTATTTATCAAATTAGCTTTAGTCTTATCTGCTGCAACTGCTACTGTTGAGAAAGAATTTATAGCAATTAACGTATTAAGACGGATTTGTGCAATAAGATGGGAGATGATTTTCTAACCGATTGTTTAGTATGTTATATAGAAAAAGATATTTTTTAAAAAGTTAAAAACGAGGTTATTATGCAAAGTTTTCAGAATATGCAAACTCATAGGATTCAATTATCATCTGGTAGGCATAATTAATTTAATAGGACAAATGAATTGTTGAACTGTTGTAATATTAAATGTTTAATTTATAATAAACTCATCTGTAATTTTTTTTCCCCTAAACATTTTCTGATTTCCCCTCTATGTAGTTATATAGCATATAAATAACCAAAGATTGAGCAAAAAAAGAAATCTCAAATTAAATTAAATTATCAATTTCAATTTATAAAAAATCCTAGGAGAAAAAAAATAAATTATCAATTTCAATTTATAAAAATCTCAAATTAAAATCAAATCATAAAAAAAAAAAAGAATAATCAATTTTTAGTTAACCGCATAAAAAGAATAATTAATCGATATTTTTTTATTTTTAATGGTTTTATTATATATATAAAAAATAAAATTTAACAAATTTATATAAATATAAAAAATTTAAATATAACTTATTAGAATAATAAATTTAACACAAACACAGTAAAATATAAAATACATATTTTATATCCAAATATAATAATATAATTTATAATTTATATATGTTCGTGATTTAAAATTTTTATATATAATTTATAAATTTTAATAAATTTATAATATATAGAGAGAGAGAGAACATTTAGTTTGGTTGATGGTTTTTTATTAATAAAAATAAAAAATATTAAAAATTAAAATATAATCTAAATTTGCAGTTATTATTATTTTTTGCATCATATTTTTTAAAATTTTTAATTAATAAGTATTTAGAATTTTTTGATTAAGTATTTATGTTAATACTAGAATTTTACAATTCGATTATGAATTAGGTAAAACTAATGTTTTTATTTGAATTAGCATTTTTATAAAATTTAATTTAATAAAATTTTGTAAATAAATTAAAGGATCCAATAATTAAAATGAAAAGATATGTAAAAAATTTAATAAATTTTAGAATTTAATAAAAAATATTAAATCAAATCAGCTTAATTAAGATAAGATAAGATTTTATTAGATTGGAGAATTCATATGTATATAAAATACAAAAAGTCCATAATAATTCATCACCGTTGTGGAATTGCTTAAAAAATGTTGGCATTCAGCAGGACCAAAAAGACCAAAACCTTCTTATTACTACGGTTGAATTCGACTTTTAAAAAGCTTGAAAGAAATGCAGCAGAATACAAATACCATCTACAGTTACCGCAGTAGCCTTACTATATGGATTATTATCTAAAAATGTGCTAAATGAAGTACATCAAGTCTTTGTTGTGGCAGAAAAAATGTGCTAAAAAAAGCACTTTAATGTCCTATATGTTGATTTTTTTTTATTTTTATTTTTGTTACAAAGGAATATTAGAACTGCAAACTAACAAGCTATACTGTAATAATAAATTAATAAAAAAAAAGAAATTTTTTGGTCCTATACAGAAATTATGAAAAGTTCATCTTTGTACTTAAACAATAAATTTTTTGGTCCTATATAGAATTTTTTTTAAAAAATATAGATTTAGAAATGCCAACTTCAAAAGTTAGTTGTTAAAATTGAAAGTTGCTTGAATTTAAATTTAAGTGATAATAAACATTTTTCTATAGGTTTAGGACAAAAATCCAATTAACAAATAAGCCCTTAAAATATATATAAGTATCTCATTTAGATCCATGATATTTATTTTTAAAACCATTTGTGTCCTTTTGTTTTTGTTAAAAAGAAAACAAATATATTTTTGTGCAGTAACAAAACCAAAAAAGTCACGAAGGGGAGCAAATTTTTCAAGTAAAATAAATTACCGGTGACTTAAAAATAAAATTGAATATTTAATATTATACTAAAATTTAGATTTTTATTATAAATTCCTAAAAAAATTCTTTTTCGAAATTGGAGAGAAGCTTCTATCTGATAGAAAATTGGTTGGTAAGTTTGAATTCAGATTTTGGGACAGAAGTTAAAAAGGAGTATGAGTTTATTTTATTAAGTGAGATGTGATCAGTAACTAGGGTCAGGCATCCTGGGGTAATTTTTTCTAGACTTTTTCATTTTTTCTAGGGTTGAGGAGATTTTCCACCATTAAAAATGTACCACAACTCTTTAAAGCTGGGGTGGACTTAACTTGTGATAAATCTCCATTTATAATTCAAATACTCATATCTCTTATAAGTATATAACTGTGAATATACATACATAATATTTATATCATTGTCTAAAATACATATCACTATTTTAACATCATAAATATTATCTATTATAATAAAATACTAACTTCAAAAAAGATCAACCTGTAAAACTAGTATGCTGGCCCGACCTCTTCTACATGCTGATGGATTGAAATAATAGGAAATTTCTACTGAGTTATTCTTCAACTGTATTTGAAAATATTTATATATTAAAGGATGAGTCCAACTACTTAGTGAGAAGATAATTATACAACAAATAGAGAACAAACAAGTTTTCCTTATATGCTTATTAAAATTTTATACAGCTGAGTAATATTTTTATTTTTCTTAACTATCACAATTTTATAATATTATTTCATAAATATTAACACATATATTCATAAAACTTTAGGCACAAGTAAATATATTTTTGCTAACAGCCAAAAAGGTATAACATGACATTTTGGGCGAAATGATGACGTATGACAGTACCATGAGTAAATAATCATGGTCATACATATGTGCAGAGCTGCCCCCAAAGGGCAACCACTTGATATATGCCCCAAAGACTATATGTATACCAAGTGTTGTCCCAAAAACAATATCATATCATAATTTGTCAATTCATTTAACACCTCGTCATCACAGGTGTCTCTATTAGAAAATATATTATGAGTGTATTCAAAACATTGATTCAGCTGTATCAATAATTAATTATCATATCATAATTCAAACATCAATATACTATTATTTGTTCCCATTTTAAAATATATAAAAATTATTTCTTTCAAATCCATCGTAAACAGAATTTCATCATGAAACAATTTTTAGCAAATCATATATATATATATATATATATAATTTAACAAAATACTAATATTATATAATTATCCACTCACCTTGGCTAAAAAGTTAAATTCGTATATCGAACTGAATCACTTCTATGATTTACCTCAGTAGTTGAATTCACTCCTAGAGTGATATAATAATAAGAATAATCTAGAATTATCAAACTATTATATTAAACATGTCATAAGAAATTTGCATAAAAACAGACCTCCTTGAATTTTAATTAAGTTTCAGAATTATTTATCCAATTGTCTCGTATAATTTTTATTATTATAATTTGGATGCCCGTAAATGTTAAGTATTTAAAATATTTTAATATACAATTAATTTAATTCATTTTTTTTTATAATTTAATAATAATTATTATAATATTAATGTTACTAACAAATTTATTCTATTAAATTTTTAATAATATTTATTTAATTTACTTACAAGATATCCACTTAATATTTAAATTATATACTAAATTAATGTTGAACAAATTCTAAGAAAATAATTTTATAATTATCTTTCAATTATAATTAATAATTTATTCACTTTAGTTTTTTTCAAAAAAATATTAACTCACCACAATAATAATGAAAATAATATATTTTCTTATTATTTTATTAAACTTAAACATAGACAAATTCGCAATGAAAATTTTGTACTACTCATTGAGCTTCTATAGGTCAGTCTAAAATTTAAGATTAAATCACTTAATAAAACATAAATAAAATTTCAGCAACCATCTTGCTCATATTTTATTCTTTTATTTCATATTTTAAATCAATCCTTTAATTCAAATTAATTACCAATTAAATCATATATATATATAAATATTAATTTATAAAAGAGTTTCCATTTAAATTATCTTTCTAAAACTTTTAAATTAAGGATATTTAGAACATTCACCATGCTTGTAGAATTTCTTTAAATTATAGCTCACATATATGCATCATAACATACCGCTAACAAATTTGACTTTTATTATTGTTTGTTTGTCTTCTTTTAACTTAAATATTCCAACTCCTACTATATTTAATTAATAATTCACACATTTTCTTTTTTTTAGTTGTTTTACCTACTTTTTTTCATTATTATCACTTTAATTATAATAATATAATTTATTTGATTGTTTCATTATTATTATTATAATTATCATTTTTTTATATTCATCTTAATAGTTAATATATCACTCCTTAATAATGCTTTGTTTGATTATAATTATTATCTTGTCCTAATATTTAAATATTATTTACTGTAGAATATCAATAGACACAGGCTACCTAGCTTAATTGTTAACTAATAGCTACTCTTTCTTTTCAACCCAGGTTTGAATTACAGTGATGTTAAATATATTTTCTAAATTTTTCTAGGTATCAAAACTTTATAAAAATTCTTGAAATTTTAACAAAATAATATGGATACGTATATAATATTATATATTAAATATCATAATTTTATACTTTTATTTACTATATTTTAAATTATGTTTATTCAATCATACTAATTTTGTTCTTTCATTTGATACTCTGACAGTGTCAATATTTGATTTTATTTTTATAAATAAAACTTTATAAAAATTTATAAAATTTTAACCATATTTTCTAGACATATATGTGATCTCTTATGTAAAATTTTGAATTTTCTGGGTTGTTTTATTATGGTTTTTAAATAGTTTTCTCAACCTTTATAAATTCTGAATTACTAGATTGATTCTAACAGTCTGTCATCGTATATTTTTATTAAATAGTAAATCATTCTTAAAAATTATGAAATTTTATAAACAAACTCTTAACATAGATAAATTCTTAGTGAAAATTTTATACTACTCATTGAGCTTCTATAGTTCAGTCTAAAAATTCATATTAAATCATTTAATGAAACATAAATAGAAATTTCAGCAATCATCTTGCTCATATTTTATTCTTTTATTTCATACTTTAAATCAATCCTTTAATTCAACTTAATTATCAATTAAATCAATTGTATACCTTAATTTATAAATGAGTTTCCATTTAAATTATATTTCTAAAACTTTTAAATTAAGGATATTTAGAACACTCACCGTACTTGTAGAACTTCTTTAAATCAACCTTGTAGCTCCAAGCATGCAAATCCTACTCAAGCAAGAATTCTCTCAATTCCTTCTTTCTTCTCTTTGTTTCTAATGGTCCTAAGTCTTTGTAGTATACTAATCATGACATTATAACAATTTGATGACCATTATTTGCCACTTATGTTACCTTTTGATGGAAACCAATTTTAACCAGTCATATTTGCCGACCAATCCTAGCACTTGGGATTATTGCTCTTTATTTATTAATTTTTTAATTATAACTCATATATATGCATCATAACATACCACTAACAAATTTAACTTTTATTATTATTTGTTTTTCTTTTTTTAACTTAAATAATCTAACACCTACTATATTTAATTAATAATTTAATATTCCACATATTTTCTTTTTCTTTTAGTTGTTGTACCTATTTTTTTCATTATTATCACTTTAATTATAATAATCTAATTTATTTGATTATTATTATTATAATTATCATTTTTTATATTCATCTTAATAGTTAATATATCACTCTTTAATTATTCTTTTGTTTGATTATAATTATTATCTTGTACTAATATTTAAATATTATTTACTGTATAATATCAATATGCACAAGCTACCTAGCCTAATGGTAAACTACTAGCTACTCTTTCTTTTCAATCCAGGTTTGAATTATAGTGATATTAAATAGATTTTTTTATATATTTCTCATTTTTAAATATAAATAATTTACTAATAAAAATTTTTGCAATAATAATAATACTCTTAACACTAATAATTTGGATTTTATTTATAATTATTATTTTTGTTCAACTACTCTAATTATTAAATTAACTATCTTTAAATTATTTGTTTGTTGTAATTTATTAAATTTATCTCTTATTATTATTATTATTATTTTTTATTTTTTATTTTTTAAATACAAGGTATTTCAGAAAATCAAAGAAAAAAAAAAGATTGTGCTTGAGAAGGACTTCCTCATCTCTACAATATTTTTCGTCCGTCTAGTTTAACAACATATTCAGTTTATATTTTCAAGTTTATATTTTCTTTTATGTTTTTGTTCTTTTATTGATTTGAATATTAGAATTATGGATTTCATGTTTGGTTTCTTAATTTCTATAGTTTTTATGTTTAACTTGGCTATGAGCAACTAACCTCCTAAGTGGGTTAGGTGGATTTAGGATTATGGATGATGGGTATTGATTAATTTAATTATTTATTTATTTCTTGAATTGAAATTTTGTTAATTTTGTTTTTAATACTTGTGATTGACTGACCACCAATTGCATATTCAATTGAAATCATATGTTGAGTGAAAGCTAGGTAATATTTTAGATTAAGAAATCAACAATTTTAGAAAATTTTATTTAGAGATAAAAGAATAATTTTAAGACCAACTTAGTTCCTTTGAGATTGATAGATTATTGTAATTTATTATTCATGAAAATAGAGTTTATAAATTACATCGATCAGTAATTTTCTTGCTTGAGAAAGAGAAAGATTAAAATTTGTGGAATTGATAACTTTGATTCAAGAAAGATATGACTTAGTTTAAAAAGTTATTTTTACTCATTTGAAATAATTCTAATGAAATCTAATCCTACTTATTTATTTTAATTATTTGAATTTTAGTTTTAAGTTTGAATTAATAGATAATTATCTTAGATCAATTTTATTTTGAATTTAAATTTAATTTTGAGTTTTAATTTGAATTAGGGATTAAGTATTTCATTTTTAAAAATATAAAATTAATTAATTAGTTTTCAGATAATAGTCAACTTGAATTTTGGTTAATCAAATTACTCATTCTCTGTGGAAATGATCTTTATATACACTTTATTACTTGTTTCGATCAGAGCACTTACAGTTAGAATCGATACACATACAAATCGAATAGCAAGTATTATTGTAGAGACATCACATGTCCCTTAAAGATCAATAAAGCTTTGATAACATTTTTGGTTTATTAATAGAGCTTATGAAACGGCTCAATTTTATTTCTATCAAATGACTTTTTTATACATGAATATAATGATAAAAAAAATATAAACAAATCCACAAAATGTGATTTAATATATCAAATAAAACTATTTGATTTATTTTTTAATTTAAATTTTCTTATTTGATCTTTGCTTATTTTTTTTTTATTGTTAATGAGACATATTTTCAACAAGCTTTTATTCTAGGAGGGGACCTCTGAAGTTTTTGCTAGGAAAGAATTACATTAACATGCTTTCTTCAGCTAACTATTATCCTCTTATAGTTGCTGAATGTGCTTGACAGGCACAAGGGTCAATGGTATTTTTTTAGGGATAGTAAAAAAATATGATTTCTCTTCCATACTAATGTCTTCCTTCTCCATTCCATCAGGTAGTTTCCAATCAAAACAGTACAAAAGATTTGCAAGTACAATCTCCACTGTTATTGTTCCCATATGCATTCCAGGACACATTCTTCTTCCAGCTCCAAATGGTATAAATTCGAAATTTTGTCCTTTAAAGTCAATGGAGCTACCAGCAAATCTTTCAGGAAAAAACTTTTCTGGATCATTCCAGTACGTGGGATCGCGTCCGATTGCCCAGGTGTTAACTTGGATCAATGTCTTGGGATAAATATCATAATTGTTGATTTTACAGTGAGAAATGGACTCTCTCGTAACTAGTGGGCTTCCAGGATGCAGTCTGAGAGTTTCTTTTATCACCATTTTAAGGTATTCAAACTGATTAAGGTCAGTTTCGGTTACCCTTCCTTTCTTTCCAATAACATTTCTGATTTCATCTTGAGCTTTCTTCATTACTCTTGGATCCTTGACAAGCTCTGCCATTGTCCAATTCACTGTATTTGCAGCACTGTCTGTACCGCCTATAAATAAATTCTGGTACATAAATATCACAAGGCAGCAGAGCATTAGTTTCAGAATGACAAGAAGTAAATAAAGGAAAAGTTAGTAGCTTACCATGAGAACTGCCTTAATATTATTTTTTGTGAATTGATCAGCTTCTCCAAGTTCAGTTTGTTCCTTCTCCATTCTTAAAAGCACATCAACCATGTCATCAAACTTCTTTTTTCTTCCTGGTTTAAGATGATTATTGATTACATGTTGGAAGAAAGTATCCAGTTCATGGAAAACTCTTTCAGTTCTTGCATGATGACCAGTTATCCAATCGATAATCCAACCTACAAATGGGAAGAATTCGCCTTTGGAGATGCTTCCTGCTACAGCCTCAGCATCATGAATCACTTCATGAAATCTACCTCTATCGAAACCGGTTCCTCGATATTCAAATCCAAATGACATCTTAAATACGATATTTGCAGTAAGTGCAAATAACTTTTCAGTAAGATTAACAGCAGCTGCAGAAGTTGCAAACTCAGAGATCGAATTGATTAGCAACTCCACTTCTTCTTCTCTAATGAAGCAAAAAGATTGCACTCTCTTCAAGCTAAATAGCTCTAGGACAACTAGTTTTCTTAAGTTTTTCCAATAATCACCATATGATGTGAAAGCCACATCTAAATAATTGTAAGAAAGTCTTCCAGAACCAGCTAAAAGAGGTCTGCCGCTACAGGCAAGATCATGAACTTTCAAGGCTTCTCTTGCAGCCTCAGCAGAGGAGATTACAACAGTTGGGATTTGACCAAGTTGAAGGTGCATGACAGGACCATACTTCTTTGACAGATTGCAGTAAGATTGGTGAAGCAATTCTCCAAGTTGATGCAAATTGCCTAAAATTGGAAGCTTAGGAGGGCTTGGTGGGAGCAGCGGCTTATTTTCTCTTCTAACTTCTTTTTTCTTTTTAAATATAAGCAATATCAGCAGGAGTAAGAGAAAAGAAAGCCATACAAATGGAGCATAGCCAGCCATTAGAACTCTAACTTAAGGATTTCTGTACTTTCTGGGTATTGCTATTCACCTTTAAATAAACCAACTGCAAGTTTCCAAGAAAATCAATATTGAGAGAGAGAGAGAGAGAGGTAGATAGAGGGAAATTGGTTATATTTTTTCAATCATATCTGTATTACATGTTTTTGCCCACATATATATAACTAACTGGGCAATCTTCTAGAATCCAATCCTAATGATGACAGCTTACACAAATCTAATATAGCTAACAAATTCTTATTTAATTAAGTATTATATTCTGGGGTCATGACATCTACCAAGCCAAAAATCTTTAAATCATCTCATAGATGTGAAAATTAATCTTGAAATCCTGCCACTAATTCAGAATTATTTCCATGGACGTATGCAATCATACATTGTAATAATAACACACGTTCTATTCAGTGATTTACACGTGACAATATCGATTATGATTACGGTATCCACCAGCCACCTTCAACAATTTTGACTGTAGATTTCTTAAGATAATAACTGAGGATGGAGTCTAAATTTTGAAAGAATATAAAGAATTTGAATTTCTTGTCTAAATAAAAAAAAATTCTAATGAAGTCTAAATAAGGTAAGCTCAGAAATGTGAAGAGCATTCATTAACAGTGAACAGTTCTTGAAAAATTCATAACTGAGCAGTTGATGCACCGACTGACATGGGATTTTAAAGTATGCACCAAATTCATTCAGTTCTCCAATGGTTTTTCTAATGTTCAACTTGCATTATTCATAGCTCACATATTTTTTGAAAATAAAATTTATTTTTTATCATAAAATAATAGAATAATTAATTAAACAATACTTTCCAATTGTTTTCAATAACTTTTTCTTTTAAAAGTGATTCCAATTGTAAGTAGTTTACATATTCTATACCTTTTATGTTTTTTTTTTAAATTTGTATGTTTATTTTAGATTGAAAACCTAATTCATTGTTTCCAATGGATGAAGTAGGGCTTAGTTGAATTTTCTAAACTGTCCATATTAAATCGAATTGAGTTATTTTTTTTATTTCAATTAGTTATTTTTTTTATTTCAATTAGTTGGTCTATTTAATCACTGTTTGGGACAGGTGCAACTTTTGTTATTTTTGGCGGATTTGGGTGATTAGTTCAGTTTGATAATTTTCTTACCGTTTCAAACCGAATTCAAAAAATTCTAAGTTGCATGCATATTAAATAATGGCCAAATTTTGAGCTACTCAAATTTTACTCCCTATTTTTTGCCAAATTTGGTTTCATACAAATTAGAAAGGAAAGTAAAAAATGAATAAAAGTGTAAAAATTCATTTTTTTAATCCAGATGTAAGTATAAAACATACCTACATATAAAAACTCAATTTATTGGCCTAATCCAAATGAATCCGATTGAAACCCTAAAACATTCAGTTCAATTAATATATGTCCTCTATATGCTCCAAATCAATTTAATCCAATTGCATCTTTCATGTATTTTGTTAGTTCATAATTTCACTCTAATTTGATTGAATTCGACCTATGTATATTTTTCAGGATGAAATATAAATCATATGTCTATTATCCAGCATATATATATATATATATTTATAGTTAGACTATGTGCAAAAATATTTTATACTTTATTAATGAGAAAATACATATTTTTGTAATGATAAATAAAAAATATTTTATACTATTGCCATTAAACGCCTACTTCGGTCAAAATTTGACTTTTAAAAGCTTGAAAGAAATGCAGCAGAGTACAATTCCATCCGCACGTTTTTGAATTGTATTTAGCAGTAGTCTCTTTCTCTATGGATTATTGTCTGCATTTTAGTAAGCCCATGATGTGGTCTTACTTGTGCCAGAAAAAAAAAAAGCATGCCGCAAATATTCTTGGTCCCATGCACAAACTTCTGTCAGAAAAATACTAACCTATGGGATCCACTGATTAAAAAAAAAAAAAAAAAAAAAACTTAACTTATGGGATCCACTTTTGAAGTTTTTATAATTAATAGACCATATATGATCCTACCCTATTTTTAAATTTCAATTTGGACTTAAAATTAGTTTTAAAATAAATATTAATTATTTTAATAAAGTAAAATTATAAGATATTTTTTAAATGCTAAAATTTTAAATAATATTATATTTCTAAATTGAATTTTGAAAAAATTCAACCTTAGTTTGGCATTAAATAATTAAGCTTGAGTTTGACCTCAAGTTTAAATCTAGGTTATTATGAAATTTCTGAACTTGCTCGTATCGATTCAAACTCATTTATCATGAATTTTAAGTTTGAACTTAAGTTTTAATTAACTAAGTTTAACGAATTCAACGAACTCGTTTAAGTTTTCATTTTCTTTACTTCGCTTTTTCTACCTATTCAGAGCAGTATAAATGCTAAAATTAATAATATTTTTATAAACAATGAATAACTTGATTCTATTTATATTAATTAACAAAAATAAAATATTGTATTACTATTATTTTATATTCTATTATAAATTGCTGAGTCATTGAATTATTTAAATTACTTATATATTGTAATAAATATTTAGTACATATTAATTCATCATATTCTTTTAATATTATTAATTAAATAATTATTAATTTTTGTATTATATAAATAAAAAATAAAAAGACTAATTCAACTAATTCCTTCAAAATAATAATTTTATTTTTCCAAAACTTTTAATGATTCTTTTACTAATGAAAATTTTATTAACATAAAATTTCCCTCCCTATTAAATAAATATCAATATTTAAAATTTAAAAATATAACATCTGAAAATTTTCAAATAAAATTTATTGAATTGAATTGTTATGTGATATTAAAATTACTTCTTTTAATTCATTTATCAGTTATAAACGATAATAATAAATTATATAAATAAAATTAATTAAAGATTTATTATATTTAAATATATAATTCAACATATAAATTAAATTATGTGTATTTTAATTCATTATAATAAACAAGCTACTTTACAAACTTAACTCATGAACTTTTTAAATTAGTTATCTCCCAAACCTAAAAAGCAGCTTGGCACTCATTCAATTAACAAATGAATAACTTGGACTTATTTAATTAATAAACGAACAGTTAGAACTCAATTTATTTTTACACGAGCTCAAATCTAAATGAGCTTTTGCATGACCGAGACTTAAACCAAATTTAAGTAACTTAACTCATTTATAGTTTTAATTTACTTCTTTGCAATATTAAATGAAGAAGAGGAACTCAGAGAAGCAAAAGGAGACTAGTTATTTTAATATCTTAAATTCTGCAAAAATTTTATGAAACTTATTTACAAATCTACACCATGTTTAGCATACACAATAATTCATTTGAATTTCTATATTTTATTCGATAAATTTGATAAATAATTATACAAAAAGAAGAAGAATTTGTGAGTAAACTCTAAACTATCAAAAATACAAATTTAACTTGGGTAAAATAGGTAGATAAAATCCAAAAATGGATTCTAGACTTAATACGAGAATTGGGGAATTCATTTGCTCCAACTAGAATGTAAATCACAACTTTTGTCTTTTTGGGGGATGCTGAAAATACATGGACGACACTTAAGGAAGAAAAAGTCTGAACAACCATCATAATTTAGCAAATTCTGTGAAAAAAATACTAAGAACGCTTTTTATCATACTACCACCTCTCCACTCCTTGGTTACAAAAGCTTGAGATGCAACATCATTGCTAATAAAATGTTATTAACTATAAAATGGAATTGTAATTTTTGGTCAAAAATAGAAGTACCTAACTTAGGTAATTTTTGATAAAAAAAAATAGAGTTGTCTAACTTAAGTATTTTTTGTCCAAAATGGAGGTGCCTAACTTAGGTAATTCTTAGTCTAAAATAAAAGTGACTAACTTAAGTGATGGTGGTCAAAAATAGAAATGCCTAACATAGGTAAAAGAGGTGTCTAACCTTTGATAAAATTTCACCAACCCAATTTTTGAAGCCTATATAAACCCTTAAAATCTCATTTGAAAATCATCCCAAAATTAGAGAATTAAAGAGAGTTTGAGAGAAAACTTAAGGTTTAGTGTGAGACATAAACACTTGTTGGGTTTGAGCCTAGGAAAACTCTTGTAAGGGGTTTGAGTGTTAGCCTTAGGAAAACACTTATAAAGTTTGGTGTGAGCTTGTGAAAATATCAAGTTGGGAGTGAACATGAAAAACTCTAAGTATAGTGGAATACTCAATTGAGGTTTAGGAGTGAATGTAGGATTACTGAATCTGAACCACTATAAATTTATTTTTAGTATAATTGGGTGTGGGTTGTGAGTGTTGTAAACACTTTGTATACCTTCTCTCTTTAATAAAATAATCTTTAGGGGTTTGGAGATGTAGGCACAATTGGCCGAACTCTGTTATCAAATTTGTGTGTATTATTTCTCCTATTATTTTGCATTTTCACTAATCTAATTTATAAGAAAATCTATGTAATTTTTTCAACAACTGGTATCAAAGTTGCTGGTTATGAATTCTGTCAAATTTCTGTAAGGTTATTATTCATATAAATAGTAACTTTTTTTAATAGTAAAATTTTATGTGTCTGATGACGAAGGTGTTCTAATACATGGTGGTTCACAAAAATTGTTAGAAAAGATTCAGAGGAAGTCAGTTTCGAGTCGGAGTGATGACTACAGACGAAAGGCGCATCGATAGCTCAACATCTAAATGAACTCAATACAGTCACAAACCAGTTGAGTTCAGTTGGGATTGAATTTGATGAAGAAGTATGAGCATTAATACTTTGTCTTCTTTACCAGAAAGTTAGAATGCTGCTATCATAGCTATGAGTAGCTCTTTGGAAAGCAAAAAGTTAAAATTTGATGATGTTCGTGATCTGGTTCTTAATGAAGAGATCCGACGGACAAAGTCTGGTAAATCGTCAACCTCTTCAGTTTTGCATACAGAGTCAAGAGGAAGAAATTCAACTAGAAAAATGGGCGTGACAAATCTAACCACCGAGGTAGATCAAAGAACAGGAGGTCCAAATCCAAGAATTCCAATAATTCCCATAACTCGAAGACCATTGAGTGTTGGAACTGTAGGAATACCGAACACTATAAAAATCAGTGCAAGAGTGCATCGAATGACCAAGAGGCGAAGGCAGGGGCAAATATTACTTCCATATCATGAAAAAATGATGCGTTGATATGCTCTTTGGAGAGCAAAGAGGAGCCTTGGGTGTTAGACTCTGGAGTATCATTCCATGCCACTTCGTAAAAGAAATTCTTCGAGAGGTATGCCCCTAAAAATCTTGTAAAGGTATATCTTAGTAATGATCAACCTTGTGATATTATTAGTAATGGTGTAGTGAAGATTAAGTTGAATGGGTCTATTTGGGAGCTGAAGGATATCAAACATATTCCCAACCTGAGAAAAAAAATTTTTAATCTAAGTAGGGCAGTTGGCTAGTGAAGACTACACTACAATCTTCCATGGTGATGATTGGAAGATTTCAAAGGGCGAAATGACTGTTGCTCGAGACAAAAATAATGATACTTTTTACATGATAATAGGGGCACGTTGTTCAATTGCAGTTGCAGCAGAAAATAAAAATCTCAATTTGTAGTACCAGAGACTTGGCTGGATGAGTGAAAAAGGAATGAAAATTATGCACTCAAAGGGAAGTTAAAAAACTTTCAGGTCTACAGTAAGTTGAGATGGACAATGCAAAGATTGCATGCTTAGAAAGCTGAAGAGGGTCAGCTTTCAAACAAGTGGCAGAACTCCAAAAAAGAAGATATTCAGAATCAACAATGAAGGTAAAGTCGATCACCGAAAAAGTACCATCGATTATATATTCATTATTAAAAATACAACTGTTAGTTGGATGTCAAAGTTACAAAAGATTGTTATTCTATCCATTACTGAAGTTGAATATGTAGCAGTGATTGAAGCCAGTAAAGAGATGATATGGCTCCCAGATTTTTTAACTGAGTTGGCATTCAAATAAGAGAAGAATATCTTATACAGTGATAGCCAAAATGTGATACACTTGGCAAAGAATTCAGTATTTTATTCTCAAATCATGCATATTGGACTTCGTTATCACTTGATCAGAACGTTGTTGGCAAATGATGTGTTAATATAAGAGAAGATACAAGGAAGAAAGAATCCAACAGATATGTTGACAAAGACGGTGGCTATTGAAAAACTGAAGTTGTGTTCAACTTCAGTTAACTTGCAAGAGTAACAAAACTGGAAAGACCTGTCGCACAGATCAAGGTGTGAAGACAAATTGAAATCAGTCTTCAAGTAGGGGATTGTTAATAAAATTTTACTGACCATAAAATGGAGTTGCAATTTTTTGATAAAAAAAATAGAGGTACATAACTTAGGTAATTTTTGGTCCAAAATGGAGGTGCCTAACTTAGGTAATTCTTAGTCCAAAATGGAGGTGCATAACTTAAGTGATGGTAGTCAAAAATGAAAGTGCCTAAGAGGTGCCTAAACTTTGACAAAATTTCACCAACCTAATTTTTGAAGCCTATATAAACCCTTAAGATCTAATTTGAAAAACATCCCAAAATTAAAAAATTAAAGAGAGATTGAGAAAAAAGCTTAAGGTTTAGTGTGAGTCATAAACACTTGTTGGGTTTGAGAGTTAGCTTAAAAAAACTCTTGTAAAGGATTTGAGTATTAGCCTTAGAAAAATACTTGTAAAGTTCAGTGTGCGCTTGTGAAAACACCAAGTTGTGAGTGAACTTGCAAAACTCTAAATATAGTGGAATACCCAATTAAGGTTTGGCAGTGAATTTAGGATTATTGAATCTGAACCACTATAAATTTATTTTTGATATAATTGGGTGTGAGTTGTTAGTTGTGAGTGTTGTAAATACTTTGTATACCTTCTCTCTTTAATAAAACAATCTCTAAGGGGTTCGGAGACGTAAACACAATTGGCCAAACTCCGTTATTAAATTTGTGTGTATTATTTCCGCTGTTATTTTATACTCTCACTAATCTGATTTATAAAAAAATCTGAGTAATTTTTTCAACAATTAAAGCCTCAATCAAAAGAAATCAAAGTATCGGAAGAAGTGATTTCAATTGCGAAGCTACTGATTTCTCTTCGATTGGATAGAATCTTTTCTCTTGCATTTGCATTTGCGTGAAAGATTCCTAGCGGAGATCTAAGAATAGAAATATCCAATTGAAAGCTTAAAAGTCTTAATCTGTAAAAATTTACTGTTTTTGCAAGATTCCCTGTTTAGCGAAGTCAAGATAATTCACTATATAGAGTTCAGAAATTAATATATTAATTAGTAAATTTCACATGAATATATAGAGTAGCTTCGAATTGTAATTTTCTTATTATTATTATTATTATTATTATTATTATTATTATACAATTTAAATCTTGAAATGTGTCAGTGCAGAAGTTTTTTTGATGCCTTTAGAGACATAATGGAGAGTAGTCTTGAAGAGTGGTCTCCCTATAATGGGTCCATAAAGCTTTGAAGAAGGCCTATTTTTATGACCGAAAAAGCATGCCACTGATAGGCTTGGACCTACATGGTTCGCTTCTACACTCTTAAACCGGTCGTTTGACACGAGCTGAAAAGCGGAATCAAATTCTGACTATAAATATAAATATCAGGAATTTTATCGAACGAAAATTTTGTTATAATTTCATCAAACACTTGCCTGTAAAAGATCTCCAACATTAATAGCAAGGGCTCCAGGAATGGGAGGAACATCAATCCATTGATTCTGATGAAGAACTTGAAGGCCTCCAATTTGGTCTTGTAAAAAGTATAGTAACAAAATCATTATCAGCATGTTGGCATGCACCTAATGTAAATTCTGGTTGAGGACATGCATGGTGGATAGTAATGACCCAGAAATGAGTATCCCTCTACACAATCCATCTCTTTCAAGTAAATTTGGTTTAATCCCTAAGGCTTCTGATAATAGCTCAAACAGAGTTAATCCCAGTCTTGATGCTTGTTTGGAGTACTCCATCAGCACATCTCAAATTGAAATCAAATCGTAAAAAAAAAGGGGTCAATCAATTATTTGCTAACCTCTTAAAATGAATGATTAATTGATTTTTTTTTTGTTTTTAACTATTTTATTATATACATAAAAAATAAAATTTAACAAATTTTATATAAATATAAAAAATTTAAATATAACTTATTACAATAATAAATTTTAGCACAAACACATAATTAAAATATAAAATATATATTTTATATCCAAATATAATAATATAATTTATAATTTATATATGTGTGTGATTTAAAATTTTTATATATAATTTATAAATTTAATAAATTTATAATACATATAGAGAGAGAGCATTTACTTTGGTTAATGGTTTTTTATTAATAAAAATTAAAAATATAACCTAAATTGTCAGTTTAATTAACTAGAGGTAGAAGAAGGTTCAATTAACCAGAGGTTAATATTTAAATTTTATAATTTAATTATGAATTTGATAAAATTAATATTTTTATTTGAATTAGTATTTTATAAAATTTAATTTAAAAAAATTATGTAAATAAATTAATAGATTTAAGAATTAAAATGAAAAGATATATAAAAAATTTAATACAATTTTAGTATTTAATAAATAATATAAAATTTTAATAGAGAAATTTTTGTATAGAAATTTATCACAAAAAACTAAATTTTATTATAATATTAAATGCTCAATTTTATCGTTATTCACTTGCAATTTTTTATGTTAACTCATTGTATTCTTATAATATTATTAATTAAATAATTATTAATTTTTGTAATTTGCATTTTAGAAATAAAAATAGAAAGATTAATTCAACGAATTCCTTCAAAATAATAAATTTATTCTTCCAAAACTTTTAATGATTCGTTTAAGTACTAATAAAAAATCTATTAATATTAAATTTCACTCACTAATAAATAAATTAATATTAATATTCAAAATTTAAAAATATAATATATAAAAAATTTCAAATAAAAATTATTCAATTGAATTCTCAGGTAATATCAAAATTACTTAATTTAATTTTTTTATCACATATAAACATATAATAATAAATTATATAAATTAAATTAGTTGAAGAATTAATATATTTTCATTTATCACATATAAATATATAATAATAAATTATATAAATTAAATTTGTTAAAGAATTAAAATATTTAAGTACATAATTTAATATATAAATTAAATTATGTATATTTTTAATTCATTATGATAAATAAATTAGCTTACAAATCTAAGTCGTGAGCTTTTTAAATGAGCCATCTCGCAAGCCTAATATGCAGCTTGAGTTTGATTTATTTAATTAACAGATAAACAGTTTCAACTCACCTTATTTTTAAATGAGCTAAAATCTAAATAAGTTTTTACGGTTGAGACCTAAACCAAAATTAATTTACAGCTTAACTTCTCTGTAATAGTAAATGAAGAAGAGGAACTCAGGGAAGCAAAAGAAGACAAGTTGTTTTAATATCTTAAATTCTATAAAATTTTTATGAAACTCATTTACAAATCTACATCATACGTGTTGAAAGGCTGATCACTTGGTCACTACCGCCCATGGGCTGGTTTAAGCTGAATTTTGATGGAGCTTTTAAATGTTCTGCTGATAATGCAAGTGCTGGAGGTCTCATTAGGGATGATAACGGTCAGTGGGTAGTGGGATATTCTATGAATATAGGCGTTTGTTCCATCAACCGTGCTGAACTTTGGGGGGTTTAGCCATTGCTTGGGCCAAAGGAGTTCGAAAGCTGGTTGTGGAGGTAGATACCCTCAGTGTTGGGCATGCAATTAATTCGCAGGGGGTAACTGACTCAGCCAATGCTGCCCTCATTTCTAGTATTAAAACTTGGCTCAAGCATGATTGGCAAGTTATTATTGGCCATGTTTATAGAGAGTTTAACAATGTTGCAGATTACATGCTCTTCAGTTCAGTTTGAGACTTCATGTTCTTCATTAAGTCCCTGATCAACTTCAAGCATTGCTGAGGAATGATTTGCGTAGTAAAAAAACAATAATAATATTTAAAGAGTTTAATTAGTACCCAATGAAAAATATATATTTTCTCACTACGCTTTAATTGCTAAAATTTTAATTTGCATAACATTTTGGTTTTTACATTTTTATTTTTATTTTTATTTTTATTTTTAATTTAATGATATCTATCTATATATATAATGCTAAAACAGATAACATTGGCAAAATATTATGCCATGTGTCCTATTTTTTAAAAATTTTAAATTAATTTATTACTTCCTTCGTCCCATAAGAATAGACTCATTTTTCTTTTTTAGTTGTCTCAAATTATCGCCCAATTACCATTTTGATAAATTAGTTATAATGTACATTCTCTATAATACTCTTATTTAATAATATATACTTTCCCCATTCTGCTGAAATTGTCACTATTGTAAAAAAATTATCTATCTCAAATTGTTGCTTTATAGAATTAAGAAAAATTAATTAGTTTTTTTTTTATTTTACTCTTATCGTTAATGACTTAATTAATAAAGTGAGAGTAAAGTATCAACAAATTAATAGAAGGTATTTTTGTCAATTTAAAATAATTTTGTACTCTCTTCATCCAAAAATGATAAGGACGTCTCTAATCTCAAACATATTAAGAAAAATTTAGTTATTTAGTTAATAGATAAAATTTTTTCTATAAATTATCCATTTTACTCTCCATTTATACTAAATAATTATTAATTATTGCAAAAATCAAAATCAAAATAATTATTGATTGGGTAAAAGGTAATTATAATTTAGAAAATATAAATAATTAAATGAAATATTGTTGATTACAAAGTATTTAAATAAGGATATAATAGTTAATTTACAATGTAACTGTAATCTAAATAAAATAATGAGATTATATTTTGGGACGGATAAAAAAGAAAATTGTCTCTATCATTTTGGAATAGATGAAGTATAATATTTAAAGAATTTAATTACTTTCTTAATAGAAGTATATGAGCTAAAAGCGATGATTTTAGTCGGACGAATAGAGTACTAAATATATCTCATTATTAAAATAGGGATATAATAGGAAAATTATATTCAAATTTATATTTCAATAAAAATAATTAATATTTCTTAATCCTAGTGAAATAAAAAAGTAAATATCTTTATGAGACGGATGAAATATTTATTATAATTATAAATTAATTAAAATGAATTAAAGCATATTTATTTGAATCAATATCAAATAACATGTTGTTTTGACTAATATTAATATTTAGTATAGGTGTTCTATAAATTATTCAACTTCTTAAAATATCAATTTAGTTATAAAACCGAAAAATTAAAACAATCCTCCATGCCTCTTTCTCTAATTTGGATAGAGGTTTCTTGCACAATACTTATGTTCAATTCTAGGTAAAAATCTGTCAATTGCATCTAGAAGACCCTGCACCAATTCTATAAAACTTAAGCCCTGCATCAATTCTATAAAACTTAAGCTAATTATCACATTTATAAAACATATGAATTTCTATAAAGCTCAAAATTTAGAATGTATCTTTTGTTAGTCAGTGATTATAACCCATCCATCTCCAACATTAAGCCAAGATCTGAAATCAACAGTTAAATTGATATTTTAAAAAGTTAAACAATTCAATTATTAAATTTTAAAAGTTCATAGATCGACAATATTATTCTACCTAAAAATTTCATAGTCAACCAATGTTTAGGCGGAATTTTACGAGATCCTTTATATAAAATATTGAAAAATGAGGATTTCTATATTTTTCTCTATATAATATTAAAATTCATGGTCAGGGCATGCGTAAACGTAATCACTCTGGTAAAGTAGTAACATTCATTTTTATACAATTAATTAAGTTGAATAGAATATCATTAATAGTTTTTAAAATTAATTTAAATTTTATAATCTTATTTAAAAAAGGAAAAAAAATTAAATTAAATTAAAATTTAAAAGTGCATCGAAGTTAAAAATTTTACAATACCCATCCGTAAAAATTGATTAAAAATGTTTTTTATTTATATTAAAATTCTCTCTGAAATAAAAAAAATAATAATATTAGAGATGCTGTTAAGTGTGACGTCCACCCTTACCTATGAATCGTTTGTACATTTGTTTTTATTAACCTGTTTGATTTTTATTTACAGACGCATATAAAAAAGAAGAAAAATCGAATATAATTGTTGATTGGAAACAACATAGAAAATGGAAATATCATATTAAATTGTCCCAAGATAAGTCTGTATAAATTAAGACAATTCAACAAAATTAAAAGGTTATAGAAATTGAAACGCAAATTTGATCTTTGGGTACCTCTATATACTACTCTTCACTTGGCATCATCTAGAAAATTTGAAAGTTTGGAATTATCAACTTAATAATATTATTAATCTATGTAACGCATTCCCAATCAAAACTCAAAAGTAACAAAGAAATTAACATTAAAAAAAAACACTAGTCTGTAGTTCCCGTGGCAGACCTATAGGGCGGTCCAGGGGGTCTCTGGACCCCTCGCTGGCAGCTAGAAAAGGAGGGGGAAGGGGCGGGCTACTTTTTGGCCATGGGAGAAATTTATTGCAAAAATTTAAATTTTATAATAATATTAAATGCTTAATTTTATCTTTCATTCGCTTATATTTTTTTTTTTTGGAATATTTATCCCTGCAAATTTACCTCATTTTTTTACCTATTTAAAGCAAAAATACTAAAATAAATGTTATTTTTATAAAGAATGAATAATATGATTCTATTTATATTAACAAAAATAAAATATTCTATTATAAATTATCAAGTCATTGAATTATTTACATTACTTATATATTATGCTAAATATTTAGCATTTGCTAATTCATTGTATTCTTATAATATTATTGATTAAATAATTATTAATTTTTGTAATTTGCATTATATAAATAAAAATAGAAAGATTAATTCAACTAATTCCTTCAAAATAATAAATTTATTCTTCCAAAACTTTTAATGATTCTTTTAATTACTAATAAAAATTCTATTAACATAAAATTTCACTCACTATTAAATAAATTAATATCAATATTCAAAATTTAAAAATATAATATATGAAAATTTTCAAATAAAATTTATTCAATTGAATTCTCACATAATATCAAAATCACTTATTCTTATTTATTTATCATATATAATAATAAATTATATAAATTAAATTGGTTGAAGAATTAATATATTTTCATTTATCACATATAAACGTATAATAATAAATTATATAAATTAAATTTGTTAAAGAATTAATATATTTAAGTATATAATTTAATATATAAATTAAATTATGTATATTTTTAATTTATTATGATAAATAAATTAACTTATAAATCTAACTCATAAACTTTTTAAATGAGCCAGCTCGCAAATTTAATGTGCAGCTTGAGTTTGACTATTTTAATTAACAAACAAATAGCTTCAACTCAGCTTATTTTTAAACGAGCTAAAATTTAAATAAGTTTTTATCGGCCGAAACCTAAACCAAATTCTCTGTAACTTGATTAATTTACAGCTTAACTTCTCTGTAATAGTAAATGAAGAAGATGAACTCAGAGAAGCAAAAGAAGACAAGTTGTTTTAATATCTTAAATTCTATAAAATTTTTATGAAACTTATTTACAAATCTACACCAAACGCGTTGAAAGGCTGATCACTTGGTCACTGCCGCCCATGGGCTGGTTTAAGCTGAATTCTATGGAGCTTTTAAAGGTTATGCTGATAATGCAAGTGCTAGATGTAATATTCTGTAAAAAAAAATATATGTAATATATATTAATAATAATAGAAAGATATTTAGTAATAAAAATAAATTAAGTTAAAATAATAATAATAATAATAATAATTAAATTATTATTAATAATAATAGCAAAAAAATTTAAAATGTGCCCACCTAACAAGTAGGTGGGAAGTAGAAAAAAAATTGTATTATAATAATAAAAACAGAAAAACAGAAAAAGAAAAAAAAGGAAAAGAAAGAGAGAGAAATTAAAAAAAAATAAAAAGAAACAAAGAAAAGAGGAACAATGAAAGAGAGATCAGAGAGATAGAAACGAGAATAGAGAAAGAGAGTGAGAGAATTTAGTGAGCATCCTTTGTTTTTTCTTCCGTTCATTGCTTTTCGGCCATCGATCGAAGACACATGCCAGCTATCGTAGAAGTTCACTTGACGAGCTTTCCAATGATATCTAAACCACCATAATCGGCCACAGGAGCAAGCCGCATGTGTTGCCCAAATCAGTGGCCAGAGCTCTTGCCTACATAATTTTTCGATGACTATTTTGATCTTTTTTCGATCTCTTTTTTCGGCGAATCGAGTATTTTTAGAATTCTCTTTTTATAAGTTTCAATTTGATATTTCATTTGCTAATTTAAAATGAATATTTAGAAATTTGATAAATAGTAAAATAGTAAAAATAATAAATAATAATAATAAATGTATATAAAAGAAAAATTAATAATTAATTAATTTAGAATAATAATTATAATTATAATTATGAATTATAAATATTAAACTAAAATTTAATTAGTAAATTACTGAATAATATTAAAATTTTTATTACTATTTAGTTATTTGTTAGAATTACTTATTTTACTAATTGATTTAAATAAATCATTTGTTAATTTTTTTAAAAAAATAATTATTATAGTTGTTATTTATTTATTAATTAATTAACTGATTAGAATGAAAAATTAAAATAATGAAGATAATTAGATAATAAGTATACATATGTGTATATATATTATAATTTAATATTTAATATTTGATTGGTAAATATTAGAATAAATTAATTATATGAAATTGATAAATTGATAATTAGTTGTTAATTAGTTATCATTTAGATATATTTAAAAAATTTTATTTATATATATATATAGATTTTTATTAGTTGATTAATTATTTATAATTAGAATAGAAATAAATATACATATGTATATTAACTTTAAAAAAAACTTATGGATAAAAACAAATTAAATTCTTGAATTATAAATTTTTATTAGTAAATTACAGAATAAAATAAATAATATTTTAAATATAAGAACATAAATAAATATATTTATAGAATTTATAAAATTAATTATAAGCTAATAAATTAATAGTTTGTTAATTAAATTTTATTAAAGACTACCATTAAATTATTATTTATATAAGAGTTTTTACTTACAAATTGAACTAAGTTAATTAAAATATTTATGAATTAATTTAAGTTAGTTAATTATTAAATGACCAAAATAAGTGTCAAATATAATAAGATTAAAATTTATAGTAATTCATAAACTTAATTATTTGATTAAAATTTTTATTGCTATAACTATAATAATTAAATTATTATTTATTTTTTTAAAACTTAAATTTATGACAAAGTAGTGATTAATTAATATTAATATTGTTATAAAAATAAAGTATTATTATTAGATTAATCATAAATTTATTTTAATTATTATTAGTAGCAATTGTCAATTTTATAATTATTGTTAGAATTAATTATTACTATTACTGCTATTACCAAAATATTATATTTATTGCTTTTAAGTTTATTATATGTTTATTCAATAGATAGTATTATTAATATTGTTATTTCTAAACTTAATATAAATTATTATAGTTAAATTAAAGATAGTTAGGTGATTATTTTTAAATAATAAAAAAGAATTTTATTATATAATGTTAATATCTAAGTAAATATTAATATTATTACTAATGTTATTAATAGTATCATTATTAATAATATTTTAAAATCATAACAGAATTTAAATAAATGATATTATTGTAATTTTAATAAATTTTTAATTATAATATATTGTTATAATTATTATTATAAACTCAAACCTATTTTGGAAACTAAAACTAAGTTAAAAAAATTTTAAATAACAAGCTCAAATCTAAATGAGTTTTTATCTTTTTGATATCTAAAGCTAACATGCTATACTATGATACTCCCCCCGTTTTTTTATATTGAAAAAATTTTTATTTAGGGTATTCCTTTTATATAGAAAAAAGTACTTAAAATAAAATTTATTGAAGAGTGTTCCTTAAGGATATTTTAAAATTACTCTTGCAAGTAACTATATTTTACACATCAAATAATATTAGTGTCAGATAAATATAAGATGTATAATTAATATGCTCCACTTTTTAATATATGAATTAATGTTATAGTTATGAGAGATTTTTGTACTTTATTTTATTAATTAGGATATAACTATGAGTTAGTTTTTGTCATGTATTATAATATAGGTACTAATTTTAACTATTGAACCCTAGTTATTTAAAAGAGGTGGTGGTCTCGGTATCAGACTAATAATTAGGCACAATTTTAAATCGTATTGACTGATATGATTTGAAATTTTCATATAGAAGTTGTGGACTAATTTTGAAATAAATACATTTGTGTTAAATGACACATTGTTATTTTTAGGTCACAATTTACATGCGAAAGAGTTCTCAATGACGACTGATATTTGTGCCTGAATTTGTAGATTTATACATGATCGATATATTTTTTTCTTTCCTCTTTAATATTTTGTGAACAGATTTATAAAGTTTTGCATACTGCGAAAATGATTTAATTATACACAATGATTCATGTTGTTGGCATGTAAATATATGCCATTATTGTACAAGTAGAGGGCAATTCATCTATTTCGTTTTAAAATGAAAATTTCGGTCATAAATGCTCCCTAAAGTATTGTGTCAATGAGTTGTCTCTTTCTTAACATTATAAATTACAGGGTTATACTTATTTAAGACTAATTATGGCGTATTGTGATTAATAAATTTATTAACTATCTTCTTAATATGTTTTTTCATTTTTTCTGTATAAAGAGAATGAAGAGAGTAATAAATTAATAAAAAAAGAAAGTTTTTGGTCCAACATAGAAATTATGAAAAATTCATCTTTGTACTTAAACAATAAATTTGTTGGTCCTATATACATTTTTTTTTTAATATAGATTTAGAAATGCTTATATTCAAAAGTTAATTGTTAAAATTGAAAGATGCTTATATTTAAATTTAAGTGATATTAAACATTTTTTATAGGTTTAGGACAAAGATCCAATTAACAAATAAGCCCTTAAAATATGTGTATCTCATTTAGATCCCTAACATTTTTTTAAAACCATTTGCATCATTTTTTTTTTTGTTAAAAAGAAAACAAATATATTTTCGCCGTCACGAAAGTCAAATTTCTGTTAGAAAAATGCTAACCATTGGGATCCACTTTTGAAGTTTTTATAATTAATAGACTTGAAGTTTTTATAATTAATAGACCGCATATGATACTAAACTATTTTTAAATTTCAATTTGGACTCTTGATTTTAAAATTTGTTTTAAAATAAACTAACATTAAAACCTGCACGATGAGCGCAGTAATATTAAAGAAAATTATTGTATAACAAAAGCTGTGATTATGCACATTGCTGAATTACACAATAAACCATTGAGAAATCCCTTCAACAACTTTGTTAGACAAAAACATTTTCGCATCACATCCACATCACACCATTTTCTATCTCTGCGGTGTTCTCCAGTTGGCTTTTTCTTAGTTAGTGCATATCCAGAATAATACCAAATCAAATCATGTTTATAAATACCCAGTGAAGGGCTCAATATAAACCTTTCTTTTCTAATGGAAAACCCATTTCTTCTAGCAAAATTTCCATAATACTCAAAAGCATCATCATCACTCTTGAACACCATTCCTATATATGGGACAACCATAGCCTTAGATTGAAAGGTATCATTTTTTACCAACTGGGATGCAATTGATATCTCCTCTAATTCTCCTTCATAAGTAATATAACACTTCCAATCTCCACAAGGGCATTGCTGCCTCCTCATCCATAAGTTTTTTGAAGGTACTAATGTCATTTATCGCCCAAAAAAAATATGTGTATACCTCAAATTACTGTAACTCAAATCTTAGAGTGAACAAAAATCTGCTGGTAAAAATTCTTCAAAAAATTACAAAATTAAATCAAGCATGCAAAATTTAAAAATAAATTGAAGAAAAATAAACACAAATCCACAAAAAAAAAAAAACAAAAGAACTGAGGTGGAATTTACGGTTTGCACCAAATTTCAAAAGTTTAACAATAATTAGACTAAAAATCTTATAATTCTACTACTTGAATGGCTTGATACAAATGACCAAGAAAATAATACAAAATTTAAATACATCATAGGGTTAGTACATAACTAATAACCAACTTCCTTTTTAATTGTATATTATCATTTTATTTTATTTTTTTGAATATCAATGTATTTTTTAAATATTTTTTAGTTTTTGTGTTATTATCTTATTTTGAAATTATTATCTTATCTAAAAAAAATCTTGATTTATATATTGTTTTTATTTTTCTTGTATAATATCTATAAATTTTTACTACTCTCTTTTAGATATAGATATAGATATAGATGTATATATAGATAAATTACATATTTTAGTTGATTAGTTTAATTCAAAAGTTAATCTTCCTGTGGATAAATATTTTTTAAGAGATAAGAAACTGATATTAAATTAGTTAATTTCAACACCAAACTTTTAAAGATTTTTGAAACATATTATATCTATAGTATTTAAATTTACCAACTTCCTTTTTAATTATATATTATCATTTTATTTTTCTCTTGAATATCAATGTATTTTTTCAAGTAATTTTTAGTTTTTTATATTATTATCATATTTTGAAATTATCTTATCTAAAAAAATTCTTGATTTATTTTAAAAGTCAAGTTTTTTTGTCTTAAATTATAAAAAGGGAGAAATTAAGCCAAGTATAAGAACACACTATGTGGTAATTTAATATTCTTATACTTGGCTTAATTCTATGAAAACCACTCTCCTTATATATATATATATATATATATATATATTAAGTCTATGGATACATCATTTAATGATTGAGTGTGAGAGTTTTATTATTGAAAATATGTAATATTTTATTTTATTTTTCAAATTTATCTTAAGTAATATTTTATTTTATTTAAATTTTATCTTAAACTAATCCAAGTGGCAATTCATTATTGTAATATTTGGCTTAATTTTATGCAAAATTACTTAAAATAGAGTTTTTTTTAAACTAGTAGTAATTCTGAAAATCTATTAAAATTGTGAAATAATATTTAAAATATTTTTATTATGTATTAATATTAGAAAATTAATATTTCATATGAAAAATTCTTAATATATATATGATTATTAAATTTTTATATTTTATTTATTTTTATTTTTTGAATGAAATATATATGATTATTCAATTTTTGCATTTTTTTTTAGTTTTTTAATGGAATAATTACTATTTCATATGAAAAATTCTTAATATATATATGATTATTCAATTTTTACATTTTATTTATTTTTATTTTTTTAATGGAATAATTACTATTTCATATGAAAAATTCTTAATATATATATGGTTATTCAATTTTTTGCATTTTATTTATTTTTATTTTTTAATGGAACAATTACTATTTCATATAAAAAATTCTTAATATATATATATGGTTATTCAATTTTTGTATTTTATTTATTTTTATTTTTTTGAATGGAATAATTAATGTTTCATATGAAAAATTCTTAATATATATTTGATTATTTAATTTTTTTTATTTATTTTTTTGAATGGAATAATAAAATGTTTGTCTTAAATTAATCCTAATTTTATCTTAAATTAAGCCGAGTTGCAATTCATTATTGTGACACTTGGCTTAATATCATACAAAAGTTTTCCCCTTATATATATATATATATATAATTATAAAATATTTTTAAATGTTAAAAATTTAAATAATATTATATTTTTAAATAATGTTAAAAATTTTAAATAATAAAATTTTAAATTTATAACAAAAATTATGACTTATTTCATATTTTTAAATTTTAATTTTTAAAATAATATTTTTAAATGTTAAAAATATTAATTAAAAAATCATATTGTAAATAATGTTAAAAATCATATTTCAATATTTTTAAAACATATGATATAGTTAAAGCAATTTTCTCGGTTAGTTCTACCAATAGTTTTTTATTATAGTATACGCCAATATTAGCTTATTATAACTTCAGCATTATACCCGAACCAAACCGAATCAAATTTTAAAAAAACTCAAACTTGGTTCAGCATAAAATAATTAAGCTTGAGCTCGACCATGAAATTTCTAAGCTTGAGTTCATATCAATTTAAATTTATATCATGTATTTTAAGTTTAAACTCAAGTTCTAATGAACTAAGTTTAACAAATTCAACGAACTTATTTTATTTTTTTATCTTTTTTACTTCACTTTTTCTACATATTTAGAGTATAAATGCTAAAATTAATAATATTTTCATGAATAATGAATAATCTAATTCTATTTATATTAATAAAAACAAAATATTATATTACTCTAATTTCATTTTCTATTATAAATTACTAAGTTGAATTATTTACATTAGTTATATATTGTACTAAATATTTAGTTTATGTTTTTTTAACTCAAATATTTAGCATATGTTAATTCATTGTATTCTTATAATATTATTAATTAAATAATTATTAATATTTGTTATTTGTATTATATAAATAAAATAAAATGATTAATTCAATTAATTCCTTCAAAATAATAAATTTATTTTTCCAAAACTTTTATTGATTCTTTTACTAATAAAAATTTTATTAATATAAAATTTCATTTACTATTAAATAAATATCAATATTAAAAATTTTAAAATATAATATATGAAAATTTTCAAATAAAATTTATTGAATTGAATTGTCATGTAATATCAAAATTACTTATTTTAATTTATTTATCACATATAAACATATAATAATACATTATATAAATTAAATTAGTTAAAGAATTAATATATTTAAATATATAATTTAATATATAAATTAAATTATGTATATTTTTAATTTATTGTAATAAACAAGCTCACTTACGAACAAGCTCATGAGCTACCTCGCAAGCCTAACGAGCTGTTTGAGTTAAACCATTAATTAACAAATAAACAGTTTATACTCTGTTTATTTTTAAACGAGCTTAAATATAAATGATGTTTTACCTTGTCGAGACCTAAATTAAATTGAAGTAACTTAACTCATTTACAATTCTAATTAACTTCTTTGTAATATTAAATGAAGAAGAGGAACTTGGAGAAGCAAAAGAAGACGAGTTGTTTTAATATCTTAAATTCTATAAAATTTTTATGAATTTTACAATTTAAATCTTGAAAAGTGTAAGTAGGGGCGGAGGGAAAGGAGGGGCTGGGGGCAATGGACCCCCCTCCCCTCCCCCCACTTGTATAAATATATATATATATACACGTATAAATTATACAAAGTATACATACTTATGTAATAGATTGCCCCCTCTCTTCCCTTCCATCACATATATGTATATATATGCATATATATATATGTAACATGTATAGTTTATATTATATCTATATAATATATCATATATAATCTATATAATATTTATATAATTATATATAAATATATATGCATATATAATATTTAATAGCTCGAGTTTTTAATCTGTCAACTATTAAGATTAATAGAATATGTTATTACTATGACAATGGAATAATAAAATTTTTGTTTTATTTCTGGTTTAAGATTTTTATTGAATATTTTTATATTCATTTATGTAAAATATAAATTTACTTGAAATTTTTTATTTGTATTTTAATTTATTTAAAATAATTTGTGTTGTGATTGGGTTGAATAATGAATTGATTTAGTATTTTTGGATTTTAGGTTAAATTAATTATAAATTAAAATATAAAATATAAAATATAAATTTAATATAAATTATGATTATGTTAATAAATTTTTGGAGATCTTTTAATGGCAAGTGTTTGATGAAATTATAACAAAATTTTCGTTCAATAAAATTCATGATATATATTTATAGTTAAAATTTGATTCTGCTAAAGAACTTGAAGGCCTCCAATTTGGTCTTGTAAAGCATAGGAATGAGTATCCCTCTACACAATCCATCTTTTTCAAGTAAATTTGGTTTAAGCCCTGAGGCTTCTGATAATAGCGCAAACAGAGTTAATCCCAGTCTTGATGCTTGTAGCACATCTCTAAATATCATATGAGATTGTTAGTGTATAGTTTCAACCACTACATTGATTAGACTATTAAATTTCAAATTTTTAGGCCAACCTATCTCATACCTGCATGGTTCAGGCAAGTCTTCAGGATTGAGAGAATCATGAGCCATAATGATAACAGAGTATCCCTCCTAATCGACAAATGGTGAAGTGTATAGTCCCAAATTGTTGTTACATATTATAATCTGTTTTGGTTATATCACGGGTATAGAATTCTTTCTTCACCCATCTTCTTGGTCAAAGAAGTTGGCTACCCCGTAATCAATTATGGGAGAGAGAAAAGGAAAATTTTTCTGCTGAAAAATTCAAACCAGACCAGCTTCGTTCTTCCGGTGATTGGACTGTCATCCATACTCTTATCAGACTAAAATTTGAAAAGAAGTTAGAGGATTCATCGTTCTTCATTCTGAACAGTAGAGATTAATTTTGGACGGCTGAATTTCTGGCATTTGTGGCTTAAATTTTACTGTTTACGTGTATTTTTACAACAACGACCAATTTGTCTTTTTCCAATGATCGGATGGTCATTTGTGGTTGGATTTGACTGAAATTTGATGAGCACGTTCAGAATATGTGTTCTTTAATCTGAACGGTAGAGATCGAATTTGAACAGCTGGAGTTTATCCATTAGAATGAATGATAGCTATTTTTGGTGATTTTTCTCTATTCTCTTATTTATTTCTTGTTATTTTGTTGATTTGGTATTGAGATTTTACTTGAGGGTTGTTGTAGTTGTTGTAAATATTAATTTTAGTAATAGAGCTTTTTTACTTGGATTATGAGAGTTTCCGTAGTTTTTATCTTTCACATTAAATGAGTTTTCCACTTTAAAATTATTGTGTCTATGTGTGAATGATTTTGTACATTTGGGATAGATTGTAGAATGGTTATTTGCTAAATTTTGCTTAGTCACTCCTTATAGATTCATTTAAGTGGGGAAGAACTTATCCGATTCCTTTCCATCACAATTTGTTCTACAATCTCCTTGCGTTTGATAGGATCTTTCTCAATGCCTTAAGGTCTATAATTGGAATGGACAGTTGGATTTTATTGGAATTTTTTGATTGATTCGATTCATCATAAGGTGGTTGAATAAATAATTTAGGAATTTATTTCACCCCAGCATCTACAAGACCCTTGACACCAGTTTTTCTTTCATCAAAAGCCAGTAGTTCGCTTGTTCTATTGGCAGCTTTGGTTTTGGATAGGACTGAAACCTCATTCTTTTTGGTGATTGCCATTTTCTCTGTGTTTAGAGTTCCTGAAATCTAAAATCAGAATTGATCTAACTAGTCTCCACAAAAGCGAGAAATATAGAAATCAATGTCCCAAGTAGGATAAATATATAGGAAAAGACAATGGCAACAGGACGATGATAGATATCCTGCTACAGTTCAACAATCTGAATTACCAAAGACAAGACTGTCAATATACTGACCTGAAGGAGTATTGATTCCTCATACCTGAAAACTGGACACAAGGTTAAACCATTAAGTGTTCAAACATAGATGAGCAGGGAAACTATTTATTGAGAACTGGCGGGGCAGCTTGTAAACAAAATAGCCAGAGAGCTGAAAATTGAGCCGCCAGCCATAGCTACTCCTAAGTTACCATGCCAGTTTCAGGCATGTGCACTTCACTGAAAATTATGCCATCATCTGAAGACAACAGCTAAATTGCTACCATGCAAGTAGGAGTTAATGTACAACTTTCACACTTGAGCCTCCTGTTCAATTAAACCTCAATTGTGGCCGTGTATGGCAGAGTACATAAAAAATATCAAAACTTCAGAACAAATAAAAAAGGCCTCTTCGTTTTAATTTTGACCTCTAATAATGGAAAATCCGAAACAAGCATACAAAACTAATCTTTGGCAAAATCAAGCTGGCAAGAAAAGCTAAACCTTCGTGTCTTCAAAGGTTCTCTTTCTACATTGTCTTTGATTTGGGAACCTTTTTCCTAAGTTGTCTACGTGGAATTGAGTTCTTCATGCCAATGAAGAAGATCAATGCCCAAACTGTGCCCAGTTCTGCAAAACATATAAACAAATGCATCATCAATTTCACAATTATGACAAAACACAAACTCTGCATCTTAAGACGTTACTGACATGAAGAAATTTAAAAAAAGAAAATACTAGCAGCAGGATCAACACATCCCAATGAAATCTTTGATTACAGAGTCACCAAGTGTCAAAATATCAAACATCATCTTATTTAAAAGTTAAATATTTCACCAGTTACTTTGGAAATAAACAGAATTGTAAAAAATAAATAAATAAATAAATAAAAACCAGCATCCCTTGCTACTTGGGACTGTTAAATACAGTGCCCACACATCACACTCTGAACTTAAACTACACACCGATCATACACAACATGTCACACTGTTAAATTCAGCATCTCATTTATTCCAGCTAATTAAATTTGTATGTGCTTGTGTGCACGCATGTGTGTAGAGACAGCTCCTCACCAACATATACTCCAATGTAAAAGACAAATATCAATCTTTTTGTCATTATCAACTCAAAATTTCTGGAAATTGTTCTGCAACAAAATTTATGGAGGAGGAAAATAGCATCCATTTTAACAATTAATATTTACATAACTACTTATTTAATCCAACCAAAATCTACTATCATTTTTTTTTTCAAATGAATTAAGCAACATCTACTTCTACCGACCCCTTCATTCATTCTCATACCAAAAGGAAAAAAATGTACATAATACATCAATGAAGAACAAGTCAACCAGAATTAACTAACTCGGCTCAATGACTGGGGGCAAAAATTCAAGACCTGACAATAGAAAAAATCATAACGCTAAGAATATAAATTACTTTTTGAAAAAAAAAAATCTGAGGCCAACCCCTACCCAAAAATTAAGCGCAACAAATTTTTATAAAAGAAGCAACAAGCAGCCAGAAGCTATGGATCATGTAACAGAATTAGCAAAAATTCAAATTTAAAGTTTAAATAGAAAGGCTAACGATCGAAAATGGAACAGTCAGGTCCAAAGCCTCAAATATGTTAGAGACCTTCTCAATAGAAGCCTAACCTACCTAAGAAACACAAACTCGGTTATGAATGAGTATAGGAAACCAACATTCCTAGAATCATAAATCCATTGAGTGCACGAGCAGAGGGAAAAAAGAAATCTCGAAATAGTTCACCGTGAACATCTCATCAACCACACAAATTTAACTACTGTTTCAGTTTTCACTTCCACTGTTTTCGTCTACTTCACAAGACAGTGAAACAAAAACTGAAAATCCCAAACTCAGCACACATATTTAAAAATTAGAGGGTGTTTGGCTTAGCTTATTATAAAGTGCTTATAAGCTAATTCAAATTTATAAGTAATTAAAATTTTAAGTAATTATGTTTATTGTAAGTGCTTATAAATGACTGATAAATTTCTAATATATTTAATAAAAAATAGCTTATAAGTATATTTACTGGTAAAATGACTAAAAAAATATAAAGTTATGTTATTAAGACCATTTACTAAAATTAAATAAAGATAATATAGTAATTTACTTAGTCAAACTAGTTTATATGCACTAAAATAATAAGTTATCTCTTCTCAACTTATTTTTTTTTTAGCTTATAAGCTCATATAGTTATCTAAATAAATATGTCAACTTAAATTTAAAATTTATAAACTAGTTTAACCAGCTTATATGTTAAGATAAACACTCTCTTAAAAGGTAGAATTACACTTCCGATGTATGAACTTTTTAAAATTTGACAATTGAGTTATTCAATTTTTTAAAATATTAATTTAGTTGTGAAACCAAAAAATCATATATAATTTAGTTATTCTCATAGTTTTCAAACTAAAAGCAGCATAATACGTGGCAATAAAATATGATGTGGCATTTCACATGTTTTTCATATGACTACTTATAACTTCTAAGCTCGTTAATGAAACCGATTGGAAAAACCTAAAAACTCATTTAAGGTTAAAAAAAATTCCTAATTATCCAACTTGAAATTCATAAAATTTTACTAAAATCCCAACTTTTATGGGAAATTCCAAAATCGAAGCTTGAATTTTAGTTTGAGATTTATGTGGAGTGCATCCAAGTTAGCGATTTCAGTTGAACGAAAGATTTGAAATTAGAACGATTTTTTGAAACTAACAGTGAATACCAAAGCTTGCAACTGACTGTAGAAGAATTTCAATGTTCATTAATCATCATGAAGAGGTAGGTTTATGATTTATCAATAGATTTATGTCATTTCTTTGTGGCATTTGTTTAAATCATTATTTTTTGCATTTCTCTGTTGGCATTGAGTATTCTAATTTTATTTTTTGCACAATTAACATATCTTTGTATTTCATGGTAATATTTTGGTGAATGATGATGTGAATAGAAAAGAGTTGAGATATGTTGGAGGAAACAAAGGAAATATTAAAGTTGATGTCAACAGATTGAGTCTTATCTCCTCCGACAAAGACATGCAGAAGACTATGGGAAGAAAAATCTAAAAAAGTTACATTTTAGGTTAATTGGAAAGAGTTTGACACATGGGTTAAGGTTATTATGTGAATTGTCATTGGGGGATATAGTTAAAAAATTAAAAGAAAATGATGTTGTTGAGATATATACAGGGCATAATGTAGTGAGTGAGAAAAGTAGAATTTCACAAAGGAGTAGATGTATTTGTAACCTTACCATTAGGGAAGAATCTAGGGCAAGTGATGAAAGTGTTGGTGAGGAAATTTATAGTATTGGTTATTCTAAGTCATACATAAATAAATCAAAAGAGGTGGGTAATGAATATGATGTTGAAGCATACACTAACAAATATGGGGATGATGTTGATGAAGAACTAAATATAGATGAAGATCTGAATATATATGGAGACCAAAATGAAAAGTTGAGTTAGGATGAGGCTAAAGCAAAAACACATGCAGATGGGGATGATCATATCTACCTACTGAGTTAGATGAAGAATTGAATAAGTGGGAGGGGATGTCTGATCATGATGAATAGCTGCATGCATCTAGAAATCCAATAAGACAATTTAAATTAAGAAAATTGCATAAAGGACAAAGATAGAGAGGAAGAAGAAGCTAATGAGGAGAATATATAAATGTTGAATGGGTGAATGTTGGGGTTGTGGGTGTTGATACTGATAATGATGGATGGGATTCAAGTGATGACTATAGTGCAATGAGCACTTATGGTTTTTATGATGATTACACCGTGAGAAGGAAACTCAGGTATCCATTCTTTAAACTAAATACTGAGAAAGTGTCTTTTTGCTTAATGAATAGGGCAAAAAAATTCAAGGGAGCACTAACAAAGTTTGCAGTGCAAGAAAGAAAGGAAATTAAGCTTATTAGAAATACAAAGAAAGACTAAATGTGTGAAGAGTAACTGTCCCTTTGTGATTTTTGCTTCATCTAACCTAACAAGCAAGGGATTAACTGTTAAAACATATAGACCAAAGCATACATATCCTACAACTTTAAAAAATAAGAGAATAACTACAAAGTGGATAGTTAAATATTATTTGAGAAAGTATAAGGCAATTGCTTTTATGAAATTGGTTGGCTTGAAAAATTTGCCAAAGGAAGACTTAAAGCTTGAAATGAGTTTGACCAAAGTGAGGAGGGCAAAGCTACATGTTACAAGAGAGCTTAAAGGTAATTTGAAAAAAAGAATATGTCGATTGTGGCATTATTTGGTGGAGATTAAAAGATTTAATAAGGGCAACACAACCAAATTGAAGGTTAAAAAACCAATGCACACAAGGCTCCCAGTATTTTAAAGATTGTACATATCATTTTATTGCTTGAAGAAAGTTTTATTGGATAGTTATAGCCTACAACTTGAAAGAAAGTTCTCAAATTAAATGGTTGTTTTTTAAAGAGGCAAGTGAAAGGAGAAGTATTGGCTGCAGTAGGCAAAAATGGAAACAACCAAATCTTTCTAGTGGCATGGGTTGTAGTTGACAGTGAGAGAAAAGCAACATAAGATTTGTTCATTAAGCTGCTGTTTTCAGATCTTGACATTAATGATGGAGATGGATGGATTATAATCACTTACCAACAAAAGGTACATTCTAAATCTTGAACTTTACAAAAATACATATATTTCATAAATGTTATAACTAACTTAAGTTTTATATAATTGATGTAGGGCCTTCTAGAATTGACATATTGTTGTCTAGAGCTAGACATAGGTATTGTGTAAGACCTCTCTATGCAAATTGAGAAAGAGGCATGCAGGATGAAAAGACCTGTAAAAATTATTTTGGCATTGTTCCAAATCAAGTAACATGCCTGATTTTGAGAATAACATGGAGGAGATGAAAAAGTTAACTCCAAGTTGCTTTGAGGACATACTCCATACTCATTTGTGCCATTAATGTAGGGTCTTCTTTACCACTGGGGTAAAATGTGATATTGTTGATAATCATCTAATTGAAGCTTTTAATGGAATAATAATTGAAGCTAGATTTAAGAATATAATCACTATGCTTGGAGAAATTAGGACATAAGTGATGACAATGCTGCATGTGAATGAAGATAAAGCCAAGGAATGGATTGGTGATTTTGGGAATATGATTGGAAGAAAGTTGCATGAGAGCATGAGTGAAAGTGCATTATGTCACATAATTTGGAATGGTGACTCTGGTTTTGAGGTTAGTTACAAAGGGGATACGTATGTAGTGGACTTGCAAAAAAAAAAAATATGCCCCTATAGAAAATAGGATTTAACTGGCATACTTTGCCCTCATGCCATTACTGTTATCCTATATGTGGATAAAAATCCCAATGATTATGTTGATTATTGGTATAAAAAGTCCAAATATTTAGAAGCATATGGACACATGATACAACTAATGAATTGAAGGATATTTTGAAAGAAAATTGGAGTTGACCCCCTCCCCCCACCCTCAACCACCTCCGTTTAAGAAGCTACCTAAAAAACCTGCAAAAAATAGGAGAAAAGAAGAGGGTGAAGAGGGCAGTAGTTATAAACTATTAAGGAAAGGCAAAATAGTGGATTGCCAAGTCTACTTTGGCAAGGGTTATAATAAGAAAAAATATGAAATTGTTATCCATACCTCAAAAGTTATCAAGCCATCAACAAAGTAAAATTCTAGAAAGGCAACCTCAAGTTCAAAGTCAAAATTCCTCTCAAATTGAAATTTCTTTAAGTCAACCACAATTTAACTCACAAAATTTAACTCACGAAAGGTTTAGGTATTTGTCTTGAAATCAAAAGACTAGATTCTTCAACGTTTTAAGCATTTCTATGCAATGGTGGAAAGAGAAAAGAGAACATCCTTGAAGTGTCTTCGCAGTGACAATGGAGGTGAATACACTTCAAAGGAGTTTGCAAATTACTGCTTAGAGCATGGAATCAGACATGAGAAGACAATTCCTAGTACTCCACAACATAATGGTGTAACTGAAAGGACAAACAGAACTATCTTGGAGAAAGTCAGATCCATGCTGAAAATGGCTAAACTCCCTAAGCCATTTTGGGGTGAAGCACTCTACACCGCCCGCTACTTGATAAATCGCTCTCCATCAGCTCCTTTAAATTTTGATGTACCTAAGAGAGTATAGTTTGGAAAAGATGTTGCTTACTCTCACTTGAAGATATTTGGATGCAAGACGTTTGTCCATGTACCTAAGGAGCAGAGACAGAAACTTGATGATAGAGTTGTTCCATGCATTTTTCTAAGTTATGGAGATGCAGAGTTTGGATACAAGTTATGAAATCCAGTGAAGAAGAAAGTTATCAGGTCTAGAGATGTAATCTTCCATGAACACAAGACACAAGATTTAACATGAAAAATCCTCCAATATAAAGGGAAAAACTACGGGACAAGCTCCGAAATAAAATCACTAATTCAAAGAAATCAAGTATAACTTCTCAAGTAATCTACACTTGACTACTTGAGATCACCAATAAAAAAAAGGACAGCCCGGTGCATGAATGCTCCAGCAATGAGCGGGGTCCGGAGAAGGGTCGGACCCATTGGGTCTTTGTACGCGGCCTTCCCTTGCAATTAATTGCAAGAGGCCGTTTCCATGACTCGAACCCGTGACCTCAGGTCACACAGCGACAACACTTACCGTTGCGCCAAGACTCCCCTTCTACTTGAGATCACCAATATTGGAGAAAATATTTAAATACCTCTCTAGCAAAATTTTCACTCTTTGGATAATCATACCAAGAAACTAGAGAATATTTCTCTAATATTTATCTCACAAACTATTTGAAATCTTTTTTTCTCTCTTATTTCTTCTCTCTTGTATATTTTGAAGTGAATGAAAAAATACTATTTATAGGCCTTCAAATATGTGTGAACATCTTAATTTGTGTCTAACTTTTACTATTTAAATTATGGCTACAACAATAAAAAAATGTGGTAAGTATTTTTCTTCATTTTTTTTTCTTATTTCATCTAGTCAAATATTGAAACTCACCAAATCTATTATTTTCGTGGGTTGGATGAGCCAACATTGGTGATACCAAGGAGCCGCTTCCATTTCACCCTCGTTCAGTACATCCGAAGCCAATCATGCTGAATAGCTCAACCTATGAGCATTCTCCCAGGACATGGTAAAAGATAGTTCATTCCTATGGACCTATGGACGTAATAAAATTTTGTCAATTTGCATTCAAAATTTAAAAGCCTGAATGTCCTTTTCATAAAGCATAGATCTTGTTTAAGTCTGGACATTTCTGGAATCATGTATCAACTCTGCTGAAAGTTGTTGGTTAAGTGGGTATTTGGGAACTATGTAATCACCTATCATTGCTGCTGGTAGTTTTATGTAACGTGCTGGTGATTGGTTCATGCTTTAGCCTTTGGGTACATTTCATCGTCTTATTTCCTTCCTAAATCTAGTGCTTAAATTGTGAAGTATTGGTGATTACCATAGCAATTTTCATGTTTAGCAAGTATTCTTCTGATATATTTGGTTGGCTAAAATCCTATGCATATGGTATCTGCAGATTGTTAGAGAAGATGAGGAGCCATTGCAGTTCTTGAACCTTCTTAAAGGGTTCTCATTTCAAAAGATGGAAGACTGCAGCCAGAGCCAAGGTGACCTCTGAGAAAGATGAAGTTTTGGTTCGTTATTTTTAAGCATTTTGGCAGAATGTTGGAGAAGTGGATCAGTATCTGCAGGGTCAAGATGAGTGGGCATCCCAGGCAGTGTAAGTGTTCATTTCTCTGCTTGTGTGATGTAATTAATAGGATTTAAGTATTTAAGTTACAATTACAACAAATCATGTACAGAAAACAAGCCTGCTGTACACAAATAGAAATTAGAAGTAAATAATATCAGATGGAATAAAGATTCCATTCAATTTCCATTGTAAGGGCAAATCATCATTTTCTAGAGGTATTGGTACATACATAATTCTTGATTGCTTATCCTGTTAATTTTTTTAACACAAACACACACACAACAGATATTGAAATATTGGGCCTATTTTTTACATTCCCAATCAATATGGGATTATTTTTAATATATCCATTAAATGATTCTTCTTTTTAGTAAACAATTTGTGCCCAATTTTCTTTTAGCTTCAAAGATGACAGTGAAAGGGTTAGGTGGACTTGGGGGTAATGCTTTATAGACAACTTATTGAACTACTGCAGTTTTACTATCTGGTTAAATGACCTTTGGCTAACTAACAGGTGAAACTGACTCGTAGGTGTTTGATCCTGAAAATTTCTATGATTATGATGGATAGATTTGACTAGTATGGTGGATAAATTTGATTGAATGTTGGCTAGAAGTCACATGAGAACTTGGAAAATACTTGGCTAAAGCCCTTCTTTTTGTCAATACGATATATTTGTTTATGGTTAGTTTAGCAACCTTGCCTGGTAGAAGAATTCTTGGAAGTCAATAGTTTGAATGCATTCTCTTTTTGACCCAAATGTTGATAAGATTTTCTTGCGGGCTATGGTTCCATGAAGAATTTTCCCTTGTTCAAATGGGCATCAATTTTTGAATGGAGAAAAGGGAGGAGGAATAATCAAGCTCATTCTTGAATATCCAATTCATTTAATCTTTATGGGTTTAATTACAAAAATCTACTGATTTTTTTCTATAGCATAAATTTTAGTCTCTGTCATTCCAACTAACAAATTTCATTCCAACGTCTTGGTAATGGTTCTGCAACTACCCTTTATATGATAAGTCATTCAAGTGATTCCAGGACATTATCAAACTTGCATTTTCAATCAAAGTTAAGGGTATAATTAAGTTAATATGGAGAAGAGAAAAGCTGATAAGCAAAATTAAGATTTTATAGTGCACTTAAAACTGCCAACGCACAGAACTATACAAAAATTATGCCAACAATGGCCCAAGATTTTCATCCCAATGTCAGAAAAAACTGGGACCATGAAATCTTCCAAAACCCTAACCAGTGAAAGATCACTGGCAATCTCTCTCATAGTTCATTTTGAGATCTTAATAAAGCCATCGTTGGACCCAGTGCGCTGCTTCTCAAGGCCTTATAGGACCATGGTCTCCTGTCTGAACTCTGAGTCTTGTTCCAATTATCCTCCTGAGATAACTGTGCCTTCTTGGCCTCTAAAGCCTGGTTAATTTGTTCCCAAGGGTCTACTCCATTTTCTGAAGAACAAAAATACAACCGTTAAAAGTGAGAATTTGTTTACATAAAATCAAATTGCAAGCTCCTTGCAGGCGATGATTTTATTCTTGCCATGGAACAGAGTATGATTAATACCTTGGGCAGAAGTATTAGCTTCATTGGTACTTTTGTGTCTGGAACTTGTTCCATTATCTTCATCTCTGTTGTCAACCCCACTAGCAACTGAGTTTACTGAATTTAAGTTGCCTCTGGTGACAAGTCGAACCTCACAAAGTGATGAAAATTCCTTCTGAAGAAGAGCGCTATTTGTTAGTCTTCTCAATCAAGAACAAACCAGGAGCAAATTCAATCAGAGAACCTTTCTAACTCAAAGCCCTACCCTTCTCCACAAAATTCCCCAGCAATCCCATCCAATCCTCCCTCCTTTCCAACAAACAAAATTAAAAAGAAATGATGAAATGCACCATACCCATGTTGAACCGTCTCTTGCACATGCTTCTGATAGTCCACCAAATGCATTATAGTCCATTTGCTTCGCAGGAGTCCCTGGGTATCCTGGGACCGGCACTATTTGAATATTATTATTCTCAATGTCATAACGTGATATCTTCCCAACCTACACCAAAAGGAACATAATAAACAGCACGTTCTTTTTACAAGATTTCCAACATAATTTCAATACAGAGAGTTGTACCCTGTAGGACGAAAGTTCAGGGGTCAAGGATGATGATAGTTCAAGCAAACGATAAGCAATCACATCACCTTCCTGCAAAATTTTGACAAAAGCATATTCACAATTAAGTCTCCAAACAGGATTTAACAAATAAATATAGACCAAGATACAAACATCCAGCATATTTGCTTGCTAAGGCCAACAAAAATTCTTCAAAAAATATATCCAGAGGACAACTAACTAATCTGTTGGTTGGTCTTAACATTACCAAGCGTAGTTGCCATGATTTTCAAAAGATAAAAATATCCACGTAAACAGTAACAATAAAATTTCAAAAAGACAAACCTTAGGCAAGCTAGTGTAGAATTCAAGCTTCTCAAAATCAATACAATTGTATGCAGGTCTTGGTCTTGCTTCAATGTTTAGACTCTTGAGATGCTCTTGATTGCCATTTCTGTAATCATTACCTTTATAAGATTTAACTTTGTCTTTTCCCCATTTTTGGCCCCTCTTTTTGCTTGTTATTCCATTCCAGTGAAAGGTGTTCTGATCAACCAACCATATGAATTTGACATCAATTTGGAGAAGAGAACAACTGGTATTACAAGTTAATAGCATAAGTGATAAAAAAAAAAAAGTAAATTAATCAATCTTTGTGTCATTTCATGTCTCCTAATAGTTCAATATAAGGAAAAATCTATGGACTAAAAACTGAAGTTCACAAACATGTAAAAAATGTTTCTGTGCAACATTTAACTCTCCTCTAGTCCCTATAGATTCACCCACTGAAAGCAAGACATAAATGCATGTGTGGAAGGGAAGAAAACATGATATAGAGATACCAAGCATGAATGGTTTGAAAAGGAAATAAGTTGGATTTCATTTAAAAACAACTGAGTTGTCAATTGTATAAAACTTTTACCAATTAAAGAGAAAATCAAATTAAATTGTTAAAACTAAGCAAATTGCAATTTAAGAACTATTCCCCATCAATTTCAATTCCCCTAATGCTTTCCCTCAAAAATAATGTAAATATCCAAGATGAGTCTAGAGGAAACTAAATACCATCTCCATCCTCGAGTACTCAATCAGAAAGAGAACACATTAAAAGAGATAAAATATGCAGAGCAACATATAAAGACACATACCGAAGGAACTTGATTTTGCTGCAGAGTCCAATTAGCACCAACTGGAACAAGAAAACTGTCAGACACATCACATATCATGCTACACTTATAGAACAACTCTTATATATGAGTGAACTTCTTGTGGCACACAAAAGCTAAGAATAATAGGGACCTCCCATAAGAAATACATAAACAAAAGCAGACCTTTTCCAAATGGCTCAAAGCGGATATGCCCAGGCCTTACTACTACAGGAACAACATCATCCTCCACATCAGTATCTTGATCTGGCCGTTGATAGCCTTCAACGGGTTTTCCACTGTCTCTTTCAGGTACTTTTTCAGAAACCTGGTTTCCCTTTTCGGTTGATTCTTGAGAGACTCCCTGGCTATCCTCTTCAGATGACTGTTCATCAGATTTTGCTTGCAATTGCCTTCGATGTAGCTGCAAAATTCAATATAATAGATAGAAATCAATAATCAAAGACAAACATAATTTCTCATTCTCACCAAAGATGTACAGCCACAATAGAGTGGTAAGAATGCTAAGTTAGATCCCAAGTTCAAATTCCCTTCCCTTTCTCTTTCTCTTTCATTCTTCATGCATTTCCCTATTCGTGTGTGTGTGTGTGTCTGTTCCATAATTTGGAACTCCAAAGTCTACAGCACAACCCAAGCCCCTCACTTTCTATTTGAACTAAGCAAAAAAGTAAAGCTATTGAAACCAGAAACAAATGAAAATAGAATATTTGAAAACAAACACCATTTACCTCTTTTCTTTCAGCCTTCAGTTTTTCCCTCATCCATCTCCTCTTGGCTTGTTTACGTCGAGCACTTCTACTAGGGAACTGAGAACATAGAGAATAGCAAGAGTTAAAATCACACTTGAGATTCAAGTGAGGAGATGGCCGAGTTTACATATCAGAATCCAGGTGCTATGACGAATAAATTATGGGAAAGTAAGCTTTAAAGTTTTAGAAGTCCCACAACAATGGGAACTCACTTACCTGGCCTGGTTGATTGCCAAGGAAGGGTATTAGCCATGGAATTCAGTGGTTATCTTAAAAATTTATAGTAAGTTTTTAAAGAAATGGCAGCTTTACATGATCCGAATCAACTTTTAATAATTCTAAAACACTTTCTGAACAATGTGAAATACATGGGAGAACCTAACCATCCACGTCCCACATCCTAGAAAAACAATAGCAAGAAACCTGTTGATCCTACATGGTCCTCCATATATGAAGAAAGTGTATGCATCTCAAACTTTTGCAAAGTTTTTAAGTTCAAAATAATTGTCACATTGGAGATGGAGTGGAAACTGCTAAGACTCCTTCAGGAGTGCATGCATGATTCTGATGCTGAGGCCAAAAAATAGTCCAGTCTTTTGCTATCACAAGGGGAAACAATGTAGCCTGTATCCTCAAGGGAAATGGATAAAGAAAAATCTACATCAGTTTTGACACATGACAGGGTCTCAATGAAAACTCAATTATCACTTTCAAATTATGAAAAATTTAGAAAAAGTAACCTAGAGTGTGGATTGCTCCAGTAATGGAACAAAAACAGGAATGTATCTGGTAGTTATCTAAAACAGTGGCATGGTAGGGGTAGGCTTTCTTTAGATTTTTGGATTGCTAAGTGGGAACAAAATATTACCATCCACATTGATTATGTAATGAAATATATTCAGAACATCATATACTGACTAGTAATAAGAAGACTTTCTAATGTCGCATAGATGTGATAACATAGTTTCAAAAAAAAAAATAGCAATCTCAAGTACTTCGATACTACAAAGTAAATCTAAATCCCAGAATTCAAAGCATCATAATAACGTATCTGAGATTTCTGACTCAGATTGTTTGATTCTCTTCTTATGGTCGTTTTCACTTTGGAACACTAATTTGAGTGTTCCAAATTGCTAAAGGTCCATAATTTGGATCATGCAATCCAATGCAAATCACTAGGGATGCAGTTTTTTATGGTAACACCTAGGATGCTGTTTACTCAATATGAGCAGAAATTGTTACATTTTGTGTCTGAAAACTGGGTTAAGTGAAGCGTTTAGGATGCAAAGAGCTGCCCAATGGATCATAACCATCCATTTTTCCAAACCATTCATGTTATCTATACTCATCATGATGTGTGCCAGACAAATGTCATAAGACCACTAAACTCACAAGCAGTCATCTGATACCACTAGAGTTTTGGTGCATGATATAAACATGCAAACAATGAACATGAAATATCATATATTAACTGCAAGACTATGATGAATATACAGCTGAAGGCTCAAGCCAAATCACTACATCACACGGTACTTCACAATGATAGTGAAAGAATGCATCTAACATGAATCTAAAAGTCAAAATTACATAAACTCAGTTCAATAGAAATGATAAGAGAAACCTTGTTAGTTCCATTAGGAGAAGAGGTTGCATCCACGCTCCCATTGCCATTTTCTTTATGCTGAGAGAGCCTAGAAAAAAATAGAGCTGAAGGCATTACAAGCTCCAAACAAATATATCTCCATCAATACTTGATATCTGTTTAAAACAATACTACACTGGAGGAACCTACTATACACTTATCACATTTCTAGAATATAATATGTATACAATATAGACTTCAACCATATAACGTAGTGATGGAAAATTATTCATCATATGTTTGTGAAATATGCATGACACTATCTCAAAATAAAACCACCAAAAACAAAGGCGCCATATTTTATTTGACCAAAACCCATCATTAGAATCATCAAAAACAGAATATGGTTAAAGACATAAGATCAACAAATTTAACATGATTATGGACATAAATGTGCTTAAGAATCTACCTCTTTAAGCTGCTTAAATTTTTACAGCTCTTATTTCTTTCATCAACACTGGCAGTGCTCAAAGTCCCATTCTGCTCTCCAGAAACATCATGTCCACCAGCTTCCTTAGCAACTCCCTTTTCAGCACTAGTAGATTCTTTCTTCTTCTTCCTAAAACACAAATATCAGAAGAAAGAAACAAATTGAGATGTTAGAAAGTAAACACAGAGCACTACAAGGCCATATATCAGTAAGAACATGATAAAATTGGAGTTTTTTACTCGGGAAATACTTTGAACAGCTCCTAAGTTCCTTTGATGGCTTCCTCTTTTTGGAAACTGTTTTCACTTCTGGAGTATTTTCCACATGCACTTCATCTTCCATCTTTTTTGGTGCATCCTTTTCCTCTTCTTCAGATTGGTAGCCTCCAGATTCCTTCTCAAATTCCTCATTTGCCAGAAGTTTCATGCCTGCCACTACAGGCTGAGTATCCACAATCTCTACCACATCCAAAGAATTCGTCTCGTCACATATCAGCACAAGCTCAGAAGACCCACCTTCATTCTTTTCCACTCTGAACAATTATAAGCACAAAAACATTATCTAAACAAGGAAATCAACAAATGGGTATTTGTTAATAATGTGTTTTACTACAGAACTAACCTTATAATGTCTTTATCTTTCAAAATAGAAGTAGACTCAAAAGCAGGTAGAGCAAAACCTTCCATCTGCAATACATCGAACAATGAGGAACTCAATCAGAAGAAAACAAGAGCCAGTAGGTAAAAAGCCATATAAATAAAATCTGCAAACTTACAGAGAGGAGAAGGCCACAAGGGCAATCGTTTTGGAGGTCGAAGGCGTTGAGGAGATAAGAGGAGAGATCAGAAATGGTTTGGTGTTGAGGTTTTAGGAGAATCCATGATCGTTTTAGGCTTTCATTCTTCTGGGATTTGCTTAGAACTTGATCGAACACTAGACGGAGCCTCACTGTCTCCATTGCTAACCACGATGACGGAGGATTTGTAGATGGCCAAAGGCCTCTGTGAGTGTGGGAGTTCTTAAACCCTGGGGCGCGTTTCACAGTTCTCGGGAGTGGTGATCTTATTTAAAATTTTTGGTGAATTTGACAAAAATATATATATATATATATATATATTGACCATTATATTAATAATTTATAAATTTTATTAATTTTAATTAAATTTTATTTGACAAAAATATCTTTTTTAATCTCTTAAAAAAAGAAAAAAATACAAAAAAATATTTTCTCTCTCTTAGACTCTTTTTTCTTCCCGCCCACTGTATTCCTTATTTTCTCTTTTATTTTTTGATATACTCTTTATCTTTCTCTTATTCGATCATTTCTCTCTATTTTTCTTTGTCGATCTCATATTTATCTTTTACAGTATCGATATTTTCTGTTCTCTGTGAGTATATTTATTGGCGATCGATTTACATTGCCTCATCCAAGTAAAAAGGTAAATCGAGTTAGTTCTTGTTTTTCTTTAAAAAAATATGTCGAGCTAACATTTAAAGGTTGGGTGTCGAAAAAGACGTTGGCTTATACTTAAATAGTAATATAATAATTTTTTATTTTTTTAAATGATAGTATGACAGATTTTTATTTTCATCCTTCCTTCATTCCTCATATGTTTCTGTTATTTGTATATATGAGTTATTTTGGTGAGGATATGAATTTGATATGAGTTGGTATCAGTTTGATGTTAGTATAATTGAAATGAGTATATTTTTAGTATAATATGAGTATATTTTCATCGATACGAATTTGACATTAGGTAGTATTTTTTATATGAGTAGATATGAGTTGATACTAATTTTATAAGAGTTTGAAAAATAGTCAGTATTATCAATAACATTATAATATGCGTTGGTGTTATTGATATGAGATTAAAGTGAGTATATTTTTATTGATATGAGTTGGTTTGGGTTAGTATGAGTTTTGATATGAGTTGTTAAGACTTAGTATAATTGGTATGATGTAGAAATGAGTTTGGTATGAGTTGGCATGAGTTTGATATGAGTTAGTATGAGTTAATATGAGTTTAAAATTAGTTGGTATGAGTTGATATGAGTTAGTATGAGTTTATATTATTGATATGAGTTTAATATGAGTTGGTATGAGTTAGTATGAGTTTTTATAGGAATTGTTATGAGTTAGTATAATTGGTATGAGGCTGATATGAGTTTGGTATGAGGTTGATATGTGTTAGAATGAGTTGATATGAGCTTGAAATTAGTTGGCATGAGTTGGTATGAGTTATGAGTTAGTATGAGTTGGTATCATTTTGGTATGAGTTTGTATAAATGATTTGAGTTTGATATGAGTTTGTATTACTGTTATGAGTTTGAAATATTATTGATATGAGGTAGTATAATTGGTATGAGTTTGGTATGAGTTGGTATGAGTTTGATATGAATTTGATATGAGTTGATATGAGTTGATATGAGTTGGTATGAGTTGTTATGAGTTGATATGAGTTGATATGAGTTGATATGAATTTGATGTGAGTTGGTATGAGTTGATGTGAGTTTTTCTTGAGTTGGTATGAGTTGTTATGAGTTGGTATGAGTCTGATATGAGTTTATATTATTGATATGAGTTCTTATGAGTTAGTTTAATTGGTATGAGTTTGATATGAGTTGATATGAGTTTGATATGAGCTAGTTTAAATGGTATGAGTTTGATATGAGTTTAATATAAGTTGGTATGAGTTTATCCTGAGTTGATATGAGTTGGTATGAGTTGGCATGAGCTGGTATGAGTTGAAATGAGCTGGTATGAGTTTGTCTTGAGTTGGTATGAGTTGATATAAATTTGAAATTAGTTGGTATGAGTCGGTATGAGATGGTATGAGTTGCTATCAGTTAGTGTGAGTTGGTATGAGTCTCATATGAGTTTGTATTATTGATATAAGTTTTGATATGAGTTGTTATGAGTTAGTTTAATTGGTATGAGTTTGGCATGAGTTTGGTATGAGTTGGTATGAGTTAGTAAGTGTTGATTTGAGTTAGAAATTAGTTGGTATGAGCTTGGTATGAGTTGGTATGAGTTGGAATCAGTTTGATATGGGTTACTATTAGCTGTTATGAGTTGGTATGGGTATGATATGAGTTTGTATTATTGATATGAGTTTTGATATGAGTTGTTATGAGTTAGTTTAATTGGTATGAGTTTAATATATGTTTGTATTATTGATTTGAGTTTGATATGAGTTTGTATTGTTCTTATGAGTTTGAAATGTTATTGATATGAGTTAGTATAATTGGTATGAGTTGATATGAGTTTAATATGAGTTAGTATGACTTTGATATGTGTGTATAATTAGTTGGTATGAGTTTATATGAGTTAGTTTGAGTTTTTATTATTGATATGAGTTTGTATGAATTTGGTATGAGTATAAATATTAGTTGGTTGGGTTAGTATGAGTTTTGACATGCTAGATATCAGTGATTGGTCTATCTCAGATCACATTTGCACCGTCACTCTTTTACCTCCAAATATGCGCACCTCAACTGGAAGGCGAAAAAAACGCAGAATTCCTTCACTGGGTGAGGATAAAACTCATCCGAGGTGTAGCCGTTGTCACGAGCGTGGTCACAATAGATCTACTTGCCAAAATTTCATTCGTTTGCATAGTGGCTCAGGAGCATCGACGGATAACAAATAGAAACAATATTCATCTTCACATCCGAGAATTATTTGTTCAATGAATTTGTTATTTATAATGTTGATTTGATGCAAAATGATCCAGACTTCATAATAAGTTGATAATTTCTTACATATTGAGATTGTTGGCGCAGACAAATTTCTAAGGCCGATTTTATTATGTTATTAATACGAAATTATTTTTAATGATATACGTTAGTATGATTTTAGTATGTGTATTTTTTAATACGAGTTAGTATCTGTTTGGTATGAATATTTTTTTTATTGGTCTGAGTTAGTATGAGTTTGATATAAGTATATTTTTATTGATATGAGTTAGTATGAGTTTGACATGAGTATAAAATATTTGGTATGAGTTTGGCATGAGTTAGTATTAGTTTGGTATGAGTGTAAAATTATTGGTATGAGTTAGTATGGTTTGGTATGAGTATATTTTTATTGGTATGAGTTAGTATGAGTTTGGTATGAGTATAAAATATTTGGTACGAGTTAGTATGAGTTTGATATGAGTTAGTATGAGTTTGATATGAGTATAAAATTATTGATGTGAGTTAGTATGAGTTGGTATGAGTTTGGTATGAGTATAAAATATTTGGTATGAGTTAGTATGAGTATAAAATATTTGGTATGAGTTAGTATGAGTTTGGTATGAGTATAAAATATTTGATATGAGTTAGTATGAGTTTGGTATGAGTGTCAAATTATTGGTATGAGTTAGTATGAATTTGATATTAGTGTATTTTTATTAGTATGAGTTAGTATGAGTTTGGTATGAGATAAAATGTTCAGTATGAGTTAGTATGAGTTTGGTATGAGTTTGGTATAAGTGTAAAATTATTGGTATGAGTTAGTATGAGTTTGATATGAGTGTAAAATTATTAATGTGAGTTAGTATGAGTTTGGTATGAGTTTGGTATGAGTTAGTATGAGTGTGGTACGAGTGTAAAATTATTGGTATGAGTTAGTATGAGTTTGGTGTGACTATAAAATTATTAGTATGAGTCAGTATGAGTTTGTTATGAGTTAGTATGAGTTTAGTATGAATATAAAATATTTGGTATGAGTTAGTGTGAGCTTAGTATGAGTATATTTTTATTAGTATGAGTTTGGTATGACTATAAAATTATTGGTATGAGTTAGTATGATTTTGTTATGAGTTAGTATGAGTTTGGTATGAGTATAAAATGTTTGGTATGAGTTAGTATGAGTTTGATATGAGTATAAAATTATTGGTATGAGTTAGTATGAGTTTGGTATGACTATAAAATTATTGGTATGAGTTAATATGAGTTTGTTATCAGTTAGTATGAGTTTGGTATGAGCATAAAATATTTGGTATGAGTTAGTATGAGTTTGGTATGAGTGTAAAATTATTGGTATGAGTTAGTATGAGTTTGGTATGACTATAAAATTATTGGTATAAGTTAGTATGAGTTTGGTATGAGTTAGTATGAGTGTAAATTTATTAATGTAAGTTAGTATGAGTTTGGTATGAGTATATTTTTATTGGTATGAGTTTGGTATAACTATAAAATTATTAGTATGAATTAGTATGAGTTTAGTATGGGTGTATTTTTATTTATATGAGTTAGTATGAGTTTGAAGCATCCTGTGTCAACAATCTTCTGAACATCCTGGATAAATAGACTTTCACAACTCAGACTAAACTAATTTATCTGATAGACACCTGTATTAACTCAGATCAATATCCTGCATCAGACACAAATAATAAAATCTCATGTAAATTAATAATTGTTTATATCTTATTGCGAATAAAATAATTGAGAATAAAGTTTTTCATATATACCACTTGAGTTATTCACAATATTATATACAAAAATATCAAAATATTATTCGCTATAATAAGCGTTATTACTCTTGTTTGTAACATGCACTCATAAATGAACTGTCGTATTATATCTAAGTATTTTCATATTTTTCTTATTGCAATCCCATATGTTGAGGCTGACCATTATTAAAAATTCAACGAATTTGGCAACAAACATTTCGCAATCTTCACTGTTACAATGTATTATCATTAGCAACTGTAAAAGATAAATAACTTTCATTATATAATGACTGAAAACGAAGCTTACCCTTATTGGCGTGGACAAACATCCTTCTCATAATTTATTGTCAGCTTCATACTCTTTTTATAAACCAATTTGGGCCTGTGGGATAACTTCAAACAAATCTACGGGTATGGATATTTTACAGATATTTTTCAGTTCATCAATCGCGGAAACTCATTTTCGCACCTCTCCACCCCTATCTCTTGTAAATTTGGAATTACCTCCAGTCCAAATATGGTTATGGCATCAGAAAAATCAATGACAGAGTAGGTGCCCACCACTCTACTCTTCAATTTTTTTATGGATTCTGTCAACTTAGAATACATGAATTTTCAGCTCACGAATCCCCATGCGACATTGTTGAATGCCTCAACATCATCAACAAGAGCTAAAATTTTGGGATCAACCTTTGTAGTCTTAGCCTTTCCCAAATTCAACATGTCAACCAGGCAAGCAACTCCTAGTTTGATTTGCAGCTCAGCATCCTGGCATTTTTTAAATTCATCATACAATCTCTTTCATGTTCATCCACCATAGTGATGAACTAAGAGTTTAGTCTCTCCAACCAGGTGTTTCAAGTCACTGTATTTCAGCCCAGTTATTAAACAATACTCAACAATTTCAAACTTCATGATTGACTTTTCAAACTTAAATGAAAGCTCATTTTTATTTTCATTTGGAACTTGATATATGAAAAGCCAATGAAAAAGCTCAGAGTAATGATTAAAATTTTATTCATCAAGCCAGAGAAGGTGGCTGATATTGTATCTTTTAAAGGCAGTCATCTACACCAAAATAATAAAAGAGTGTTATCAATAAGTTTTATATGATATTGACCACAATAGCATCCTAAATCACAATGAGTCGCACATTGTAAATCAAACAAACCTTATCTTTATTAGAACCAATTACATTCTTTATCAGCTGAATTATTTACAATTCACGGCCTACCATGTTGACCTGGTGGTACCTCCAATCATTTGAAGGGATGATATAATCAACGTCCTAGTACATATTCTATTGATTAGCTACTCAATCATTGACTTGCCCCGATTCAAATTAAGTTGTATGAAGTAGACAATTTTTGATAATTACTTACTCTGATGTGTTCTTCATTACTATGTTCACCTCCCACTTTATTCTCAAAAATTGGCATGTCGTCACTATAAAGGACACCGAATCTTACCTTCTTTGTCTTACCTGCCACACCTGATTCAAAAAAAAAATTCTTCTTTTTATCCTCCAGCCTTTAGGAAAAGTTGACGACATTACTCCTGGACTTTCATAGAGCGTTGTGGGCTTGCCTCCGTATAAGGGATGTAATAACCTAGATGAAATATAAATCCAGTAGCTTAAATATTGTACAAATTAATGAATAAAGTGAGAAAAAAATTTTGATTGAGATAAAATTATAATGTGCCAAAGTAATATAAACAAAAATTTTAAAGTATTTGAATTGAAAACTCTACAACTTATAACAATTGTGAATTAAATCAATTAACTGTAAGTTATTAAATAATTAATTATATTTGTATATAAACTATTAGAGGAATAAAATGACCTATTAGAATGATAAAGGAATCATTCATATGCAAAGAAGTAAAATTTATATGTTACTAAAATAATGAAAATGAAAATTTTAAAACCGTTTAGCTACGACGTTAACTCGTATGTATAAAAATCTTAAAGTATTATACTTGAAATGTACCATAACTTAATTAATAATATTTTAACATAATAATATACATAAAAACCATATAAGATAACTTAAAATTTAAAATTTAGAAGTGAAAAATAACTTCAAAGAAATTAATACAAATGTAGATAGTAAATTATAGTGTGAAATGACTATAATGACATTCAAGTTAACAAATAAGTATAAAAGATTTGAGGGGTAAAATGGATATTTCACCCACTTAATTCTCAGCTAATTTTCTGCCAAATGAAGTGGGTGACTCATCTAGTTTGAATAGAAAGTGAGTTTGGTCAAATGATGATTAAAAGATGACAAAGAAAAAAAATATTCTTATCTTCTTTCTCCTTACTATTAAAATACCTCTTCTCTATTACGAATTTTTCTCTTTTTTAGCAGCCAAAAATTATTTTTAGGCTAGATTATTATGTCTAAAAGTGATCTAAATTAGAAAATTAAATCAACAAAGTGATATAAAGGCAAAGAAGGCAAAGAAACTCCTAAAGGTAAGAATCTGAAAATTCTGAATCTTAATCTTTTATTTTATTTTTCTAACTTTAAATCTATTATTTATTGAATCTGAGCTAAATATTTTTATTTATACATATTAATTAAGTATTTTTGATGTTGAAAATTGATTTATATTGAAATAAATTGAAAGAAATGAAACTAGAAACCCTAACACTCAAATCTGTCCAAATATACAGCTTGAACTTTTAATAATTTAGCTACTGTATTTTATTTGTTTCAATATGAAAACGATATTTAAAATTCATAAAAATTTACAAAAAACTGTATTTGGATGTTGAGAAGACTTTAGTAAAAGGTCAAGTCAAAATGATGAGAAAAAAATAAGTGAGTAAATAAGTGAATATAAGCTGCTCATTTTAATAGTCTGAATGAAAACTACTGAGATTTTGTTGTTGTGTTTGAATTATTTACTTATATAAATGAACTCTATAAAATGTAAAAATTTACATAGAGGTCATATATGATGTTGGAAATATGCTGAAAAAATTTTAGGGTAAATGAATTTGAAAAAATTAATATATAATTAAATGAATACAAACTACTCAAATACTGAAATTTAGATGTTTGGTTAACTTGGGACTGAATTGAGCTTAACAAAATATATTTGATTTGGTAATAAATATAAGCATATAATAAATGAATATAAAGTTTAATATGTGTATTTAATATTTTCAAAACTATAAATACTAATTTAATAAATAAGTAAATCAAATGACTTGAAGAAGCCAATACTTTTTTTAAGCATATGACACATATTTGAATCTACTATATTGTACAGCCCTATTATAATATAATTTTGTGATATTTTAATTCATAATTACAAAATAATTTTTAGAGTATATTAAGATATTAAAACAGGACATATATGCCTAATAAACAATTAAGATAAAAATGACAAATAAAAATTAAAAATAAACCTAAATGTGCGATTTATATGTGGATGTGAATGTAGGTCGGATATTACCATCGAACCAACCAATAATTCTCAATGATTTAGAGGAATCAAATTTGCATATTCGAGATGAGTTATAGTGTCCAACCCTTTCTTTGTCACGTTTGAAATTCTTTGATGAAAATTTAACCATTATTGATATATGAGCCATTTAATATCATTTGTTATTTGTGATTCTGCATTTGTGAATTATAAAAACCAATATGGCCTCTTAGCCTATGTGATCATACCAAGCCTTTAGTTTAACCAATATGACAGAATTTCAACTTGATGAGGGCTATACCATCAGACTATGTGCACATAGAAATTTGTGATTTGTAGGGTAGAAGCTATCCTTATGTGAATGTGATGTGTGATAGCACTGAAATAACAATATATTTTCTTCAGTGCTATTGCTATGTGTTATATGTCATATTATGTGATTTGCTTTTGTGATATTGATCTAATTATTGTGGGTCTTTCTTGTGGATTAAATTTTATTGTTATACCTTTATTGGGCTGCTTCCTTATGTATTTATTATTCTTGAACCTTAAACTATTTTATTATACATTATACTCTTGTGACACTATAATCTCACTGAGTTGACGACTCATCCCATCGTCTATGGTTTCAGGAAAAGATGACTCAGGACCATCAGCTTTTTGATTTCTTCTTCTAACAAGAAGCTTGAGAATAATGTAATTAGCAAATACTATCATATGTAATTAAATAATTATCTTTGTACTATGCTCTAGTTGCTCTGTAGTACGATTATGAATAGTTTATTAAATTGTGAAAGTAAACTATAATGTAATAAAAAAATAATTTGTATATAATATAAAATATGAAAATAAATGTGTAATAATATATCATAAAATTATGAGTAAATAATAATAAAATTTTAATTCACTAGTGCAATAATCAATTTGTATGAATTCATAAATTAGTTAAGTTTTACGTGGTGCTTGGTGGCCTTAAGCCTATTTGGACCCTAGGACCATCACGTTTCTAAAAATGGGATGTGACAAGGGAGATTGCTCACTTTGAGAAAATGAGCTAGTATGAGAATCTTTTGCCATTTTTTCTGCTTGATTTTTCATTACAAAGTCAACATCAAAACACCTCATCACAAAATCATACTCATCTCAACCCATGCCAACTCAAGCAATTCATACCAACTCATATCAAACTCATACCAACTCATATCAAACTCATATCAACTCATACCAACTCATACCAACTCATATCAAACTCACACCAACTCATATCAACTCAGACCAAACTCATATCAAACTCATACCAATTAAACTAACTCATAACAACTCATACTTACTCATATCAACTCATACCAACTCAAGACAAACTCATACCAACTCATATCAACTCATACCAACTCATATCAAATTCATACCGATTAAACTAGCTCATATCAAACTCATACCAACTCATACCAACTCATATCAGACTCATACCAACTCAAGACAAACTCATACCTGCTCATATCAACTCAAGACAAACTCATACCAACTCATATTAAACTCATATCAAACTCATACCAATTAAATTAACTCATATCAAACTCATATTAACTCATACCAAAATCATACCAATTAAACTAACTCATAATAACTCATATCAAAGCTCATATCAATAATATAAACTCATATTAGACTTATACCAGCTCATACCAACTCATAACAATTCATACCAACTCATATCAACTCAAGACAAACTCATACCAACTCATATCAAACTCATATCAACTCATAACAACTCATACCAACTCATATCAAGTCAAGGCAAACTTATACCAACTCATAACAACTCAAAACAAACTCATACCAACTCATATCCAACTCATACCAACTCATACCAACTCATATCAATCTCATATCAACTCATACCAACTCATATCAACTCATACCAACTCATATCGGACTCATATCAACTCATACCAACTCATATCAACTCAAGACAAACTCGTACCAACTCATATCAACTAATTCCAACTCATATCAATTCATACCAAATCATATCAAACTCATATCAAACTTATACCAATTAAACTAACTCATCAAAACTCATATCAATAATACAAACTCATATCAGACTCATATCAACTCATAACAGCTAATAGTAACCCATCTCAAACTGATTTCAACTCATACCAAACTCATACCAACTAATTTCTAACTCAAATTAACACTTACTAACTCATACCAACTCATACTAAACTCATATCAATTAAACTAACTCATAACAACTCATATCAAAACTCATATCAATAACACAAACTTATATTAGACTCATACCAACTCATACTAACTGATAGCAACTCATACCATCTTATACCAACTCATACCAATTTATTATCAACTCATATAAACTCATACCAACTCTTAGCAAACTCATATAGACTAATTTCAAACTCATATCAACTCATACCAACACATAACAACTCATACCAACACATAACAACTCATATCAACTCAAGACAAACTCATACCAACTCATATCAAACTCATATCATGCACAATTTATTTTTTTATCTGAACTGTTTATATCACCACAACAGTAAATAAAAAATCAGCAATTAAAATCAAATATTTCACCGAACACCAAACATTCTACAAATAAATTTTTATTCTCGAAATTAAAATAAACACAACGAGTTAGAAGAGAGAGATCGAGAGAGAAATAGTATAAATACCTTTATATCACAGTGAGAAACAGTAAAGAAATAGCAAATAAATAACGGCTACTGAGATCGAGAAGGTTACTGTGAAGAAATAGCAGCTGCTTCGACCTTAAAACCATAAAAATGAAGAGAAATAACAAAGAAATAATGAAGATATAGCTACTATAGATTGAGGGTTTCTTGCTATCATAGAGAGTTCGGGAAGGAGAAGATGAAATTTAAAAATGGGAGAGAAAAAAAAAACTGCTTCTAAAAATATGAAGTGAACTTTTAAATTTTTAAGGGTATTTTTATCTAGAAGGGACTACCTAAAAATAGTATGGTCTAAAATTTATTAATATTTTGTTGAAAGATATTTATCTGATAAATTGTTAAATTTTTATTAATCTATTTATTTATTTTCAAAATGTTTATTTAATTATTAGATAAATTTTTATTTTTATTATCATTATTATTTGAGAGAAGATACAACTACTCCCTACACTATGTTTGAAATAAATAAATTTAAATTATATAATTTATTTAATTCTCATGTTTGATATAATTTAACTTAAAATAAATAATTTAATTGAATTTCATATAATTTTCTTTGGTATAAATTCTGAATTGAAAATTTATTTATCTTTTTTTTCAAATATTTTTTTATAATAATTATTTAAAATTTATGTTCAAATAATATCAAAAGAAATTTTTTTTAGATTTATTGCTATAAATTGATATTAAAGTATTTCTCGATTAGATATTATTGCATATAAATATTTTATTTTTTAATATTAAAAAATATATATTTAAATTTATATGAATTTAACTGATTAAAACTATTATAATTTTATTTGTAATAATTTTTATTCAAAATAATACATTTTTAACATACTTTTAGATCAAAATATTCCAATTTAAAAATTTTTATTTATTGGACTATTATTTATATTTATAGGAATATTTTTTATTTTGATAATAAATTTCACAAAAATATTTATATATATAATGAATAATTTTTTAAATTTTAAATGATTTTTAAAAATAGAAATCTAATAAAATATTAAGATAAAATTATAATTATTGATGAAGTTAAAAGGGTAAACATTCAAATTAAATATTTGGCTTTAGAAAATTAAAAATGATATAAATTTGTTAAAAATTAATTTTAAAATTTTAAAATAGGACAAATAATAAATTTTATGAAATTAGCAAAATAAAAAAGAGAAAAAATGGAAAAAATATAGTAGAAATGAGAGGTATAGGTTTATTGAGGATAATTTTGTAAAAAAATATTGAGTTCGTTAATTTATGAAATTTATTTATAAATTTTACCTATTTTAATAAAATTTAGTTTGAATTTTATGAATTTAAATTCATAGAATATACTAATACACTCTTAAATTTATGGCGTAAATATAACTTGACACCCTTTTTTTCTTAACTCACATATGCCTATTTTTTTGCAAAACTCACTTTTAAGCTTTCGTTTAACCGAAAATTTAACGTTTCTCTCGTTGACATTAGTGTATCCTCATGTAATAAAAAAGAATAATATTTTTTTTAGTAAATCAGACTATTAATGGCCTTCTCTTTTCTTCCCTTCATAAATTAAAATTTTCAAATCTAATTTCTGACATGACATTATTAATTAGTCAAACAAAACATATTAAGCTAGCTTTTCTCCCTGAATAAAGCAAAACACAAAAATAGATTTAGCAACTAGATTTTGTAATTAACAAAAGAAGATGAAACTTAGAGAATAAGAATTTTCATTCAATTGATATCATTATCATTGATTCTAAAAGACAAAGGGCATGCTATTGGTTCCAAGCAACCCATGAAAAAAGATCATTTCAGAAATTAGAACCATCTTTGTTTTTGTATCAAATACTATGAAAATCCTAAAAAATTTTCAATTTCTCTAAAACCCATTCATGGAAAGAATATGAAATCTACGTCGAGAATAGAAAATTACCCAATAGATGCTAAAAGATTTGATAAAAAGTAAACTAAAAATATAAATCCATATCCAAAATTGATCATCATCCAATCTATACTTTTTTATCTTTATAAAAAGCCCATCGATTAGGAGATGCAACGGATCTAACGAAATCTAATCCCTTTGATTCAAAGAAACTATAGCTTCCATCTTGTAAATCTTTCTCAAATTTGTTCTCTTATGCAATAATAAAGAGGATAATATGTGAAATTTGCTGAATGAATTCATGGGAGTGAGAGATATTCTTGAGAGGTATTTTGATTTAGAGCTTCTGATTATTGTAGCTGAATGAGATTAACAACAAAGCCAAATAAAAAAAACAATAGAACTCCCAAAAGCATGAAAAAAGCTATCTCTGGAATCGTCATAACCCACAAATTAATTTACCACTGAGCTTTGTTCCTTAAAAGAGATATTTCTGAGAGAGAAAACATAAGTCTGGGATTGAGGATGAAACCAAACGAAACAATGGATTTAAAACATGAAGTGTTTCTATTTTTTTTTAAAAAATTTTTTTGGAAGTGTCAGTGGAATTATGGGTAATTTATGATGAATTTTGGATAGAGAGACTAGGATGTGATCATGTGAAGCTCATAGCTCAGTAGTGGTGGGTTCCACTTATGTGCATTGGCGAGTTTCAATTTTTTTTTAAAAGTAACTTTTCTTGTAATTAAAAAAATAAGAATAACGTTTAACGGCGTTAAATTGCTTGTTAAATGAGGAGCTTAAAAAATAAGTTTTATAAAAAAAATTAGACATATTTGAGCTAAGAAAAAAAATCAAATTATACTCACACAATAACTTCAAGAATATATTTATACCTTCTCTTTTATTATTTTTTAGTATATTAAAATTTTGTAAAGAATCACTATCGAACTTATAAGACAAAATAAGTATTCGAATTACTAATTTAATATTTTTTTTATCACAAATTAATAGGTTTATTTTTTATTTTATAAATATTAAATAAAATAATTATTTTTATTAAAATATAAATATATATATTTTATTATATTATTACTTTAGCATGAGATATATTTAATAAGTAATGTTAAATAATAATAGTATTATTAATATTTAATATTTTAATTACTTTATTAAAATGATAAATAAATTATAATTTAAAAAGAAAAGTAAATATATCAATCTGGAATAAAGAAAATATACGTTCCCTTCATACCAAAATTTTGGTATATTTTATAGTAGAAAAAATACACACAAATTTATATTTTTTTAAAAAAAATTTCATTAATATGAAATAAAAAGTGTATTTATCAATGCAAAAGAGTAGACAAAAATTTAAATACAAAAGGATATAAAGCCATATACAATGATAAAATTGATTAAGAAATTAATATTTTTATACTTCCAAATGTTATTATAAAATTCTACATAAATTTAATTTTATCTAAAATTAAAATTTTCACATTTCAAATTAAAATTTTAAGATTGTCCTTATTTAAAATCCTGTTTATTTTAAATTTAATTATTAATTTGATGTATATATGCTAAAAAAATACATATCTTAGTATATCTCTATAGTAATTCTAAAGAAAAGAAAACAAACAGAGGTACAATGGCATAAACTTTGTTTATATGCCCTTATATGCATACAAATGACAAATGACATTTTCTCCCGGTAATTGGAGTCGTCTTGCTAGAAGCATCACTGGCTAACTAAATGTAGACTACAGCAATTACTAATCAATTATACTAAGGGAACAAGACTGTAATCATCATATTGATTATAAAGATACTCGATATTGAGTTTCCATTCCAAATAAAATGTTCTTCCAAATTTGAATAATGAAGAAAAAATGTAATATTGCACACCGAGGCATGGCCTTGTGCATATTTCTCTAATAATAGACCCATGATTGATTTCTATCCTCTGTAAAATTTGTACTTAGTAAAAAAATGAATTTAACAGATCCCTCATCAGCATGAATAAATGATCTTTATTTCTCAGTTCAAGTTCCAAATCACAGTATAAATTCACATACCATTAAACACATAAAATTTATCAAAAAAAAATCACCAAAAGCAAACTGAATTGCATATTGATTATAAAGCAATCCTAGCTGCTAAGTGGACATTCAAAAAAGATAGTAACCCTTGAATCTGCAAGAAGCTGGGGAACAATTGCGAATAAATAGTCCCTCAATCACACCAAGTACTCCAAATATACTCTCATAGACCCCTGCAACATTAACCAGTGAATCCATGAATCACAAACACATATTACTCAGAATCCATAAGAAAGAAAAGTGAAATAATAAACAAAGAAAGCATAGAAGGCAGAAAAAAGAAAAACTAAACCAAAACAGATTAAAAAAAAAGAGGAAAGACAAATCTTTGGATGAAGATGAACCCTACAAGCAAAATCCCATTTCTGGGCCCCACAAAATTAAATAAAACCACTTTTATTCTCTTAATAGAATCACAGCAAAAGGTCCTGTTTTACTTTGCTGCCATAGATGATAAACAAGATTTAAATTTTGATCAAGGCCATCAGCAGAGGACCAGTCACAGTTTGAGCAAAAACTCCACTTAAAAGTAGTCTATAAAGTTATACATCTTTCCATTTCAATTGCACATCATTACACTTTGTAACCCAACCTCTATAAAATTACATGCCAAAATGCTCAACAAATGGCATTTTTACTCAACAAAGCTCCTTAATTTCAAATTCCAACTCATAATTATACTAAAAATCCCTTCATTACGGGAAAATTTTTTGCACCGGAACAAAACACATGACACAGTATCTTACCTCACCCATTTTTATACATATCAAACAAATTGAAGAAAACTGAAACCAACAGAAACAAACGAAAAATCATAAGAAACATAAAATTAGAGAAATTTAAAGCCACTTCAACAAAAACAAAAACAGGATAAATCGAATACGATTGGTTCCAATTTACGGATAAAGTAACAAAACCCACTAATTATGGACAAAATTTTACAAAAACAAATAACTGATACACATTCAAAGTACCAAACAACTAAAAAATAAAAAAAGGAAAAGCAATATTTGCGGGTAAAATTAATCTTCCATAACCGAAACAGTCAAAGGAATGTGAGAAAGTACCTGACTTTCTTGATGAGAATAGACTTGAGCTTGCGAGCCAGTTCCTGAGATTGAATCTTACGCTGAAGAAGTTTGCGTGCCAGAACGCGCTTCTCGGAATTCTTGATATGGTGTCTCTGCTCGCGTTTTATTAATCGTTCGATCCCACTCGACTCCATCTTCCTCTGCATAATCGTTAAACTCCTCTCCAAGTTTCCGTTAAATACCTTCACCCGTATACCCCGACATTGTTGAATCTTATAAGGATGTAACTCCCGACTCAGTGAGTTGATGCCTTGACTCGGGAGCTTGAAGACTGTAGACGCATGCCTTGCTATCGAGTTCATTTTCTCAATCAATCGTATCTCTGGTTTTTAGGGCTTTTGCTCTTTTGCTTGTGGCATGGAAACGGGGATTCAGAAAACGCACCGTTTTGAGAACATAAATTTATAATTAATTTTATAATTTCTAATAAATTTATAAATTTGTTTTTTCAGTATATTTCTTTTTTTTTAAACAAAGATAATGAATATTATAAATGCACAAATAAAATAACATTGGAGGAAAGGATCAACTAAGCCCTATGGTCAATAGACCAACCCCAACACCCAACTCCTCCTCCATTGATAAGATCATAATAAAAAACAAACACAAGAATTCTAAGAACAAAACTCTTTAAGTGTAACACCTTGCATATAACTTAGCCATCCTACAAAGAGAATGAGCAGCCAAATTAGCAAATCTATTAACCAAATTTTCAATGTTCCAACTGAGGTTTAAACAATTTTGAACAAAAATGTTAAACTCAGAAAGGCCAGAAGAATTAGACTGCAAAGCATTGTATAATTCTAAGCAATCCATCTCCACATCAATGTTCACAAAGCCTTTGCATTTGATCCAAGATAGAATCTCCTTTAAAGCAACGACCTCTGCAATTGAGGGAACGAAAGCACCTCTCATATGACCTGAGAATCCAACGAAGATTCCAAAGTGGTATTTCACAATAGTATATTTCTTAATCTTAATCTTATTCTTGTTTGACAATTTTTTTCGATATATTTTAAACTTTTCTATTTTAATAATTTTTTAAAAGGAAAAAGTTGTCAAGCATTTTTAATCCATTTATATACATATGAAGTTGAATAGTGTTTTTTTTAATTATGTTTTCAATTCCAATATAATATATACTGTAAACTTATATAAACTTCAACTTCAAATTTTCAAATAAAATATTTTTCAATTCAATCCAATATAAAAATACTTACAACATGAATTCCTTGATATGAGTTAGGTTTAAATCTTAATTTAAAAATAATAATATATTTTTAAAATTTATTTCCAATCATTATTATAATTAAAAAAAATCCATCCCCATAAAATTTAAAAATAAGAAATTTATCAAACAAAATAATTCTTTAAGTGAATTTCAAAAAATTCATACGTAATTTTTTAAATTTTATGAATGATTTAAATTTCAATTCATTTAATAAGGTTGTGTGCTTTTTAAGCACCGACGAACCTTTTGGTGTTTTATTTTTTAGACATCTAGCTTTTAAATAATTTAATAAAATTAGAACAATAAAATATAATTTTAGATCTCTCCATATTTGCCTCACCGCCGGCAAACAATTACTAGTCTCTGCATAAGCAATAAAATCTCCGTCAGATTGTTACTTTAGCTTCGCTCGCATTCCCATCTCTAAACAAATAACAAACGCATAATGGTTGCTGCCGATGCCAGTACAATGATTGCCTGGATCAGGCAGCTCAATTTATCCCAAGTTGTTGTAATGGAAAGATAGGTGGAAGAGTTATCACGCCCAGCTGCAATTTAAGATATGAGACAAGTCGTTCTTCAACTCCACAGTTCCATTGCCATCACCACCACCACAATCAACAACAGCCTCCGGTATGAAGCAAAATCCCTTTCTTTAATCTTTTTTGCATTTTTTTTTGTTTGCCTAGGAAAACCCTCCCATTGCATCTGAGTTTCCTTAATATGACCTGAGTTTCCTGATTCTGCAGAAAAGAAAAGCAACGCAGCACGAACTGTTATCATCATTGTTATTCCGATTGTTGGTGTTCTGATACTTATAATCTGTGTTTACATCTTCTTAAGGCTGAGAAAGCCAAAAAAGCCAACACAAGTTACACAACCACCTGAAAGTAAGTTAAAACTTTTTCTGATGTAAATAAACTTGGCCAAGGTGGATTTGGCGCTGTCTACAAGGTAACACTACTGCAAACCAAAACTTTCATGCTACTTTGTCGTGAAATGAAGTTGATCAGTGATTTGTTTTTCTTTCTTTTTTCCTCTTTATTGGTTGGTGAATATGTATTGAATTTGAATCGATTGGTTTGTTTGATGGCTCAAATGGGTTATAAACCTCGATAGGCTGAGGATGGCGACTAGAGGAGATGATGCTGTCGCAAATCCGGCGAAGAGAGGAGAAGAGCCTACCGCCGGAGTCAGTGATAGTCACCGATTTCTTTTTTTTTTTTAAGTTTTTTGTTTAAATTAATTTTTAACTTGTAATTTTTTTTTGTTAAATTAATTTTTAATTTATATTTTTTTTTACTTTTTTTGTTAAGAAAATTAAATTAAATATTAAATAATTTATTGTGATAGTATAAAATAAATTTAAATATAATTAGTTTTTAGTAAATTTAAATATATTAGTTTTTAATGCCAAATTCTTTTGCCATTATAATATTATAATTAGAATAAAGTTAAGACAGAAATGATGGAGCACTATTATCATTTTATAATAAATACAACTGATTTTAATGTAGAGTGTGTTTCTCAAAACTTAAAAGCTGATCAAAACTGATTATAAGCAGTTTTTAAATTATAAGTTGTTTATTTAAGTGTTTCTAAAAATTTAAATAGTAGATTATAATTTGATTTTAATCAGTTTTTTAAAAGTTGAGTTTTGCTATTTTTTTAAGTATTTATTTTTTAAGCAGTTTTGACCAAGTAAAAGACCATACTATCCCTATCTAATCTTCAATATTTTAAATTTGCTCATCCTATACACTTTAGTTCCCATCAAAATTCTTTTACGTTTATTATTATTATTATTATTAAATAAATTTTATTATTATTATTATTGCAAAATAAATTTTGAATTGACATTTAAAAAATTATTTTTATATAATAAATAAACTCAGGGACAGTTTGGTCATTTTGACAATTTCTGTAATTAAAAACTGATTATAAGCTGATTTTACAGAAATGCTTAACTGATTATAAACTGATTATCAGCTGATTATTAAATTTATTTTTAATCTAATTATAATTTAAAAACCACTTATTCACAATAAGCTGAAAAAGCTCCAATTTTAAGAAACACCCTTATATATTCAGGTGCTGATGGAGAGTGTATTACATGCACAATGCCACTTCAGCAATAAAGTATTTGTTTATTATTAAAATCAATAAATTAAAAGAATAAAATGGTTATTGAAAAATTATGAGCGGCTAAGTGATAAATACTGTTAAATTAAAGGGATCATAGATATATTAAGTTCATATTAAAACAAAGTTAAAGTCTACTGATATATTAGGATATCTCAAATGCATAATGATAAACGACTCATCTTATAGTGAATCGTAATCTTTTTTTAAATTTTTATCATTTTATTTCTACATGAGCAGAAAAATTTGTCATTATCTCAACTATACTATTGAAGGTTTTGAAAAATCAAAATAAGAAGGTACTTCTTTTCGGGTGAACTTATTATTTAAATGCTTTCAGTAGTTATTTGCGTAGTAATTGACTATTCAATATTTATCATGGGAACAGAATAACTAAAATCTCTAAAAAATAAATATATATATACACATAATTATTTATTTATTTCTTTACTATTTTTTGAACAGAATATTTATTTATTTAATATTGTATATTTAACGGATTGTGATGTGATTTCAGATTTGGGATTTTAAGGTTGAAGAAATGATCTGAACTGAACTCATCACTCGTAGCCGCCACTGCATCGATTGAGAGTGAATGAAATTATTAAAAACCAAAGTGAGACACTGTGAGAGAGAGAGCTATTTTCCAGTTCAATTAGGCGGAGCTGGCTTTCAGTCCGAAAAGAGCTATGGCGGAGCTCCGGCACTCGAGCTTCCTCGGTGCTCGAGCCTCCAACTCTCCGATGAAACGTGACGAAGACTCTTCCCCTCTAATCCACGACAATTCTCCTGATGACGATGATCATCACCACGCTCGTCACCACTTCTCTAGAGATCTTGACCGTCCTTTCTGGTGTAGTCTCCCTTTTTTTGGTGAAGATCTTAGGGTTTATCCTTCTCAGAACTCCAGGATCTCGTTATTTTTGCTTCTTATCCTTGGTCTTGCTGGATTTTTCTCGCTTTTCTCGATCTTTCATCGATTGGTGAGTCTAGACTACTATTTTAACCCTTTTTTTTTTCTTAGCTACACTTAAGCTAGGTGAGGCATTTTGAGTTTTTATTGGTGATTTGATGTTTGGATTCGGTTTGCAACTTTTCTCTGTAGCTTAAGGTTTGTTTATTTTGATTTTCCTTAGATTATGATGTTTTTCAATTGTAACTTTGTTTGTGTTGTTTGAGTGCAGATTGTTTTTATGATATGTTTAATTGTCAGTCATGAAGTTTGTGTTTTTGTTTTCTATTCGTAGTTCAAGTTAAATTTTGTTAATTGCATCGGGGATTTGTGGTTTTTGATACTTTAAAGTTAAGAACTTGCTAGAATTGCAACTTGTGGAATCAGAAGTATTATAAACACAGTTGAATTATTATTTTTTTTTTTTTTTGCCATTGAAATTTTCATTTTTAATGTTGCTTGGAATTATTTGCAGAATGCTCCATACTTGTGTAAAAAGGATGGCATTGTTCTTCATTGTCCACATGTAAGTTCTTGAAGTGTGAGATGTCATTTCAATATTTATTATTGTTTTGGTTGCATTTCTTACGAAATGAAATATTTTGAATATATTATTTGTTTGCTGCATTTTAGGTCATGGAACCTGCTTCACTATGGGAAAATCCATATTCTGCAACAGTCTCTTGGAAGCCTTGTGCTGAACGACGTGGAATCTCAGGTAACTCAGTACAAATTGCTGAAAACATGTGGATATACTCTCCTCTGTTCTATATCTGTGTGGATTCGGGCGGTTTTAGTGAACAAAGAACTAAGAAACCAACCTACCTTCAAGGTGGAAATGTATGCATGTTGATGTTTATTTTAGGAGGCATACTTCTGATTCTCTTCCTTTATAGCACATACTTTGACATTCTCTTCTTTTATATGCAATAGTCCAGCTCTAAGCCTGGCAAGTGATTAGTAAATATCAGCTCTGAGCCTAGTAAATGATTAGTAACTATTGGATATTTCTCTAAAGACTGCAGCAGTAGGAAACATCTTATATGATACAATGTCTTTTTCTAATTGGAGTTCATGATATTCATAAAACTTTTTTTTAGGGGATATGTTTATTTTTTTATTTTTTATTTTTTTCATTTCTAGAATAATTATATTTTAATTTATAATAATTTGGCTATAGTCATAGCTTTTTAATCCTCATCAAGATCCAGTTAATATGTCTGTGATTTCAATGTATGATCAACTATAAGGCGTAATTGTTATGTTAAGGGCATACATGAAATCTATCTTGATTATTTAGCATAGTAATTAATGCAGATATTATACCAGGAGGCCTTTTACAGTTCCCAGCTATATATTTTCATTTCTAACATGATATGCAGGCCTTGTTGTATGTTGTTAGGAAGAAAGATGTGACCTTCACCATGTCTAAATGTTCTAACATCCTTTGCTGTTTTCTTGTTTTGTTTTAGCTTTGTAACTTTTACTAAATTTTTGCAGATCTTCCTCCAGAAAATGAAACAAATGGTTACATATTTATCCATGCTGAGGGTGGTTTGAATCAGCAAAGGATTGCTGTATGGATTCTGTACTATCCAATAGTGTAATTGAGAAAGTCTTTTCATTTATTTGTTTCCTATTGCACCTCACTGTCCCCTCAGCACACATACACACATGCATGCTCTTTGTAAAAGGTTGCATGTTTGATAATCTTTTTATTTGATAAATATTCATTTTTCATCATCAGTATCTTCTTCCTCCTCTTTTGTTATTCTTCCGTTCACCTCCTCCTCCTTTCTCCCTCTGTTTATGTTTTCGTAAATTCTATCTTTTATGTTAATCTGAACTTTCTCGAGTACTGTTATAAAAAAGGGTATTGTGTTGGCTGGCTCACTATAATGTTGCAAGTTCAAAGTTTATCAAACCTGAATATTTTGATAAGGTGGTTTGGGACTTTGTGATTACTTGTATTTTGTTTTGCCGATGCCTTCTTAATTTTGATCTTGGCAATTGAATTTTAGTGAATTTGCATGCAGATATGCAATGCAGTTGCTGTTGCCAAAATAATGAATGCCACCCTCATTTTGCCTGTGCTGAAGCAGGACCAGATCTGGAAAGACCAAACGTAAGTTATCATATTATCACATATTTGATATTGTAAGGTTACATCTCCCAGCACTATAAGCTAGAAAACAAATTTATGCATGTGTATCTTCTCAACAGTCCTTGAGAACGTAAAAACATTATTTTTATTAGAGAAACTCTTCACTCTAGATCTCTCACATATGAAAGTATTAAATCCTCACGAAACCTGGTTTTTATTAAAAACAATGGGAAGAAATTTGCTTTATGTTGAGTTGCTGAAGCAATCTTAATCAAAGTTTTTATTCTTCATCATGGGGGAGTACGTCAATCTAAGTTTTTAATTTCATATGCATGTCAGTTCAATTGGGCAATATTTCCTGCAGCTGCTGTAGATTTCATCATTATTTATTTATTTTTTTTTTATCTTGCAATGAATCTCATATTTGTAGTTTTTCCTTTTGATGAGTAAATGCACTTTTTGCCTCATATTCTCCATAAGTTACTTCTGTTAAACAAAGATTGTGAAACTTAAATTCCCTGTTCTTATTTACAATTCTTATGGAAATGTGCAGGAAATTTGAAGACATTTTTAATGTTGATCATTTCATTGACTATTTGAAGGATGATGTGCGGATTGTTCGTGACATACCTGAGTGGTTTACAGATAAATCAGAATTGTTCTCAAGCATAAGGTTTGATTCTTTGCATTTTCTTTTTTATTATTTTATTTATTTATTTATTTTGTGAATGGGAGTCTTGGCGCAACGGTAAGTGTTGTCGCCGTGTGACCTGAGGTCACGAGTTCAAGTCGTGGAAATGGCCTCTTGCAATTGTAAGAGAAGGCTACGTACAAAGACCCAATGGGTCCAACCCTTTCCCGGACCCCGCTCATTGCGGGGGCATTCGTGCACAGAGCTGCTTTTTTTTTTTTTTTTTTTTTGTGCTATTGGGGGTTAGATTTCTCTTGGCCTGCCCAATGAGGCAGGGAAGTAGGTTTATGAATTCCATCTTGCTGTTATTGGCACCCATCTTATGAAAAGCTCAATTTATGGTGTAGGCGGACAGTAAAAAACATACCAAAATATGCACCTGCTCAATTCTATATTGATAATGTGCTACCTCGAATAAAGGAGAAGAAAATAATGGCCCTAAAGCCATTTGTCGATCGGCTTGGGTAAGTCATGGATGCTAAGATCTGTGTTGTGTTGTGCTGAAAATTTTACTTCTATTGTAGAAAAATGGGCTTCAAGTTATTCTCTCTCTTTTTAATGTCTCTATTTTTCATAATTGTGCCTGTTTCAGGTATGATAATGTTCCTCCAGAAATCAACAGGCTAAGGTGCAGGGTTAATTATCATGCACTGAAATTTCTTCCTGAGATAGAGCAAATGGCTGATTTGTTGGTATCAAGAATGCGGAACCGTACAGGAAGTTCAAATCCTTATATGTATGTGACTTTGGCATCTGAGGTTAACAAAAACATATTGTGTGTTCTGTTCATTATTGTTCTAATCATTGTTGATCATATAGGGCCCTCCATCTTAGATTTGAGAAAGGAATGGTGGGTCTGTCATTCTGTGATTTTGTGGGGACAAGAGAGGAGAAAGCCAAAATGGCAGAATACAGACAAAAAGAATGGCCTCGACGATATAAGGTTAAAGATCTGTAAGCTTCTGCTTTTCATCAGAACCCAAGGTAAAAATGGATAAATGATGTGCTTTCTGGTGTTTCCATGAGCAGAATGGTTCCCATCTATGGCAACTGGCCCTCCAAAAGCGGAAGGAAGGACGATGCCCTCTTGAACCTGGGGAAGTGGCAGTGCTTCTTCGAGCAATGGGTTATCCTAAGGAAACTCAGATTTATGTAGCTTCTGGCCAGGTTTATGGTGGACAAAACCGGATGGCTCCTTTGAGGAACATGTTCCCAAATCTGGTATGACGTTTGAGTTCTGGTTTATCTTTTTTATTTGTAATTGTTATTGCCTTACTCCATTTTTAAGTGGAGTTAATTTGACCAAGGCATGTCTAGGAAATCATCTGGATTATTCTAATTCGTATGACCTTTTTCTTCTCTAAGATAAAAATAGTAACATAGCTGTATGCTGGTGGAATAAGAAATCTTTTGCGATACAATCTCATTTTCACATCCTTGGCATCATATGATAGCATAGTAATGCTATAAAGAAAATGTTGTTAGTTTAAAGTCAACGCACAATGGCATGAGGTCTAGCCCTTTATCTTTTCAACTGTCATCACTAATCATTTGACTTATTTCGCTAATCTGTAAAAGATCGCTGAATGAAGAATATTTGCCACTTGTACATTAATATCTACTCGTAAATCACTGAAAAGAAATCTTGATAGGGAAATTCTGAGGCTTTATTTAATTTGATGTTTTGATTTTGAGGTTTTATGCAGGTAACAAAGGAGGAGTTAGCTACCAAGGGAGAGTTGGATGGTTTTAGAAAGCATGTAACAAGTTTGGCAGCCCTTGACTTCTTGGTTTGCCTTAAGTCTGATGTTTTTGTGATGACCCATGGAGGTAACTTTGCAAAATTAATCATAGGAGCACGTCGATACATGGGCCACCGCCACAAATCCATAAAACCAGATAAGGGGTTAATGTCAAAATCTTTTGGAGACCCCTACATGGGATGGGCTACTTTCGTAGAAGATGTGATCGTTACCCACCAAACACGAACAGGGTTGCCCGAAGAGACTTTCCCTAACTATGACCTTTGGGAAAACCCTCTGACTCCTTGCATGTGTAAAGCTTGACATGGATTTCTAGCTAGAAGTTTCACCACTAATTTATTTTTAGGATTCTGTTTGTAAAGAAGCTTCATCGCCATTGTTTTGAGAAACTAATCGGTGTACCTCTAAGGAAGAAATCTGAGCAGAGCAGTTGATAATTAAGGGAAGAAAGGTAATGGCTTTGCTGGAGGAAGGATCTTATGGGGTTTGTTGTGTAGCCTTCAAAGCAATTTCCATCTCTTCACCGGAACGCGATCAGCAGTTTTGTCTCTAAAACAATAAAGCAGTTGTGTTACAAATTGATGACTTTTTAAGATATCAGTTTGAAACTGTAAATTACAAGCTGAAATGTGATATTTATTTTTAGCAATTGATCACAACCTCTTTTAAGAATTAATGTGCCCGACTTTCATGTTTGAAATTGGTTTGATGAAATATCAATTGAAATGGGCAGCTGACTAGTAAATTAATGTGGATTCAACATTGAATGGTAGACGGTGGTTCAAAATTAAATCGATATTTTATATTTCTTTATATAGTTTTTCTCGTGATCATTATTATAACGAAAAGAATTTAAATTGATTATGAATCTATTATTAATAATTAACTCATTAGTAAAAAACTTAATAAACTAATTAATATAGTGATGGAATTTATAAACAAAGAGAACTTTAGGAATGGCTTAATAATTTTATTGAGGAACTGAACTGAATTTATATACAAGAGTAACAACTAATATCTCCTAAAATAGAGGAGATTTATTTGAATTTAAACAAGTAGAAAATCTGTAATAGAAACCAAAATCAAGGAATAAAAAAAAAAATCAGTATCTCAGCACCAAAGTTGTGGCTGGTCAAAGACGCATGTGCTAATATACCCCCCTTCAAGCTAGATCGTATGGAACAACACCTAGCTTGGATAAGTGACGATTGAAGAGTTCTTTTGCAAGTGGCTTTGTAAGTGTATCAGCTAACTGATCTGGACTAGAAATGTGACTGACTATAAGCTGTTGATCTTGAATTTTTTGTCTGACATAATGAAAATCCACAACTACATGTTTCATTTTACTATGAAGGACAAGATCGTGATATAAGTAGGTAACTCCTAGATTGTCATAGTAAATGGTAGTTGGGAGAGACAAAGATACACCGAGTTCTTTAAGTAGAGCTCATTGGACCGTTGTTGGTTTGACAACAGGACTGTAAGTGCAATGATAGTCAATGCTGGGATGTTGAGTAAATCCTTTGGCTACTAGGCGAGCCTTGCATAGATCAAATGAATCATCTGCTTTCCTTTTTATCCTGAAAATCCATTTACACTGAACAATATTCTAGTTAGAAGCCTTGGGAACAAGTTTCCACGTTTGATTCCGAATTAATGCATCAAATTCTGCTTGCATTGCTTGGTTCCATTTTCAGTATTTTTGGGCTTGTTTAAATGTATGGAGAGTTATGGCAGGGGAAAGGTGAGCAAGATAATCAAAAGGTTTACGATGTCAAAATATGTTATTCTGGGATTTGGTGGTGGGGCGGTTAGGTGGTGGTGGTGGTGGTGGTGAAGGGGAGGGATTTTGGTGTGTTGTTGGATTACTGCTTGATGTAGGATGAGGAGGTGAGGAAGAGATGGGTGGTAAAAGAGTGGTAGCAAGAGGACGATGTGTGTGGCCACGATGATATGTAATGAGAGAATTATTATGTGAAGTTGAAGGGAGAGATAAAGAAGTACCTGAAACCGTGGAATGCATAGGAGAATGATCGAAGGAGACGGACGGTGCTATATTGGTGTGTGTTCCCCTAACAGTAATATGTGAGGGTAAAGACAATATTGAATTGGGATCAGTTGGTGAAGGTGGGTTTTGGCTGGCTAGTAAATTGGAGGGTGGGTTATCACAAATTTCCCACGTGATAGAAGGAAAATGAAGTTTTATATGAGAGAAAATAGTTTGAGAGGAAAAATTATCTTCAAGAAATTTTACATCTTGGGAGATATAAACTTTATAATTAGTTGGGTCAAAACATTAATGAGCATAATGAGTTTGAGAAAAACCTACGTAGACACATGGAGTGGACCGGGGCTGAAGTTTATTTGAAGTATAAGGCTTGAGTCAAGGGTAACATAGACATCCAAAAGTGCATAGGGAATTATAGTTGGGGGTAACACCAAATAATTTCTCAAATGGTGATTGATTTTTTAGGTTTTGTGTGGGTAGTCAATTATTGTGATTGTTGAAATTGTTGAATCTATTGCGGGTGGCAATTGCTGTTGTGATTGGAGTTGACACCTTCTTTGATTCCTCATGTTGAAGAAATAATTCGTGATCAAGCAACTTCTCATATAATTCTTCGTAGGAGATAATAGAATCTCTGGCTCAAATTGTAGTAGAAATCTCACGGAATTCTGGTCCAAGATCACTGAGAATTTTCACAATTAATTCATCATTAGAGACTGACTTTCCTGCTGCTGCAAGTTCATCACAAAGAGATCTAGCTTGATGAAGATAATCTGTCACAGATCGGGAGTCTTTTGTAAGACGAGCAAGCTGGTCTCTTAGGCTGAAAATTCGTGTTTGGGACTTATTTGCATAGGCTGTATGAAGAGAGTTCCATGCAAGTTTGGCGGTTGAGGCAACAGCGACCGTTGGAGCAATTGTTGAATCGACATATGCCATAATTGTATTTTGGATCAATTGGTCTTGTCAGAATCAAATACTGTAGTTGGGTTTTGTAATTTACTGATTAGCTCGGGTAAGAGTAGGTGAGGGAGCTAGGGAGGTTCCATCTAGATGGCTAAACAGGTTATGTCCATGCATAAGCATGGATATTTGGGCTTTTCAAGTGGCAAAATTGTGGCTGTCAATAAATTTACTAATAAAGATAAAAATTAAAAAAATATATATTTTTTAGTTTTATAAAATAATAATTTTGATTAAAAATAATAATTTTGATGAGATAATTTTTTATTTTAAAAATCACAATTTCAGTATTAAGTAACAATGAACTAGTCATTGTTATTACATGCAAAAATAATACTCAAACCTTTCTTCAACGTTATGTTGCTATTTTGACGCCGGATAAAAGAAGTGTGTGCTTCAATTCAAGACTATCGGATTAACAAGAAAGTTTATGCCTATATTAATGACAAAATAATTATTATTTTCTCACTGCTGTTTTTACTTCTAATTTGTTCTTTCCTCTTTTTTTTTTATTATTAAATCTTCTGTTGAAAAATACCATTGAAGGTTCAAGGTGTTTCATTACGTATTAAAGAACATAATTATGCCTGTATCAAAAAAAAAAGTTGATAATTTTGTTATAACACAGCAATGACTCGAGCACTGATAATTTTATTTTTCTTTTACTTCTCCAAATGCCAAAGTATGACAATGACAGTGTATGAATTTTACCGGGGAAAAGAAAGTAAAAACATGTCCACCCTCCATATTAAATAAGCAGCAAAGATTGTGTCAGCTATATATTTAGTAGTACTCCATCATCATATGACCATCTATCATTCATCTTCTTCAAATGGGTACTTGAAAAGTCTCAGTATTCTCGCTTCAGTTCAGTTGAAAAGTTGAGCTAAATTAGCAACTAACCATGAAGATCCAACTCTTTAGCTCTCTGTTTCTCTTCTTGGTTCTTTCTCTTTTCAGGTTATTCTTCTTCTTCTTCTTCTCTTTATTTCTCTGATTATTTTCCTCGATTCTTCTCTCTCTTTAACTAATCGAATTGCCTTATTTGTTTTAATGACTATGAATGTGATTATTTTTGAAATTCCTGGGAAACCCAGAATCAAAGATCATTTCTTGGGACTAGTATGTTCGGGATTGTAGCTTTCTCATTTATATTTGCTGTTTTCCTTTCTTTTTGTTATAGGTTTTCTAAAATTACTCTTTCCATTTTGGAAGGAACTATTTCTTGCACATTTGACTTTCTCATAGTCATGGCATCTGTCTAATCTATCTTTTTTGTAATCCTAATAGTAGTAGTAGGAAACATGAAATGGGTTGCAATCGAATTGAAGAATACTTAATAATTCTTTGAATCTCAATGCACAAATAAGTGGAATTTATTTCAGGGTATTGTCTGAGGCACAGCGTGCAAGCTTACCACCAAGAGGTTGGAATTCTTATGATTCCTTTTGCTGGACCGTTTCTGAAGAAGAGTTCTTGCAGAATGCTGAAATCATTTATCAGCGTCTTAAAGCTCATGGATATGAGGTATAAAATAGGGATTAACGTTTTGAGAGGAATGAGAATGCACATGTTTGTATGATAACGATATAATTGTTTTCTATTGATGTTATATGCAGTATGTTGTTGTAGATTACCTTTGGTATAGGAAAAGGTCCCAGGTGTTACCCAGATTCTCTTGGGTTTGATGTAATTGATGAGTGGGGAAGGATGATTCCTGATCCGGATCGATGGCCTTCTTCCAGAGGTGGGAAAGGGTTCGCAGAAGTAGCCAAGAAAGTACACAGCATGGGTTTGAAGTTTGGGATTCATGTTATGAGAGGAATAAGTACACAAGCATACAATGCAAACACCCATATCCTGGACACTATCAAAGTATTACTCCTTATTTGCAGTCATATAAGCCATTCTTTGGTTCCCTCATCCTCCTCTAGGATCTGAGATTGTGCAATCTTTTGAATTTTTCATTGTGAAAAGTAGAGCACTTCAGTGAAAGTTGCCAGCTAAAACTTAAGTTTAAAAATATGATGTGTTGGCATTCTGAAATTAATGCTTGAGTCTTTAACTTCTCTTCAGGGAGGTGCCTATAAAGAGTCTGGTCGACCATGGCACGCTAAGGACATAGGGATCAAGGAGAGAGCTTGTGCATGGATGCCACATGGTTTCATGAGTGTCAATGCTCATTTGGGAGCAGGAAGAGCCTTCTTGAGGTCAGTATTCTGAGTGGGGCGTTGATTTTGGTAATTGATATTTAACTGAAATATGACTTGTCTATTTTAGATAACACTTTCTTTAGTGTGGTAGCTCCATATATTATCAAATTTCACCAGAGAGCTAGATAACAAACTTGCGTTATACTTCTTGTTGACAATGGTGAACTTATTTGGAATCGCTAGAGTTTCATTGATAAGATCCATACTTTCTTGATTTAGTAAATTGCCTTGCTTGAACTTAATTTTTTTAGGTTGCTTTATGCAATATTTACGAAAAAAAAAGCTCAGAAATATCTTCTTCATTGAAGAAGTTTGAAAAATGAATTTGAGTACATTAATTAGTACTAATAAACAACAATAACAAGTGATTTTTTTCCGAGTTAAATTTTGAACTGTTCACTAATGAATGGTTTATTTGGAGCCTTGATATAAAAAAGAACTCAAACTATTTACTTATGTTTATCCCTATAAGTTTTTTTCACCATATATAAATAACATCTGAACAATTTTATTTGATTTAGTGGCCCCATTTCAGTCTCTCTAATATAGTTTTGAGTTATTTTCTTCTTGTATCTGCAGTAAAACATGATTGTGTATTTGGCGATGATTTGGATATATAAGAGAGAACTTTTGTTTCAGAGGTACACAGAACTTTTTTATCCCCAAGATGGCATGACTTCAAAAATATAATAATATGTTTGCAATTTGGGGTAGAAAACAAATTACAAACACTCAAACAGAGAAAGGTTAGTAATAAGAGATAGAAATTGAGGGAAAGGGGAAGAATTAGTTAAGAAACAGAGGATAGAAGAGAGAAAAGAGCAGAGAAACAGAATAGAGAAGAAGAGAGAAAGGAGAGAAGAGAAGAGAGGGAAATAAAAGTAATTCTGATATTGATAATTGATAATCCTTTCATAAACGTACATCCTCAAATAAGTAGTAAAAGTAATAAAAGACAAAATATGAAATAAGGAATAATGTGCTAATTCCTTACTCTGCTGTCATTCTACTGTTGTACTAAAATGCATGCCATTCAGTTATTCTTTTTGTCCTATCTAGTAGCCAATCTTCAACCATCATCAACCTCTTCTTCTTTCTCCTATAATATGTAACAATGCCTTTCCCTTTAGGCCATTCTTGTCCCCAAGATGGCATGATTTCAGGAAATTGATGAATGATGAAGCTTAAATTCTCTCAAGTAACATCAGTAGATGGAAGGTTGATCCATTTCATTAGCATCTTTTGAATGTACTGATTGTATCTTAAAATGACTCTCGAATGCAGAAATTTCTCAGGTTTTGACAAAAGATCCTCTCTCTGCATCTCAAGCTCCTTTTCCTTGCTTATAATGCTCTCTGGTATGTCCTTAACAGAAACAAATTGTATTTGTGGGCAAGCCACAACTTGCATTGCTAGATCATAAACTAATTCCTTGAAATTTTCACTTTTACCTGCAAAGTCAGTTTCACAGTTGACTTCAATCAGAACTACAATGCGGGAATCATGAATATACGAGCCAATTCTTCCTTCAGCTGCAAGCCGACTAGATTTCTTGTCAGCAGTTGAAAGACCTTGCTTTCTGATATGTTATTGTGCCTTCTCAAGATTCCCTCCAGTTTTAGACAGATCTTTCTTGCGGTCCATCATGCAAGCTATTGTTTCTTCTCTTACCTTTGCCTTTGCGGACTCAGTTGCTGCCATATAGCTTGGAAGTGCTGGACTACTCTACAACCCACACTCCACGAGTTCATGCTTTGCTAGACTAGGAGCCTTTTTGCTCGATTTATGATTTTCATTGCTCACTGGATCTTCCATATGGCTTGACTCCCCATTTGCTACAGGAGCATTCTCATCTTTGACATCATTCTCTACTGAAAGCTTTGATTCAACCAAAGTAAGATCATTTAATTTTGATGTTTTTTCCTTCAATTTGAATGGTTCTGAAGTTGTTTCTACATCAAACTTTAAAGCTGTTAATGTTGGTTCATTCTTAACCAAATAAGGTACTTCGGGTGTCATTGTTACATTTGTTTCTTTCTTCATCGTCTCCCCTGAGTTGTTCATATTTTGTCGTAAAATGTTATTACCAAAAGTGCCAGACACACCAGACACATTTTCCAAACACTTTTTTGGCCTTTTGATTTCCACCTCAGACTGAACAAAGCTTTCTATTATGGGGTTATGAACTTTTCTCAAATTCCGTTTTACCTTTTCTAGCTCAACTTGTGGATTTTCCTGTACTGTATCAGTTGGATGGCTTGAAACCTTCCTAAGCTTGCATTTGGGTTTCTCAATTTCAAATGCTTGAACAAGCAAAGCTATCTTTCTTTTCTGAACAGGAGCTAGCATAGAAATAACTTGTTGAAGTGCATAATCAAGCATTCACTCTTGAGAATTTTTTCTTTCTTCTTTGACATCATCCACCTCTGGCCAGCTCCTTTCATCACTATCATCATTGTCCGCCACTTCCTGATCATTCAGCGCCATAATTTGCTTAGCCGTGCATCGATGGCCAGGCTTATATCGGTCTCCACATCTAAAACAAGTACTTGATCCTCTTCGATTGGGATTGTAAGGTGTCACCGATCTCTGGTTAGTGTTGTCTTGTGATTTTGGGGTACTGGTACAAATGGTGTTTGGATTCCAGATCATTGGGTTAAGTTTTGAGAGATTGGGCTTTGTTTGTTGGGCTTCAGTTGGGTTATAAGAACTTTTACTAAACGCAACGTTTTGGGAAGCTTTCAGTAGAAGTTCTTGTGATTGCGCTTGCTGAAACGCCTTAGTTAATGTCGCCGGTCGGAACATCCTAACCCTCGCTCCGATCTCACCCTTCAATCCCCCTAAAAAACTCGAAACATAGTGAGCTTCTGTCAGTGTTGGATTGAACCATTCCATCTTGGATTTCTTTTCTTCAAAAGCCTCTTGATACTCCTTAACAAAAGTTTTTTGCCTGAGTTTGTTGAACTCGGCCACCACATCCTCTGTAGGTGGGTCTCAAAACCTCGCCATGACAGTGCTAGAGAACTCCTCGTGAAAACTCTTAACACTCCTTTCTGACGAAGCCTATTGAATTCGGCCATAACCTCCGTCGTTGTGAAATCTTTGAATCGGAGCAATAGGGCGGCTGAGAACTCTTCCCATCCGGCTCCCTCATGGGTTTTTATCCATCCCACAAACCATCGTTGTGCGTCGCTGCTAAGGTAGAGGCTAGCCAACTCCACCTTATTCTCCTCTGGCACATCGTAGGTTCTGAAATACTCGGCACACTTCCACAGCCAAGATTGGGTTTGATTTCCTTCAAATATGGGTAAGTCCATCTTGGGTAGGAGCCGGTTCTCGTACCTTGTACTACCTCTATCAGTACATGCATTACTCCCATAGAAGCTCATCAGGTGCGTTGATTTGAATATATGGGTTTGGTGAAATTTCTTTCCCAACAGCGTTGGGTTCTTCTACTGAGGTCTCCTTTCCTTTATCTTGCAAATTAAGAAGGAGTTGTATCATCTGATCTATTTGAGTCCCCAACTTGATTTGTTCTTCCAGCAGTTGGTCGAAATCATAGTGTTGCTCCTTTTGGATGGCATCCAATAGAGGATAAACTTCAGTCTTGAGAGAGGTAAGCCAATCTAACTCCTCTGTATAAGTTTCATCAACTATTGTGCTTCCACCCGTGTATGGATTTCTTGAATTTTTTGATGACTTGCTCATTGTTGTTTAGTAAAGGTCCGACTCTCGTTAGCTCTGATACGAATTTGTAATGTATAGAGCTGTAGAAAGGGAATTAGGAGAAGAGTAGAGAAAGATAGAGAGACAGAATAGGGAAGAAGAGAAACAGAGAGAAGAGAGGAGAAAAAAGAGGAAAAGAAGTAAGGAAATATTGGTTAATTCATTCATAGATGCTATACTCAGTACATTCCTAAGTTATAGTAGAATTAAGCTAAAAGACAAAATAACAAAATAATATTCTGCCACCTATACAACCGGTTATTGCTAAGCATTCTCAATCATGGGCTGACCTTACATTCCCTAACTAACCAATCAATAAGCTCCAGCAATCTCAACTGACTTTCTCCTAATTCCTTTCCTTTCCTGCCTTTCCTTCTCCTTGATATGTAACAATGCTTCTCCCTTTAAGTCATTCTTATCCCCAAGATGGCATGACTTCAAAAAATTGATGAATGATGAAGCTTAAATTCTGCCAAGTAATATCAGTAGAAGGTAGGGTAAGCCATTTCATTAGCACCTGCTGAATTTATTGATTGTATCTTAAAATGACTCCGGAATGCAGAAATTTCTCAAGTTTTGACAAAAGGTCCTCTCTCTGCATCTCAAGCTCATTTTCCTTGCTTACAATGTTCTCTTGAATGTCCTCAACAGAAACAAATTGTACCTGTGGGCAAGCCACAACTTGCATTGCCAGATCATCGACTAAGTCCTTGAATTTTTCACTTCTACCCACAAAGTCAGTTTCCTCATCTTTCTTCATCTTCTCCCCTGAGTTGTTCATATGCTGTCCCAAAACATTATTACCAGAAGTGCCAGACGCATTAGACACCCTCTTTCAAACTCTTTTTTGGCTTTTCGATTTCCACCTCTGACTGAGCAGAGCTTTCTATTATGGGTTATGAACTTTTCTCAAATTCCGTTTTACCTTTTCTAACTCAACGTGTGGATTTTCCTGCACTGTATTAGTTGAATGGCTTGAAACCTTCCAAAGATTGCGCTTGGGTTTCTCAATTTCAAATGCTTGAATAGGCAAGGCTATTTTTCTTTTTTGAGCAGGAGCTAGAGTAGAAATAATTTGAGGAGATCCTGATTTGAGGAGATATAATGTGTCATTTTTAGTGTGATATACACCACTATTATCTGTGTTAGCAAAGTCAATCCCTGAAAGACCAACAACCTCTTTGTATACTTGGAAATCTATAGCAGATTTAATCACCCAAGATGAAAAAAAAATCATGTGCTACGATATGACCAGATGAGTAATTCGCTGTTGATGCAAAGTTCTCAATAGCCCATGGATCAGGACCAGCTACCAATTTTCTTCCATCCACCACTGTCATCTTTAGATGATCCATTTCCTACAGCAACTGAGTATCAAAACTTGACAAGTGATTAGATACATGGTACTCGAGAGCCCCACTAACGATCAACAATCGAGGTTTCTCTGTTTTTTATGCCATCTGGCAATGAGCCATATTTTTTTTACAAAAAACTCCTTTGACCACTATACTCTCACAGCCGCGTCCAGAGGCAATGCATTTAACTTTTACATATCCACTAGGGTCCATTCCTTCACCTTTGCTGATATGTGGCTTTAATATTGTGGCAGCCTCCCATGATAGAGATGTAATGATTTCCAACCATCTCTTTTTATCATCTTCATCACCCACTGGAATATTCTCTACCTGCAATAACTAAGCTACCAAAGCCCTGAAATGCCCATCAACCACATTCTTCATGGCTTTCTTGTGCTCATCACTCGATCTATCTATATTATGAAATTCTCCACTGCTAAAACTGCTCAAGGAGCGTAAACGACCCCACACTTCAGCTGCATGCCCATCATCATAGTCATTGTCATCATCAAACAGACCAACTTCCTTCTCATCTTCTTCATCTTCATCTTGAGTATTGCTGCTGGATTTTCGTTTTAGAGGGTTCGAGTAAAGTATTTCGGTTTAAGTGTTTGGGCCGGGTTGGTATTTGGCCTTTGGTTGGGTCAGTGTTATGATGTGGGTAAAGTCTTGTAACTTCTGTGAGAAGCCTTCATAACCAATTCCTGCATCCTAGTTTGATTGGTCACCAACGCTTCGATCTCCTCCTTCCCTCCAGCCAAAAAATGCAACCTATAGTATCTTCATGCACAACCCTTCCAATAGCCCTGGGTTATCTTTTATATACTGTTAGTCTTCTTCTAGGTCTCCCTCGTCATCCTCCTCTATTTCCTCCTGGCATCCCTGCACGTCTCCTTCTAAATTGTCTTCTGGGGCGTGTAGAGTCATCCTGGGTTTCGAACCACTCCGGTGACCAAGATGATATCGCTTGCCGCAACAAAAGCAAGAGTTCAAGTTTTTTCGAGTTGGGTTGTGAGTCGATACGGATTTGGGGTGGGTATTGTATGACGTTTTGGGTGAAAATGATTTTAGTGGTTTTGGGTTGAGTGGCCGTCGGGTTAGTGTTTTGGGTATCTACTGGGATTTTAGTGAAATTGCGTTAAGGGATCTCGAGTTTAAGGTGTTTTGAGTATGGTTCGAGATTGTGGATGTAGTTGATTGGGTTTGGCACTGGTTGAAAATTCAGGTAGGGTTCAACGTGTGGCTTCGAGGGAGAGCCTGTGAGTAGTACCCTGTACTGCCTCTATTGGTATGTGCGTTACCTACAAGGAAAGCTTTTGTTTCTCGAGCCCTTACACCCACGAAAGCTTCATAAGGTGCGTTGATTTGAATATATGGGTTTGGTAAAATTCCTTTCCCATCAGCGTTGAGTTCTTCCACTGAGGTCTTCTGGCCTTTATCTTGCATATTAACAAGAAGCTGCATCATCTGATTGAGTTGAAAACCCATTTTAATTTGTTTAGCATGCAACAATTCATATGATCTCTGGTGCTTGGCACGAGCGTCTTGCTGCTTTTTCTAGACCGAAGGTGAACTTCATTCTTTAGGGAGGTGAGTCTATCAAACTCTCCTGACAAGGTTTCATCAACTCTAGTGCTCTACTCATTACTGGGATTTCTTGATTTCTTAAATGATTTGCTCATTGTTCCTAATAGGTTGTCCGAGTCTCGTAAGGCTTTGATACCAATTTGTAATGTATAGAGCTGTAGAAAGGGAATTAGGAGAAGAATAGAGAAAGATAGAGAAACAGAATAGGGAAGAAGAGAAACAGAGAGAAGAGAGGAGAAAAGAGAGGAAAAGAAGTAAGGAAATATTGGTTAATTCATTCATAGATGCTATACTCAGTACATTCCTAAGTTATAGTAGAATTAAGCTAAAAGACAAAATAACAAAATAATATTCTGCCACCTATACAACCGGTTATTACTAAGCATTCTCAATCATAGGCTGACCTCACATTCTCTAACTATCCAATCAATAAGCTCCAGCAATCTCAACTGATTTTCTCCCAATTCCTTTCCTTTCCTGCTCTTCCTTCTCCTTGCTATGTAACACATGAGTGGTAGTAGCATTGTTCAGGAACAAAATTGACACAAACGTTAATCCTGTTTAATAACTTAAACTGGAAAATAATTGTGTTTTGTCTTCTGGGTCAAGTTCTGCAATTTAAGTTGCAAAGATTTTACTAGAAGAGATGAATATTCTTAAATAATTTCAATATTTTGTCTTTTCTAGGTTCTAACCAAGGTCCTCATAGAACATGTAACCTTAAAATAGGTGAGCAGAAAACTCAGGTACGGACATGTAGCCATATGTGCATTTGATCAGTGTTACATAATAGGTGAATTTCTTCATTAATTTATTGTATTCCTTCTCAGATGACCTTGTGGGCAATGGCCAAGTCTCCTCTAATGTTTGGTGGAGATTTTAGAAAGCTTGATGAGACCACCTACAATTTGATCACTAATCCTACCATTCTAGAAATAAATTTTTTTAGCTCAAACAATAGAGAGGTGTGTCAACTTATCTTCTTGAGATGTGTTTGGAATGTTTACCTTCAAAAGAGTATCTTTTAATGTATCATTGTATTGCATTTGTAGTTTCCATATGTTAGCAGTAGAACTTATTCTAAGAGAAAGGTTCTTCCAAGACAATCATGAAGATTTCCAGAGGAAGTGAGTACATCTCGTGCTTATGTGTTGGGTCTTTCTAGCTGCAAAGATCCCCAGGCAAATGGTTGGTCAGTTAAAGCTGTTGATCAAGTTATTGAACAGATCTGCTGGAAGGAGAACTTAGGGAGCCATGGACCTTTATGCCTATACAAGAGAAAACCTCATCTGAATTTGTAGCGACACTTTAGCTTTCCTCAGTTATGTTGTTCCAAAATACAATGTTGTGACTTCCACTTCTTCTTACACTATTAATGGTGATGTAGGAATAAGGGGATTATTTATGAGAAAAAGAAGCTCCACTCATCTGCAAGTGATGGACTGGAGTTTTGCATGGATGCTTCTGCAAGACAGAAGCTTACTTCAAAAGAGTTGAACAGCAGATCATTCTCACCTTGTAGATGGAATGCCATACAGGTGTTTTTTTTTATTTTTTTATTTTAGTTCTCAAACTAATGCAGAAGAGATACTGGTAGAAAACTTATTATCAAAAAATAAAAGTAGGCAATCGAAAATGCTTGTGTACTCCCAATGTCTACTTCTATTTGAACGTCAGTAGTTTCGACCTTGTTTGCTTTTTGTTAATGGATTTCCGATCTTTCCAAGCCAGTGTAATATGAAGGAAATTTAAAAGATAAACTTACAACTTTGACAGATGTGGGAGTTAAACAATTATGGGGCCCTTGTTAGCAATTATTCTGGTCTCTGCGCCAAGGTCAATCCAATTAAAGGTAATGTAGTGGGAATTAAAACTGGTTTTCTACATATATGGGGAGGTCAATTTCGCCATTATTTCTAAACACATTTCTAAATGCAGCAAAAACCGGTTCCAGTGGAGTTCGTTCTTGGATTGCGACTGGAAGAAAAGGTTTGATTCCTTCTTAGTTACTGATAAAATTTGTCTTCGAATATGTTCTTTTTTTGATGTATCCTGAAGCTATACAAAGAAGTTGAGGAAAACAGTATGAGCAGTATGATTTATATTTCACTCATTTATTCACTGTTTTTTGGGGGCTTTTATGTTTATTATATATAGTTTGCTACTGCTTCATTTAAAGAGAAATAACAATCTTCCCCGTGCTTACTACCAAATTCCTTTTCCTAAATGCATGTCAGTCACTCGGTATAGTACTCTGATAAATTGGTATCCATTAGTTCATTTATATGAAATCTTGAACATGAATGCGACGATAATAGTGATTTCTTTTCCTGTTCATACAGGAGAAATATATGTTGCTTTTTTCAATCTGAACCCGGAGAAAACAGTAATATCTGCAAAGGTTTCTGACATGGCCAAGGTATTACCTGGGAAAAACTTGAATCAAACTTCATGTAAATGCAGAGAAGTATGGAGTGGAAAAGATTTCGAAGTCACAAAAGATTCAATAACAATGGCAGTAGATATACATGGTTCTGCACTTTTTGTCCTCAACTGTCATTAGCTTAGAACAAAAGCATGCAGAAGATGTCCTTCTGCTTTCGGGTTCATTACTGCAGAAATGCAGCATCATCTGTTGTAGCAAATGCACTAGGCATATGTTGTAGTGAGTTTAAGGTATATGCTGATGCAAGTTGGTGTAGCATTAACCATCTGTTACACAACTTCTCAGTGCCATTTCAGTTTGAGATATCTTCTGTACTCCTAGGAGTTCCATCCTTTATAGACATAATCCATTTCTCAGAAATGATGATCGTCGTGGGCTGCTCGAGTGCTTTTGCCACAGACGGGATTGATTAGTAAGAATGGCGGGCACCCTCAAAACTCTAAAATGGTGATATGGAGAAACAAGTTGCTGTCTTAAAACTATTGCCTGTAGTTTGTATCCTTAATATATATAGAGCAGAGTAATGATAAGCTTGTACTATTGTTCTCATTGTTGTTGTTCTTAAAAGATACCATAATCACAGTTCTAAGTGCTCTTTCCTGTTTATACATACATACATACATACATACATATATATATATATGTATATACGTATATTGAAGGGCTGAAAGCTACCAAGATTTGAATCCTTGAAAAAGTGTATTAGCAATATTAATTATTACAAAGGTGGGCCTTCCCTCCCTTCGAAATCATTTAAAAGAAAATACAACGGTACATTTCAATAGTTAATCATTTTATCATCAATATTTATTTTTCATGAAATTTTACATAAAAAATTCAAATTTAAGTTTACAATAATTTCTTCAAATGATGATCATCGATATTTTAAATTTCTTGATTTTTATTTCATGACTAAATTGTTGACTTAGTAATTAAAATTGAAATACTTACAAGTTCAATAATTTATAACTTAAACAAATAAAATTTTCATTTATAGAATCAACATTTATTTTTTTTAAAAAAAAAATTTAATTTTTTTTTTTGTTTGGAACATTAAAAAATTATTATTTTCTAAAATAAATTTTTTTAGTGGTTTTAAAATTAAAAATAACTAAATCAAATTCTATTAGAATAAGTGAATTTTCAAAAATGAATTACACAAAATTAGTAAAATAATATTAAAAATAAAAACACTTATATCCTTTTTCTTTTATTCATTCTCTCTCTCTCTCTCTCTCTCTCTCATTTTTTTCCTCTAACGTCTCTCTTTACTTTTTATTTATTTTCTTACTGCAAATTTTTATTATATTCATAATTATAGGAATATAATTTTTTTGGTTATTTTATTAAAAAATAATTCAATTATAAATTTATTCTAAATGCTAAAATATAAAATTTAATTGAATTGATAGTTTAAATTTGTCTTTTCAAATATAAAAATTTATTTATGAATGAATTCTATTTGAAATTCATTTATAAATAAATTTTTATAACTCACTATAAGTTAAAAATAATAATTTTGAAATGTTTAAATTAAATATGATTTTTTTTAAATTCATTTAAAAATAAATTAATTAAAAAATTCACAAATTAATTTGAAAATATCTTAAATCATTGAAAAAAATAATAATAATAAACTATAATAACCTGGGATTGATTGATATAAGAAGGTAGGTGGTGGGATAGGAAATAAAATAAAATAATAATTTTCTTTGACAATATATTTACTATTAATGTCATCATGCATGGTGCCACCATATTTTCAATTGAAAACCTAAGAAAAATAGAATCTTGCCCGAATTGTTTCTTTATACCAAAAAGAATATACTTTAGGATTCTTTTAAGACTTTTCTTTATGATATTTGCTAATAAAATTAAAGATTAGTGAAGGGCTTATGTTAATTATCATAACACAAAGATCCTTAATCTACCTTTAACTTTAATTAATATATAAATTATTCAAACAAAAGTCTAATTAATATGAACAATATTATAAAATCCCAAATAATTGTTTTGGTTCTCAAATGTGCATTTTGTAAAAGTTATTTTTGTTTGTTTGAGTGTAGCTTTTTGAGGTATGGTTTGTAAGAGTACCAAACCATGTTAATTATATTGAAATAAAATATAAAGGCTCTAGAAAATCAAAAACTATTATAACAATTTGAATGAGTATGATACTTCTTGTGTGTTTTGTGGTAGGGAAGAATCTATAGAACATTTCTTTCGCGATTGTCCTGATGTATCTGTTTTTTGGAGGGATTTCCTTGATGTGTCATCTTGGCATTTGTTCCGATTATACCCAGCAGATAAGTGGATAGCTTTGTCCTCTAAATTATGTTTTCCTCTACTGCTTGATTGTGATTCTATGGCTGTTTTTGCTATTGGACTTTGGTATATTTGGAAATGGCGTAACGAAAAGGTATTTTAAGTGGATGTTCAGTCTCCATATGCCTTTAAACATCAGGTCATGTATTGGGTCAAGGCAAATCATGATGCTTGGTTGAATAGGCATAATGTTAGTCCTAAGAGGAATGTTATTTCTTTTATTTCTTGGTCTCCACCACCGGATTCTTGGGTGAAGGTTAATGTTGATAGTGCTTCAAAGGGTAATCTTGGTCTTAGTGGTGCGGGAGTTGTTATTCGTGATTGTCTTGGACGATGGTTGTGTGGGCGTATTGTACATCTTAGCATCTGTTCTTCCATGACTGCAGAGCTGAATGCTCTTGTCTTTAGTTTACAACTTACTTGGCAGCAAGGTCATAGGAGGGTTGTGGTTGAGATGAATTCGGCGGATTGCCTTAGAACAACCAGGTTTGCCAATCTTCTTGGTCAGATTAATTTGCTGATTAATATGAGTTGGGAGGTTAAATTGTTGCATGTCTTCAAGGAAGGAAATAAGGTGGCTGACACTCTTGCTAACCTTGTGGTAAGGTCAACACAGGTTGATGAGTATTTCGACGTCCCTCCTTCTGTAGTTTGTGATGATTTGAAAGCAGATCGCCAGCAAATTGTTTGGTCTCATGTCATAAGAGTGTAATCGCGTATCTCCCTTCTTTGTATTAAAAAAAAATGCTAATGATGATGATTTATGACATCATTAATTCATATCAATTTTTTTTAAAAAATTGCAGTAAAAGATAAATAAATTTTCTCGTGTATCACGAAATTGATTTAACTTTTCTTAGAACTATGAAATGCAATGCACTGCCAACATCTCATTTCATTTCAGAATTTTCATTGCCATTGACTTTATAATATAACCACTTGCGTGAAGGTGAAATATTGGATTTTAAATATAGTTTTATAATAATTCATTTGTTTGCGACTCCCATTCCTTCAACGATTTTATTTATATTAATTTTTATTCAATTTATATTCTAAAATATTTAAAATAGGTAATTTATCATTATTATTTCATTAAATATAAATAATGTATTTTATAATTTTAAATACTAATATAAAAAAAATATATGAATCAAATTTATTATATGTAAACTAACTAAATATATAAAAAATATTAAATATATATTAATTAATCTTTATAAATTCTACTAATTGGATGCTATAAAAACGTAATAATGCAAAAATAATAATCATAATAATATGATACGGCGATTTAGGCTTTTTAAAAAGTTAATTTATATATAATAAAAAAATTTAAAAAAAATACTTGACATATACAAGGAAAAAAATTTTAAATAACTTTTAACTTTAACTTTAACTTTTATTTTATATATTTATATATTTGTATATATATAGTTGATTTTCACATAAAATATAGTGTTTTATTTTTTTTAGCATTTGAATTTTGAAATTTAAATGTGCAAGAAATATTTATTATTATTAAATTAATATAATTAAATTCAACTTGTTGGAATCTTAAAAATAACTCTAATTTTCAACATCACGAAGTGGCAATTTTATGTTGTTTTAGTTTTGATCTCTTGTTTTTAAGTTGTTTTAGTTTTGATTTCTTGAGTGGACTAAATCAAGAATTGGAATCAAAGTATCAACCCAATATATTTTTTCGCTCTTTCACTTTTCTTATATTTAGTTATTTTTTTTAATTGTTTCAATTATAAAATTGCCCACTTGTCCCAATTTTTTAGGAATGCTTCCAAGATTTTTCATTTATAACAATTGTTGAAACTGAATTTCATTCTATTTAATTTAAATTATTATTATTTATTTTATTTATTATTTATTATTTATTTAACTAAATATTAAACAATTATACTCATACATAATGAGTTTATTTGAAATTTAATTTTTGTAAGAAAATATTACACCTGTTTTAAAGTGATTATAATAAATTTTAATGCAAATAAAATATATCTAAATAAAAATTAAAATATTTATTAATATTTAGTATGTATTTTTAAGGAGAACATGTAAAATTTAAATAGAAATAACGTATGTTTTTAGATATTAAGTTATATTTTAATAATTTTTTAGTTTTTATTTAAATAGATTAATAGTTTATTATATTTATATATTTTAAATATTTTTATATAATATATAAATTTAGAATTCAAAATTGCTATTTCTTGGACTTTTTAAAAATAGTAATATTCAAATATAAAATAGCATAAATTAAATGGACCAAAATAAAATTTGTGAATTTAATTTTAGTTTTTTAATTTATAATTTTATTAAATTTTGGCGCGTCGTCTCTACTTGTCCATAAATAGATAATACACCAAATAATAACCAAATCTTCGCAAAGGCTCTCAGACACACCCAAAAAAAAAACGGCGCGCGGTTTAAGGATCTCTTCACTTTTATTTATCTCTGGAAGTTAATATTTTCCTTCAGTTTCTTTCATTTTCCCTCGGTTTCTCTCCTTCCAAACATGACTACTTCTTCCACAACAACCTTCAAAATACCAAATTTCTTTCCCTTTCCTAAACTCTCAAACCACAATAATAATTTCATTAACCCTATTGTATTTTCCAATCTCAAATGCAAATACAGCTCTATTTGAAATCTCAATCCCTCAATAATCTTGAAATTCAGTAATAATAATAATTATTATAATAACAATAATAATTATTATTATTATTATAGTAATAATAATAATAAGCGTAGCCTATCAGTTTCTGGTTATATGGCAGTGGGGACCGCCGCCGCCGCCACCGCAAAAGTGGCTGGCGATAAGCTTCAACGGCTCGTTTCAGAATTCGAGTCGCTTAAGGAACCGATCGATCGTGTCAAGCGGCTTTTGGATTATGCGGCTCGGCTTCCTCCTTCTGATGAGTCGGCTCGCTTGCCTGGGAACCGAGTTCTAGGTTGCACGACTCAGGTTTGGTTAGAAGTGAGAATGGGCGAATGAGATTTAGAGCCGATAGTGATTCAGAGATTACCAAAGGCTTCATTTCGTGTTTGATTTGGTTGCTTGATGGCGCCGACCCCGATGAGGTGGTGGCCGTAAAGGCGGAGGATTTGACGGCGATGAATGTAGGTCGTTATGGTAGAGCCCAATCGAGAGTCAACACGTGGCATAATTTGTTGATTAGTGTGCAGAATAGAACTGCGGCTTTGGCTGCCCAGCGAAAGGAGAACTTGCCGAAGACGGAGCCGCTATCTAAAGCAAGTTTCGTTCAAGCTCAGGTAGGTCAAAATTTGCTCGCCTCTCTGTTTCTAATATTTCTTTCATGTATATTGGCTTTTTTTTTCTTGTTTTTATGTACACTGCAATTCAGATATGAATGTTTTATTGAGAAAAATTTTAATTCAACTATAGGTTAATTTTGTCTGCTAAATGTAATGCAAGCGTGATTAGTTGAAATTTTGCATTAAAAATCTAATCTTTATCTGGGTCTCAATAATTTATTGAAGTAGAACTTTGTTGTAAGAGATGTTTCATACAGTACGGAATTGCAGATTCATGTTGAAGCTTAGATTTGGGTGTGATTTTAGGTGATTCATCAATAGTCGAGTGTAGAGATAAATAGTGTGGAGAGATACTTGGAGATTTTTTTACTTCGTATTCAAGTGAATAAAATTGTGGGTTTAACTAAAATCTGATAAATTGAATGCAGGTTTAGCTGTTTTTTGGCTTTTCAGTGACTAACAAACAAGAAAAAACATTAGAAGACATTAACAGACAGGGGGACTGAACTGGAGATCTCTGTTTTAATATGAAATTCAAGTGAACAAGGAGTGTGATAAATTAATTTGATAGAGCTTTCGGGGAATTAGTATGTAATAATATATATATATATTCGGACCTTCGCAATTTCAATATGTTACCTGTGGATTTAAGCATCAGATAAAGCATTTGTAGGTAATATGTGATTGAGATCTGATTATATTTTCCTTTAGCTGACTTAACTACAGTGAGACCTGATATTTAAATGATTAATCAAATAATGACTAACTAATGGTTAGCCTTGTCTAATGTTCCTAGTGGAATGAATTAAACATTAGTCTTTGACATTCCATGTGCATCCTTCAATGTGCCAAGGGTATAGTTATGCTTGGTCAGGATTAGTTCTAAGCAAATTTAGTTAGAGGTCATGATGCACACGTGTGCATTAAAATATAGCTACTACTGTGAACTTGAAGATGTGGAACTTTGTGGATGTTCTGAACCTTCTCTATTATAACATTATGTGCTAATTGATGGATTATAGCTTGCTAGTGATCCGCTCAAATCCCAGATTTTGTATTAAGGTACATGTTTGATTCATACAGGGAACAAACCCTGCAATGCATAACATTGGATGGCTGTCATTGCAAATCAAGGTATTGCTGGTATACTTCCAGCAAATAATAGACGTCATGAAATAGCTGTTGCATATCTTGCAGTATTTCCTTGTTTATTTCATAGTTGCTTTTGGCAAAATAAGCTAAATTGCGTTTTCTTTGCATTTTGGACAATTAGTGCATGGAGTTATGAGGCACATGAAAATTATGTATTGAATGCTGCTTGTTTTTTGGTGTCTTTCTAAAGAAATTACTCAAAATCAATCAGAATGAGAGAAATGGATCCATATAGTCGACCCAACTAGTTTGGGATTTAGACTTAGTTGCTGTTGTATATGCTACTTCTTTTTGTTTCCAGCTGCAATTGCCAACGAGTAGAATACTGCAAATGGTGCTGCTAATATTTTTTTTTTCCACTCCGAAATACAACCCATGTCCTGTTTGTTAATCTTTGACTAAATTTTAGCCATGTGAATACTTTTTTACTGGAAGAGATAGATAAGCCCTTCACTGGTTTGGACAGAGAAATTTGAAATAATGAGATTTGACTTAAATAATGCATAGATTTTCTTTGATTGGCTACAATTCAGGTTCATGGTTGTGGATACAGATCTTGTTAAATGTGGCTTTAGAATAGGTGTCATTTCAAATTAACCTGAAGAAAGTCCTTAACCACTTTCATGAATCTAATCAACTAAAGAACTTGTAGCTAGCTACCTTGTCCGTTGTGCAAGCCATAGTTTATTTTTCACTAATTGTGTTTTTGTTTAGTCTCGTAGTAGGATTTTAGTTTAGCCGTGTGCCAATTAAATTAGGCTTAAAATTGGCAATTATAAATGTATAAAAGCTATTGAAAAAGCCACATGTCAAAATTTTTTTTTGATATTAGTTTTGTAAATGGTCAGGGAAGTTCTCATTCAAGTTATTTTAATTAAATTCAATATCCAAATCCCTATTTAAAATATTTCCATCTAAACATAGCATCAAGATATTTTTCACTCGAGGTCTCGATTTCACTTCAAGGTGAGGACTATGATTGTGTTTCGATCAGTTTGGAGGAAACTTCCAAGCATTTGTTCTGTTGTAGATTCTGTCTTATGAGTTGTTTGCTTAGCAACGTGATAAAATACAGGCTTGCAAGGAAGTGGGAGTGGAAGTAGAATAGGGATAGGACAATTTGCAAAAGCTAGAATAAATCTGAGTTGTGACTTTCTTGTCTCTTGGATGAAGGTTTGTCTGTTAACTCATGTAGTTTTCTCTTTATTTTTTGGATCCCGTTGCCTTCTACTTTTGTTTGTGTTGCACAAGTATGTTTTTTCTAATGTTCTGATTCTTCTGTTGATTTCATTCAGAGATTTATCTCACAGTTAAATCACCAAGATATACCTTCTTCCTGTCCCTTTTAATTTACAAACTTGCTCTCAACTACCTCATCATATATGTTATCATGCTGTTTTACTTACACTAGTTATTATTGCTCGTGCATTGCATTTAATACTGTGTGATATATTAATCGTGAATAGATCATTTTTTACAGAACCGTACACTAATTATAAATAATAAATGAATGTTAAATGATTTCTTCTGCAGGATCTTCTACACAAGTAGGATTCCTTTTAGGGATGGCAATTATTATAGGTTTAGGTTTTTATGTTTTAGTAGATTGTTTTTTGTAAATGTTAATAGTCAAAACATGCTTTTTTTTTTCGGTGATAGAAGCAAAAAGAAAAGGAATTGTAATGCCAGCGGCTTCCACCCAACATTAAATTTCCCTGGAAAAAGGGTCAAGAGGCTTTTGATTGAAATCTTGACGATTACCTTCTAATTTTGGTGGAAACCAAATTAGGAACTGTAAATTCAGTTGTTCCAATAGATAATCTAAATTCTTTTGAACCCGCTACAGGACAGCAAATATCAACATTAAAGTTATCTTCCCTGTTTCATCAGATTCCGTGTTAATAACATCAAGAAACCTGTTCAAGGGATTAAATACAAATAGATGGGTGATTTTAGAACTGTTATTCCTGTTGTATCAAGGGACAGGATGTTCCAACCATCAAGCCTGTGTATTTCGTCCATATATGAAGGTATATGTGTTTTTACCTGCCTTGGAAAAGGAAAAGCTTAGCATACACAAATGTTATGTATGCTTAAGTAGTTGATCATGGCATTGAATATTGTAATGACAGTGAAACATGTCATCGATGGCGATAACATACAGGTTATGTTATTTCAGGCCTCATTTAGCTGAGATCAATGTCAAGATGGTTCACATATCAATTCATTACTTTAGTATCTCACTCATGTGTACATGTTTACATGGCAGATGAATTCTGTTAGCTCATTTCTACAAGTCTTTCACCACATTCTTGATGAAGAAAATACTCTTCTATAGCCTGTAGTTAGGGAATTTCAACTCTCATACTTTTCTTGGAACACCAGTTGCAAATTGGGTGGATCCCTCTCATACAAGATGCATTCAGGTTTTCAGCATCTTTTTCATTTGAAGACTTAATTTAGATTATTTAGGTTTCTGGCTCTTACAGGTTTTATGGATTTGCTTTTGCAGTTAACAAGATAAGTACCGGATAAACTTATCCGTGGGATCATTCAATCATCTATCGAAGGGAAAAAAAATTTTCGACGAGCTAGGTCGAATGAATTAAGATCTAAATTGGGAATGTTATGATGTTCTTGTTACTGAAATACTGTTTTTCCATATTTTAACTGAAATGATGTTCTTGTTACTGCAATTAGACATTTCAGGTTCAATAGTTTGGTATTTTTCCAGTGTTAATTATTAAGTGGCTTTTATGATGCTAATTTTTTTTAGTATTACCATTGGAGATGGGAAAATCGATCCCACCCCCATTGTTATTACCGAGCTATGTCTCAGTGTGCGGCCTTAATGATGCTATTTGAAACAAAATAAAATGGTTCTATTCCCTCGAGTAATTTCAGAGTTGGGCTGCTTATAAATGATAAGAGTTTGATGTTAGGATATTAAACAGGGTTATACCGGCAGAGCAGAACTATCACAATCATGATTTTGTGGTAGTAATTAGTTTCTTTAGGATTTTCATGTGGCAGTAATTGATGGGACTTTTCTACTTGACAACATGCATCTTTTTCTTTGTATTTTTCCCAAAAATTGTTTCCTAATACTACTTGATCCGTCGCACATTTTTTATTTCCCATAAAAATTAGTTATTTTATTAAGTATTTAAATTTTTATTTTTTTATTGTATGTATTTATTAAATGTTTTTAATGAATAATATTGAATATAATAGAAATTTAATTTATTAACTTATAATTTAAGATAAATAAAAAAGAAAATTATGTCTATTAATTTAGGATGAAAGAAATATTAATAAACTTAAAACAATTTATTTTTATAAAGGTCAAATATTCAAATAGACATTTAAATTATAGTCTAAATAGTAATTAAACACTTTAATTTTTTTTGTAATATTTGGTAGTAAATAAATAAATAAATAAATAACGTGTCCACCTACTTATTAGTAGGTCCAATTAAAAAATAATAATAATAAATAATATATTTAAACTAAAGAAAAGAAAAGAAAAGAAACAAACAAACAAACAGAGAACAAAAACAGAAAAAAAAGAAAATCGGGAAAGAGAGAGAGAGAGTTCTTCAGATCTACCGCCGACCGCCGTTCAAATAGTGACACGCGTCGGACCACCATCTGTGCCGTCCAAATTCGAGCTAAACGCCTCCGGAATCACCCCCAACCGACGTCGGAGCCGCCGTCACGCGCCGGTCAAAGTTTTTGCCGGAAAAATTTTCCGATCACTATTCCGGCCACTTTTCGAAGTTATTTTCCGGCGATCCGGGTATTTTTGAAACCCTCATTTTATAAGTTTTAATTTGACACCTCATTTGCTAATTTAGGGTATGTAGTTAGAATTTTGATGAATAGTAATCTAAATAAATTAAATTAAAAAAATTAAATTAAATATATATATATATAATTTATTTAGAATAATAATTATAATTATAATTATAATTAATTAAGAATTATAATTAATAAATTAAAATTTAATTAGTAATTAATGAGTTAGATTAAATTCTATTAATTTGATTAATTAGTAGAATTTTTATTTAATTTAGATTAATCATTTGTTTAAAAAAAATAAATTATTAGTCTTAGATATTAATTACTTAATGACTAAATAAATTAAGTAATTATAATAAAAATTTAAATTTAAAATATAGTATGATTAAATTAATTAAATATTTAGGTTGTGAATATTACCAATAAATTATAGAAAATTTCTTATATTATATATATATATAAATCAATAAATTGATAATTAATTATTTTTAAAAATTTAAAATAATTAATATTTATGAATTATAAATTGTTAATATAGTTGTTGATTTATTGAATTAATAAATCATAATTAAAATAGAAATAAGTATGTGTGTATGAATATTAACTTTAAAAAAAATTAATTAGGATTAAAATAAGTTAAATTTTAGAATTTATGAAATTATGTTAAATTAGTTATTAAATATTAATATTATTGTTGTAGTAATAAAGTATTATTAAAATTATTATATTTATTAGTAATTATTGCTTTTAGTACAAGTATTATTATTATCATTATTTTTACCACAATTATAACTATTAAATATTAAAGCTATTAAATTTTTAAATAAATGTATTTCAATAACTAGTATTATTATTATAATTATTATTACTAATATTATTTAGTGTTAAATTTAATATAAATTATTAAATATGAAATAATAGTAATTAAATAATTATTTAACTATATACATAATATTAATATTATCTTTATTGTTAAAGTTATTGATTTTGTTATAAGTAGTTATTAAAAAATAAAAGTAAATTATTAAGATAAAAGTAAATTATATATATGGTTATTAATATAATTATTAGTAAATTTAATATAAGTTATTATGATTAAATTAGACATAAATAAATAATTATTCTAATAAAATGAATTAATTAAATAATGTATAAAGAAATACAATTAATATCACTATTGTTATTATTAATGTTATTATTATTATTATTTTACAATATATGGAATATTATAAGAAAATAATACAAAAGAAAATAGAAAATTAAAGTAGATACTATTTAAAATATAATTACATAAATTAATTAATAAAATAAATATTATTAAACTATTAAATTAAAGAAACTAAAATAATATAATATAGATGTAAATATATATATATATATATATAAATACTTAATAAATTTAGACACGCAAATTATGTTAAGTCATTAAAAATATTATTGAAATATTTGATAAGTTATTGGATTAATAATTATGTAATATTAATTGGAATATTAATTTTAAAATTTTTAGAAATGGCCGAATTATACCGAAACTTCGCTGAAAATTCATTAGAATTTTAGGAATCATTTTCACCTTATCTTTTCATGTTATTTAACTCATAGAAATAATAAATCCTAGATAATATTTTAGTAAATTTTTATTTTTATATCATTTTAGGTTTGGATTCTACTGCAATTGTAGAACATAGAGAGAGACCGGTCGATTAAATAAGTTGAGCTATCGAATAAGGTGAGTGGGTAATTATATAGCATCGGTAATTTTTATTATATATATATATGATTTATTAAAATTGTTATTTGTTAAAATAAATTTTTATAAAATAATTTAGAAAGGTAAAATAATATTTATGAATATAAAAAAAATGGGAACAAATAATGGTATATTAATGTTTGAATTATGGTATGAAAATTATTTATTGATACAGTTAAATAAATGTTTTATATACACTCATTATATGTGTTCTAATAGAGACACCTGTGATGACGGGGTGTTAAAGGAATTGACGGATTATGATATGATACTGTCTTTGGGACAGCGCTTGGTATACATATAGCCTTTGGGGCGTATATCAGGTGGTCGCCCTTTGGGGGCAGCTCTGCACATGTGTATGACCATGTTTATTTGCTCTTGGTGCTGCCATGCGTCATCACTGCGCCCAAGATGCCATGTTTTACCCTTAGAGTGTCAGTAAATATATATTTACTTTCGCCTAAGGTATTATATTTTTCTATGGATTATATATATTGAGTGTAAATAAAAAAAATATGATGGCAATTTATTACATGATATGGTGAATTTATGTTCTTAAAATTATTATGCAGTAGTATGAATTTAATTAGTAAGTATATATGAAAAACTTATTTGTTCCCCCCTTTGTTATATAATTATCTTCTCACTGAGTAGTTGGACTCACCCCCCTTATTATAATCATTTCAGATACCGTTGGAGAATAGACATGTAGATTACCTCTACTCTTACTCCGATCAGTGTATAGTAAAAGTCGAGCCAACACAAGTATAGTTTGGATTTGCTTAAATAAAAAAAATATATATTTATATTTTCATGTTGACCAATAATTAATATGTATCTTTTTTAAGTGTTTGAAATTATTGGATATTATTATTATTGTATGTGTAAGAAGTATACTAAGGAAATAAATTGTGAGTGATATTTTATAATAATTAATAGTATAGTAATTTATGAGATAAGTTCACCCTATGGCTTAAGAGAATGGGGTGTGACATTTTTATGGTATCAGAGCAAAGGTTTAGGATTCTGTAGACATTGAATAAAAGACCTATAGAAATTTAGATAAATAAAGCTAAGAGATTTAATTTATTAGTATACCTGATAAAATTTCAAATTCAAATATATATATATATATATGTAATAATAATAATAATAATAAATTGCTGAAGAATAAGAGAGATTTTTTTTTTGGTACACTAATATAAAAATATATATGTACTGTAATTTATGATAATATAAATAATACGAAGTTGACTTATAATTTATATATTTATTTTTGTAGGATAATGCCGCCGCTAATGCGAGGTGGTATAGGTCGTGCTAGAAACACTGGCCGGAGAACTCGAGTAGTTAGATTAGAAGATGTTGGCCGACTTCATAGTAATTCTAATCCATCTTCTTCTTCTGAGGAATCTATTGATGCTAATGAGACTGAGGGTAGCAGACAAAATATCGATGTTACTTCACAAGAAGAATCATCTGGAGTAAATCCACCTCCTCCACCTCCAGTTCCACCTGTAGCTGCTCCAGCTATGTCTGCATTTATGGATCCTGGTCTCGGAGCTGTTTTTGCTCAATTATTGAATACAGCTATGGCAGCGAATAATCAACGTCAAAGTTCTTGGAATGTTATTTCTCACTGCCAGAAATTGGGAGCAGAGATATTTGATGGGTCATTAGATTCTGAAAAGGCTTACAGATGGTTGAAGAAATTAGAGAAAGCATACTCACTTTGTCGTGTATCAGATGAAGATAAAATAAATTATGTTTATGCTTTTCTTGATAGTGTTGCTGAAAGTTGGTATAACAGGCTTGTCCGAGATTTTGGTGCAAATTTGACTTGGGAGATATTTGTGGCTAAATTTCAAAATGAATATATTACCGACAATTATAGAAGAGAGAAGGAAAATATGTTTTTTAATCTTAAGCAAGGCGGTATGACCATAACAAAATATGTAGATAGATATGAAGAATTATACCGTTATGTTTCTCATTTGATTGTAGAGGACAAAGACAGGTGTAGTAGGTTCTATAATGGGTTGCACTATACAATTCGTAGGAGTGTGCCTGATTGGCAGAGCTTGAATTTTCGTACTTTGGTGGATAGAACTTTAGAAGTGGAAAAATTAATGAAAGAGGGAGTTGAATTTGAACAAAGGAAGAGAAAACAATCACAAAGTCCTTTTATTGGGGGGTCATGAGGGACAATTCAAGAGGGGAAGCGGTTCTCATTCTAGATCTAGTCATGGTGGTACAGGTAAGGCTGTACAAATGAGATCAGATCAGTGGAGTAACAGGTCTCAGGCTAGTCGTAGTATGGTGGGCCAATCAGTTAGTAATTCGGGTAGTGCTTATAATTTTAGACAGGGCAGTGGTATGGGAGATGGACAGAACAGACGATCTTTTCTTTAATGTGCAACCTGTAATAAGTATCATTTGGGAGAGTGTAGAAGAAAATCTTTAGTTTGTTTTCAATGTGGAGATGCAGGTCATTATATGAGAGATTGTCCTTTACTTGTTCATTCTAACACTTCAGTTCAGGGATCTTCTGTACCTACTAATCAGAGGGGTGTTAGGACACAATCTTTTGTGAGATCATCTGGCAGAGGAGCTAATAGTGGCATGAATAGACCGGGTGGGGCTCCAATATCAAATCAAGGTGCATCATCTAGTAGACCTCCTGCACAAGCTCGAGTCTTTGCTGTCACTTAGCAGGAAGCCGTAGCTTCACTAGAAGTGGTCACCGGTATGTTGGTTATTTTTAATAGAGATGCTCATATTCTTATTGATCCTGGCTCCACTCATTCATTTGTATCACATGCATTTGCCACTTACGCGAATAAGAATTTGAGTTCTTTAGAAAGTAAATTAGTAGTGAGTTTTCCAGTGAGGACATCTATGCAGTGTAAACATGTGTATAAAAATTCAACAGTCAGGCTAGGTGATTGTGAGTTGTTAGCAGATCTTATTCCTTTGCCCATACATGAATTTGATGTTATTTTAGGGATGGATTGGCTATCTCGCCACCATGCTACAGTTGATTGTTATGAGAAGAATGTGACTTTTAGTCTACCTGATCATCCTAACCTTACATTCTACGGTGAGCAAAAGTTTCTTCCATCTTGTGTTATTTCTGCTATGACCGCTCAAAATTTATTAAGAAGGGTTGTCAAGCATATTTAGCACATGTGATTGATACATATTTAGAAGGGCCTAAATTGGAAGATATCCCTATATTGTGTGATTTTTCAGAAGTTTTTCCTGAAGAGCTTCCAGGTTTACCCCCTGATAGAGAAGTGGAATTTTCTATTGATGTTCAGCCTGGTATAGCTCCTTATAGAATGGCTCTTGCAGAGTTAAAGGAATTAAAGGTGCAATTGCAAGAATTATTGGATAAAGGATTTATTAGACCCAGTGTTTCACCTTGGGGAGCTCCTGTGTTATTTGTGAAAAAGAAAGATGGCTCTATGCGGCTGTGCATTGACTATAGATAGCTAAACCGGGTCACTATCCGAAATAAATATCCTTTACCCCATATAGATGATCTTTTTGATCAGTTTCAAGGTGCCAAAGTCTTTTCCAAGATAGATTTACGATCGGGATATCACCAGTTGAAAATAAAAGAGTCGGATGTACCTAAGACAGCCTTTAGAACTCGTTATGGACATTACGAATTTTTAGTAATGCCATTCGGGTTAACCAATGCCCTAGCTGCTTTCATGGATCTTATGAATCGGGTATTTCATCCTTATCTGGATAGGTTTGTAATTGTATTTATTGATGATATCCTAGTATATTCTCAAAGTAGAGAGGAGCATGAGAAACACTTAAAAATTGTATTGCAAATCTTGAAGAATAAGCAATTGTATGCCAAGCTTAGTAAATGTGAATTTTGGCTGGATAGAGTGGTATTTCTGGGTCATGTAATATCAGCAGAGGGAGTTTATGTAGATCCTAAGAAAATAGAAGTTGTGATGAACTGGGAGCCACCCACAAATCCTACAGAAGTGAGGAGTTTCTTAGGCTTGGCAGGGTATTATCGACGTTTTGTTCAAAACTTCTCCATTATTGCTTCACCATTGACAAAGCTGCTAAGGAAGTACGTGAAGTTTAACTGGACAGAGGAGTGTCATCAGAGTTTTGAAAAACCGAAGGCCTGTTTGACTTCTGCTCATGTTCTTACTCTTCCTTCAGGCGATGGTGGTTATATGGTGTATAGTTATGCTTCAAGAAAAGGTTTGGGATGTGTTCTGATGCAACATGGGAAGGTGATTGCTTATGCATCTAGACAGCTCCGACTGCATGAAATGAATTATCCCACTCATGATCTGGAACTCGCTGCAGTGATTTTTGCTCTAAAAATTTGGAGGCATTATCTTTATGGAGAAAAGTGCCAGATATTCACTGATCATAAGAGTTTAAAATATCTTCTTTCTTAAAAGGAGTTAAACTTAAGGCAGAGGCGATGGATTGAGCTGCTAAAGGATTATGATTGCACTATTGAGTATCACTCTGGAAAGGCTAATGTAGTAGCTGATGCTTTAAGCCAAAAATCTTATGGTAATCTTTTCTATATCAAGATGGTACGGCTTCCGTTATTATTAGACCTTCGATCATTGGGAGTAGATTTAATGATGAATGAATCAGGAGCACTACTGGCAACTTTTAAGGTTAGACCGATCTTGATTGAAAAAGTTAAAGAAGCACAAGTTCAAGATGAGAAAATGAAGAAGATTATTGATGGTGTGAAGGCAGGTACACATACAGATTATTCTATCAAAGAAGATGACACCTTAGTACTTGGTAGCCGATTATGTGTACTAAATGTTGATACTTTAAAAAGAGAAATAATGGAAGAAGCTCATTGTTCTGCATATTCTATGCATCCGGGTAGTACCAAGATGTATAGAACACTTAAAGAAAATTACTGGTGGAAGGGTATGAAGAAGGATATAGCAAACTTTGTAGCAAAATGCTTGGTGTGTCAATAAGTTAAGGCGGAACATCAACATCCTTCAGGTCTTCTGCAATCTCTTCCGATTCCTGAATGAAAGTGGGAGCATATTACTATGGACTTTGTTTCTGGCTTGCACCGTACTCAGCAGGGTCATGATGTTATTTGGGTAGTTGTAGACAGGTTGACAAAGTCATCTCACTTTCTGCCTATAAGAATGGATTTCTCTCTTGATAAGCTTGCAGAAATTTATGTGAAGGAAATCATCAGATTACATGGTGCTCCAGTATCTATAGTATCAGACAGGGATCCACGATTTACTTCTAGGTTTTGGCCTAGCCTGCAGAATGCTTTGGGTACAAAGGTAAAGTTCAGTACTTCTTTTCATCCTCAAACAGATGGTCAATCGAAACGCACCATTCAAACTTTGGAGGATATGCTTAGAGCCTGTGTCATGGAATTCAAAGGAAGTTGGGATAAACATTTACCATTGATGGAATTTGCTTATAATAACAGTTTTCACTCGAGTATCGGTATGGCGCCTTATGAAGCATTATACGGAAGAAAATGTAGAACTCTAGTATGCTGGGATAAAGTTGGAGAAAGAGAATTGGTGGGTCCAGAATTAGTTCAGATGACTGCTGATAAAGTTCAATTGATTAAAGACAGATTAAAGGTGGCACAAGATAGACAGAAGAGCTATGCAGATTTGAAGAGAAAGGATATCGAGTATGATGTGGGTGACAAAGTGTTTTTAAAAATCTCTCCATGGAAAGGTGTAGTGCGATTTGGTAAACGGGGAAAGTTAAGTCCTCGGTTTATTGGGCCTTATGAGATTGTGGAAAGGATCGGCCCTGTTGCTTATAGAATTGTACTACCACAAGAATTATCTCAAATACATGATGTCTTTCATGTGTCCATGTTGAGAAAATACAGAAGCGATCCTTCACATGTACTCCAGAGACAACCAGTGAAATTACGAGAAGATTTGACCTATGAAGAAGAACCAGTCGCAATTTTAGCTCGAGAAGAGAGAGTCTTAAGAAACAAGGTTATTCCTTTAGTGAAAGTTTTATGGAATAATCATTCGAAAAAAGAAGCCACTTGGGAAAGGGAACAAGATATGATTTCTAAATATCCTCGTTTGTTTTCTCCCATAAGAGAATAAAAAAAAATTAGGGGACGAATTTTTAATTTAGAGGGGAATAATGTAATATCTGGTAGTAAATAAAAAAATAAATAAAAAGCGTGCCCACCTACTTGTTAGTAGGTGGTCAATTAAAAATAATAATAAATAATATATTTAAACTAAAGAAAAGAAAAGAAAAGAAAGAAACAAACAAACAAACAAACAAAGAACAGAAACAGAAAAAAAAGAAAATCGGGAAAGAGAGAGAGAGAGAGTTATTCAGATCTACCGCCGACCGCCGTTCAAACAGTGACACGTGCCGGACCACTATTTGTGCCGCCCAAATTCGAGCTAAACGCATTCGGAATCACCCCCAATCGACGCCGGAGCCGCCGTCACGCGGCGGTCAAAATTCTTGCCGGAAAAATTTTCCGATCACTATTCCGGCCACTTTCCGACGTTATTTTCCGGCGATCCGGGTATTTTTGGAACCCTCATTTTATAAGCTTTAATTTGACACCTCATTTGCTAATTTAGGGTATGTAGTTAGAATTTTGATGAATAGTAACCTAAATAAATTAAATTAAAAAAATAAAATAAAATAAAATAAAATATATATATAATTTGTTTAGAATAATAATTATAATTATAATTAATTAAGAATTATAATTAATAAATTAAAATTTAATTAGTAATTAATGAGTTAGATTAAATTCTATTAATTTGATTAATTAGTAGAATTTTTATTTAATTTAGATTAATCATTTGTTTAAAAAAAATAAATTATTAGTCTTAGATATTAATTACTTAATGACTAAATAAATTAAGTAATTATAATAAAAATTTAAATTTAAAATATAGTATGATTAAATTAATTAAATATTTAGGTTGTAAATATTACCAATAAATTATAGAAAATTTCTTATATTATATATATAAATCAATAAATTGATAATTAATTATTTTTAAAATTTTAAAATAATTAATATTTATGAATTATAAATTGTTAATATAGTTGTTGATTTATTGAATTAATAAATCATAATTAAAATAGAAATAAGTATGTGTGTATGAATATTAACTTAAAAAAAATTTAATTAGGATTAAAATAAGTTAAATTTTAGAATTTATGAAATTATGTTAAATTAGTTATTAAATATTAATATTATTGTTGTAGTAATAAAATATTATTAAAATTATTATATTTATTAGTAATTATTGCTTTTAGTACAAGTATTATTATTATCATTATTTTTACCACAATTATAACTATTAAATATTAAAGCTATTAAATTTTTAAATAAATGTATTTCAATAACTAGTATTATTATTATAATTATTATTACTAATATTATTTAGTGTTAAATTTAATATAAATTATTAAATGTGAAATAATAATAATTAAATAATTATTTAACTATATACATAATATTAATATTATCTTTATTGTTAAAGTTATTGATTTTGTTATAAGTAGTTATTAGAAAATAAAAGTAAAATATTAAGATAAAAGTAAATTATATATATGGTTATTAATATAATTATTAGTAAATTTAATATAAGTTATTATGATTAAATTAGACATAAATGAATAATTATTCTAATAAAATGAATTAATTAAATAATGTATAAAGAAATACAATTAATATCACTATTGTTATTTTTAATGTTATTATTATTATTATTTTACAATATATGGAATATTATAATAAAATAGTACAAAAGAAAATAGAAAATTAAAGTAGATACTATTTAAAATATAATTACATAAATTAATTAATAAAATAAATATTATTAAACTATTAAATTAAAGAAACTAAAATAATATAATATAGATGTAAATATATATATATATAAATACTTAATAAATTTAGACACGCAAATTATGTTAAGTCATTAAAAATATTATTGAAATATTTGATAAGTTATTGGATTAATAATTATGTAATATTAATTGGAATATTAATTTTAAAATTTTTAGAAATGGCCGAATTATATCGAAATTTCGCTGAAAATTCATTAGAATTTTAGGAATCATTTCCACCTTATCTTTTCATGTTATTTAACTCATAGAAATAATAAATTCTAGATAATATTTTAGTAAATTTTTATTTTTATATCATTTTAAGTTTGGATTCTACTGCAATTGTAGAACATAGAGAGAGACCGGTCGATTAAATAAGTTGAGCTATCGAATAAGGTGAGTGGGTAATTATATAGCATCGGTAATTTTTATTATATATATATGATTTATTAAAATTGTTATTTGTTAAAATAAATTTTTATAAAATAATTTAGAAAGGTAAAATAATATTTATGAATATAAAAAAAATGGGAACAAATAATGGTATATTAATGTTTGAATTATGGTATGAAAATTATTTATTGATACAGTTAAATAAATGTTTTATATACACTCATTATATGTGTTCTAATAGAGACACCTGTGATGACGGGGTGTTAAAGGAATTGACGGATTATGATATGATACTGTCTTTGGGACAGCGCTTGGTATACATATAGCCTTTGGGGCGTATATCAGGTGGTCGCCCTTTGGGGGCAGCTCTGCACATGTGTATGACCATGTTTATTTGCTCTTGGTGCTGTCATGCGTCATCACTGCGCCCAAGATGCCATGTTTTACCCTTAGAGTGTCAGTAAATATATATTTACTTTCGCCTAAGGTATTATATTTTTTTATGGATTATATATATTGAGTGTAAATAAAAAAAAATTATGATGACAATTTATTACATGATATGGTGAATTTATGTTCTTAAAATTATTATGCAGTAGTATGAATTTAATTAGTAAGTATATATGAAAAACTTATTTGTTCCCCCCTTTGTTATATAATTATCTTCTCACTGAGTAGTTGGACTCACCCCCCTTATTATAATCATTTCAGATACCGTTGGAGAATAGACATGTAGATTACCTCTACTCTTACTCCGATCAGTGTATAGTAAAAGTCGAGCCAACACAAGTATAGTTTGGATTTGCTTAAATAAAAAAAATATATATTTATATTTTCATGTTGAACAATAATTAATATGTATCTTTTTTAAGTGTTTGAAATTATTGGATATTATTATTATTGTTTGTGTAAGAAGTATACTAAGGAAATAAATTGTGAGTGATATTTTATAATAATTAATAGTATAGTAATTTATGAGATAAGTTCACCCTATGGCTTAAGAGAATGGGGTGTGACATTTTTAGACTATTTAAATATTTTTTTATAGCCAAAAGTTTAAACAGACAGTTAAATTATAGCTTAAATAGCAATTAAATATTTAAATTTTTTTTAAATTATTTAAGCACTTTTTTTTATTAAAATAAGGCTAAATAAATATAAATTTAATAGCAACTATAATCTCTATTAAATAATAATACTATTTTTAGCAAATATGATACTCACTCTTTTTAGTTTTTATTGAATAAAAATTAATAAATTATTTCATTAATTTATATTGATAAATTAATAATTTTTTTTATTAATTTCTATTTTTATTTATGAAATTATTTCTATTTTTATTAACAAATTATTTTTTGTTTCTATTTTTTAATTAACAAATTAATAAATTTTTTCTATTTTTAATTGTATTTTTAATTTATTTTTTAATGGTGGTGCACATTTAATTAATTAATAATAATAATTATGGCAATATCAAAATAATAATAATAATTTTATAATAACAATATAAAAATAATAATAATTATAATAATACTAAAATATAATAGTAATTTCAACATACAACAAATACCATCCAATTATAAAAAATATATGATATTGAAGTATTAATTTTTATTCAATAAAAATAAAAAAGATTGAATCTTATATTTACCAAAAATAGTATTATTATTTGACAGTGATTATAGTAATTATTAAATTTGTGTTTATTTAGCTTTATTTTAATAAAAGAAATGCTTAAATGATAAAAAAATTATTTAAGTGTTGAATTGCTACTTAAACTAAAGTTTAGATATCTATTTAAACTTCGGCCATAAAAAAGTACTTATATGATCCAAAAAAGAGTTTAAGTGTTTAATTATTATTTAAGTAATAATTTATGTATCTATTTGAATCTTTAGCATTTTTTATAAAAATAGAAATAAGCATAAGTTGATTTGGTTTGATTTTAACTTTTAAAAGCCTGCCAAATCGAAATAAATATGATTGAAGAATTTATTTTTTAAAATAGACCATTTGAAAAGAAAAAAATTTATAAAATCGAATGTTATTAGTGAAGTTGAATCAATGACTTTTTTTTGTCTTGTAAAATATATAAATCAAGATTAAATTAATAATATTAGATTATTAAAATTTTAAATTAAAATCAGTTAATTAATTTAATTTAAATTAATATATTCAATTAAATTTATCGAAATAATAGTTAAATCGAATTTATTTAACTCATTTTTTTCATCCCTATAAATTAAAAATATATATATATATATATATATATATATATAATTTAGCACAAATTAGAATTGTTCAAATCTCTGCTTTGGTAAAAATTTAGTGGATTGTCAGTTGAAGCCCACAGAGCCTATAAATAAATCCAACAAACAAATGGTCGGTAACAATGGACTGCTTATATCTCAACTATATTTAAAGTAGAGGATCAATTATCATAAAAACATTGCTTCATGTATTTCAAGAAAAAAACAAAATTGAGGAACTAAAGAACAAAATACACTGGCCAAAATAAAAGAGGAAAATATTTATCAACATTTGCAAGCATAGATGATATTTTTTCTTTTGTTGGATCTTACTAGAATATATATTTTTCAATAATAATAAAATTTTATTTATTTTTTTTAAACGTAATAATATCTCTACGAAAAAAAAACTGAGATATGTTGAACTTGAAAGTCACCAGTAGCTAGGAGAAATTCAAAAAGAACCACTAACCATCACAGCAACATGAAATTAAGAAGGTAAAAGATTCCTCAAATAATCTTGTTCATCCATTGCAATGACAAAATTCAAAAGTCAAACTTTAAGTGGGCCATATAATCACAGCTGTAAATATCCAACTTGACAGGAACCATTTCAAGACACCACCTTCCGATTACACTGTGACAGCCAAATTCATCACCTGCGAGTAAAATTAATAATCTCACCAATCTTGAAAACCACTAGCTATTTAATTTCAATTTAATTTCAAATTTTAAAGTGCCAATTGAAAAAAAAAATACAGAACCAAAACCAAACCTTCAATAATAAAAACTGCAAACTTCCTTCTTCTTCGCATGTTCTCGGAGCTCCGGCTCCCTTAACGGAGCCCCAGCTCAGTACCCTTATTTACAGTCTCTCTATTTTTCAATTTGATAAGCTAAAGGATCTCTTTACTTTCTTCATTTTCTGATTCCGGATCTTTAATTTCTTTTTTTTTAATATTTTTTTGGCAATGTCAAAAGCGTGGGGTGGTAGTGGCATCGGCGACTGGGCCGCCGATGTTGAGCGTGAGGAACGGGAAGCGGCTGCCCAAGCGACGCCAGCAGCAGCTTCTTCCGGTGAGTCTCAGAACTTTCCTAGTCTTAGAGAGGCTGCAACCGCAAAGACTAATAAGAAGAAGAAAATGTCTCTTAATGAGTTTTACACCTCGTCTGGTGGTTTAAGCGGTGGTCGTGTCTTAGAATCGAAAGGTTTAACTCCTGACGAGATGCTTCGGCTTCCTACTGGTCCTAAGGACCGGTCCGCTGAGGAAATGCAGTATGGAAGACTCAGTGGTGGGTTTTCGAGTTTTGTACGGACCGATCCGCCTCCTCGTCGAATGCGTGACCGTGATGAAACCGATGGAGGGTCCTGGGGTGGTGGTGGTAGAAGGCAGCCTGGTGGATTTGATGAAGAGCGTAGAGGTCCACCTTCTAGGGTTTCTGACTATGATCATCCGTCGCGTGCCGATGAGGTTGATAATTGGGCAATGACGAAGAAACCGCTTCCTTCATTTGATTCTGGGCGTCAAAATCGGTATGATTCTCTAGGTGGTGGCGGCGGCGGCATGGGAGGCGGTTCTAGAGCTGATGAGGTTGATAATTGGGGAACTGCTAAAAAACCTCTTCCTACTAGATCTTCTACTTTTGTATTAGGTTTTCGTGAACCTGGACCTGAGCCTGATCGGTGGACAAGAGGAGGAAATAGTGAACCGGTGCGGGAAAGGCCTAGACTGGTTTTAGATCCTCCAAAGGCTGATGCAGGTGCTAATGAGTCGGTTAAAACAAATAGGCCAAATCCATTTGGGGAAGCTAGGCCAAGAGAACAGGTGTTGGCTGAAAAGGGATTGGATTGGAAAAAGCTTGAGATGGAGATTGAAGTTAAGAAGACGAGCTCACATTCAAGCAGGCCCGCCAGTGCGCATTCAAGTAGGCCTTCAAGTGCACAATCAACCAGGTCAGAGGGGCCAGGTCTGCAGCAGGGATTGGAAAATGTGTCATCAAAGCCGAGGCCAAAGGTGAACCCTTTTGGAGATGCAAAGCCTAGAGAAGTGTTGTTGGAGGAAAGAGGTCAGGATTGGCGAAAGATTGATCTTGAATTGGAGCATCGCAGCATTGGCAGGTATGTATTTGTGAAGGTTTTCATTCAATATTGTGATTTTGTTGTTTTTCTAGTTCATGGCAGACTGTAGAAATGAATGTTGATATGTGTGTTTTAGATGGACTAGAATATGTTGAAAGTTGGGGAACGATCAATAATTGTTATTGAATCATCATTGAAGTGGGTACTTATCTTTTGAATATATATTGTTGGTCATAGCACAAATGACCATCACTTGAACCAGAATAATACTGTGAGGTTCATTCCAATGATTTTGGATTTATTAATATGATATGATGGATAAACGTTTTATTTGTCTAGCTTTTAATTAGTGGATGTATTTCACTTGTATTTGCACCTTGGGGATAAGAATCATATTGAATGACAATCTTGTTTAGCACACTAGTATATTGATTTCATGATCTTGGCAATTGTTTCTTAGGGTAGTACATCTTTTGAAATGGTAAATCTATGAATATGGGAGTCTGTTTTATAAAACTTATCTAGGAAATTTATTCATTCATTTTCTGTTGAAGTAGGTGATGAAGAGGGCATTTCTGCATGATTTTGGTAGCTATTGAACTTTCCAATGCATGGTCATGTTAGCTTGTGCCTATATGTCTGTGCAGTTATTGTAAAAACAAAGGTTGCACCATTAAGGAACTCTTTAGTCGCTAACTAATTCTTTCTGTGTTTTATGCCTTGTTATTATCTTTTGTTATTGTTATCTGTTCCATGTTGAACTGTTAGCTGAACAGCGCTCTCCAGTTACAAAGTTCTTAACTGATTATGAAGGCCACCAAGATATGATTCGCTCATATATTTGGAAGTTTTCCAAGTATATGGTTATTACCGATTTGCTTGATCTTAGGTTCTAGTATTCTAACACATAAATATACATATCGATGATGAAGCCTTGTTCTTTTGGGAAGCTCTATATTTATTCCAACTCAAATTTTGTTCCAATATAACCCAAATTTGAGTAGATTGAGCTAAAAATTTCACATATCATACTTGAGTCATCTGTATCTCAAAAGCATTATTGAGTTTGTCTAGTATAGTGATTGTGGTTATTAAGCAATGTGTCATCAAGTCACAACTAAACTGGTAAAAGCAGCTCATAGTTTTTTGTTTACAATTACACCTCATCAAACTATATTATTATATTTCTTTTTCATTTTAAAATTTTTCTTTCTTGGGCTAATTGCCTGAAGGATGAACATTGAAAGACTCAAACAATTGGCATCACAAACCAGGACATGTTGGATGTACCACTAACTTAAGCTAGCTGGGTTGGTGTTGGCTGAGTGTTTATTTCAAAACATGCTCTCCTTTTTGTTAGGGCTAAGACTGTAATTTAAATGTGATTGCTACGTGCCACATATGGCCTTTTTCTTACTTCATAACTTTTTACCAAACAAACCTCTTTCACAATTTATAGTTGAATAAACTTCTTTAATATCATATTTGAATATGTCTTGATTATAAATCATTGATGTGTTGCATTAGATCCAAATTTGCTACCATATGATATGGTTCATTTGAAATAAATTTCATTCAGCTGCTAGGTTAACAGCTAACTTGTTGGCTTGTTAATGTAGTTACAGTTTTATGCTTTATCTTCTTATCCACATTGTGTATTAGTTTCATTACTAATACCTTAATCATGGGGGGAAATAGAGGAGTTGTGTTATTACATAGACCTACTTTTCAGTGCAATAGTGATCACCTTTTTAAGGATACATTTTATGCTGCAACATGGGTTGCATTTTATTTTCCCCCCATCCGAAAGCTTATTTGACCTACATTCAGAAAATGCATTAATTTAGTTTCAAAATGGAGGAAACAGATGTTATGATGTTGCTGCCTGAAAGTTTTGAAAATTGCATTATTAGCAGGTAAACGCGTGATGCCAAATGAAGCTATATTACTGCTGCTTGGACCAATATGAATATGTTAGTATTAGATTGCTTTGACATGCAGTTACATCTATACTATCAGTTAAATGATCTGACCATAATTGCATTGAAGGCCTTGCCATGATAGCTGGTTGTTCTCTTGGCTTAATGGATTTGAAACCTTTCTTTTTGGCCTAGCCTTTTGATCTTGAAGACAGAAGTTTAGCATTTTATGGTTCTTTTTCATTTTTTTTTCTCTCCCTTCATATTAACATCTTATTTGCAATTTTCTCTTAATCACAAGTTCATTCGGACTTTTTGATAAATATGATATTGAAGTACCAGGTAGTCTAGGCACGCTGTTCGGCATATGCTTCTGTTGCTCTTATCACCCAATATTTGTGCACTAATTTTTACAGTCTAGTGTGCTATGTGGTTCATTTATGCTTTCTTCTTCACTTGAGCTATTTTTACAGCCTCCAATGCAAATGTTTGTTTCATTTGGTTATCCAGGATTGCCTGTGCTTGTTGCTCCTACTTGATCTCTAGTTTGCTATTTTGCTACTAATATTATTGTTTATACCATTTATTTCTTCACTCCGTCACAATTTGAAGCAGTTCTTGATGTGACTGATACCATCCAGGCTTCTTTATTTTGGTTTTTTAGAGTTATGAGTTATGACTAGTTTCTTCTGCTTCTAATTACATATATTTCTATACCTATGCTGATAAACAGCATTGCCTGTTAACTTTGCCTTGGTGTATCTTGCTCTTACATGTGACTTTAATGCCTCGTATCCTACCTTCTTAACAATACCTTATAGCTGCCTTCCTAACTCTGCAATTTGTTTCAGGATTGAGACGGAGGAGGAGAAATTGTTGAAAGAAGAAATAGAGCATTTGAAGAAGGAGCACCAGAAAGAACTTACAATAAAAGGTAATAGGGAAGCTCTGCAAGGGTCTAGAGGAGACCAACCCAATTTAGAAGATATAATATCTCAGAAAGAAAAGGAATTAGAGCAGCTTGCCCATGATTTAGATGACAAAATTCGATTTGGACAGAAGGCTGTTGAAAGGCCAGGTTCTGGGGCTGGCAGGGCTGCTAATTTTTCTGACAGGCCACCTTCTCATTCTGGGTCATTTGATGAGTCTAGAAGTATGCAGTACATGGATAGGCCTAGATCACGTGGCACACAAGATGCTTGGACAAGGCCTAGTGAAGACCGAAGAGCATTTCAAGGTGGTAGGGAAAGAGGATTTCTGGGTAGCAGAGATTTTGACAGGTAAACATGTATCAGTGGTTGCTTTCTCACGTATTCCTATATTTATTCTAGCTAGGAACTATAGCCCATTGCCACCTTTTAATGCACCTTTTAATGTTTTGGACTTTTTATATCTTGAGGGTGGTATAGCTATTTAATTATCAACCATGCAAGAGTTTTTAGATTCAGTGACCTGCCAAAATGATAAATTCTTCCAAGTATTATTATGGGCTTTAGCTATACAAAAGGAGATTTTCTACTCGTCTCTAGTTCTCAACCCTATACCTAATCACCCTTATACTTGAGGCAGTAAACTGTTGGGTCAAGTTCAAGGAAGAAGGGACAATTGTAAGGCAAGAATTATCAAATTGGTTATGGCAAAGTTCCTGCACAAAGCCAAAATTGTAAACAATCGTCGCTTTTTTTAAGTTTCCCATTCCATGAAATTTTAAACAGTTATTTGTTTACTTAAGTGGAATATTTAGTGTGTTGATTCTATCTCAATCAATTATTGTTCCCCTTCTTTTACTGAGGTTAGAGACCTAGCTAATACTAACTAGTACATCACGCATAAGCTTCCCAGGACCAACATTACCATGCGAAATTACATTTAGCCCTTCTATTTCTTCCTCTCCCATGCCAATTTCTTTGTTTTTTTTTTACTTCATATTCCCTAAGATATATCCTCTTTAAACAAAAGAATACGGTGATGCTCTTCTGATACGAGTTTGAAGAGTGGAATGTTCTGGCTGGTTTTTTAGTTCCTTTTAGTCATATATGAGTATGCCATGAATTTGTGATAATTTGCTTCTAAGGATAATAGATAGTTGTTTTCTTGAAGCCCAACTTTTTTTCTGAATGGATGGATGTCCTGTTTGCTAGTTGTTTGTCTTGGTGCAACACTGAACATTATGTGGATGTAGTATGTAAATTTGGCCGACTTGCATAATTTGCTTGCATACTCCTGCTATGATAATCTAGTTGCAAGAATGTGCTCACATCTGCGGGCTATATTCTTCTATTAATGTGAAATTACAAGGAAAAAATGGAATCTCTGATGCTAACGATGTCTACTGTTTGGTAGGTTAAGGTCGAGGGAGAGATGGTGAGCAACTGATGATGTTAGATTCATCTAAGTCTCTCAACAGCTTTTGAAAACTAGAGCCAAATAATATTTTGCCTCACTTTTTTCTTTTGTTATTAATATTGTTCTCTTGTTTATTTGCTCTGGGAAATGGAGCAAGGATTATTGAGTACTAGAATTGTGAACAGTCGCGTTAACCTGCTGTTACATTTTGAAACTTGTGTAAAATTGCATTTTTTTCCCCCATCTTTGTTCTGTTACAAAAACGAGCCTGTATCATTTGGTAGGACTCAAATTTTAAACTTGCTAGTTTATTTTTCTGATGATTATTTTGATTGTTATACTATGGTTTTGTTGCTTCTGCTCCGCAAGCAAAACTGTACAAGTAACTTTATTTTCTTTGCCATGCTTGAGATTGAGGACGATATCCATAAATTTCCCTTTGATTTTCTTCCTTTGGGCAAAATAGACAACAACCAATTTTGCTTCTTGTTAAATGGTAATGAAAGTGTCTTAAATGAGCTAAGTGAAGATAATGGGGAAAGCAACTTTCGGCTCAGATTTGTTGGTTGAACGAATTTGTGATGTTCTAACTATACTCAAAATGATAAATAAGTCTCATTTGGTAAATTTTTTAATATAATTAGTTTATTTTTTTTTCTTTTCCATTTTTCATCTAGTTTGGGTTTCTGCCATTGTCAATAAAATAACAAACACAAGAAAAAATATGGAAAATTTACAAAAATAACTGGAAAAACAAAAAAAAATGTGGACTAAAAAATTATAAAAATATGGTGCTTATATCGAATTTTTTTTTATAGAGTATATTAAAATATATGTTAAATATATTTTTGGTACGTACCGCCAAAATGTAAAAAAAATAGTATGTAAATTGAAAAAATATATATATATAGAGAGTAAAAATGAAACTTTAAAGAAAAAAAAGCATTTTATATAATTTCAAGAAATATTCTTAGCCCGAGAGAGACTTGATTTATTCCAAGGTGAAATTGTGAATGGTAAAGATCAAAGCAAAAGTTCTAAAAATTATCAGATTAGAATGATTTAAGGGATTTTATTTGCAGTGGCAGCATTACAGAGTCTCATCAACAACATATGCAATCGACTGAATATTATTAAGTTGATTTTTGAACATATATAGCCTGGATAGCTGGAAAAGAAAAAAAAAAAAACAAAATTTCAATTTTTTAATGTCAACTTGTACATAGCAAGATATAACAATACAACTACCTTTTCTTGTATACTAATATGAAAATCTAAATTGAACTTTTCTTTAAACTTCATGACTCATTTGCGTTGACATTTCCTTCTTTAAAAAATGAATAAGGTAAAGGGTCTTGAAATTTTAGTAATATTTTCTTGATTTGGTGTTTAAAATGCCTGCACGAACCATGCAACTGCAAGATTTCTTGGGGAATTGTCAAAGACTTGCTACTATGAGTGGTAGATGGAAGATAAAGACTTCTTGATTTTGAGATTAAGCTAATGGCTGAAAAGCAAGTTGTTGAATCTATCCCCATTATCATTAATCAGTTTGCTCTGTCATTAGTCATAATAGGTAAATTATATCCATCGTCTCTTATGAATGTATAATGTCCATTCTCTATTTTCAATTTATAATTTAAAGAACGACAACATATATTAGTAAAAATAAAAAATGGTAATGAATATTAGTGCATTTGTGAATTAATAAAAATGGGTGAATACGGCATGCATAAATGATGGTACCTTTGTCTAGCTTCTTCTTAACTGTTTTCCATATTTTTAAGAAAAATTGAAAAAGATTTAACTGCAAATATGGATCTTTCTAAAGCTAAACCAATTAAAGAAAATGAAAAGAAAGGAAAGCGACTCCACTGGGCAACGAACCCAGAACCTCTGGTTCCATAGGTTATCCATTGAGCCATGCAGTTTTGCTGTTCATATTTGGCTATTAATCCTAACCAGCCATATAAATTTTCTTTGGCTTGATAAGTTGAAAATTTTTCCATACTAAAAACAATTCCTATTTTTAGAAATAATTATTTGTTAATTGATATAATTTATAAAAGATTTTTGATAATTTTGGAATAAAAATGAAGGAGTTTGTTTTATTTTATTCTCATGATGCGGATGAATAAACATGTGAATATCATCAAATATATACAAATGGATAGGTTTAAAAAGGGACCAAAAATGGTTAGAAGCATAAAATATATGGAATTAATGTATTAATCAATCTTATATATTATAATAAATTTGCATTAAAAAAAATTTCCTTCCTATATAAGTAATCACACA